>CM076583.1:737378958-738027115 GCA_034641835.2 Pinus albicaulis | reverse complement strand
AGAGGTGGAAGAAAAAGAACAAGAAACTTCAAAAGAAGAGGATATACACCAGGAACCAACCCTACAGAAAGAATAAATGAATCCAACCATATCTTATAACTCATTGGCAGGAATTACCACTCCTCAAACTCTCAAGATGGAAGGACATGTCAAGAAGGCTAATAAATTATCACTAAAGTCCTATGGTCCTGTTTGGTCAATTTAGTGTGTCCTAAATTGCTGCATTTAATTGTCAATCCGGGAATCGTAAGCTGATGAAGTGCGGCGCACTATATGTGCAAGATAACCTCTTTCTTAACTTTTTGTCTTTTTTGGTCTTTCTAAGGTGAAATGGAAATTCTAAAGTGAAAAACAAGCTTGGTTATATTTGTTCAAGGAAGTGATATCCCCTATAATGATTTACCAATCTTGAAACTTTAAAAGCAAATTGAAATTAAAATGACAAAACTTAAAAGAAAGTAAAAGTGTACTGCTGAAATGAAAAGGTGTTGCTAATCTAATGAATCAAAACAGGAAACTAGTGAACATGAAAACTAAACTATTCTTGCTGCCAACTGAACACAAAAGAAACTACGCTTATGGAAATTCAAAATTGTAATGAAATAAATCTAAATCAGATTACATCAATTCATTTTCTGACCCTTCATCATTAGACCAGCTATGACTTGCGGAAGTAATCATAAACAACTTGTGTAACTGATTATTTAATTTGCATAAAGTAAACTAATACTAAACCATACACACATGATTCAATCCCTCGCCATCAGTCCAGCTGTGGCTTTTGGAGGCAACTGAAGATGTCATACATGATTTAATATATCTAAGTTTGCAGAAAAGAAACTAATACTAAACTACACATTTCATAATGCAACCCCTCACCATCAGTCCAGCTGTGGCTTTCGGAGGTAACTGAAGACGCTATGAGCAGCTTAATATATCTAATTTTGCAGAAAAGAAACTAATACTAAACTACACATTTCATCATACCTCACTATCGGGCCTACCAAGGCTGAGGCAATCGAAGACACTATGAGCAAACATTTTAATATATTTAAATTTAACTACCGAATCGATAAACAAAACCTTCAGTCAGCAAAAGTAAGACCGAAGTTAAACAAATACTATGAAAAGGAAACTAGCAAAGAATAATGTTAGTCTCATATCATTAGCCAAAATATCAGTGAAAATGCCTGGCCGGTTTACCTAAAACTCCGTACAAGAAAACTGATCGTTGATTTAACAATCATAAAAACATGAAAGACAAGAATGCAATGGAAATTATAGAAATGTATGAACAATAAATGAAACAACTATGAAATATGAACATGTAATGGATTATGATACAATGACTTTTTAAAGAAAATGAAATGAAATATAGACATTACCATACGAACCCCGCCGATAGGCCCTCTACGCCCCGGTACGATCCTCAAACACGAATTAAGTTGAAAATAGAGTCTTTTCACATTAAAAAGCAGTTCATTACAGACTGGTAGTATTACGGCTCAAGGCAGCGTAATCACTACAAAGCTAATATAACAGAGTACGCACATCAACTATCAACTAACAACTCAACAACTATGATCAACTAACTCTACGTGCGTATGCAAACGCTCTATATAAAGCAATAAACTGTAACTGTCTCCTGAAGTTTATGATAGCAGCCAGCACGTAGACCACTAAGGCCACGGATATAGGAGCATGGCCATGTTGGAAAACGGATCTATGGAAGGTGGGTGCTTGAATTCAACTCCAGAACTTTGCACATATGTCAATTAACCTCCGCAAGCTTAGAAACGGCCGTATGGATGTTTATATGCCACGAAACAGAGTCCAGCCGACATAGAACTCCATAGTTGACTTCCACGTGGATGGCTTTGACCGCGGATTTCTTTGACGAATTTACTTGAACCAATAGGACACGAACCATGTCCTCGTCATTCCTAGCCCGCCCATGTGGCTCGTTTCCTTCGTAGACACCTGTAGCATAGATATCCACAAAATAGCTGCGGAAAGTTGCAGCAGCTGCGGAAAGTGGCAAGTTTCCGCAGCTGTATGAACAAAATCTAAATCAAATAGAAAACACAAAAAACATAATTAAAAACCATGTTAGATACCCTTTTGCACATGATATTGACAATTTTGGAGGTTTAGGTGAGTGAAAAAGATATGGAAAAGTGTATGGAAAAGAGGAAAATTCGGGACTCAACATACCCCCACTGTGAAGGTGTTGCATGTCCTCATGCAACCAAAATTTTGATACTCTTTGTTCAATTCATGTGCCTTGATACTTCAGCCAGCACATCTAAACCCCTTCTCTTCTTCTTTGGTACTGCCATCATTCTGGGTTTCTTCATTAAGCACCTGAATTTGATATTCACAAGTGCTCTGCTCAATTTTTGGCATTTCTTTTTTAGCTTCTTATTCTTCTTTTGCCAAATACCCAGATGTAACATAGTATTGTCATGGATAATCTTGTCCAGTTTGCCTTGCTCTTTGAGTGTTTCATTTTCATTTTTGATATGCCGATTCAAAAGCTCAAGCTCAAAAATCTCCTGTTTTAATGACTGAACCAAATCATCCTGCAATGTAGGAGGCTGAATAGAAGAGGTACTTGGGCCTGTGGCTGCCTTCTCCAAGGATTCTATATAGTCATATACCTCCTGCTGTTTGGGGTCTACTTCCGGTGTCTTTTTCATTGGGCTGTCCCCAAAGTGTTGCAAGGGAGAATTATGTTCAAAATATGGCCGAGGAGAACTTACATCAATATTTTGCTGAGAATAAGATGGAGTACGCTCATTGTCTGATTGGGAGTGAAAGGAGTCAGGTTCACTAACTGACTGAAATGGACTATGGTCAGTTGGAGACTGTTCAGATGTCTCTTCACCCAAATCAATGAAAGGAGGACCTTTAATTTGTGTTTTTCTCAGTTTTCCCTTAAGCCTGCTACTTCTCCTCACATGCTGTGGTACACTACCCTTTTGTTCTTGTTTTCCTGTTTTTGCCTTCTTGGATAGAGATGACTGTTTTTGAAGAAAAATTAATCTTTCAGATAGAATTTGGTGATCTTCTTCTTCAGAAGAAGAAGTTTTATGGACAACCTCAATAATTTCTTTCCCTTTTGATATTATTGGCTTCTTAGTTTTGATTTCCTTCTTCTTCCTTTTTACCAATCTCTCTTCCCTATCATTTTCTTCATAGTAATAGTAGAAGTATCTTGGATTTCATCTACTGTTCTTTTCCTTCTACTTCTTTTTGCTGTGCTAGCTGCGGAAATTTCCTGTGTAGGAGCAACTTGGGTTTCAACATTTATTTTCTTTCTTCTACTCCTTCTAATTGGATTACCTTCAGGAATTTCCTGAGGTTCTTCAAAGAAGTTTCTAACTAGGAACTGTTCCCATGTATCTTTTCTTTCCTTTAGCTCCTTTTCAATCAGAATTTTTATAATCCCATGGTGATATAAATGAGGCTCTACATCTCCTAGGTGTTTTTGCACAGTCACAGCCATTTTCTTCAAGCTATTGAATAGGAAATAAGGAAGATTGAGAGTTTGGTTTTCAAGAAAATTCATCAATAGCCTAGTATGATACATGTACATAGAGACAAAACGGCCTTCACATGTAATAAATTTCTGAACAATGAGTAGTAAAGTGGCCCATTCATCTTTTATTGCATGCACAGGGATTCCTCTTTTGAAAACAGTGATATCCATACCTTGATTTCGGAGGATTATTCTCCATGCCTCATCACCGATACTTTTATTTTTGAACCAACGTTCTCCTTCCTGAAGAAGGTCTGTGGCTGCTGCTATTGATGCTTCATTAACCAAAAACTTGAGGTCTCCCACTTCTGCTTCCGAGCCATCAAATGATCTTGCAAACGCTTTGGTAACTTCTCTGTGGTAACCCCTGAATTTCTGAATAAAACGCAACCATTTAGCTTTCCTCAACATCTCTTTTGCTTGTGGAAATCCCTCTATAAATTTCGGTCCTTCCGGCTCTGCCCTTAATAATTTTCCCATTTTACTTCTCTATGCTTCACAGGCTTGCCTCTGTGAGGGTTTAAGTGGAAATGGAACGATGGAATACACAAAATCTAGCACAATACTGTGGGGATGTTATCACAAAACGGAAATGAGCACCATAAACAGAATGGAATAAGATTGTGGGTGGATATACGGAAATGAGAGTGAGAAAAAGGAACGGAATGGAGTGAAACAGGGAGTGAGAATGAGTAGCGTGGGGTTTTGTAAACACGACAGAGACACGACAAAGAGGTTAACAAAGTATAATGCATTCGGCCGCATTTTGAATTTTGGTGGCTGTGTAATAAATATAAACACGTTTCAATCAATGTTTATGAAGTTATGCGGCTTGTAAGAGTCCTTTGTCAACTCAAATATGTATCATTATCTACGGTGGGATATTTAAACATGAGTGAGAGTCGGAATTTCAATGATGAAACCGTTGGTGAATAAATGCAAGAGGATAACATAGAGATCGTGGAAGGTTACGGGACTGTCAATATAATCATTGCGCGTTATGGGTAGAGCTCATAGTTTAAAATTACATAAAAATGTGTTTTTCGATACTATTTGAAATAAACTTTATTCATACCTTTGGAATCCTTGTTTTTGCCCTTGGTCTTCAACTGATTGATCTTCATTAGTGTCTTGAATGTCCCATTGATCCTCTCCTGCATTTTATTTCATAATTTATGAAAATAACAACTAACTGTACATTCTTTTTGAAAACAGAGTAGTAGTAGCCGCAGAATCTGCTTCTGGCTGCGGAAACTGGAGTCAGCTGCGGAAACAGATGTCAGCTGCGGAAACTGACACAGCTATTACTTGGCTGAAATAGAAATGAACAAGTGACAAATGACCAGGTGGAAATGGTCATAAAAAGATTTTTATTGATGGAATGGATGGAATGAAGTGGAATGAAGTGAAATGAAATGAAATGAAATGAAATGAAGTGGAATGAAATGGAGTGAGTGGTGAGATGAAATGAAATAAAAGACAGATTTTTTTTGGAAAATATATAGTGTCAGGTGTCCCTGATTTTCATCCCATATTTTCTGTATAAGACTGCCAATCAATGATTGGTTTTCTGGCTTATACCATTTTTTCTTTTTTTCTTTTTTTCTTTTTTTTTTTTTCTTTTTTTTTTTTTAACTTGAAAAACAAAAGCTAGCCTGGTGGAGAAGAAGAATTCTTCTGTACCAGCCTGATTGCAGAACTTTCTTGAAACAACTTGAAAAAATCCTCTTTAGAGAGTGGCTTATGATAAACTTTCAATCTATGGCCATTCACTATAAGAGGAGTTTGAAACTCATCAATGGTCTTGATTCTTACAGCTCCATTGTTAAAGATCTTGTCAATCTCATATGGCCTAAGCCAATGAGTCTGAAATTTCCCTTGAAAATCTTTAAACTTGGAGTCAAATAACAATGCCCAATCTCCTTCTTGAAACTTCTTCTCTTTGATATATTTGTCATGCCATTTAGTTCTTTGATATTGAACTAGATCAGTTCTTAGAATTGCTTCTTGTCTGATCTCATCTAGCTCATTCAACTGCTCCATTCTATGCTTTTGAGCTTCTGATAAGTCCATCCCCAACTGAACTGCTATCTTGAAGGTCTTGACTTAGAACTCAATGGGGAGCAAGACTTCTTTCCCATAAACAAGTTCATAGGGAGAATGTCCTGTTGTATTCCTCCATGTAGTTCTGTAGGCCCACAAGGCTTCTGGAAGCCTTTCTGCCCAATCTCTTCTGTGTAGATGAACAGTCTTGGTGATGATACTTTCAAGAACTTTGTTTGTGGACTCCACTTGACCATTTTCTTGTGGATGGTAAGGAGTAGATCTTCTGTGCTTGATTTTGTATTCTTCCATCAACTTCTCCACCAAATTTGATGTGAATTGGCTCCCCTGATCTGTCACAATTTCTCTTGGAACACCAAAGCGAGTAAAAATATCCTCATAAAGAAAATGAACAATTGAATTTTCAGTAGCAGATACTAATGCTTTGGCTTCTACCCATTTAGTAACATAATCAGTACAAACCAATATATACTTCTTTTGTTTAGATGGTGGATTAATAGGTCCAATGAAATCTAAAGCCCATTTTTCAAAGGGTTCAATGAGTACCTGTGTTTGCAATGGCATTTCATTTGAAAGGGTAGGTTTCCCTACTCTTTGGCAGCTGTCACACCTTTTGACATATTGTTTTGCTTCTTTGAAGAGGGAAGGCCAATAATATCCTAAAGAGAGGATTTTATAGGCCGTCCTTTTGTCTGCAAAGTGTCCGCCGCATGGTTCATCATGACATGCCTTAAGAATACCAGGCATTTCATCTTCCCTGACACATCTTCTGATCACAAGATCTGGCCCTGTTTTAAACAATTCGTTAGAAATCCATGAATATTTTGAACTCTCCTGAATAATCTTTCGTTTTTCTCTTGGAAATAAATGTGAAGGTAGTTTCCCCGTAACCAAATAGTTAGCAATATCTGCATACCAAGGGGTCTTAATAGTTACTGCAAACAAGTATTCATCAGGAAATTTATCTTCTACAGGAGAATCTTCTTTAGTATTCTGAATCCTAGACAAGAAATCGGCTACTGTATTCTGTTTTCCTGGTCTATCCAACACAGTAATATTGAATTCTTGCAAAAGTAAAAGCCATCTTGTCACTCTGCCATTAGTACCAGGTTTGTTCATTAAATATCTAATTGCAGAATGGTCAGTATGAATAAAAGTTTCATAGCCTGTTATGTAATGTCTAAACTTATTAATTGCATGAACAACACCTAAGAATTCTTTTTCAGTCACAGTATAATTCAACTCTGTGGGAGTCAAATTTTTACTGGTGTAATAAATGGCATAAGGAATTAAATCTTTTTGACCCAACACAACTCCAAGAGCTGTATCTGAAGCATCTGTAGAAATATGGAAAGGAAGTTTCCAATTTGGTCCTCTCAAGATAGGTGCTTCAGATATTCTTGTTTTCAAAGTTTCAAAAGTTGATTGACAATCAGGATCCCATTTAAATTCACAGTTTTTTGTAAGCAATTTGAAGAGTGGAGATGCTATTTTAGTGAAGTTTTCTATAAATCTTCTATAGTAACCAGTAAATCCTAGAAAACTTCTAACATCTCTTTGACAATTTTGAATAGGCAACTTGGAGATGACTTCAACTTTTGATCTATCAACCTTAATCCCATCTCCTGAAATATGATGTCCTAAAACAATCCCTTCAGTAAACATCATAAAGCATTTTTCATGGCTTAATGAAAGGTTTGTTTCTTTACATCTTATGAAAATTTTTTCCAAATTTTCTAATGCCTCTTCAAATGAATTACCATAAACTGTAAAATCGTCCATATAAACCTCTACACAATCATGGATTAGATCAGAAAAAATTCCTAGTACTGCTCTTTGGAATGTTGTTGGTGCATTACATAACCCAAAAGGAAGCACTCGGTAGGCAAAATTTCCCCATGGACAAGTAAATGTGGTCTTATCTTGATCTTCAGGTGCTACCTGAATTAGATTATAGCCACTAAAACCATCCAAAAATGAAAAGTACTTTTTACCTGCTAATGTATCTAATACCTGATCAATAAAAGGCAAAGGAAAGTGATCCTTCAAAGTTGTTTTGTTCAATTCCCTGTAATCAATGCATACCCTCCATTTACCATTCTTTTTAGGTACTATAACCAAAGGAGAAACCCATCGGCTATCTGAAATTGGATGAATGAAGTTTACATTGAGAAGTTTTTGGAGCTCTTCTTTCACTATCTCCCTAAGATTTGGATTCATCCTTCTTTGAGGTTGTCTGATTGGTCTACTGTTTTTTTCAATATAGATATGATGGATGCAAGTCTTAGGATCAATACCCTTCATGTCAGTATACTCCCATGCAAATGCAGTAGAATGTTTTTGCAAGATTCTGGTTAGTTCTTCTCGTTGTGACTTCTCCAGATGTTTGTTGATATTCAATGTCTTTTCTGGAAAAATCTCAAAAGCAGAATTACCAAACTCTTCCATAGAGTAGAGAGACATTTGTCTCGATGATAAATATTCTATGTCAGATTCCAACTGAAATTGTGTGGGGTCATATTCTGAAGTTATCTCAAAATTTTCTAATGTGTTCAGAATTTGACTATCCTCACTAATTTCAGAAATGGTAAAGACAGGTTGTATAGTGTTCTCATCATCGACCCATTCATTGTCTCCTATTTCTGTAATTGCTCTTGTAGGAGGATACAAATTGAATTTCTTTGTCGAATTACCATTAGAAATGTACATGTCTCCAGATCTACAACTAATAAAAGCATCAGCTGTGGCCAGCCAAGGTCTTCCTAAGATAATTGGATGTCCTCCTAGATTACTTTTGGGAGTCAAAATCATAAAGTCTACTGGATATTCCCAAGAATCTAAGGAGACTCAAATATCTTCTAATACACCATCTGGTTTAATAACCGATCGATCTGCAAGTTGCAATAAAGTAGGTGTAAAAAGAAGGTTAGGAAGTTTTAACTGTTCCATAGTCTGTCTACTCATAATGTTGATAGCAGCCCCTAAGTCAATCAATGTGTTTGGAATTTCTGTCCCATTTATATGTGTTTTGACAATTGGACTTCCTGGATCTACATACTTCTGCATGGTAATTTTTCCCATCATAATGTCTGCAATCTTTCCTACCAGGTGGATTCTTCTTGTGTCCTTTAGCTTCCTTCCTCGTCTTTTGAAACTCAACTCCTTTATGGTTTTTGCTAGAATAGGAATTTCTCGAATGGCTTGTAGCAATGGAATCTTGATACAAACATTCTTCAATTCATCTAGAAAGTCATAGTTAGGCAACAAGATTTGTTTTTCCACCCCCTTATCAATTTGTAGTCTTTCCGAAAAAGGAGGTGTAGATGAAGATACAGGTTGCTCAACTATAGGAGTTGTGGATGTTAGCTTTTCTTTTTCTTTTTGAATTTTTGAATTTTGAAGAGATTCTTCCTCAAAACCCTTATTGACTTGAAGAGAGTCCTCTTCAGAGGTATCTTGCTCTTGAATTTCTATAGAAGGTTTTTCTAAAACTCTACCAGATCTGAGTTGTACATCGTTGAGAGGAACAATCATATAGGTAGGAAATTGTTGTCCTTCTACCATATAAGTGGTTTGAGGATTCTTATTGTTAGGATTTGGCAATGGCTGAGCTGGAAGTTGATTTTTCTTCTGTTGGTATGGGAGCATGAGTTGAGAATTTGTATTTTGTTGAGAAGGTTGTTGTTGTGGAAATGGTAATGAAAGTTGTTGTGGATTTTGGCTTGGAAATTGTGGAGCTTGTTGATTATGAAAAGATGGAGGATATTGATAGAATTGAGCAAATCTCCCATAAGGATTTTGCATCCCTTGTACCCATGGCTGATATGAATTTTGATGTTGGGGCCAAGGTTGTTGCCAAGGAGTCCAATTTTGTGGGGTTTGAAGATTCATAGGGTTATTAAACCCTTGAGATTGTTGTCCCTGCCAAGGTCTCCTTGCGACAAAACAGAGAGATTCTATTGAATTTGGATCTTCTTGAAAAACAGCTTTGAGTCCATGGATTGAAGGACAATCCTTGATCTCATGATTTTCTGAGCAAATCATACATGTTTCTACAAATTTTGCATCCAAGGGACATTCCCTTAAAGCATGTTTCTTTCTACATTTCGGACAAAAGATGGCTAAAGCATCTGTTTCTGCTTTCTTCTTGTTTTGGATTTTAAGGGTGTCTAGTTGTTCACTAAGACTCCCTAAGATATCAGTTTTAAACTCATCAAGCATATTACCAATCTCTGCCCTACTTACTGATCCAGTTGCAGATTTGTTAGCCCTAATAAGAGAAGAATCCCTAGGTCCTTTTCCAGTTTTTGATTTTCCCCTTGAGAGATGGATACATAGTTCTGTTATATCATGAAATGGAAGTTGAGAGATGTCTCCTTTTCCCATCATGTTTAAAATGTCTATCCATTCATCTCTAATGGCTTTTAATAGGAGGGCTTTCAAGGTTTCGTTATCTAAGTTGCTCATCTTTTCTCTTTTCAAGTTGTATTGAAATCTTTCAATTAAGTCTTCCAAATTTTCATCTTCTTTTTGCATCATTTTGAATACCTCATCCTTGTGATTGGTGGGCATACAATAGACCAAGTATCTATCCAAAAATGTTTGTTTCATATCATTCCAAGTCCTGATAGATTGAGTGGCTAATCCCATGAACCATTTCAAAGCAGATCCCTTCAATGTTGAAGGAAACAGTTTGAGTTTTTGAGAATCTTCCATATAGTCATAAGTTCAGCACACTACTTCAAACTCAAACAGAAATGTTTCAGGATCCTCACTTCGTAATCCATAAAAGTTAGGGAGAACAGATGGTGAGATATTTTTCATTGTTGCATGAGTTTCCTCATCAACTATAGGGAATCCAAGCAAATTGTCCCTATTTCTGCCGTTATTTCCTTCACCATTGTTATCTTCATTATCTCCTCCTCTTCTATCTCCACCTCTATTTATTACTTCCTCTGCCATGATAGTTTCTTTAGATTCCTTATAGTCCTCTAGTTCTTCTACCAAGGAAGGATGAGAGAAAGTCTCTTTGTTTTCTAAGTGGGTTTTAGTAGGTGGTATAGGAGAATCCTCTAATTCAGCTGTTCCTTGACTTCCAAGAATCTTAAGGCTAGGGGTAGATGGTGGTGAATCTGGTCTATGCCTTGAAGAAGATGGAGTTGTGAAAATCGAACTCTTGGCTTTAGCTATAAACCTTCCCATAGAATCTCTTGCTCTATGCATGTCATTTTTTTATTTTTTAAAAAGTTGGGCTAATAATTCTCTTTCTGATCTTCCAGATCACACTAGGTGCAAGAAGAGAGCATACTTAATAAATTACTAAACCAATAACTCTCTTTTCTGATCCTCCAGATCACACTAGGTGCAAGAGGAGAGCATACTTCAAGAAGTTATCAAGTTTTCCCTTCTTTTATGATTTTTTTTTTTTTTTAAGAAATTGGCTACCTAGTTACACTTCCCCGGCAACGGCGCCAAAATGTTTGGTCAATTTAGTGTGTCCTAAATTGCTGCATTTAATTGTCAATCCGGGAATCGTAAGCTGATGAAGTGCGGCGCACTATATGTGCAAGATAACCTCTTTCTTAACTTTTTGTCGTTTTTGGTCTTTCTAAGGTGAAATGGAAATTCTAAAGTGAAAAACAAGCTTGGTTATATTTATTCAAGGAAGTGATATCCCCTATAATGATTTACCAATCTTGAAACTTTAAAAGCAAATTGAAATTACAATGACAAAAGAAAGTAAACTGCTGAAATGAAAAGTGCTGCTAATCTAATGAATCAAAACAAGAAACTAGTGAACATGAAAAACTAAACTATTCTTGCTGCCAACTGAACACAAAAGAAACTACGCTTATGGAAATTCAAAATTGCAATGAAATAAATCTAAATCAGATTACATCAATTCATTTTCTGACCCTTCATCATTAGACCAGCTATGACTTGCGGAAGTAATCATAAACAACTTGTGTAACTGATATTTAATTTGCAGAAAGTAAACTAATACTAAACCATACACACATGATTCAATCCCTCGCCATCAGTCCAGCTGTGGCTTTCGGAGGCAATTGAAGATGTCATACATGATTCAATATATCTAAGTTTGCGTAAAAGAAACTAATACTAAACTACACACTTCATCATGCAGCCCCTCACCATCAGTCCAGCTGTGGCTTTCGGAGGAAACTGAAGACGCTATGAGCAGCTTAATATATCTAATTTTGCAGAAAGGAAACTAATACTAAACTACACATTTCATCATGCAACCCCTCACCATCAGTCCAGCTGTGGCTTTCGGAGGTAACCGAAGACACTATGAGTAGCTTAATATATTTAAATTTAACTACTGAATCAGATAAACAAAACTGAAATGTACAAAGCAAGACTGAAGTTAAACAAATACTATGAAAAGGAAACTAGCAGCAGAATAATGTTAGTCTCATATCATTAGCCAAAATAATATGAAAATGCCCGGGCTGTCTACCTAAAACCTGCACAAGAAAACTGATCAGTGATTTAACAATCATAAAAGCATGAAAGACAAGAATGCAATGGAAATGATAGAAATGTATGAACAGAAATGAAACAACTATGAAATATGAACATGTAATGGATTATGATACAATTACTTTTTAAAGAAATGAAATGAAATATATATACATTAATACACAGAACCTCGGCTGAGCAGGGGCCCTCTACACAGCTCTGGTACGATCCTCAAACACGAATTAAGTTGAAAACAGAGTCTTTTCACATTAAAAAGCAGTTCATTACAGACTGGTAGTATTACGGCTCAAGGCAGCGTAATCACTACAAAGCTAACATAACAGAGTACGCATATCAACTATCAACTAACAACTCAACAACTAACTCTACGTGCGTATGCAAACGCTTTATATAAAGCAATAAACTGTAACTGTCTCCTGAAGTTTATGATAGCAGCCAACACGTAGACCACTAAGGCCACGGATATAGGAGTATGGCCATGTTGGAAAACGGATCTATGGAAGGTGGGTGCTTGAATTCAACTCCAGAACTTTGCACAGATGTCAATTAACCTCCGTAAGCTTAGAAACGGCCGTATGGATGTTTATATGCCACGAAACAGAGTCCAGCCGACATAGAACTCCATAGTTGACTTCCACGTGGATGGCTTTGACCGCGGCTTTCTTTGACGAATTTACGTGAACCAATAGGACACGAACCATGTCCTCGTCATTCCTAGCCTGCCCATGTGGCTCGTTTCCTTCGTAGACACCTGTAGCATAGATATCCACAAAATAGCTGCGGAAAGTTGCAGCAGCTGCGGAAAGTGGCAAGTTTCCGCAGCTGTATGAACAAAATCCAAATCAAATAGAAAACACAAAAACATAATTAAAAACCATGTTAGATACCCTTTTGCACATGATATTGACAATTTTGGAGGTTTAGGTGAGTGAAAAAGATATGGAAAAGTGTATGGAAAAGAGGCAAATTCGGAACTCAACATACTGATTTAGTGATCTCTCCACTCGTTACTTTTGTACATGCTATTTATAATATAGAAGTACCATCTTTTTCCCGAAATATACGTGTTAGTGTCTGCTTACATATATGAGAAAATTGTTATTTAAGCATTCATTATGATTTATCTGATGTTTTATATGAATTTCACTAACATTTAGAGTAGATATATGATGTACAACTAGTTCTTCGTGCTTGTTTCTTCTTGTCTTTCAGGTTAAGAAGGAAGGACGGTTGCTGGGGGTCTGGACCCTGTGGGATCTGCTTCAACCGTAGGACCTACGGGTAACTTCCTCATTCTACTCTATTTAGTTTTTCTGAACATGCATGGTTGTGTGATTCCTTCTTAAGTAGCATGCCCCTGCTCTGTGGAGGTTGTAACCCAACGAACCTCTAGGGTGATTTTCCCCGAAACAGTTAGTCTAACCCCACTTATTGTTATTGTTGTTAGTGTAACCCCCTTTAAAAAAAAAAAAAAAAAGAAGAAGAAGAAGAATAGAGATATCAACGCCTTAGAAATAAGCCACTTCGAGGGGGAAACCTCCAATACATTACATAAATGAACAATTCTTGGATGCTACAATTTACAAAACCTCCTTTCTATATATAGGAGTCCATGGGACCACAATGTAATCCTAGTGGGCCACAATGTAATCCTAGCCGACCTAACAATAATAATGTAAGGGCACAACTCCGGGTTTCACCAGTTTCCTTACTACGCAGGAAAGCCTTTCCCTCGCTAAGACAACATCATATCCCTTGTCTTCCAACATAGCCACAGAGATAAGATTCTTCTTCAATCCTGGAACATGCATGACTTCATTCAATATGAAGGGTTTACCAGACTCCCTCTCAAAGGAAATGGTACTGATATCGGTCGCACTGTATCTACCATCATCGCCCATCTCAATGTGCACTCCAAGATCTTTCTCATCTAGGTCAGTAAACAAATCTTTGTCTCCGGTCATGTGAAAAGACGCACCAATGTCAAGAAACCACACTGAACCCATCATACTTGAGACCAAGAATGCGATCAGCGAAAAATCCAGCTCAAACTGCGAGGCTAAGGCCTCTCCAGCTGTAGATCCATCAGCCTACTTATTTTTCTTCTTCTGTGGACAATTATTGGCGTAATGTCCGTGTTGGTGACAGTGAAAGCACTTCACCTTGGACATGTCCTGCTTCTTGCCTTTCGCACCAGATTGAGAAGCATTCTTCTTGCTCTTCCCCTTCCTTGCTTTGGCAGCCAAAATGAAATTTTCTTCATCTACATTCTTTGATGAAGATCTGTCCCTGGTACTCTGCCTTATCTCCTCTTGCACAAGATCCGACCAAAGTTGCTCCCATCCTGGCAGTTTCTCCCGACCATTGACAGAGTCCTCATAGGAATGCTAACTCTTCGAAAGCCCAAGGAGAGCCAAGCTCACCAATTCCTCTTCATCTACAGTAACCCCCACACTTCCTAGCTCATCCCTGCACTGGACAAACTTCGTGAGGTACTTGGGTATACTGTCGCCTTTCTCCATTTTTATCTTCCTGAGTTTATCCTTGAGTGCCAACTTCCTCTGATTTCTCTTGCTTTGGAACAAGTCTGTAAAAGCTTTCCACATCAAGAATGGAGAAGCTTTACCATGAAGGCTGGACACTATGTGATCCTTCACACCTTCCAACAGAATCCTTCGACATTTTTTTGTCTTCTTTTTCCATGCGTCAAGTGCAGCAACATTGCTATAAGCAGGTTTTGGAATTTTTGCATCTATGAACTCCTTCAACCCATTATCCTCTAGCACCACCTCCATCCTGTCCTTCCATGCAATATAATTCGAGCTGCCCTCAAGGGAATACTCCAATCGCAATCCGTTGAAATACATATCAACTTCGACACCAAGAAAACACTGCTGCAAATTCGAATTCCACCAGCACAAAACTCAACCGCTTCAATGTTTTGCAATTTCTCCAATGATCAATACTCCTCTAATACCATGTAGAAATTATATAACTGATATGTTATACATTCGAGATTCTCCTGATCACACACTATTGGACTTCATGCACAATACATAATCTCTTCTACCATTGATCATTACTTGCAGAAATAAAATCAATTGCATGCACACATTAAAACCATAAAAGTTCACACATATGAATACAGTAATTTATGGGAAAGCTTAAAGCTGAAAACCCCCAACTATCTGTATATTATATTTCATATAGATCATGTAACAATCATCATACAAATCTCCTCACAAGCTCTCAGTACAATCTCCAATTGCTACACACTAATCAGGTCCGATCTAGAAAATCCTATGCACTGATCTCTGCCACTTGCTAGCCTGCCTCTACTGCGCAATCACTGCTGAAGAATGGCTCTGAATGAACTCGAATTATTCCAGCCTTTCTCATGAAATCCTCATTGGCATCTCCAACCACTGTGTGTTGCAAATCATGCAACACTATAGTCACAACTGATAGTCACACTACTCTTTCACCTACCTCTTCACTGGTCTCCACTGAAACTGTCTATGCAATGTAGTTAACTTATGTATTCTTTAGTTGATTAATGAGTTAATAATTAGTGAATTAATTAATAATTAATTCACACCACTCTCACTAGTGTATCAATCAGTTAGACTAGATACAACTAGCTCAACTATGTTTAACTCAGTTAAACTGAACACAACTCCATCAACTACTTTAATAACTCCACCAAACTCTGTCACATGAGTTCTAACTGAAGTCTCCATGCAATAGCTCCACTTAACCCTCAAGAATAGTGTAATTCCTTCTGTCAGCTCCTGTGCCACATCTGTGCACTTAACTGAAGTGCTCCAAGAGAATAAGATAATGTTTATAGTCCAAATATTATTAAGAGCTAATAATATTCGACATATCTATTTTTAGACTGGCAATTTAAAAATAGATTCCACCCAATATGTCTAAAAATAGAAGTCCATCTATTTTTCCAACTTGACCAACCATCCACAAATAGCATCCTGCAACTCATAGAATATGATCGACATGTCTAAAAATAGACTTGCGCCAAAAATAGCCTGCGGGCCCACTTAGTGAAGGCGAATCTTTTCACTAAGCTCATCATCTTGTTGCAATCTCAACAATTTCTTGGTAGCAAAGAAGAAGACATAGTTCAAATTGAAAAATCAGGTTGGCCCTTTTATCTGTAACAATAGAGATGCGGGTCCAGAGGCTGAAAAACATTTGCAGGAATTCAATTTCAGTCACATTTTTCTGTGGTATTATGATCCTCTTGGAGTGATAAGTAAACTGAGAGTTAAATGCAAACTCACTCCCTATGTACATGAAAAGAAAACAGACAGAGAAATTCTCCAATTAATCTAAATGTTTGGAGAACACCTTGGTAGAGGCAGAGAAGCAAGTTGATACTAGTTAAACCTTGCAAACTCTAGCCCAAGAAGACAGGAATGCAAAGAGAAACAGAGAGGAAGGATCATACACTACAAAGACAACCACAGAAACTAAATTTAAATTGATGTATAGGAAGAAACCTAAGTTAAATCCTGTCAATGAAAGAGTATAAACAATAGAAGTGATTGATACAAAAACAACAGCAAAGGACAACACACCTCCTACAGTGATTGAAGAAGAACATCTGCCTACAACTTCACACACTCAGCTTATTCAGAAGCAACACAGTGTTGAAATGTCCTCTTCCAGAAAACCAACAGAGAAGGAAATGGACATTATGCAGAAATACAAGGAGATAAAGATGAAAAATGAAGCATTGAAGACTGATACATATAATCAGTATTGGAAGTAGTCACCCAGTGACCAAATCAAATTGCTTTCTGCTTTTGATTATAAGACTAGGAAAATGCAAATGACTTTCTGCAGCCTAAATTAAAGCATCCTAAAACACCAGCAAATTACAAAAAATAATCATATGAAGTTCAAGCAAATGACCTTCATCCCATTGATTATATTGAATTTCACAAATAGGCTGGTGAAATGATTTACTCAACCATGACAAACAAGACAATGAGTGTGCAGAAACTTCAAAACACTCTTGCAAACATAAGAGATCAACTCATATTATAAAAAGCATCCTCACAGGCAAAAGACAATAGAATTAAATCTTTGGAATATTTAGTAATTGAAGTAGGATTTGATCCGAGTAATGTAAAAGTTGCAGATGAACTGATCAAAAATAAAAATGTAGACATTGCTACATTAAAGAAGCAACTCAAGCTTCCTCCTACAGAACACCCTCAAGAAAAGGAAGTACTACATGATACAAATCAGAAATATGAGATGATGAGTCTCATTCTACAATTGACTGCCCAAATAAAGGAAATGGAGAATGAAATGAACAAGTTGGTCCAGGAGAAAAAGGATAGAGCAGAAGAAGTTACAATCACAGTCATCCCTATAGTTACTACTGATGTACCTTCCACACTGGCAGAATCATTGGCTCCTACAATCCCAATGGCTACAACACTTCCAGTCACTTCATCAACAACTTCAGCAACAGAGTCTTCAACAACAGCAGCACAGCATACAGATGAAGCAAGCAAGTTAGTTAAAGCAATGCAATATACTTATATTCAGACAAATGAGATTAACGGACTTAAAGAACAACTTAAAAGTCTTGAAGATGAAAATAAACTTGATAAGATAATGCATAAAAATGAAGAACAAAGAGCAAACAGGTTGAATGAGCAATTAAATAAGTTAGAGAAATATCTAGCGTTAAAAGAACCCATGGCACAAGTCAGGAAACAACTATGTGCCAATATCATTGAAGCACTCAATGATATTTCGCCGTCAATCCAGGTTATTTATGAACAGAAAGACTTAGTCAAATCAGCAAGAGAAGTTATCCAAAATATCAAAGAAGAGCTTGGCAAGAAACCTGAAGAAGCCCATGAAATCATCAAGTTTCTTAATTCCAAAAATAGACAAGAACTTGAAGAGATTGGAATTAATGACATAATAGAAACCATCCTAGAAGTTAGGAAGGTTATTTCCAAAAAGAATTTGATGATACAGTTAGAAGAGAAATGCCAAAATATGGAGATTTCCATCACAAGATTTATGATGAAATTTGATGTCTTAAGGCAGAAAGGCCTTCCCAATCCATTAGTTATTCATGACAAACTGATGAAGCATGATGATTATGATAAAAATATGAAAGAAGTAGCCAAGCCAAGGATCAGGTTAATCTGCCTACTTCATAAGGTATTCCAATAGGGAAGGTGCTCTACAAGAATTTTGAGAATCTTTTCTACTTACAACATGAGATAAAACACATATTTGTCAACAAGCCTACATTCTCAAAATATACTGAAGCAGATGAAATATTTAGGAGGATGATGAAAATAAAATTTCCAGAGATAGAATTTTGGGAAAATATGACTGATTTACGGTGAATAAAATAGTAGTAAAAACAAAGCAGTAAATATGAAACACAACAGTCACAATTTATAGTGAAATAGAGACAGTGAAAGAGTATAAGTTACAGTTTAAAGTGTATCAGTTGAAAGGTTAAAAGTAAAAGTCAAAATAGAGATAAAGCTGCCAACGTGAAAGACACTCAACCACGGCCCTCATTGAGCAACAACAAAGAGATGATAAACAACAAATTGAAGACAACAAACAATAATTTCAATAAAAACAGGGACATCTAGCATTAGTTAGAAATTTGTCACTATCTTCTTGCATGAAGATATTTCTTTTTCCATGAATAATTCCTAAGTTTTTTTTAGGATATTTTGTAAAGAGTTTTTGTATAAATACTTCTCATTTGGAAGCATTGAGTGTGGATGAATTGCTAAACATTTCTATAGTCGTATTATTCTGAACCTAAGGGTGATTGTACCAATCTCAAGTCAGCAGACTGGATTAAAGTAATAAAGCATCATATTACAAGATTCATGTGTTGGGCCACTTTAGTGAAGTATTTTCACTTGTTCTTTATCAATTTCTTATGTTTTTCACCAATACTTGTATGTATTTCTAAATCTAAATGATAAATCAGGAATGTTATTTCAGAATATGTTAAAAGCATTATGTTTTGAACTATTTATCATTTATATGTTTTTCTTCTGATATCCAGATAAAGGAATTCTTAATTGCTCCCTTATTTCGATTGACCTCTGTCTTTTCATTCATTATCCGGATTTGAGAACACTTAATTTCTCTCTTACCCCAATTGAAACCATTTTCACCATCACCATTTTCACCATCAGCTAGCTTGCCCTGTAAAAATTTCTCTTTAGACCTTGATCCTAATCTGACTACTTGACACATTGACTCCATTAGCCCAATGGAATACAGACCTACATCTATCCATCTGAGTAAATGATTTCACCACCAAACCAAAATCCCAAGTAATCCTACATAACTAGCCTAAAATCAAATACAATCTACAAAGATAAATCATATAGATAGAGCCCTCTCTGAGCATTAGGAAGGCTAGATCCTAAGGCTTACAAGTAGGTTTGTGGTTACCTCTAATATTCTTTAAAACACAAAAAATAATAACAACTCTTGAGAATTATTAGAGTGATAACACCCTCAATATCAACAACAAGGGCATCCAGAGACTAAACCACCTCAACCCTCAATAGAAACAACGAGGGCACAGATAACCCCATACCTGCATGTCCCATCACATTCTACAACAAATACACCTACACAACACATACACCTACACTCGATGTACAACATGACACATACACCTACACTCGGCATACAACACAACACAAATAGCTACACTTAGTTTACAACACAACACATACACCTACACCCGGTGTACAATGCAACACATATACATGCACACAATAAAATATAACGAATACACATGTCGCGACACAATGACTACAAAATACCCATAACACAGTACCACATATACACAACACAATATGTATGATATGTACACAATACTACATGTACACATCACCACGTACACAACTTGTACACAACACCATTTGCACGACGTGTACACAATACCACATGTACATAGAACCACCTGCACAATGTGTAAACAACACCACCTGCATGATGTGTACACAACACCACATGCACACAACACGATGTCTACAACATGCACACAATACCACATGTACATAGCACCACCTACACAATGTGCACACAACACCACATGTACACAAAAACCACCTCCACAACATGCACAAAACACAATATGTACAAAACACCACATATAAAACATATACACAACATCATATGTACATCTGAAGACCGCACTGACTACATCAGACAACCTTGCTTCTAGTGTCTTTCCACTATCCATTCTTGTCCCAACATACCACAGATCACACTGATTTCATTCCGCTAATGTATCCTTTAATGTTACCTATCCATAACATAAACATAGACATAGTATAAACACATAAGATCAAACCTTATCCATAGGATACTAACCTCATAGATCTGTCAGGGCTACTCTTCCCACTTGATTCCTCATAAGACTAGGAAGCTCTTCATGCCATTCAACAACTTAAGCAATATTTCCTCCACAAGAATGATCTCTGACAACCCTTTCAGACAACAACATACATACACACATATATACACATTAGCATAAAACAATCATGATCCTCGAAGAACCTGTCAGATAACGGGATACATACATACATATATACATATATATACATCAACATAATCATAATCAAAATACAATTACTAGATATAATAAGGCCAAGGTTAAGAGAACTCTCTTTATTTGTGCACAACATGCACAACATTGAGAACAACAATTCCCAACTTAATTAAGGCATCTAACGCCTCAAATCCATTTACTTTGCCTTTCATGTTACCTTTCTCATGACTATCCTGCCACCATTCATTTATCCCAATGGACCCAACCAATCCAACTGGATGACATATTCTTGCCTTCAACTGCCCTTTACTCATGCACTAGGATTCATCTGGGTCTTACATTGGGTTTCATTCATCTCTCCCTAATCTCCATTAACTTCCTATTTTTCAACCAATTCCCAAGACCCTCAAAACATAAAAGGCAAGAACAAGAAGAAAACAAGAAAAAAACCATGAAAAACTAATAATAATACGACACCACAAACAAAGTGGCATGGACATGCACCATACACAAAAAAATTCAATCAAACACAAACAAGTCACAAAATACTGAAACCACAAAAATAGCAACATGCACCGTGACTCAACCCCATGGGTTCCTAATGCTTCCAAGGGAAATCTCAACCCAAGCCTCCTTCAATGTTTCATCATGGTAGTCTCTTTTGCCATGCAATCCCCTCCATCATACTACCATAAGCACACAATTTTTAGTGCATAAATAAACATAACAATATATTGGTTACCTTAGCTTGTTGTACCCAACATGTTGACCTGTAACTAAACACGTACATATATCATCTCTCAAGGGACTCCAATTCCTTGACGAATCCAGCCATATCTAGAAACTATGTGTTATACCTATCAAATACATGTTCATGAATATAACACATCCACATAATTTCAAACAAAATCAAGGTTAAGAAGACTTCTTGTATTCATGCAAAGCACTCATTCATTTGGAATTGTGGTTTCCAGACATAGCCAAAGGAATTCTCACTCAATTATTTTCTTTTACCTTTTTCCTTGCTGCAATTGAGTCCTTATATGTGCCATCATCAACCAGTTGTTAGTTATATAAAAAAAATCAAATGTTACCTTATCATGCTAATATCAAGCACATTTCCCCGCAACTATTCACACATGTCAGTCACATGTTCCAAATCTCAAGAAAATGTGTTTACTAATTTGAAATCAAACTTTACCAAGACTAACACTTAAGTCATAATTTTCAATTAACTCATAGTCATTAGGAATAATAATACAACTAGCACCCACTTGCACTCAAGTGCATATCAACTATCTCAGCACATATTGTGTTAGTACAACCATCTTAAAACAAGATCAATCCTTCATGCAATCTTATAGAAACATACTCATATCATGCAATTAATAAAAACAATTCAAACAACGTATAAACATACCATGTTATATAAACCAAATGAACGACATAATAAAATTCATACCTCAATGTATCTCAAGGGAGGCTATCACATATGCACACATCATTCCATATTAGTATGAAAAAATATCTCAAATATATATCTCATACCTGAATATCATAACCATAACCATCTGCACATGCCAATCCAGATTAACATGATACATAATAAAATCAAGATATTGAATTCAGTGACCATAATCATCATGTGTAAGACAACAATGCATATAACAACAAGTTACTACCATGCATGACTATTTGATGCATGTGCATATGACCACATTGATCAACTAGCATCTATCATGCATGTAACCAAAACAATAATAGAATGAGAGACATGCATATAAACATAATTCATATAAAAACCATTAACCATCATACTTTCATGCCAAACATACAATACATGTATGATGATCTTCTTTTACCCTAAGGTCTAGTGTTGTAACCTCTCTCTAATAAGTTGCATCTCCTCCTCCATATCATCCAAAATATCAACATGACAACATACCAACAACATCATGATGACACAAACTTCCTAAGGACCATCATGATGTCTGTGTAACCTACTATGCATGCATAACCATATACAATTAGTTGGATGGGCTAAATGTACCAGACACCACACAAAGAGAATGAAAACTTGCTATGATACTAACCTGTAACACACCACCCCACATTTACCTTCTTTTACATGCCCTTCGGGTAAATGTGAAGCAAATTTCCACTATGACATGACCCAACCTCCAATTTTTAACTAAGGAAGTGGGGCCTACAAATTGAAACCTTTCTGACCTTCCTCAGGGACTACAGACCACCAAAGAGCTAAACAACCACCCCAGGTGACCAATCCCTGAGCTGGAACCTTTTTTCACTACCTAGACCCACAATTGCACTCTTGAAATTTCTTCCATGCGGTTATGAGGCTATAACTGCACTCACAAGATTGCCTCAATGCAATTATGGACCAACAACTCCAGTTGTATGCCTGTGATTCTTGGATCTGAGCCACTTTTTAAACTATTCTCTAGACCACTGCCCAAAATTGCTTGTAACTTTCTAGAAGCATAAATAAGATTCAAAAAATTCTAATAATTTAGAACTTGAAAAAGAACTTGGCCTAACCATGCCTAGCCATGACAAACATTTCATAAAACATATGATAAACATAGAAGCTACAAGTCATGAATGCATATTTGGTCTTAAATCTCTAAAATTCATCTAGAAATCACCGAGAAGGTCCAATGCCCTCTCAAGTAGCTACAACAATGCTTGTTATCCCATGCATAACCATTTATTAACTTATCAAAACATGTAAATAGCCATATATATAACACATCATTTAACCATCATATAACCAACTTATAAATAGAATATAACCCATGGAAGGGAAGCCATAAGATAACCATCATAATCAACACATATGCTCGTAGATCAAAATAGGAAATACCTCATATTAGCATATGAAAAAGTCCAACCAAGTCACTAACTTCCACATACCACCCAAGCATATATTGGGCTTAATCAAATATTTCTTTCAGCTAATCACCCCTACACCGTATTCCAAGCATAGATGTGGGATCTCATGGAATAACCAAAACAAAACCAAACTAGTGCTTCCAGAGGCCAAACGACCTGAACACTCAACCGGTGATTCCAACTCATGGCCATACATCACTAACATAAACCAAATTGGTCTCTAGCCAAGTTTTCCTTGGCTCCAAGAACTAGTAACTCAACCCATAACATTCCAGGGCTCTAAAGAAATTGTTCAACATGATTCCAGGGACTAGTAACTCAACCCACCAAGGGTTCCAAAGACTTTTTCCCAACCTAGGATCCAGGACTAGTAACTCAACCCAAGTTATTCCAGCGCTTCCAGAGCATTCGTTCCAACCCACAACCATAAGGAATTATGAGCACCAATCAAAATACAATCAAGTGGAAAACTCACAACACCATGAATATTGAGGAAATGGAAAGGCAAGCCTAAAACCACAGTTGATCCAGGAAATCCTCCATGCCAATGACAACACATAACCAAATAATCACATGCATATACCATGCATCCATAAATCAACAAGGAAACCACACATGTAACCTATTACCTGCAAAGTAATCCACTTGTAGTTGGTGATCCACATGTTCCCTTGCACTTTCCTGCTTTCCCTTTCCTTCTTTATTCAAATCCAAGTGAATACTAGAGTGCTCCAAGCATGCTTCAATAATTCTCTAAGTTTGAAAGAGTAAGATGGAATAAAAGAATGGAAGAGGTCTCCACCCAAAAACTGTCAAAAGCCTTAAACTAACAAAAGTTGTGAACTGATCCTCAAAATCATTTTTTTCATTGAGGCTTATATTTTCTTCATTTTCCTTCATTTTTTCTTCATTTTCCCTCTCATGCAAATATGTGTCTCTTCACCTTACTTTTCTCCTATTTTCATTTATTTTCATAAATAAATTCCAATTATTTCCTCTTTTCCTTTGCCAATTTCCTTAGCCATAAATAAACCAAAAGTGATCCCCACTATGATGTTTTTCCCACCATTCAAATTGGAATATGTGTCTCATGACCTTGGTCTTACTTTTTGTCCTTTATTACATGATATTTGACCTGGGGCTATTACGCAGTCTCTTGAAGAGTTGAAGGAGTCAAACTTAACCACTCATCGGCTATTAGACTATGTTATAAATGAGCCACTAGGAGGAAAAGAGGTTCCATTATATTTGAGTGCATTTTGTTCCATAAATGAGTAGAGTTGTCGAGAGTGGATAGAGAGAGATCAAACATAGAGGTTTTTCACAGTGTAGCATTCCATGGACCACAAGTCTTACTTATTTATACTTGAATATTTTTTCATTCATAGAAAAAGAGAGCAGATCAACCTCACCTTCCAACTGAGTTTTCTCCTGACAGGGTTTCCCACATCATATCATGGGCTATTATGGTTTTTAGTGATTATATTTTTTATATTTTATGTTTTATTCATTTTCTATATTACATACATAAAACAATAACTTAATAAATATAGAAGCCTAACAAAAATAAACCTCATGGTATATATTTTGGATTTTCAATATAAATCTTTTACATTTATCGTGATTAAATATCTAGTGGAATATCCATGAAAATCTATAAATACTCGACCATAAGTATCATAGTAGGTTTCTTTGGGTATACTATGGGGATTTGCACAAGATATATATCAACTAAGTTGAAATTCATAAAAGCCCAACCATGGATGATGAGTTTTTTAATAACCCTCAATATCTTGCAAATGAGATGTTTGTGTGGTGTTGACAGCGTTGGAAGCTGCCAACAAGGAAGGGGGTCTCATCGATGTGAAGTCCCAATTATACCCCACACCACTTGGAGTAGGAGGCCCAACCAGAAAATGTGAAAGCAAGTGTATGAACTTTGTGAAGTATAAAATGTAATGCAAGAAAGATTCCATCGCATCGAAGGGAAATAAGTGAGCTCCTTAGAAGCAAGTAATAGTACTAGCTTAGAAGAGATGCACGAGAAATACAAGAGAATTGTTAGTGAACCTGCAAAATAGTTCACAAGATAACAAAAATAATAATAACATAACAACACACATTCAACAAGATTCATACTAAAGCAAACAAATTAGTTCATAAGTGTTAACTTAAATGAAACAACACATATAACAAACATAAAAAGAATAGTATTACGAGATTCACGACATATGAATGAAGACAAGCATATTGTGTGCTTTTATTATAGAGTGAAAGTTCCAGAAATACAATTGCATTGAAAATACACTAGCCCCAATAGTGGAACATGAATCCAATACTTGCTTCTCCAAAGAATGATATTCCTCCTATCTTAAACTAGAGAAGTCAGGGCTCCAAAAAAAAACTTCCAAGTCTTTCATTCCAATCCCTTTGCTTGAGTTATAGGGTTTATTTTATAACAAATGAGATGACTCTTCATCTCCCTTTGTGACCTTTGATCTACCCTCATGATTCTATGACTTCCTTTGTCTTTTCCTAACCAATGAATTTCCATACTCCACAATTTACACTTGGACTTCCACTTACATATTTGATTTCAAATAAAATAATACAAAAACCGATATGAGACAAAAATGGGTAGAGCCTAATAATACAAACTAGGCACATCAAGCTTGTGTTTGAGGAAACTATAGCTCATTAACTTCAATTTGTAAATACTCAGTTACATAGTGATGCCAAGCTTTGTACTGTGTGATCGTCTCCTCAAAAGTTGCAAAAATATTAGGGTAAAATTGGACTCTAGCTTCCACTACATCTAGGTAGACATTTTTGGAACTGGTATGTATCTCCTTCTTTAACAAGAACAACATAGTATTGATCTTAGCAGGGCCACCAATATATTTCTGCATGATGTGTCTATTAATCTTCAAGTCTTCTTTGGTATAAATTTGCTTCAGTTGGTCCAAGTATTCTAAAACTTCATGCATGATCATGCTTCTTCCCTTTTCCTCTGTAAATGACCCAAGTGAAGGGATCTTATGAGATTTCACCAGGAATTCAGAGGTAGAGTTTGAGTGATGATTTGTCCTATATTGGGCATAAGATCAACATCTTGATTTTGTTTCCCTTGTTCTACCTCCATTTCTTGTACAACTATTAGCTCTTCAATCTATTGAGAAATATCTTGATCTAGCTGTTGTTTATCCTCTTCTTCCTATAATTGATTATGTATTTATTATTCTTCTTTCATCCTCATTGATTATTCTTCCTCCTTCCTTATTAGTTATTCTTGCATTTTCCTTTCTTCTTTTTCTCTCTTTTCCCATTCCTCCTTCTACACTCACTCCTCTTCTTGCTTCTTCTTCTCTTCTCACTATTTCTTCATCTTTCTCTCTACTTCCATAATCGCTTTCAGAATAACTATATCCACTTTGAAATTGAAGCTTTGCTCCTATGTTGGGATGTGAGAAACCTTCCTTTTATATTTAATACTCATTGGGTTGTGCTTTTCTGGTTGCCTTGATTTCATAGTAGTATCATGCTCTAGAGCCACATGGGAAGGTCCTTCTTGGCTGCCTGGTGTGTGGGTCCTAGAATCATTATAACAGTTCTTGATATTCACCTCATTTCGTCTAGATTAGGTTCCACATGGCCAGTTAAAATGTAACTTGGCACAATACTTCTTGAAAATACCTCTAGGATGATACTGATGATAATCTATCATGGAAAAATTTAAGTTCTCAAACTCTTTGCTTTCAAATTATACAACCTTCAAGTTCTTTATTTCGTAGGATCCCATCTGCAAAGGAAAATAAAGACAAGGTGCCTTCTTTTTCCTCTAAAATATTGTTTATAAGCCTATGGAAAGATGATATGAAACCTCTTGCATGACCAACTTATCTGTGGCATACCTTGGTAACAAATGTGACGGTTTCTGGTAGCTAAACACCCTGAGGTAAGTGCCATCTGGTGCAACAAACCAATCAAAAAAATTTGATGTTGAGTTCATCGCCTCAGAAGACATACAAGGGGGTTCCTCTTCAAAGATCATCTGGTACAAGACTTTGAAGAAGTGGTCAAACAACTTCTCAATGACTCCTCTATAATTTTACTTTGAAAGCAAATTGCAATGAATGTGAACGAGTTTCCTTGGGCTTTCCTTTCCAATCCATGCCAGGAAAAAAAACCTTAAAACATATACCATCCCACAAGTATCCAAATATGTATAATTTAGCTTGATTTCCCTTAGGTGGATTCTTTGCATTGTTTACATTAATCCTAAGTTGTTGAGTGAAAAGATCAGACCAGTTAAATATCTCCCCCTTTTTAACAATCTTATGCATCATGTAAATCCATCCTTCAAGGAAGGATTCAATATTATTCTAACCATATATTTGGAAACATAACATAATAGGTACTAAAACACTTTTCTAAGAGATCTAGTTTTGTAAGTATTATTGGGTGTCCAACAGAACTTAGCTGACCCTTTTACCCATGTCTTGATAACTTCCTTGGTGTTTAAATAGCCGGTGACTGCATAGAAGTGTGAATCCATATATCCCTCTTGCTTAGGCAAGTGATACATCAAGTGAATATCATGGGCTAAATAGGAAGTAAGTTGTTGCCCACTTACATTGTTGAGGGTCATGCTCTTAGTATCCAAGTGCTACCAAATCCATTTGATCACATATGTGCAAGGTATGATTGGGAACCTGCAACCATCTCTATGAAAACATAATCGCTGGATGTTAATGTACACTTGTCTATCCTCCAAATATGCTTTGAATTCTATAGCTGAGAATGCATATTGGACCATTAACATCCAAAGCTGAGAATGCGCTACAAATTGAATCCAAAGCTCCTTGATCTTGTGGGGAAGGCTAGAGCTCCAATGTTGAGTGTCAAAATGAGCTCTACAGTGTATATTATATATATCTAGCCGCCATGGGGTTAGGTTAGGGTTTATGATGCACATGCCTTGATCTGGATCTCTCAGCTACTAGAATTAACCAACATCTTTTATTTTTGTGATGTTATCATAATTCACTACAAGGAAAAGACCCTCTAGCGGAGGTTATAAAGGGGGTTTTTAGTGTTATAAAATTAGCCAAAATTATCAAAAAAACATTTGATACAACATCCGTTTTTGGTAATGGAGGTTTTGACGTAGCTGCTAATGGGACTTCAACACAACTAAAAAAAACTGGGAGACCGAAGGTTTTTGAAATTTTTTTTCTTATCGGTGTGTGCATCATGTGTGAATGCACCAATGCATTTTAAATGGTACACACTGGTGCAGTAAACATACTGAGCACCAGGAAGGAAAACAAATTTATGAAGCCACGAGGCGTTTACATACGCAACCTCCTGATGTGTTTCAACAACAAACACGCACCAGGCTGATAGAAGGTGCATGCACCAGTACTGTTATTTGGATTCAACGTACTAGTGCATTGATACCTATACCGCACTGGGTGGTTGGAAAATATCCAAGCACCGGTGCTTTTATATTACCTTTCCAGCCTTGTGCGTTTTTTGAAAGGTAAAACCCTAGGTGGTTGCAAAACACATAAGCCCTGAGGCATTATAGTTTTAAAGAACCGAGGCATTTAATGAAAACAACATCGGTGTGTTACAAATATGAATGCACCAGTACGTTGAGGCCAAATAACACCGGTGCATGCACCTTCTATCCTCCCAGTGTGTATTGGTTGTGCACATGCCCTGGGCCATTAAGGTGTAAAAATGCACCGGCGTGTTAAAGGCAAACCATACCGGTGCATGCATCGCCTATTCGCTCGGGTCGTAGTCGTTGATAAAGCACACCAGGCGTTCTAATTGGTATTGGTATTTGGTGCAATGCTCACATTTCGTAGAAACGCACCAATACGCAGTATCATAAATACACAACGATGTATTTTTTATTTTTTAGAAACATCAACTTGTCACAGTGAAATAATTGTGATTTTTAAAATTCAGTATTCATCAAAAGTCAACACATCTTATAATAGTATGCATATCAATTAAATTTGTATTAGTGCATTTAAATGTGATGTTTGGATGAATTTGTTATATCATCAAATTTCACATCTCTTCATTATAATATTTAGTCATCCATATATTTAATAAATGGTGTAACATTTCACAGCGACAATGGAGAACGCAATAGAATAAATTAAAACATGTTTTATTATATATGAATAAGAGATGCTTTGTCATACAAAATGGGACAGTTATTGGTAACCCTTTGTCTTTCAATTAGGACACTACGTCCATTACATTAAACAAAATGTCTAATTTTCACACACAAATATTTCAAAAAATACAACAGTTTGCATTGATATCCAAACATATTGATCATCATTCTTTGTTGGAACTGCTGTCACTACTCGAGCTACTTCCATGACTTGGGTTATTTGGAGGAATTTTTTGTTCAATGTGTTGATTGTTTTCTTCTTCTTCAAGTTCCATCTACAAACATAAAAATAAAGTGTAATGAGTGTATCTACATTGGTGAGAATAATGAAAATTTCAATATAAAATAATATACATCAATGTAAATCAAAAAGTAATGTGCCATATCAAGAATTGACTCATGAACTATACACATTATTTCAAAACAAAATTTCATACCTTCTTTCAACAATTCTTTTGTTGGCGCAATTCCATACTTTATTTCCTGCAAGTTTTATACCCCATAACAAATCATAGATTTAACATAATTTTTTTTGTTCTATTAATTATAGACGAAGCTAAGTAAAACAAGATAGATACTTACAAATTCCACAATTAATTTCTGGTATGCCAACATATACTGACAATCCATATTTAACCCAATGTCAATCAATTCTTCTGATGGTTCTTCTTTATATGTTAGCACCTATTTGAATACATTCAATGATGGTTATTCTATAACAACTTAAAATATACAAAAATGAAATCTAGTTAATTTGTTATAAGGAAGTAACAATTACTCACAAACTTTGATATCAACCCTTTTCATCCTTTTCGTCTTGTTTTATGTACTGAATGAGTTCAATTTTATTTTTATTTTTGCAAGAAAATACTTGAAAATTAATATTTAATGCTAGATTATATATTTATTGTACCTAATAAAAAAATTCAATGTTTACATATTACATTTGAAGCACATTGTTGTTGAGATGACTCCTCGTGCGATGCAATTATGTCCATTTCTTTGACCATCTCCTTGTACACCTTTTTGGACGTTCCTACTAGCATATTTCTGATATCAGCTCGTTCATCCTTTGAGATTTTCATAATCTTTGTGAAAAAGTAACATCACAATAAACTATTTAATATTTATATTGATATATGAAAACTAAATATAACAAAAGTGATATTTATAAATGATTGTTTTGTAGTAATATGTACATATACTTCTAGAAAAAACATTTATAGGAATATTTCTTTTTTAATGCTTCTTTTTTTTGTTCTACGTTTTTGTTATTAAAAGTATGACATGTCTCATTGACCAATTATCTAGAAACTCTTCCTGTAGTTTAAATAAAATTTTGCTCTTGGAATCATTGGATTTATTTTTGTGTTGTAAGTGGAAATAATGTTTATACATTCGTTCCACTAGATCCCTCAAAGTTTTGTAAAAGATTTCCCCCCTTTCGTTAACCTCCAACACCACTCCAGATGAGCTAAGGAACAATTCATTTTCATTTGCATGTTCTATTTTATTTTATTTTCTTATAACAACATTTCTTTCCTTCGTTGTTGGTCCCTGTAGAACATTAAACATATATGAATTAATAGATTTTTTGAAACATGTTATCTAATATTTTAAAGTATATTATTAATGAAAATTCAAAAAATAAACTCATATTGGATTGATAGTATTTTTTCATTCACTTGATTGATCCTTCTGCATTTTTTCCAACAAGCTTTTATGCTCTTCTAGTCTTAGATAAAAAAGAATCTTATTGAGCTTCATCATTTTGTGGCTCTGCACGACACATACTAAACAATACATATTAGTTAAACTTAGATATAGTTCAAAAATAATAATTTTTGTAAAGAATTTACAAAGAACTTGCCTTTTTTGCTTTTCTGGATGTGCTATCAGTATTTTTTGTTACTTTAACTCATGTCAACCATTTTTTTATCAATATAAAACATGTATAATTCATTAATATATTTTATAAATAAATCACATACTTTTTAGCTTTAAAAAAAAATCAATAAAACGGTGTGTCTATCTAAATTAAATCCCTGGTGTGTTTATCGTATTAACCGCAAAGGTGTGGTTCACATTTTAGCATTGACAACGCGAAAATAAATTAAATGATAACGGTGTGATATGTTATTATAAATGCACCACCACTATAGTAGAAACACTGTACGATGCCCTTTGTCAATAGGAGACCCAATGCGTTATATTAATACGGGAGCACCAATTAACAGAAGCGATTATTTTGAAGAATAAACATATAAATGAATGGAAACCATTTTTATCAAACATTGCTCTTTGTCAATACGTGTCCTGGTGCATTATACTAAAATAGCACCAATACGCTATATTAAACAAGGCGCACTGATTAAAAAAATTTGTTTTTAAAAAATCGTGAAAGGGCCAACAGGGTTTGGGATCCGACTCTGCAAGTGTTCCCTTGGGTTAGATGTCAAACGCCTCTCTATATATATATATATATTAATACAAACCCTATAAATATAAAATGAAAATCCCTAATTGTGAATTTTTGCAGTCACATAAACAAGAAGCAAGGTTTTAAGGTAAGAATGGTTTTTTTTTTTAAATTTTAATTAAATCTAAATAGGAATAGAGATTGTAAATGATTTTATTAGTAAAATACACAGTAAAATTTAAAATGTTTACTATGCATGTATTAAATCTAATAGAAACTGTAAAAAAAACAATTATTATAGTAAAATTTAACATTTTTACTATACTACAAGGTTTTTGTGTGAATCACCAGATATTTCAAATTATGATTTTCTGAATAGTGTTAATGTTCAAAAGTACTTTGCTGCTCCATAGTGATCTCTTGCTCTAGGAATGCCTCTCTTGCAAATCCCTCCACTCAACATTTTGGCAAAAATAATGAAAGAATGAATAGTTTTTATTATTTAAAGAACTTTTTATGAAATTAAATTTCCAAAAATCATTTGTCGCTCATTTTTCAGTTTACCGCTTTTTTTCACTTCAAAAAAATAAAGTTGCATTTTTTTCCCCGATATTCGATGTGTTTGTTAACTAACATCACCGATGCACCAATTAATAAAACCGCACTGATGTGTTTAACAATACATTAGCATCGATAATAACTCTTTTTTTAACGCACCGAAATTACTTTTAGGTATGTACAACAAAATGTATTGTTGATTTTGCTCAAATGCGGGGAGAAAATCTCATAATTATATCAAATGGACAATTCTTCAAAATCCAGCTCCTTCCATAATATTTCTCAAATTTCATCGCAGAGTTCTCCCTATCCATCTCCAAACGTAATTACTTCGTATTTTATTTATATTTTCATTATCTAATTGATTTTTTTTTATCCATGTCAATTTGAATAAAATTATTGTATATAAATTTGCAGGTTCATGTAGATTCAGAATCTAGTTCAGATGCACAAAATATTCAAACAGTTCCAAAACGTCGGAAGCTTTTATAAGGAGCAACATACCACAAGGCGTGGTTGGTAGATGAAAATGGATAACCGCTTCACCTTACCAATTGTAACATGCCATATTTTAGCCATAATCCTAGGACAATGATGGTAATAATTGTTTGGTATAATGTAATTATTTCAATGTCAAACCAACTAATCATGCATTTACGTGCTTACTAATTTATATCATCGATATTGTACTAATCATGTTCAAATTTTTTTTTGAAATTATTAGGATTCTAGTGATGATGAGCGACCCACCTACCATCCTTCGTTGCACCCCACGATAATGTTAAATCGAGAGAAGTTTGAATTAAGATAAAAACTCGAAGAGGAACGATACCAAGAATGGTTGAATCAACCACCTATTCAATTCCCACTACGTCCAGATTCACCAATTAGGAATGGCTACAACAATAGTAGTTCTTCACAATCTGGAAATGGAGGAAATCAAATAGAGGTTGGTATGGATGATTACTTAAGGGATATGACTGCCATGGAGACAATGTTGTTATATGCATTCCAGAATGATGATCAGCTAGGGGATGATGCTCATATCGCTGATACCTTTTTCGAAAGCCTTAAATCAAGCTTCCACCACCCCTCTCTTTGGACTTGGTAGTCAGTCAAAGTCTACCTAGTTTGGGACAACGATGTTACTGTACAAATTGAAAGCAAAGCTTGGCTTGTCGAATGCATGTTTCTCAGAAATTTTGAGGTAATTGACTATCAAGTCCCTTATACTTTGAGAAATATTGTAACACAATAAACATTACAAATGGTCAATTTTATGATCATTAATAATTATTGGCATTGTACATTTAATATTCTCCACCAACTACGGGTTATTCAAAGATAAGGTTCTTTTGAGTGTTAATGTCTTGCCCGGTAGTTGCGAAGAGGCAAAGAAATTGTTGAAAATGTTGGGTGTTGAGTACATATCATATCATGCATGTCCAAATGATTTTATTCTATATAGAGGAGAATGTGCATACAAAGAGATATGTCTGAAATGTGGGAATGACAGGTACGATAAATTAAAACAAAAGGGTAAATCACATGGTTCTCCTCTTAAGATATTGAGGCACGTACCTATAATCCCAAGGATTCAAAGGCTCTTTCATTGCAAAGAATTAGCTATGTTGCAGGGATGGCATGCCTCACATATAAGTGAGTTGGGATTTATGTGAATCCCAACAAATTCAATAACCATGAAGCATATAGAAGATGCTTGACCCGAAAAATTCAAGGATGAAGTACGAAGTCTATGATTCATCATAGCCATGAATGGCGTCAACCCATATTCCCTCTAGAACACCAACTATTATGTTTGGCCTGTAGTAGTGATCAATAACAATATCCCCCCATGGTTTTTCGTGAAGAATGAACATCATATGTTGGCTCTCATAGTCCCTGGTAGAAGACAAGTGAAGAATATGGATGTCAACTTACAGCCACTGGTAGATGAATTAAAGGAATTATGGGATGGGATAAATGTATATGATGTATCAATACCCATCGCAGCAGAGAGGAGTTTTACTTTGTATGGCATATGTGCTTACACCACACATGATTATCCAGGCTTAAGAGTTTTCTATGGTAAATTACATGTTTATTGATTTGTTTATATATGTAACAATATTCTTTCACATATTAATTTAATTCATTGTAATTGTTATGATATTCATGATATTATTTAACGTTCCATGCATATTGTATACAATAATTTCATAGGTCTTGTAACAAAAGGGTATTATGGATGTAAATGTTGTGGACTTCTCTGAAAGCTAGGTGATCCAACAATCTATGAAAGCCAGTGTATGACTGCTTCAGGGTATTCCTCCCAGAAGAACACCCTTATAGAAGAGCAACATCCACTTTCAATGAAAAATGAGATAGAACCCAAAGTCCTCCAATAACGACACCATTTGAATGACTTAGAGCATATGAGAGGGAGAAGGAGAAGGATTTCATAGAAATGTCGATTCACATGCGGAGCCTATGTTCGATGATCCAGAATTATTCGACACCTATGTTGAGAAATTTCCCATTGGGGTTGTTTGCACTCCACTGGATCTTTGAAGGCAGAGAAGGAGACTAGCAAAGGTAACCACATACCACTTTGACCTAGTATCTATCCCTACTAGGCTGAGAGGGCTCTCTCAATGAGATCACAACCAAATTGACTGGATGATGGAGATTTTAGGTTAGACATAGTAGGATCTAGCATTTTGGTTGATTTGTATTTTTGTGTTAGATAAAAATGCACCTTTAGAGATATCCAAACTTTGGAGTACCTATTAGATGGGGCATGGACCCATCTGATGAAGTCCGTCTAACCACCTGAGATAACCCCAATTCTCTCTCTCTCTCTCTCTCTCTCTCTATATATATATATATATATATATATATATATTTCTTTTTGATTTCTTTGGTTATATATCTATATATAAAAGGTTTATAATTTATTTAGGAATTTAGAAAAAATATTAAAATTGTATATATTAATGGTATGAGATTACATAATTTAAATATAGTAGAATTTTATAAAACATTAATTTTTTTATATATTTAAAAATAAAATTTGAATAATTAAAAAATTACAGTTTCACTAATAATTATATAATCTTATTTCAAGTACAATTACCAATTTTTTTATAAAATAGAATATTTACATTTATTCGAATTAGTATATCAATTTTTTGTTTTAGGAAAAAAAATATAAAACATGTTTTGCTCAACATTTTAACTATTTATTTTATTTTAGAAAATGTGTACAGAATATGTTTCACCATTGGATGGATGCTCTTTGCATTCCTCTAGGTCATTTCAGAGTAGGTTCTCATAGACTTCGGGTAGAGACGGACCACTAGATCGATAGACCAAACAAAATCTGTCAGGTATGCCATTTATAGGAGGTGGAGACCGAGATACACTTCATTTTTAAATGCCCTGTCTACTATGAGATGAGAGGAAGGTTCCATTGCTTGTTCAGAGATTCTCAGACCCTCGCCGGCTTTTTCAGGTGTCTCGATGAGAGATGTTTGGCCCTATATATGTAGGAGGCCCTCAGGTTCTGAGCATATATTCTTCAACCTCCCATCAGACTAGACCCCACACAGAGGATAACTGCATTTTTCAGGGTACTACCTTTAGATAGGGACACCAAGAGACCGATTGATACCAATGCATATCCAGACTCTATATCAGTGAGGATTTGTGGGACCTCACCCCGCCACAAGAGATCTTCGAGCATATCCATCTCAGATCCGTTTCCGGGAGATGGATTAGGTCCTCTAGACCTTATCAATGTGCGTACTCCCCCATGTAATGATTTAGTGGACAATCTGCACTTTCCACTGACTCTTCATGGGGCCAACAAACTTTGTTGAGTTTCCTTTAGTGTTCTTCATTCAACCTCGAATGTTAGGAGAGATGGGTATGATCCTCAGACAAATTAGCTCCTAGATATTCTTTTCCAGGGCATTTCATGCATTGTATATTTTATGTTTGTTATCACTTAGAAATGTCCTCTTGGTTGTAGGAGAGAAGTTTCCAAGGTAACCTTTGCACTCCAATTTATAGATTGAAGGCTAGCCCCTTCAATCAAGAGAGGGATCTCTTTGTGATTGTCTAATTAGTGAATCAACAACTGATTGTACTTTATACAACGTCTAGATCTTTAGATATGTTGTGTATATGTAAGGTTTGGTTGGGCCTAGGGATATATTTCATTGGGTAATGGTTTCAAGCAACTAGGGTATAGATTAATTTACCAAGATAATTGGTTGTCCGATCCGGATTGATAAAGGCAAGGTGGATAATATATCTTAGACCTTTGTCATTGCTATAGGTGGAGGGAGAAAGTAGGAGAACAATCCACTACAATAGGGCATACATAGTGAACTAGAGTAGCTTTAGTAGATCAAAATGAGAATATTTGAAAATCTTTCTCAGAGCATCAAACCAAAGATGAATTATGAATTAATTATTCTTATTCAAATACTCACAAGACATACATTTGCATGAGTTTACAAAAGAGGAAACATTGAAATATATAGAGAATACATTCTAAGACTTACTATCTCATGAATCTTTATATTACTAGTCAAAATCTAATATCTTGGCAAACTGAAATGAATAAATCCTTCCGACACACAAATAATGAGTATTCCTTTTTTTTTTAAACAACCCCTTTTCCATATTTCTCATGTAATATATAGGAAAAATAAAATAGAGATAAGTTCCTTAAAGTATGGTAGCAATAATTACAAAATATGTACATAATTTGAGAGTTTAATTAACAAAAATCATAATAACCCTATCATCTTAGCTACTCGGATCTCTAATCTAGCACATATCATTGGTTAAAACAGAGGATAAGACTGTTGTGCATATCTCCTGTTAGTATCCTGGAACAATAGCAAAGTCATTGCTGCAAAGTAGGATTTCGAACTGTTTACTTGTTTACAAGCTTGATATCTTGAGCCAAAACTCGTATTCCTTCCTTGTAGCCAACTTATGCATGAACCTGGAAATAATGCCGAAATTGCCTTCTTCTTTCACTGCTTTCTTCTCTCATGTTGAATCGTACTCCCTTAGCCACAAAAACCTATGATATATGACCACAATATATTAAAAAATAATTTACTTCTTAAATATTAAACTGAGTAGGTCAAAATTTTGAGGGACCATTAGGGTTTGTGTAATACTCTACCCCATGAAATAAACTAGCCATTTCTATATATCTTCTACAACCTGAGCAAGGATGTCTAGCTTGTTCTAACTCCTTGTCACCCTTCTAGCAGGTTCTTTTGTACTTTTGTCAGCCTCTAGGGTTTTTTCCTTCTTCTTTTCAACATGTTATGTTTTCCTCTGTATCTTTCAGCTCTTTAAGTTTGCACAATCTTCTCCTCTGCATCAATAATAATTGTTTCTTTCAGCTTAGGGTTCATTCTAGCTTTGAAATTTAGTCTCAATTTATTAGTAAGGCGAGTGTGAGGTTTTTTGCCATAAACCCTAAGCTCTGTCTCAACTTCTTATCCTTTGTTTCTATTTTTTGCTTGCCCTTTTTGCTTTGTGATGCTCTCTGTTTCGTTTCTTCCTCTTCTACTACAATTCTCTGTTGGATTCTAGTCTTCCTTTCATAAAATTTAATCTCTGGTGCTTTCACAAGGGCTTCATCATGTTTTTCAACATGAAGGTGACTAGATTCTCCCTTAGTTTCTTGAGCTAAGGTTTGGGTGGAAACTTTGGTTTGGCCTCTCTTTGATCTTTTAGGTACAAGTGGTTTTGAGTTTCTTTGTCTCATTTTCCTCAACTGCTCCACCTGTTTATTTAATTCATGAGTATATAATATTTTAATTAGGCCTTGATGACAAATATCACGGGCTTGTAGCTTAGGTCTTGTTCTTGCTTTAGTGCACATCTTTAGCAAAACTTGTTGGAGGAAATATGGTAAATTCATTTTGCTAAAACCTACCAAATGACAAAGAAACCTCATATGATACAAGTAGGCTTTAGAATACCTGCCTTCATAGGTGAAGAAGAGTTGAACAGTTCTAAGGGCAACAAACCACTCAAGCTTCAACATACTTTGGAGGACCCCTGTATTCTAATCTTGATTTTGATAGTCCTCCTTGAAGAAAAAATTCAAATCTACATTCTGCAACCTCTGTTTTTTAAACCACCTTTCACCCTTAGTTGATAAACCTGTTGCTTCAGCAGTATATTCCTCTGTAACATGAAACTGCAGCGTCCTAATTCTTGCAGTATTGCCATTGAAGGAAAAAATGAAATCATGGCACCAACTGAGATTATGTCCATTGAAATGTTGGAACATTGGCTCCCATCCTGCATTTATGAAAAGGTCCAACATCTCGAGACAGACTTCGAAATACATGCCACCAAGTTCAAATAACTTTACATGACCGGATCGGCCCATCTTGCAAAGATTCTAATGCTGCAAACACTTATGCCAACTTTCAAACATTGTAGCCGAACGCTGTAAGACGCTCAGAAAGCTTCTTGAGCACTAAACGTAAAAACGTTTGCTCGTAAACGTTGTTTTAGGGAAAACATGGCAGATTAGGGTTTGTTTTTCAACGACTATATTGGGCATGAAAACATTGCTAGATGTCAAATCATGGATAAAGAGGGATAATATTTTATGAACAAACACCCGGGCGCTTAAAAGAATGGCGTTAGTGGCTCGAAAACTAAGTTTTAAAATTTTTCGTAGCGTCAGCTGTAATTTTGCTATAGGTCAAAGCGCTACGAAAAACTTAGGATAAGCTTAAGGTTAGGTGAAATTATTTTGATGAGACATATTCCTAGGCTTAGATAGCAAACTTTACAAAAATATAACACTCCCTTTACATAACCATGACTTTACAAAAAATGAATTGATAACATTGCCTTGAACTAAAAGTGCAAACCCGATGCTAACAATGTTCATGCACTGTATCTTTTATACTTCATGCATTGTGTCTTTTATATTCATGCATTGTATCTTTTATAGGAGACTATTTGATTCTATGGCATTGTATAGACATCATTGTACTCAAGAATCTCTTTGATCTAATTTAAATTTTGTTTCGAATTTTATTGAAAGTGTAAAGTTAAGTTATATAATTTGTATTTCTTACCAGATTAAATATATATATATATATATATATAAAGAGATGCAATTTAAAAAAAACACAGATTGCTGTTGCACCAATAATCATATGGTTGGACTCCAGTGATGATCGGTGGAAAAATACAAAAGATAAAACGTTGAAACCCATCCAGCACGCTCAATGATTTTGTCTTAGGTTCAAAAACAGATCACCTGTAAACATCAATTATTTCTTTCGTTGCGGTAATGCCATGTTAAACCCGAGATATGGTATTGACAGCAACGGCATTACTGCCATCCCATATCAGCAAGATCATTTTTTTCCGCACGCTTATTCATCATTCGTCTATTACTCTCACACGAACAATGCTGGAGTCCCAACCCTATAACTGCAATTCATTCATTTCCACACATACTGACACTCTCTGCAAAGATGGACGACTGAAGGAAACATTGGCTGTTTTGCGTGACATGGATGTCCGAGGAATTTACCTGGACTTCTGTACATATTCTTCCATATTGCAGGAATGTACCAACATGAAAGCCCTCACAGAGGGCAAGCAAGTCCATGCCCACATAATCATGAGTGGACTCGAGCAAAACATTTTTTTGGCAACCACTTTAATCAGTATGTATGGTGTCTGCCAAAATCTGATGGATTCACGCAAAGTATTCGACAAAATATGTGAACGAAATGTTTTCTTGTGGAATGCCATGATTAGTGGGTATGCCAAAAACAATCTGTGCGAGCAGGCCATTAGGCTTTATTGTGAAATGCGGCGCTCAGGCATAATACCCAACAATTTCACCTTTCCTTGCGCTCTCAAGGTATGTGCTAGTCTATCGCAGGGTAGGGAGATCCATGATCACATAATTAGATATGGGTTTGAGTCAGATGTTATTGTGGGATGTGCCCTTGTTGCTATGTATGGCAAGTATGGGAGTATTGAGGTTGCACGCCAAGTGTTTGACAAAATATCTTATAAAAATGCATCATCTTGGAATACTATGATTGCAGGATATGCTCAAACTGGGTGTTGGGTGATGGCATTGGATCTCTTTCGGCAGATGCTGGTGGAAGGCATTATTCCTGACCCGATAACTGTGGCAACTATTCTTCCTGTCTGTTCATTCCTAGAAAATTTGCAACATGGCAAGGAGATTCACAGCTTGGCAGTTCGAAGGGGATTTGATAGGGATATTTTTGTGGGCAGTGCTCTAATCGACATATATACCAAATGCAAAAACATAGGATTTGCATTCCAAGTATTTGACAAAATGTCTGACAGAAATGTAGTATCATGGACTGCACTCATTGCAGGATATACTCAGCATGGGTGTCCTAATCAAGCCTTGGGATTCTTTCGTCAAATGCAGGTGGAAGGTGTGAAACCTAATCGGGTAACCATAGTGAGTGTTTTGCCTGCCTGTGCCAACCTGGCAGCTCTCCTGCAAGGCAAAGAGATGCATCAATATGCATTTAGGAAGGGGTTTGAATTGGATGTTTCTGTGCAAAATGTACTTATAGATATGTATGCTAAATGTGGGAGTCTGGATGTTGCACGAAAGGTGTTTGATAGACTTATCGATAGGGATGTGGTGTCATGGAGTGCAATGATTGCAGGATATGGAATGCATGGGCAGGGTGAAGATGCATTGTCACTGTTTTACCAAATGCAACAAGCTGGCGTTGAACCAGATTACATAACCTTGATTGGCGTTCTTTCTGCTTGCAGTCATGGAGGGCTGGTGCATGAAGGCTGGCTATACTTCAATCAAATGAGTGAAAAATATGGCATATTGCCTATGACAGAGCACTATGCATGCATGGTTGACCTCCTAGGTCGAGCTGGGCAACTGACTGAAGCTCAAGAGTTTATCAAAAATATGCCAGTAGAACCTACTGCTAGTGTTTGGGGAGCCTTGCTTGGCGCCTGTAGAGTTTATGGCAATTTAGAGTTGGGAGAAAATGCATTTGATCAGCTTCTTGAATTAGAGCCTGAAAGTGCAGGAAACTGTGTGTTGCTATCAAACATTTATGCTGATGCTGGTAGGTGGGATGGGGTAACAAAAATGAGGACAATGATGAAAGATAGAGGACTCAGAAAAGTTCCAGGATACAGCTGGATTGTGGTAAAGAACAGGGGTCATACATTTCTTGTAGGAGACAAATCACATCCACAATTGAATAAAATCCATGCTATGTTGGAGAACCTGTTCCCAAAGATGAAGGCAGCAGGATATGTCCCTGACTTTCAGTTTGTGTTGTATGATATCTAAGAACCACAAGAATGAACAGAACTTTATTTTTTTCAAGAACCAGGGGAATGAATATAGAATTTGGAAAGTTTCAAGTTAGAATACTCTCTCTGGGATGCACTGCGCTGCCAAAATCTAGTGTGCTCTGGCAGTGGCCTGAAAAAAGCTCAACATCTACCTAGTCCTATTTCCGAAAAATACATCTGGACATTTCTAATGCACTGCCAACTCAGAATGCATTCAGAAATGTTAATATGCAAGGATACCAAAATCAAGAGAACTGAAGTTACAATGTGAATGAACATTAAAGGATTCTAGTTCAAGTCAGGAATCTTTCTTTTTATCTGGTTGAGGTTGAAAATTCTCTAAATGGGCCTGACTTGAGCAGAGCGGACTCCAATATCCCATTTCATTGGAATAGATCTGAAGACATGCTTAGACCAAGTCGATTCTATGGTTCATAGATAATGTTTATATCTATAAACTATGTAGCAATGGAACCTGTCTCTGAGGTGCGTGGCTATCAATATTTCTGGAGCTATAGCTCCATTAATGAACTGGGGCAGTATATGCCAACCTTTGGATTTTGTACTGCCCCAGTGCATTAATGGAGCTATAGCTCCGGAAATATTGGTTGCAGAGGTGCATGCATCCCAGGGTACTTGGGAACAGGCAGGGAACACCTCCATTTGGTTGACCTCGTGGATGTTGGGGATGTTCCCTGGTCAGAAACGGAGCTGTCTCACGTATTCCTGGTAACCCCCAGCCTGTTGGAACACAACAGACTTGTAACAGGCCTGTTTTGGTGCCTACTCAGCCAAGGGGGAGCCCTTGTGGGGACAGCATGGCAAGAAAGGAAAGAAAACAGAAAAAAATGAGAGCCCCTTGCCCAAAGCCCAACATTAGAGAAATGCACCCCCACCCTCGCCATTTTTTTTCAACCATTTGATTTGTTTTGGAGGCAAGAAGAGAGTTGTAGTTGGTCTGAGAAGCACATAAAAGAACCAACAAACGATCTGCACTATTATTTGTTTTTTGGAGTGTCCATAGCAGTCACTTTCAGGCTTTGGAGATTGCTGTGTTGGAGATTCAAAACTTCAAAGTTTCACAGTGGAGATTTAAAATGGACAGCCAGTTTGGGCAATATACCATTGTGGACATTTTGTCATTTCTGACGGCGTACTTAGTTTTACTTAATAAACTGTTTTCTTTTGGTTTTTAAAAATATTATTTATGGAATCATGAATGATATTTATGGTGTATCAAAATTTTAAATTCCCTATATAGTTTTGCCTTTGGAGTTTTGAATGTTCATTCCATTTTTTGCAGGTAATTTTATTTTCTTTTAAAACATTTTTTTCCTTACCTGTAATTTTGGGGCAAACTTCCAGCTGTCACTAAAACATGTTCCCCAGCTGCCAGTCCTTGTTGGATTTTCTAGACCTCTCTGAACTTGAACAGACTCTGCACTAAAAGATTTCCAAAAACCCTAGATAACTGAAAACTGAAAGCTACCCAAAACTACAACTCTATTAATGCCAGAATCTGTAAATAGTAAATACACACTGAAGAAAATATATAACTGAAGCTCAGTTGAGGGACTGTCAAAAACTGTTACTATATTTTCGTTAATTCTTAACTGAAATCTGCTACTTGAAAAAAACCAAACTAATTCACTTCTTGCTGCTGAACTGAATAAGTTAAAACCAATACCCCTGCCTTCTCCTTTATAGCCTAGAAGGTACAATGAATCTGGACGCATGCACAACATTGCCTCAACTAAAGGTCTCAACTCCTATTCCTAGTGTGTCTTCCTTGCTTGGATATATGAGGCAAGTAAAATGCACCTCTACTGGAGATGATGTGAAGCATGCAAACATGCTTCTCCTTGATATCTGTGCCCTTGATTCAGACTGGAATCAATATGCATGAGTTCCTTACTTAACTAGGAAACCGTGGTCCCTAATTGTGCATGCAAATACTAACTAAAGTGAAACCAGAAATATAACTGAACTGCTAAATATAACTGCACTGGAACAGAACTGAGGATAGTGCATGCATGCTTTGCACCCTCTCTCTCTCTCCTCCAGAAATGCTTCTATGCCCTCATCACTTCTGCAGAGAATTGCTGAAGGAGCACTGTATGCAACTGTTGTAATGTTGTACGAAAATCTGCTGGAGGAGAGTTGCCCTGCTGTTGTGCAGACCCGTACACCTGTTACACATGCCCTCTCTATATGCACCCAGGTCTCCTCTGCCTACTGCTGTCATTAAATGGCAGTCTGCTGCACACTTTCTGAGGTACTAAAAATCCAACAATCTTGCCGTCCTAGAAACTCATGTAACATAGATTTTATATGGATGTACACGCATTTAGAATTATCTGGTTTCAAAACTTTAAATCTGATTGGATAAAGTTTGACTCAACAAAATCTCATCATGGTGGTTCAATATGTGATTCAGTAATTCTGACCTGATTGACACACTGGTAAACTTGCTGCGAAGTCATTTAACCATCCACAACAGTTCCGTTGCACATCACCGCTTTTCAACTGACTTTGTTCTCATATCATGGCCTAAAGAGAAGAAAGGCTAAAGCTGATCTACTTTCTTTCACATTCAACATGATATTTGGTTGTTAATACTCAGCTTGAAAGGTTGCAAGGCCACAACTTGAAAAATGTTGCTGCCTGCACTTACCAAACATTGTTACGTGTTGGATGGGTGGCTGTTTTCATTCTTCCGGTTCTAAATTTGATTGTTAACAATGGGCAAATGCTGAATGTTTTATGTGTATGTATGTTATAAGCTTCACATACACTGTCATTTGGAATCTCTTACAGGAAGATGATCTTGGGTTGATGTTTCATTCAATCAACAAAGAAGAAAAACATTCCTAGGATCTCAATTTCAAAAGCCATGTCCAAATCTAGATGCACCGACATACAACCCATTTCCACTTTATGATAAAAACAGAAGTTGGTAATGTTGCTTACCGTGTTTTGATCATAAAAGCATATTATGTCACTATTGATCCGGACTTATGCAGGAACGCAACATAATGCAGATATAGACATAAACTGAGAGATGCAACAAAAATAAATCTTCACTTCTTTAATATCAAAGAACCGAAAGACGCTTACAACAGAATGGAAATAAACTAGCTCAGGTGATGGTAGCATATTTTTGAGGAGATATGTGGTGGCTACAAATTTCTGAATCGTGTTACAATGAGGCTCAATGGCTTTTTTATTATTGAACAACAAGGGAAAACTCTAAACAACCAAAACCCTAACCCCAGGAGATGGAACGCCAAGAATTTGTCGGCCCCGTTGGGGTTAGTTGGGAAGCCAACTTCCCAGTGTCGTAACTTGCTCAGATAATCTAAGTTTGGCGCATACGATACATCGTTGGAAAGATCTCTCCGTATACTACAGGATTTGCCACAGGCCCCTGCCTATGGTTATGGGTCTGCTGGGGACATTAAAAAAATGCCGTTTAGGGGGCCAAAACAACTCCGGAAGTTCGGGACTATAAAAACTGCTAAAAATAGTAGTTACTGCTATAATTAAGGAAACAGATGAAACCGACAGGGGGTCTAGGTGGAATAGGCGTGTGGCCACCAATATCCACCTGAATCAGTCCTCCCCCTTTAGGAAACAATGGTCCCCATTGCATGCAAAGCCTCCATGAGGTGAGGAAATTTCTGTTGAACCTGGTCCCTGGTGAACCACTTGCCTTGGTGAAAGAGTTGGTTTCCTTTGACAACTTGATATAGCTGGATCCTTTGCTGGTGAGTGTTTTTGATCTGTGTGTCCATGATCATGTCAGTTGTGGCTTGTTCGTTGCAGCTGAGGTTGAGCTCTGTTGGTGTCAACTACTCAACAACGTCGGATGTGTTCAACAATGGGGGAAGGGTTGGTTGCAATTGATCCACATCAAAAACTAGATGCAAGCCAATGAACGGTGGAATGTTGAGCTCGAAGACATTGTCCCCTACAACCTTGGTGATGGTGTACGACCCATACTAGAGCGGGAAAAGCTTGCAGTGGGGCCTAGCGAGACGCTCCTTCTGCAAATGTAACCAAACTTTGTCACCCCCCCGGAACTTGTGTGACACTCGATGTTGATAATGGCGCTGCTTATACTTGGCATTGAATTTGTCCAATATGTCATGGACCTACTAGTGGATGTGATGAATGCGCTCAATAAAGTTGTTAGCCTTGTCAACTTCAGACTGGACATGAGCTGAATCTACCTGAGTAACTGCAAATGGTATGGCCACATCAACGAGACATAGTGGCTGGAATCCCAAACCCACCTGAAAGGGGTTATGGCTAGTTGAGTTATGGAGAGATCTGTTGTAGTTGTGCTGGACATAGGGGAGACTTTCATCCCATGTGCGTGGATGCTTCGAGTTGTACATGAACAGAAGTGAACGATCATCGTGTTGACGACCTCTGTTTGGCCATCAGTTTGGGGGTGGAAGGTCGTGGACTTAGTGAGCTTGGTATCCAGTATCGACCAAAGGCTTAACCAAAATGTACTCAGGAACATGTTGTCCCGATCTAAGATTATGGATTGTGGGATCCAAAGTCTACCCACACTCGTTCAAAAAAGAGCTTAGTCGTGGCTTCTGTTGTGATACTCTTCTTGCAGGCTGCTAGAATGGCAATCGTTTCCATACTTGGAAGAAGGAAAACCCGACATGAAATCCATGGAGATGGATTCCCAAGGCCAACTAGGAGTAGGCAACAAAGAATATAGACCTTGCTTATTTATTGTAGGTTTGGCAATGGCGTAGGCAGTGCAGGATCTGATGTACTTCTCAACATCATGTCGAAGGTTCGACCAATAAAAATACTTCTGCAACACTGCCAATGTTTTCTCTACTCCGAAATGTCCAGTGACCTGACTGTAGTGTACCTCTCAAATCATCTTGGCATGCTCGCTTGAAGGAACACAGAGGTGTCCCAAGTGGCATAACAATGTGCCCTAGAGGTGAAAATATGGAACTTGCTTTCCTTCGAGGAGCACCTGATATGTGTTGCTGAGTTCTAGATCGCTCTTGTAAAGATGTGGCCACCCCGAAGTCTCGTGTCCACAAGAGTCGAGCACAGTGGTCAGCGTCATAACCGGTGGTCGGCTGAGGCAGTCTGCAACATTATTGTTGTTTCCCTTCTTGTACTTGATGTTCAAATGGAAATATTGCAGATATGTGAACCATTTCTGATGGTGATCGTTCTGCAACTTTCCTTGTGTCTGTATGAAGTGTAGGGGTCGGCGGTCTTTGTGGATGACTGTTTCCTTCCCCAGGATGTAATGCTTCCATTGTCGGCATACCTGCACAATGGAATACATCTCTTTCTCATAGGTGGGATACTTTCAGACTATGTCTGAAATTGTCTCACTATGATATGCCACTGGATGTCCATGCTGAGTCAGAATTGCCTCGATAGCATAGTTAGAGGAATTTGTCCCAATCTCAAATGGTTGTTGTAGGTCTGGTAATGTGAGCACTGGTGCAAAGCAGAGACGATGCTTCAACTTGGAAAATTATTTCTGTTGGGATTCATAACAGAGGAATTTTGCTTTCGCTCTGCCCTTGGTGACTTGACTCAAAGACCAAGTGATATGAGAGAAACCCAACACGAAGCTGCAGTAGAAATTGGAAAGTCCCAGAAAGATACGTAGCTCTATTAGAGTGGTGGGGATGGCCAATCTCAAATGACTTGTGTCTTGGTTGGGTACACATGCACCCCCCGCTCATCAATGATTTACCCTAGATATTGAACTCGAATCATACCAAAAGTGCATTTCTCCAAGTTGGCACACAACTTGTCTTGTCGTGGGGTTTGTAGGAACTGCCGAATATGGTGTAGGTGCTCTTCCCAACTCTGGATGAAGATTAGGATGTCGTCCAAATACACTACCACAAATGAGTTGGTGAAGGGCCGCAAGATGTCGTCCATCAACCTCATGGAGGTCGCGAGAGCATTCATCAACCCGAAAGGCATGACCAACCATTCAAAGAGGCCCTCTTTGGATTTGAAGGAAATATTCCACACATCAAAGGGTTCGATTGACACCTGGTGATAATCAGACTTCAAATCACTCTTGTTGAAATATTTGGCCCCCTTGAATTGGTCTAGAAGTTCATCAATCTGTGGGATTAGATACCTATTCTGGACAGTGATCTTATTCAACGCTCGATAGTCAATACAGAGTCTCCAGGTGTCATCTTTCTTCTATACCAATACGATTGAATTCTTATAGGGCAATGAACTTGGCCTGATGTGCCCTTTCTGCAACAACTATTGAATCTGCTTCTTAATTTCATCATTCTCCAAAACAAATTGTCGATAGATTGGTTCATTTGGTAGCGACGCACCTAGGTTAAGATTGATGGTGTGTTTGACTTGACAGTGCAGGGGTACCCTTGTGGGTGAGGTGAAGATGTCCATGTATTCCTCCATGACCTTGTCCATCTGCTACTGCCGTGTGGAGGAGTCATTCCTGGAGGTTGTGGATGTGGCCATAGTCTTCTTCTTGCTTTGAGGGTGAATCATAAGGAAGAAAAATTTTCTGGTCTGGGAAATGATCTTACTACATTGCTTTGTAGAGATCAAATAGGTGGCGGTAGGCGGTGCTACCTTTGGTATCTTGTATAACTTATTTCCCAAAGAAATAATAATAATACGATACTTAGACTCATACACAACATGACACTTCCACAAGTATGGTTGGCCTAATAATACATCACAAACTTCAAGCATTAGGGGAATTTTGAGGTCTAAAATGGGCCTCCTAAGGAAATTATAAAATAATAGTGGAAATAATAAAATAAGATTTCATTACATCATCAAATTTTAGAGGGAAAAAAGAAAAAAAATTACTTTTTCAACTCGTATTTTCAACTTATCTCCCAAAGTTTTTACTCAAATTTCGAGTGGGAGTACTCATTAGATACAAAATTCTAATTTCTCATCCAAGGAGTATCCATGTTGCATACTTTTGATGGATCCTACTACACGAAAAATTAGAAATACATGAAAAACGTGATTGTAATCACGTTTTTCATGTATTTCTAATTTTTCGTGTAACACATGTTAGGGTCCTATAATAATAGGATTCATAATTATGAATTGATTTTGATTAGTCTTGTAATATGTACATATTTTGCTTTCTGCAAATTGTTTTTCCATATTAAAAAAATAAAAAATGTAAAGAGGGCAAAAGTCATAAAAGAAAAATCAAAGGATTTGACAGAAAAAATATCAAAAAGAAAAAATGGACCTCAAACAAAAAAATAGATAAAAATAAAACATGAAAGTGATGCAAATCCAAATGCAACTACTATTTACTTTTACTGCAAAAATAAAGATTGTGTGCAACTTGTTAAAATGCCACAATCTATGAAGGTCAAACAACTTAATCTTGACCTCTCATGCTTTAAATTTCATGTTGTTAAATAGAGAATAAAGATCTAGTCAAACAGTGTAATTTTGGCAGATCAGTAGTTAGGTAGAGAATAATAAGAAGCTCAATAGTTTAAACTAAGCCCTTGGAAGAAATAAGGATAGAATAAGGGTTTGCAAGCTCAAATGCACCCATGTAAATAAAGAAAAAATGTTAGGGTAGCAGATGGATAGGCAGAAGCAGTTTTCACAAGCATGGATAACAAATAATTCGTCATTTCATTTACTAATTTTCCTTCAAAATCATTTTCCTTGTAAAAATACCTCATTCCCTTTCATTTTACCCTTTTCTCCCTTTTCCCTTTGCAAAAAATCCCTTTTCCTAAAGTTAAAACACATTTTTTTCTTTGGAAAAGTAAAAAAATACTTTTACTAATTCCCCTTTATTCAAAAATACCCAAAAAGTCCAAAAATACTTTTATTCTAAGTATTTCTTAAAAAAATGTTATGTCGAGACCCACAATAAAGAAATCTATCCCCAATATCATTTTTTACACTATACTTAGTGTATTTGACATTCCACAATTACATTACATTTTTAACATCTAAACTAAGGTATTAATTCATGTTATAAACATTTTTAATCCCGTATTATATTAAATCATTTATATATATATCCCAACTCATATTTTTATTTAAACTATAGTTTAAATATTACCCACATGTTATATATCCCGGTCCCGCTATGTATTATCCCCGTTGGTTAAAACATTACACTTATCCAAACCCCATAGGTTAATATAATAATCTCTGCCTATCATAATAAGTCTCGATTATATGTATTAAACCTTAGTTTTAATGTATATAACCTACCGCATAGTCTAAACCCCGGGCCCCACGCCTTTTACAACCCTACAACTCTGTCGCATCATCCTATCCGTCCGAGCTTCATCTGCCAGATTTCGACCGCCATTAAACCCTATCGCACATTCCTTTGCCTGATTGATAACACAACCCAAACCTTGCGAAAAATGCGGTTTGCAGAGTCTCCCTTGTCGCTACGTGGCCGATTCTTATTAGATCGCATTGCCACAAATAATACAACCAACCACTTCTGGAGCTTGCGAAAACCATTGAGCGATTTTCCCTCGCGCCCAAACCACCCGCCTATTTGAAATGACCGCCCATTAATGCAAACACTGTTTGGTTTAAAAAATGCATATAACCGCCCATATGCACCCTTTTTTACCTTTCTATTACATTTTTCACTAAAGAGGCACTGACGACCAATTTTTACGCTACCAGATCACGTTGCCGACCTCATTTTAAGCCCAATTCACAAGAATTTGAGACCTTTGATGATACAAAACATTTCAGAACCGAATTGAAGCTTATAAAGACCAGCAGAAGCCTCAGAAAGCTTTCTTTCACCTCAGAAACCCTTCTGCGCAGAAAAAAATCTTCATTTTTCCAGGTATTCTTCAAGAGAAAATACATATTCCTCGATCTAAATAAGTAATACAACTAATTGAATCATTTAGAGCCTTTTGTCAAACCTAAAGAAAGTCATTTTTCTTCCTAAAAGCTCTTTTCTGTAAACCTTGGACCTACTTATATAGATTTTGAAGCCTTTGACTATTTAAAAATCATAGATTGAATAACTGAAGAAGTTTAAAGCCTCTGTATACCTGAAAAAGACTCATGTGCCTTTCAATTCATTTTCTACACTCTAGGTGTATTTTTACCAAATTCCAAGGTCTTGAGACTACTTTTTGTCACAAAAATTGCATTATAGACCTTAGACATCTTTTGTAGAAACTATAAGGTCTTGAGATTGCCTTTTGTTACCGAGATTACAGTTTGATCAATAGAGCAAGTTTATACCTTTGCAGATACTAGATAAGCCCATGTTCTATCCAAATCCTTTTGCAAATTGTTATAAATTTCAAAGGTGCTCCTACAGGCCTAAATCTGTGTTTCTAAAAGTCAAAAGAGTAATAAAATTGACAAATCAAGCAAAGAAATGGCTTCCAAAAACATTGTAGCTGTCAATCCTCTACAACCTCCTATTGTAGATGTAGAACACATTCCATTAGATGACACAGACTTCAAGATTACTGATACAATCACAGAATTTAACCTTCTTGAGCTCCACTGTTGGAGCCAAGAAAAATCCATAGATCACACTGATGAAGTGTTCATTTGGGAGTCTAATTTACCAAAATATGTTGTCCCACAGACCTACCAATGCCCAGAAGTGATCAGACTCTATCAATCCTGCTACTTCTCTTATCAGAGAGCCATAATAAACCCTGAAAAAGAAATCCTATTTACCATTACTGCTGAAACAATCAATCAGATTCTGCAGATACAGCCCAAGCCTAATGAAATCCCTTTATCCATTGAGGCCCTCACTCAACTATATCTGAATCTAGACTTCCCCAAAAGGTTCCAAATATTTCAAACTTTCATGCCTTCTTCTGTAGAAATTCTCAAGATAAATCCTCCATACCCTTTTGCAAAATTCTTTGAAAGGACAAGACATATCATCTCCATGTTGTCTTTTATTCTTGGTTATTTTATAGATGAACATGTTGATGTTGCAGTATTAGGTTTTTTGTCTATTTTCACACCTAGTCAGCCTCCTACTACCATTTTTAATTTTTTCCAATAACTTGCTGACAGTATTCATGAGCAATTGGTCAAAATGCCCCTTGAAAGTGTTTTCAAGTATTCTTCATTCCTATTTCACATGTTTTTATATTTTCAGTATGAGAAATTTAATATAAACCTTCAGAAGCTTGATGTGGAAGGAAACCCACAATCAGTCATCTTTTGGACTTCCTTGATAAGGAAAGACTCTAATGATTTCACTTATACAGATTTTACTGATTCTTTCATTCATCCTATGGTGAATTTGCTGAACAGTAGACAGCCCATAATTAGTGAAGAGATTAAGAAGGTCCTACAGTTGTCTGAGCATAATAGGACATGTGATTGGTACTTGTACCAAAATCATACTGAGATAAGAGTATACAAATCAAGTCTTGCTCCATATAAACTGCCCAAATACCTTCCTATGAGGTTATTTGCCCTTGAATACATAAGACAGATTCTAAATTCAGATGCAATTAATTTCTTGGCAGCAAAGAAGATGATAGTTCAAATTGAAAAATCAGGTTGGTCCTTTTATCTGTAACAATAGAGATGCAGGTCCTGAGGATGAAAAACATTTGCAGGAGTTCAAATTCAGTAAAAGTTTCCTGTGGTATTATGATCCCATTGGATTTATAAGTAAAATGAGAGTTAAGTGCAAACTCATTCCATATGTACATGAAAAGAAACTAGAGATAGAAAAATTCTCCAATCAATCTAAATGGTTGGAGAACACCTTGGTAGAGGCAAAGAAGCAAAGTGATACTAGTCAAACTTTGCAGACTCCAACCCAAGAAGACGGGAATGCAAAAATAAACAGAGAGGAAGGATCATATACAACAACGACAACTACTGAGACAAAATTTAAATTGAAATACAGTAAAAAGCCAAAGCTAAATCCTACCAATAAGGAAGTGGAAACAATAGAGGTGATTGCTACAGAAATAACAACAAAAGATAATGCACCTCCTACAATAATTGAGAAGAACAACAGCCTACAACTTCAAATACTTAGCTCATTCAAAAGCAACATAGTATTGAAGTTTCTTCATCTAAAAAACCAGCTTAAAAGGATATGGATATCAAAGAAAGATACAAAGAAATCAAAGCCAGAAATGAAGAAATTAAAACTGAAATATATTCTCAATATTTGAAACAAACTCCTGGCATCCATAATAGGCTACTTTCAGCCTTTGACTATAAGAATAAAAAGATGCAGACGACATTTCTTCGACCCACGGTTCAAACTCCCAAGTCATCTTCTGATTACAAAAATTCAGATTTTAAAGTCTTGGCCCATGATATTCATCCTCTGGACCAAATTGAGTTTCATAAGCAGGCATGGGAGATGATATATTCTACAATGACCACCAAGGCCATGAGTGTACAAAAGTTGCAAAACACTCTTGCAAATATCAGAGATCAACTCAAATTGGAAAAATCATCTTCACAGGCAAAAGACACTAGAATTAAATCTTTGGAAGAACTAGTAATTGAAGTAGGATTTGATCTTAGTAATGTAAAAGTTGCAGATGAACTGATCAAGAAGAAAAATGCAGACATTGCTGCATTAAAGAAGCAACTAAAGCTGCCCCCTACAGAACATCCTCAAGCCAAGGAAGTATTACAGGATACAAATTAGAAATATGAGATGATGAATCTCATTCTATAGTTGACTGCTCAAATAAAGGAAATGGAGAATGAAATGGACAAGTTGGTCCATGGGAAAAATGATAAAAAAGAAGAAATTCCAGTCACAGTTATTCCTGTAGTTACTACTGTTGTAGCTGAATCACGAGCTCCTACAGTCCCCATGGCCACAACATTACCTGTCACTTCATCAACAACTTCAGCAATAGAGTCTTCAACAACATCAACCCAACATTCAAATGAATCAAGCAAGTTGGTAAAAGATATGCAAGATATGTCTATTCAGAGTAATGAGATAAAAAAACTTAAAAGTCTCAAAGATGAAAATAAACTTGCCAAGATAATGCATAAGAATGAAGAACAAAGAGCAAACAGATTAAATGATCAGTTGAAAAAGTTAGAAAAAAATATAACATTAAAATAACCCATTGCTCAAATCAGAAAACAACTATGAACTAATATCATTGAAACAACCAATGATATTTGGCGATCAATACAAGTTATATATGAGCAGAAAGATTTAGTCAAATCAGCAAAAGAGGCCATTCAAAAAATAAAAGAAGAGATTGGTAAGAATCCTAAAGAAGCTATTGAAATCATCAAGTTTCTAAATTCTAAGAACAGGAAAGAGTTAGAAGAAATTAATATTAATGATAGAACATAAACTATCCTAGAAGTTAGGAAGGTAACTTCTAAAAAGAATTTGATGATACAATTACAGGAGAAATGCCAAAACATGGAGGTTTCCATTACCAGGTTTATGATGAAATTTGATGTCTTAAGGTAGAAAGACCTTCCAAATACATTAGTTATTCATAACAAACTAATGAAGCAGGATGAATATGACAAAAAAATGAGAAAAGTTTTCAAGGATCAGGTTAATCTGCCTACCTCACATTTTATTTCAATAGAGAAAGTAATCTACAAGAATTTGGAGAATTTGTTTTACCTACAACATGAGGTGAAACACATATTTATCAACAAGCTCACATTCTCAAAGTATATTGAAGCTGAAGATATTTTCAGAAGGACGATGAAGATAAAACTTCTAGAGGTAGAACTTTGGGAAAAATTAACCGATTTACAGTGAAATCAGATTGCAGTAAGTACAAAACTGTAAAAAATAAAATAGAGCTTTTTGTTTTTACATTTACAGTTACAGTTTTGCAGAGAAAGAGTATCAGGATAAAGAGTATCAGTTCAAAGTCAAAGTTTAAAAGTCAAAAGAAGAATTACAAAGCAGAGGTAAAGGTGCCAGCATGAAAGACACCTCATTGTCCAACTACAGCCTTCGTTGAACAAAAAAGAGAGAAATAAGTAACAAAATGAAGACAACAAACAATAATTTCAATAAAAATAGGGACAACTAGCATTAGTTAGAAAGTTGTCACTATCTTCTTGCATGAAGATATTTATTTTCCATGAATAATTCCTAAGTTTGTTTTAGGATATTTTGTAAAGAGTTTTTGTATAAATACTTCTCATTTGGAAGTATTGAGTGTGGATGAATTGCTGAACATTTCTATAGTTGTACTATTACGAACCTAAGGGTGATTGTACCAATTTCAAGTTAGCATACTGGATTAAAGCAATAAAGCATCATATTACAAGATTCATGTGTTGGGTCACTACAGTGAAGTATTTTCACTTGTTTCTTTGTCAATTTATTATGTTTTTCATCAATACTTGTATGTTGTTCTAAATCTAAATGATAAATAAGGAATTGTTATTTCAGAATATGTTAAAAGCACTCTGTCTTGAACTATTTATCATTTACATGTTTTCCACTAATATCCAGACTAAGGAACCCTCAATTGCTCCCTAGTTTCGATTGAACCCTATTTTTTCACTCATAATCCAGATTTGAGAACCCTTAATTGCTCTCTTACCCCGATTGAAACAATTTTCACCATCAACCTTGAAGATCTGAAGTAACTCAACTATTTTTCCCTATAAACATTTCCCTTTAGAACTTGATCCTTATTTGACTTCTTGACACATTGACTCCATTAACCCAATGGAATACAAACCTTCATCTATTCATATAAGTAAGTGATTTCACTACCAAATCAAATCAAAATTCAAAACCAATTTACCCTATATAACTAGCCTAAAATAGATTAAAATCAACAAATATAAATCATATAGAGAGAGCCCTCTCTGAGCATTAGGAAGGCTATATCCTAAAGCTTAAAAGTAGGTTTGTGGTTACCTCTAATATTCTTTAAACTAAAATAAAAAATCTCAAAAATTTTGAGAATGGGTGCTCCTTGGATAATGAATTAAATTTTGCATCCAACGATTACTCCCGCTCGAAATTTGAGTAAAAAATTTGGGAGATAAGTTGAAAATACGTGTTGAAAAAATAGTTTTATTATTTTATTATTTTTTAATATTTTTATCCTTTTACTTAAAAAATGGTGAGTCATCCCCCATGGTTGACATCATCATCTTGAATCCTATTGGTTCTTATAAAGTTTATTTTGGTTGTACATTTTTCTTAGGAGGTCCATTTTAGACCTCAAAATTCCCCTAATGAGGAGCAACATCACATAATACCCCATCTGTGAAGGGCTTGATGTTGTAGGTTGATTGACTCAGAGATCTTGTTCTTGGTGAACCCGATGGTGTACGACTGCGGGGGTGGTGTGGACGGTAGGTCCCATCGCTTCATGACCTCTGCTAATATGAGATTCTTTTGGCTTCCGTTGTCAACAATAAATTGCAGCAGAGAACCCTTCACCCACATTTGTAAGTGGAAGAGTCACCCCCCCTCCTCTGGATCTTTGTAATATTCCAAGTAGAAATAAACAGCAATATAAAGCAACATAAACATGAAACTACAACAAGTAAAGAGACATCATACATAGACTGCAAAACATGGAGAACGTTGAACCATTTTATTATATAACTAAAAGTGAAATGAGTACAAAGGTGATCATAATGATAGCACATTGGCCTGCACAAGGCAAGCTAGAGATACTCTTAAAAATACTCTCGAAATGGCTACTCTATCAATGACTGCGTTATCTCCAAAGGCTACTGCCGGACTGCTGCTGCTACTGGAATAAGATGACTCTTTGGGGCTGTTCCTCTGCTTAGAAAAATATGGGACTTTGGGAATGAGATCCCCACTCAATACCCAGAAAAGCCTAGAAAGGGTTTCTGGAATGGATGACCTCGGAAAATCACCTCCCTAGAGAAATCACGATGTCCTTGAGAAATACGCTGACCCTGAATATGTCTCTCCAAATGATGGCCTCATCCTCTGACAAAATGATGGAATATCTAAGGGCTGACCCCTCCTCACTATTCCGGGCTGAATCCCCGGATAAATCTCAGCTCCCGACACTACCTCCTCCAAGAACTGCGTGGTCCCTCCTCAAGAATTCACTGCCCAAGCAAGTGCGTAATCCCTACTATAGATGCTATGGCTCCCACTTGAAAATCAATTCATAGAACTCCTCACCCGAGCAGGCACTTGAAGTCCCTCAAGGCTGAGGTTCAATCTCCGCTCGGAGACACCCGATGTGCTAAACAACACTTGCAGACTTTTCTCAACAGCAAAAGTGTGCTCAATGTCAATAGACAAAATAAAGATGCAAAATCGAATGAGCCAATGAAAGGCCTCTCTCCCTCTTTATGCTTGGAGTGCCTTTATCTCCCTAGGCCCCACCAAAACTGCGCTATCCCTCTTGGCCACGTTGTCCATCCACCTCTGCGCTACCCAGGACCCATGCTGCCCACGTTGCCATTATCTCCAAGCAATCACTTCAACCCCTTGGACCCCATGATGCTAATTAAAGGTTCTCAAGTGACTTTAGGAAGTGTTTTATTTCCCTAAGTGTGGATTGAGTGTCTCCTAACCCAATTTATTTACTTACCTTAATTTTATAAAGTAAAATGGCCAAAAATTAATATTACCAATTAGCTGTTGCTAATTGGGAATATTACAATCCTCCCCATCAAAACATTGTTTGTCCTCAAGCAACTGCAATGATGGATGCCGCAGAATCTTCTCACTCTCCCAAGTGGCATCCTCATCCGGTAAGTTCCTCCACCTTACCAAATACTCCCTGACTGTCCTACTCTGCAACTGTCTCTCCTGGGTATTTATGATGGCCTCTAGCTGTAGCACCAAATGCCCCTCATCATCTGTGGGTGGAAGTTCCTCTATTGCGGTCACCTACTGTCCCAATGCCTTTTTTAGGCAAGATGCATGGAAGATGTTATGGATCCTGCTATCCGTGGGAAACTCCAACTCATATGCAACCTCCCCGATCCTGTGTATCACCCTGTAGGGTCCATAGAAGCGAGGCTTGAACTTCTCGGCCCCCTTTTGCTTCAGCGTGGACTGCCGGTATGGTTGAAGCGGTAGGTAGACCAAGTCCCCTACCTCAAACTGCCTCTCAACCCGTCCTCTATCATCATAAATTTTTTGTTGATTTTGTGTTGTAGCTAAGTTGTCCTTGAGGGTCTGGAGTATATCCTGGCTCTCTTGGATCCAGTCTTTGGCCCTGGAGGCCTTACTAGAACCAAAAATCACATAAGCAAAAGACAAAGCATGATATCCATATAAATAATAAAATGGAGATATACCAATGGACATGTGATACGTCATGTTGTAGCAGTACTCCCCCAAGTGCAACCATCGTAACCATGCCTTCTGCTGCCCTGTCACATAGTTTCGCAAGTAGCCCTCTAGCTACTTGTTCACTATCTCCGTCTTCCCATCCATTTGGGGGTGGTAACTAGTGCTCAGAGTCAAATTTGTACCTACCAACCGAAAGAGCTCCTGCCAAAAGTCTCCCATGAAACAACTGTCTCGATCACTGATAATGGTCTTTGGAAGACCATGCAAACTAAAAACATCCTTGAAAAACAACTCTGCCACCTGAGTTGCTGTGTACTGTGCTGATATGGAAAAGAAGTGTGCATACTTTTTCAGCCAATCAATGACTACAAAGATACAGTCCTTGCCCTGCACCGCGAGAAACCCTCTGATGAAATCCATCGATATGCTCTCCCATTTCCCTTCTAGAATGGGAAGAGGCTATAGTAACCCTGCTAGATGGCTCATCTCCCCCTTGTTCCGTTGAAACACTTTGCACTCCCTGACATGCCAAAGTACGTCCTCCTTGAGGCCCTTCTAAGAGAACCTCTCTCTGATGGCCCTATAGGTTTTGGTGAACCCCTGGTGGCCTGATAGTGGTGAGTCATGTGAGGCATGCATCACCTTCTCCTTGAGCTGAGAACCCCCAGTCAAGAAGATCTGATTCTGAATTATATCAGCTCATCCATCACCCTGTACCTGTCATCTGTGACCTGTTTGTCCAATATCTCATAGGAAAAACGATCTTTGGAGTACTCCACCAACAACTGAGCCCTCCAATCCGTGTTTAAACTCATCAAGGACAACACTGTCGGTTTGTGTGAGAAAGCATAGGCCACCACGTTGTTCTTCCCCTTGACATACTCAATGTCAAAATCGTATGCCTGGATCTTGCTGACCCACTTCTGTTGTCTCTCCTGCAACTGCTTCAGCTATAAAAAGAATGGAAGACTGTTGTGGTCAGTGCTCACCCTGAATTTGTTCCCGACCAAGTACTGTTGGAACTTGGCCAGTGCATGCATAATAGCCAGCATGTCCTTGTCGTATATGAGATACAACCTCTCATACAACAATAAATTTTTGTTCTTGAAAGCTATGGGATGGCCTCCCTGCATCAAGATTATGCCTACCCCCTTTCCTGATGCATCACACTCAAAGACGAAAGGATGCATGAAATCTGGCAACACAAGAACTAGGCAGCTACTCATCACCTCCTTGAGCCTGTCAAAGGCCCTCTGCGTTGTGTCTGTCCAACTGAATGCCCCCTTCTTTGTAAGATCTGTGAGTGGTGCAGCAAGTTGGGAAAATCCCATGACGAACTTTCGGTAGTAGGTGCAGATGCCTACAAACCCCTGAAGCTCTATCACGTTCTTTGGCTTTGCCCAATCCCGGATGGCCCTGATCTTCTCCTCGTGGACTCTCACTCCATCCACACCAATGATATGCCCTAGATAGAGCATCTCTATCAATCCAAACTCACATTTGGAGAGCTTAGCATAAAAATGTTGCTCCTCCAATATGCGTAACATAGCCTTAATGTGCTGCAAGTGCTCCTCCCATGTCTGGCTGTATATCAATATGTCGTCAAAGAATAACAACACAAATTTCCTCAGTTGAACACAGAAGATGTTGTTCATGCATGACTGAAAGGTGGCTGGTGCACTGGTTAGCCCAAAGGGCATCACCAAGAACTCGAAGTGAGCGTAGTGACATCTGAAAGTGGTATTGGGAACATCCTGGTCCCTCACGCGAATCTGGTGGTACCCGGATCTAAAATCAATCTTCGAGAAGAACTTCGATCCCCTCAACTCATCCATAAAATCATCAATTCGTGGAATGGGGTATCAGTTCTTCATGGTATTTTTGTTGAGAGCCCGATAGTCAATGCACATCCTCAGTGTGCCATCCTTCTTCTTCACCAGTACAACAAAAGAAGCAAATGGGCTGGTGCTAGGAGGGATGTGCCCCAACACTAAGAGCTCATGAATGGCCCTCTCAATCTCATCTTAGTAGGCCTTAGGATGCCTATAGGGTGTAGTGATCATAGCCTGGATGCCCTGCTCGAGCTCAATGGTGTGCTCAAACCCTCTATCAGGCGGCTGCCCTGGTGGTATATCTCTGAAAACCGTGGCATATCTGTCTAAGATAGACTGCACATCTGGGTGTACGGCCTGATCTGTAGATCCTGCCTCCAAAACACGTAGCTCCACTGCCCACTCTATATCTCCCTTCCGAAAGTCTTCCTCCATCCAATGTACTGAAACTGTCTGTGGTGGATAAGTGTGCATGCCCCGAATCATCTCGTGCTTCCTGGTCTTCTTGTCTGTCCACTCCATCTCCAAGGTCTCCCAATCTGTGGTGACCTTCCCCAGCGTGATCAACCACTGCACTCCCAGTATCACGTTGGTATTCGGAGTGTCCATCACAAATAAATGATTTGTCAGAGTGTAAGTCCCCATAGTCACTGCCAAGGCCACACATACTTGGCACACTGCATGGTTCTGGCACTTGGAACCAGTACTGAAAACCCATCAAAGCTCTCTGTTTTTATGCTCCTCCGCTCTACGAACTGTGCATCAATAAAATTGTGGGTAGCCCCATTGTCCACTAATACTGAAACACATTATCCATGCACAGTACCTCAGACACGCAGTGTCAAGTATTTGGAAACCCCTCGCAAAGAAGCAAGGACTCCCCCGATAGATGCAAACGCTGCACCTCCCGATCCTGGTGGTGGAGGTGGCGGATTATCTCCTCTATGTACTCTGCACTGCTGCCTACTGCCTCCATCTCCTCATACTCATCCTCTTCTCCATCACTGTCAGAGAAAACCTCGATATAGTGTGCCTTCCCCATGGCACAACGATGTCCTGGTGCCCATGGCTCTCAGCATGTGAAGCATAGCTTCTTCCACCTCAGATCTCTCCCAGTCTCATCATCCAAAGGCCCTTGGCTCTGGTTCCCCTTTGGAGGCAGATCCATCGTGTCCTTCCCCTTCGGTTGAAATGCCGGTCTTTGGGGGAAAGGAGCTCTGGTCCTGGGTAGGGCATACTGCAAATCCCGGGTCCTCCCAACTGTGTCATGAAGTGTAGCCGGCGTCGTCAATCTAACTAACCCCCTAAGAGTTTCTGTTAATCCATCGATGAACATGTAAATCATCCTTTCTGAAGACAAGTCAGGCACCAGCACAGAGAGCCTCAAAAACTCAGAAATGTATGTGTCCGGACCCCCGGTCTGCTTGAGCTTAGTCAGCTCAAAAAATTTCTCCTCTGAATCCCTCCGAGAAAACTGCTGTATCAGCCTCTGTGTAAATTCAGCATATGCTGTCACCCTTGAGTGCCCCAGTGTGGCCATCCCATGGAACCACCAATCATGAGCCTCACCCTCCAGGTGCAGCGCTGCCACCTTGATGGCCTCTACCTCTGCCATCTGATTGAGCTAGAAGTAGATATCCAACTTCTCCACCTAAATCGAGCACCTCGAAAAACCACCTCCCTAGAGAAATCACGTTTTCCCTGAGAAATACACTGGCCCTGAAGATTTCTCTACAAATTATGGCCTCCTCCTTCGAAAAAATGATGTAATAGCTAAGGGCTGACCCCTCCTCACTATTTCGCGCTAAATCCCTAGATAAATCTCAGCTCTCGGCACTACCTCCTCCAAGAACTGTGTGGTCCCTCCTCAAGACTGCGTTGCCCAAGAAAGTGTGTAATCCTTGTTGTAGATGCTATGGCTCCCACCTAAAAATCAAATGATAGAACTCCTCACCCGAGCAGGCACTCGAAGTCCCCCGGGGTTGAGGTTGGGATCTCTGCTCGGAGACACCTGGTGTGCTAAACATCACTTGCATATTTTTCTCAACAGCAAAAGCATGCTCAATGTCAATAGACAAAACAAAGATGCATAATCGAATGAGAAAATGAAGGGCCTATCTCCCTCTTTATGCTTGGAGTGCCTTTATCTCCCATAGGCCCCACCAAAACTGCGCCGTCCCTCTTGGCCACGCTGTCCATCAACCTCTGCGTTGCCTAGGACCCACGTTGCCCATGCTGGTACTATCTCCACGCAGTCACTTCGACCCCTTGGGCCCCACGATGTTAATTAAAGGTTCTCAAGTGACTTTAAGAAGTGTTATATTTCCCTAAGTGTGGGTTGAGTGTCTCCTAACCCACTTTATTTACTTTAACTTTATAAAGTAAAATGGCCAAAAATTAATATTACCAATTAGCTGCTACTAATTGGGAATATTACACTCCTCCCCGCCAAAACGTTGCTTGTCCTCAAGCAACTGCAATGATGGATGCTGCAAAATATTCTCACTCTCTCAAGTGGCATCTTCATCCGGTAAGTTCCTCCACCTTACCAAATTATCCCTGACTATCCTGCTCCACAACTATCTTTCCGGGGTGTCTATGATGGCCTTTGGATGTAGCACCAAATTCCCCTCATCATCTGTGGGTGGAAGCTCCTCTGTTGCGGTCACCTGCTGTCCCAATGCCTTTTTCAGGCAAGCTACATGGAAGACGTTATGGATCCTGCTACTAGTGGGAAACTCCAACTCATATGCAACCTCCCCAATCCTGCGTATCACCCTGTAGGGTCCATAGAAGCGGGGCTTAAGCTTCTCGCCCCCCTTCTGCTTTAGTGTGGATTGCCAGTATGGCTGAAGCCGTAGGTAGACCAAGTCCCCTACCTCAAACTACCTCTCAACCTATCCTCTATCAGCATACAGTTTTTGCTGATTTTGTGTTGTAGCTAAGTTTTCCTTGAGGGCCCGGAGTATATCCTGGCTCTCTTGGATCCAATCTTTGGCCCTGGGGGCCTTAATAGAACCAAACATCACATTAGCAAAAGAAAAGTCATGGTATCCATATAAAGCATAAAATGGAGACATACCAATGGACATGTGATACACCGTGTTGTAGCAGTACTCCCCCAAGTGCAACCATTGTAACTATGCCTTCTGCTGCTCTATCACATAGTTTCACAAGTATCCCTCCAACTACTTGTTCACTATCTTCGTTTGCCCATCCGTCTGGAGGTGGTAACTGGTGCTCATAGTCAACTCTGTACCCACCAACTGAAAGAGCTCCTGCCAAAAGCCGCCCATGAAACGACTGTCTTGGTCACTGATAACTGATCAGAACTAGATCATGGACTAGAATGATAGCTCAAAATTCAAAGTGCTTGTAAGAGTGCCTAATATGAACGAACAGGAAGGTCTCGTCGCTGCGATTTTGGCACCGTGAATGGTTCTCAAAACTGAGTTCGTATGAGAAAGTTACTGAGGTTTGAAATCGTCCAGTGAACTCCGAAACAAGACTTTTTGACTTAATTGATTATGCCAATTTTTATAAAAAAAATTATATTGGAAAAGTTGATTTTTATTAATGTTTTTGGGGCCTATCAGTAGGTGCCACGTGGCCTTCCCAGAGGCTGCCATGTGGTCCCAGGCCATTGGATGAAAAGGCTTGTTGAAAAAAATTGGTGGTTAAGGGTCTTGAACCCTCGACTCGACTACCCAGGCAGGGCGACCCGACCGGCACGCTGTGGGCAAATGGTTTAAACAGTCAGGCAGGAATATATGTTTGAGTCGGGTCGGCGTGTGTTGGGCGGAGAGTTCGGGACCAACCCCTCAGAGCCAGCCGTCTCATATGACCTAGTCCCGAGAACTGTGGCCTAAACATTTTATAACCGGTGGAAAGTTAAGGGCTAGCCCCAACCCCATGTAACCCGACGTTCTCGACCAAAGTCTTAGCTTTTGACGGCAACGGTTACGGCGGCGGAATCGAGACCATGTGGCCAGCACAGACCTGCAATTAAATGTTGCGGTTAAGTTAACGATTGTTCCGACGGTTCCGGCGAGGGTGAGTCATGTGACCACCCCACCTGACATTAATTTCCACATATAACAGCTCTGAAAATTTAGTGTGGTTTTTTCCAATTCTATCATGTCCGCCTTTGTAGTCAAGATAACTGGAGTTATCCCACTTTTAGTGGGGTTTTTGGGGGACATTGGGCATTTCTTTTTGCATAAGTCATAACTCTCTCAATTTTCAACCAAAAAAGATGAAATTTGAGTCAATTTTGGGTCTCTTCGACCTTCTGGAGAGTTCGGAACATGTTGCAGGTCGAACATAGGTCATCTTCAGCACTTTTTTCTTCGAGGAAGATGAAGGGGCCATTAGGGCCATCATGAGGCCAAATCAGTTTGAGGCCTAGCCAGGTGAGCTAGAGTCCTTTTCCAAAGTTACAATAGTATAAATTGGATAATTTAGATGTTATGAATCTGATGAGATGGTTTTCAGAGCCTGTAGATAACGTTTGAAGGCCTAAAATATTCAATAAAGTTCTAGGGGCCATTAGTACCAACTTTTGCCAGCAGCAGTGCAGGGCTTAGCCAGAGCTGCTTGAGACCATATGCAGTGAACCAATGGTCATTATTGACTGAAAACATCATTCTGAATCTAATGATAGAGGTTTTGACAAGTGTTGAAGACTTATAGAGGTCAAAAAATCAATAGAGAAGTTTTTATTGACCCTAGTGCCAAGGGGTGCCAACAGGTGATTGAGGTGAAACCGGAGTAGCCGGAGGCCATTTTTAATGAATGAAAATTCTATCTTGACTATTTAAGACATTTTGGAACCAATGGAAGTGGTTTCAGAACATTTTGAGAACTTCTGTAGCTCAAGAAGCTAATTTTAAGTTTTCGGCAGTTGTGGGCAAACTGTGGAGGATAGCCTAGTTTGGGGATGTTGTGCTCGATTTGAGAAATTTATGAGTTGGTATTTGGTGTCTGATGTGTTTTGGATATAGAAGGAGTGGTTTCAATGACATAAATAGAATTATGAGGGAGTTTGTGTCATTTAGAAGCTCAGAGTATCTTAGTGCACCGACAGAAGGAATTGTGTCAACAAGAGCCTAAAGTTGTTTACAAAGTTTGGATAGCCATTAGAGGGATATAAATGGTATTTTCAGTCCTTTGGATCATTGTTGTATTCATTGGAGTTAAGTATTTACTTTGTAAAAAAACTTACCATAATCCCAAAGAGTTGAGTCATGATGACAAAGCTCAAAAGAGACGTAGCCCACGAGATTTCGGGTGAACTCCTAGATTTAAATTGCTGTTGTGTTTGAATGATTATTTTCTGCATTATGTTGTTGTCATACATGCTAAATTTCAGCAAGAACAAATGAAATTAAGACACATAAACAATAAAAATTCATACACCACTTTCAAGTAAAAAAGTCCGCAAAATTGTCAAGTACAAGCTAGATCATTTTAATTTAAACTGAGTGGTAGGTTCTTGAAATACATACAAGTTATCCATACCATTTTCAGATCAGGTAGGCATCAGAGCATATTTTCTTGCTTGAAAGGTGTTTAAACAATGTAAAAGATTGGCTGTTTTATTGTTTGCAAACTGATTGTTGTTTGAGTTTGCTTGAGATTTGGGGATAGCTACTGATTAGATACATCCTGGAGAGGACAAAAAATGAAGAAAAGGAATTAAGGCATATTCCTTACCCCAAGGGACTTCAAGGTCACTTTTGGAACAAACCCTCTTGACGATTGTTTGTTAAGAAGCTCTTGGAGTTTGTTTGTTGTTTGGCTGCTTGAATAAGAGTTGGTATTTACAGCCATTTGGTTTTTAAAAGATTTGAGAACTTTTTTGAAGTTAATTTGTTCATTTACATCATAATGACAACTTCTACAAGTGAAGTTTCCTCCTTCACAAGATTCTTCGATGATGATATGAAGCGTGACTTTATTATATTGAAGGACATGGTGTAGATTTTGTTTAAGGATAAAAGAGAAAGCACTGAACTTCATGAATAGTTGTTTGGCATGAAGGAAGAGAAGGAAGAAATTATTCAAATATTGCATGATATGGAGATACAGCTCCATCAAGCTCAAGATGCTTTGACCAAGAAAATGCATGAGGAAGAGGTAATCCATTCTATTTTTTCTTCAGTTTTCTCATTAGAAATATGTGTTGGTTCTTTTGAAAAGCACACGAGAGGTATAGGGTCCAAGTTAATGATTAAAATGGGCTATGAAGGCAAAGGGTTAGGCAAGCATGCACACGGCATGGTTGAACCTGTTCTTGTTGAGGAACAACCCAAGAATCTTGGTCTTGGTTATGTGAAATTTAATGGTGAAGACTCCAAAGCCATGAAGGCATGTGAGGCTATTTCGAAGAGAACTTTTATTCCAATTTCTAAGATGCAAATATGTCAAATTTGTTTCAAAGATGATTGCCTTTTCTTTAAGCCTTTGTTGCAGCAAGAAGATGGTAGACATGCAGCTTATGGCGAGCATGCAAGTTTAGACAGTTTTCAAGACAAGAACGATGATGTTAGTCTGCAAATGAAAGCTATAGCCTCTACTAGTTCATCTCTTCAAGAAGGAAAAAAGGATGAACTTTCAAAGCAGTACAAGAAGTATAAATCTTCTCATGATCAATTTGATTGTGTTTCTGCAAAACATGATAATTTTGCATGCTTAAATGGAAGAAAGATTTGCTGTACATATTGTGGTCAATTTAACCCTAATGTTTCGAGATGCTGGATGAGGAAGAAAGCATACATGAAGCAAATGAAACAAATGAAACTTTCAAAGAAGGTGCATAAGATTTGCACATATTGCCAAAAGAGGGGACATGTTGTCTCTCATTGTTGGTCTTTGCATCCAAGTAGTCGTCCCAAGCACATGCAACAAGAGGACAAAAATATTGGTGCAAGTGGAACCAAGGATTCCATTATTGATGTGAGAATGGATGTTTCACATGAAGAAGAGTTGCAACAACAAAAGTCGCCCTGGAAGTGGCTTGGTAAGAAGTGGATGGACTTCTTAACACTGTAAGACATACTCATTTTGTACATATGCAAATTTCGGTTGTATGCATGTAGTTTATGATATAATCTCTTGTTTGTTTGAGCCACCTTGGATCATTGATCAAGGCAATGATTTTTAAGTTTCCTTCTGCAAATTTCTTGCCAGAAATTTTTTGAGTGAGTGCAAGAAAGATAGTTCTTGACAGGAGGACAAGTGCATCGAGGAAGGGAAGTGTGAATTGCTTTCTAGTTGTGGTTCAAATTCACTAGCCATGCAAGGCAAGTATTTGGAGGCTGAAGAGAAGAGGGTGCAGTACTCTTATTTGCTATACAGATCAGTTTCAATAGTCTAGAGAGATTTTGGAGTCCAAAAGCTTCTCATTTGGGAGGTGTGATCAGAATTGGATCATGGACTAGAATAATAGCTCAAAATTCAAAGTGCTCGGAAGAGTGCCAAATCTGAACGAATGGAAAGGCCTCGTCACTGCGATTTCTGACGCCATGAACGGTTCTCAAAACTAAGTTCATATGAGAAAGTTACTGAGGTTTGAAATCGTCTAGTGAACTCCAAAACAAGACTTTTTGACTTAATTTATTATGCCAAATTTTATAAAAAAAATTGTATTGGAAAAGTTGATTTTTATTAATGTTTTTGGGGCCTATCAGTGGGTGCCACGTGGCCTACCCGGAGGCTTCCACGTGGCCCCAGGCCATTGGTTGAAAAGGCTTGTTAAAAAAAATTGGTGGTTAAGGGTCTTGAACCCTCGACCCGACTACCCGGGCAAGGCGACCCGATCAGCACACTGTGGGAAAATGTTTTAAACAGTTGGGTGGGCGGACATGTTTAAGTCGGGTCGATGTGTGTTGGGTGGAGAGTTGGGGACCATCCCCTAAGAGCCAGCCATCGCATATAACCTAGTCTCGAGAACTGTGGCCTAAACATTTTACAACCAGCGAAAAGTTAAGGGCTAGCCCTGAGACCCCATGTAACCTGGCACTCACGAACAAAGTCTTAGCTTCTGATGGAAATAGTTACGACAGCGGAACCGAGACCATATGGCCAACATAGACCTGATATTAAATGTTGCGGTTAAGTTAACGATTGTTCTGACGGTTCTGGCGGGGGTGAGTCATGTGACCACCCCACCTGACATTAATTACCACATCTAATAGCTCTGAAAATTTAGCCCGGTTTCCACCAATTATATCCTGTCCGCCTTTTTAGTCAAGCTAACTGGAGTTCTCCCACTTTAGTAGGGATTTTGGGGGACATTGGGCATTATTTTTTGTAGAAGTCATAACTCTCTCAATTTTTGACCAAACAAGATGAAATTTGAGTCAATTTTAGGTCTCTTCGACCTTCTAGAGAGTTTGGAAGAGGTTTCAGGTCGAACAAAGGTCATATTCAACACGTTTTTCTTGAGGAAGATGAAGGGGCCATCAGGGCCATCATAAGGCCAAATCAGTTTGAGGCCTATCCAGGTGATCTAGAGTCCTTTTCCAGAGTTCCAATAGTCTAAATTCGATAATTTAGATGTTATAAATCTAATGAGATGGTTTTAAGATCCTGTAGAGAATTTTTGAAGGCCGAAAAGCTTCAGTAAAGTTCCAAGGGCCATTACTGCCAACTTTTTCCAGCAGTAGTGCAGTGCTTAGCCAGAGCTACTTGAGACCATATGCAGTGAACCAGTGGTCATTCTTGACTGAAAAATCATTCTGAATCTAATGACAGAGGTTTCAACAAGTGTTGAAGACTTATAGAGGTCGAAAATCCAGCAGAGAAGTTTTCATTGACCCGAGTGCCAGGGGGTGCTGACAGGTGATTGAGGTGATACCGGAGCAGCCGGAGGCCATTTTTGATGAATGAAAAGTATATATTGACTATTTCAGAAATTTTGGAACCAATGGAAGTGGTTTCAGAAAATTTTGATAACTTCTACAACTCAAGAAGTTGATTTGAAGTTTTGGGCAGCTGTGGGCAAACCGTGGAGGATAGCCTAGTTTGGGGATGTTGTGAAATTTGAGCAATTTATCAGCTGGTATTTGGTGTCTGATGTGTGTTGGATATAGCAGGAGTGGTTTCAGTGAAAAAAATATAATTCTGAGGGAGTTTTTGCCATTTAGAAGATCAGAGTAGCTTAGTGCACTGACAGAAGGAATCGTGTCAACAAGAGCCTAAAGCTGTTTACAAAGTTTGGAAAGCCATTAGAGGGATATAAATGGTAATTTCAGTCCTTTGGATCATTTTTGTATTCATTGGAGTTAAGTATTTACTTTGTAAAAGAACTTACCATAATCCCAAAGAGATGAGTCACGATGACAAAGCTCAAAGGTGATGTAGCCCACGAGATTTCGGGTGAACTTCTAGATTAAAATTGCTGTTGTGTTTGAATGATTATTTGCTGCATTATGTTGCTGTCATACATGCTAAATTTTAGCAAGAACAAATGAACTTAAGACACATAAACAATAAAACTTCATACACCACTTTCAAGTAAAAAATTCCGCAAAATTGTCAAGTACAAGCTAGATCATTTTAATTTAAACTGAGTGGTAGGTTCTTGAAATACATACAAGTTATCCAGACCATTTTCAGATCAACAATGGTCTCTAGAAGACCATGCAACCTAAAAACATCCCTAAAAGACGACTCTGCCACCTGAGCTACTGTGTACCATGCTGATATGGAAAAGAAGTGTGCATACTTTGCCAGCTGATCAACGACTACAATATAAAGTGCTTGCCCTGCACCGCGGGAAACCCTGTGATGAAATCCATTGATATGATCTCCCATTTCCCCTCTGGAATGGGAAGAGGTTGTAGTAACCTTGCTGGATGGTTCATCTCCCCCTTGTTCTGTTGACATAATTCGCACTCCCTGACATGCCAGAGTACGTCCTCCTTGAGGCCCTTCCAAGAGAACCTCTCTCTGATGGCCCTATAGGTTTTGGTGAACCCATGTTGGCCTGATAATGGTGAGTCATGTGAGGCATGAAACACCTTCTCCTTGAGCTGAGAACCCCCAGTCAAGAAGATCCGATCTTTAAAGTATATCACCTCATCCATCACTTCGTCGAATATCTCACAGGAAAAACAGCCTTTGGAGTAATCCACCAATAAATGATCCCTCCAATCCATGTCTAAACTCATCAAGGACAATGCTGCCGGTCTGCGTGAGAGAGCATCGACCACCATGTTGTTCTTCCCCTTGACATACTCGATGTCAAAATCATATGCTTAGACCTTGCTGACTCACTTCTGATGTCTCTCTTGCAACTGCTTCTGCTCTAAAAAGAGCTGAAGGCTATTGTGGTCAGTCCTCACCGTGAATTTGTTCCCCACCAAGTACTGCCGAAACTTGGCCAGTGCATACATAATAGCTAGCATCTCCTTGTCGTATATGGTATACAACCTCTCATGCAGAAATATATTTTTGCTCTCGAAAGCTATGGGATGGCCTCCCTGCATCAAGACTGCGCCTACCCCCTCTCCTGATGCATCACACTCAAGGATGAAAGGCTGCGTGAAATCCGGCAACAGAAGAACTGGCAGCTGCTCATCACCTCCTTCAGCCTGTCGAAGGCCCTCTGTGCTGTGTTTCTCCAACTGAATTCCTCCTTCTTTGTAAGATCTATGAGGGGTGCAAAAAGTCGGGAAAATCCCTTAACGAACTTCTAGTAGTAGGTGCAGATACCTACAAACCCCCGAAGCTCTGTCATGTTCTTCAGCTCTAGCCAATACTGGATGGCCCTGATCTTCTCCTCATGGAATCTCACTCCATCCACACCGATGATATTACCTATACAGAGCATCTATTCCAATCCAAACTCGCACTTGGAGAGATTAACATAAAAATGCTTCTCCTCCAATATGCGCAACACAACCTCAATGTGTTGTAAGTGCTTGTCCCATGTCTGGATGTATATCAAGATGCCGTCAAAGAATAACATCACAAAATTCCTCAGTTTTACACGGAAGATGTGGTTCATGCAGGACTGAAAGGTGGCTGGTGCATTGGTTAGCCCAAAGGGCATCACCAAGAACTCGAAGTGAGCGTAGTGACATCTGAAAGTGGTCTTGGGAACATCCTGGTCCCTCACGTGAATTTGGTGGTACCTGGATCTCAAATCAATATTCGAGAAGAAATTTGTTCACCTATACTCATCCATTAACTCATCAATCCGTGGAATGGGGTATTGGTTCTTCATGGCCTTTTTGTTGAGAGCCTGATATTTAATGCACATCCTTAGTGTGCCATCCTTCTTCTTCACCAATAAAACAAAATAATAAAATGGGCTGGTAGGCCTTAGGATGCCTATAGGGGGTAGTGATCACAACCTGGATTCCCTGCTCCAGCTCAATGGTGTGCTCAAACCCCCAATCTGGCAGCTGCCCTGGTGGTATATCTCCGAAAACCGTGGCATATCTATCTAAGATAGACTGCACATATAGGTGTATGACTTTCCCTGTAGACCCTGCCTCCGAAACATGCAACTCCACTTCCCACTCTATATCTCCCTTCCGGAAGTCTGCCTCCATCAGGTGTGCTGAAACTGTCTGTGGCGGATAAGTGTGCATTCCCCGAATCATTTCATGCTTTTTCGGTCTTCTTTTCCATCCACCCCATCTCCAAGGTCTCCTAATCTATGGTGACCTTCCCTAGCGTGATCAACCACTGCACTTCCAGTATCATGTTGGTTTCCGGAATGTCCACCACAAAGAAATGATCTCTCATAGTGTAAGTCCCCATAGTCACTGCCAAGGTTGGCACATATCTAGCACACTGCATGGTTATGGCACTTGGAACCAGTACTGAAAACCCATCAAAGCTCTCTGTTGGTATGCTCCTCCGGTCTACCAACTGTGCATCAATAAAATTGTGGGTAGCCCCACTGTCCACTAATACCGAAGGAGAGCATGGTCCCTCCTCAAGATTGTGTTGCCCAAGAAAGTGAGTACTCCTTGCTGTAGATGCTATGGCTCCCACCTGAAAATCTAATGATAGAACTCCCCACCCGAGTAGGCACTCGAAGTCCCCTGGGGCTGAGTTTGGGATCTTCGCTCGGAGACACTCGGTGTGCTAAACAAAACTTGCAGACTTTGCTTAACAATAAAAGCGTACTCAATGTCAATAGACAAAACAAAGATGCATAATCGAATGAGAAAATGAAGGGCCTCTCTCCCCTAGGCCCCACCAAAACTGCACTGTCCCTCTTGGCCAGGCTGTCCATCCACCTTTGTGCTACCTAGGACCCACACTACCCACACTGCCACTATCTCCACGTAGTCACTTTGACCCCTTGGTCCCCATGATGTTAATTAAAGGTTCTCAAGTGAATTTAGGAAGTGTTTTATTTCCCTAAGTGTGGGCTGAGTGTCTCCTAACCCACTTTATTTACTTACTTTAACTTTATAAAGTAAAATGGCCAAAAATTAATATTACCAATTAGATATTGCTAATTGGGAATGTTACAATCTTCCGACTCAATCTTTTAGATTATGGTGGAGGCAGCGATGGTATTGGGTTGTGCATCAGAAATTTACTTCCCTTTGACATTCCTTTTGTCAAGTTTTGACTCAGAGTCGGAACATGCATTTGATTCTGAAGGCTTCAGCTCGTCCACTAGTGACTGCTTGGATCGAAACTCACTTTTCTTGTGAGTGGGGCTCTTATGGAACTCACATGATTTCCCTGTGTCCTTCTTTGTCTTCGTGGTGTTGTTCTTTGCTTGCAGCTTCGACGAGTTGTCCTGGGTTGCCCCGCATTGAATTTTTCCTTTTTTCTGCGGTATGAGAGCATCTTTCCCTTACTTCGAATTCACAAATCCAAAGTCTCGCTTATTATGCTTAAATTTATGCTCAATCATGGCAGCATAGTGGTGTGCTGCACCAAGAAAGGAGATTTCCAAGAAATCCATTTCCTCCTAAATGTATTTATGCAAGAAACTGCAATACTTGAGCACCAGATGTTTTTCGAAATTTTTGATACCCAAATTTGTGCGCAGGGTATGGAAAATATTCATCAACTCATGCACATATTGATCACTTTGGTACCTCAACATCTTTCATTGTATGTACTTATCCTCGTAGCTCCCCATGGGGTAATATTGTTCCTTGATGGCGTCTCGGAAAGAATTCCAAGTGGGTGTAGCTGAAAATAGTGAGGGTTCTCTCTCGTCTCTTTGTTCATAGTATGTTTCTCACCAATCTTTGACCTGTGGGGTGGATTTGAGGAGTGAAAAAGTAGTCTTTCCCCGATTGGAAAAGTCATGAACCAAAAATATCCTTCCAACAGATTTAACCATCTATCTACAACGTCTGCATTTTTTATGAAACCAACTCCAAAAATAGAAGAAAAGAGTGATCAATGCCTTAAAAATCAACCACTTTAAGGGGGAAACCTCCTTTACATTATATAAATAAACAATTCTTGGATGATTCAAATGACAAAACCTCCTTTCTGTATATAGGAGTCCATGGGGTCACAATATAATCCTAGCCAACCTAACAATAATAATGTAAGGGCACAACAATAACAATAGTGGGGCTTTATGGGGCACAATAATAACAATATGGGACTACAGGGGTACAAAAATAACAATAAGGGGGCTACACTAACAACAATAAGGGAATACACTAGTAATATAGGGACCTAACATGCCCCTCTCCAAAAAAGTGTTGTCCTCAACTCTTGAGTAGCTCTGGATGCTTCTGTATAAAATTCTCATCATCCCATGTGGAACCTTTAGTGGGTAAGTTCTTCCTCTTGATGAGATACGATGAAATTGATCGATTTCGTAGCTGTCTAGTTCTTTTTTCCGCGACTGCTTCAGGTTCCAATATGATTTTTCCTTCCGCATCAAGTTCTGACAATATTGTTTGAACTGAAAGTTTGTCACCTATAACATTCTTTAAGCATGAAACATGTAAAATTGGGTGCACTTGAGAAGAAGCACAAAGCTCCAATTTGTATGCCATAGTACCAATTTTTAAGGACCATAGTACTTTGGAAATGATTTATTATCCTTCTTAGCTTACTTGAGGGACATTTGTTTGTATGGTTGTAGCCGTAAAAATACCCAGTCTCCTACATCAAAACTTCTCTCGCTGCGATGTTGATTTGTCTATTGCTTCATTCGATTTTGTGCCAAATTTAGGTTATCCTTTAAGAGTTGGAGAACTTGTTGTTGATGCTCGATGTGATCTTCCACTACTTGATCCTTAGAATTTTCTCTTAAAGGTGATGTGATGGACGGTGGCTGATATCCATAAAGTGCCATAAATGGGGTCATTTTTGCTACAGTAAGGAAGGAAGTGTTATACCATCATTCAGCCAGAGGTAACCACTTGACCCATTGTGTTTGTTTATCAAATACAACACAATGAAGATATCCTTCCAAACATTTGTTCACTATCTCAGTTTGCCCATCGGATTGAGGATGATAAGACGAGCTATGGACTAGTTGTGTACCCAAATAAGAAAATAATTCCGTCCAAAAATTTATAGTGAAAATGGGATCTCTATCACCTTACAATAATCTTTGGGATTCCATGTAGCTTTTGAATTGTTTCCATAAATGCAGTAGAAAATTTACTTGCTTTAAATGGATGAGATAATGCACAAAAGTGTGCATACTTGGTAAGTCTATCAACTACCACCATGATGAAACTCTTTCCTTCGGACTTAGGTAAACTTGTGATAAAATCCATTGAAACCTCCTCCCAACGTTGAATTGGAATGGGTAAAGGTTGTAGCAAACCCGTGGTCTTAATTGTCTAAACTTTATTTTGCTGGAAAACCAAACATTTAGCCACAATCTTTTGAATATCAGATTTAAGGCCATCCCAAAAAATTATTTCTTCACAATGTGGTAAGTTTTTAAAAATCTCAAGTGTCCTCCTACAGGAGAGGTGTGCAATTCCAAAAGAATATTTTGTTTTAGTTGGGAATTATGATACAGATATACGTGATATTTGTACCACAAGGAATCATTTTTCCAACTAAATGTATCAGATGTTCTGGGATCTTGCTACAACTTCTGAACGATTTTCCACACTTCTTCGTCATTCTTCCATTCCTCCCTTGCTTCGGTTATCCATTCTAGTTGGATAATAGAAATGGCACAGATCAATGCTTCCACCTCTTCATCCTTTCTTTAGAGTGCATCTGCAACAACATTTAGCTTCCCTTTTTTGTAGATTATTTCAAAGTCATAACCCAACATCTTTGTGACCCATTTTTTCCACTCTTATGAAGATACTCTTTGTCTCAAAAAGTATTTAAGACTATCATGATCAGTTTTTACCTTGAAGTGTCTTCCCATTAGGTAAGGTCGCCATTTCTTTAGTGCATGTAGTATTTCCAACATTTCCATACTTTCCTTTGTCAATTGGATGACTTTCAAAAACAATGGGTCTTCCTTCTTGCATTAAAACATCACCAATTCCATTTCTCGAGGCATCAAATTCCAAAATAAAGGTTTTTGTAAAGTCCGGCGTAAAATAAAGGTTTTTGTAAAGTCTGGTGTAGCTAAGACTGGTGCTAGGCACATTGGCTCTTTAATATGTTCAAAGGCCTTAGTTGCTTTAGGAGTCCATGAAAATGCATCTTTTTTTAATAATGTTGTTAGATGTGCTGCTATTCTCCCATAATTCTTAACAAACTTGTGATAATACCTTGTTAACCCGAGAAATCTTCGCAAATGCTTTATGGTTGTGCGGAATTTCCATTCCTTAATGGATTTAATTTTGTTAGGGTATATCTTAACACCCTCCCGAGATACAATATGACCCATATATTCCACCTCTTGTACTCCAAAGAAACATTTGGAGGTTTTTTCATATAATTGTTTCTCCTCCAATATTTTGAGCACCCTATCAATATTTTGAACATGATCCTTCCAAGACCTGTTGTAGATTAGTATATCCTCAAAAAATACTAACACAAATTTTCTAATGAAGGGTTTAAAAATGGAATTCATCAACCTTTGAAATGTAGAAGGTGCATTGGTAAGGCAAAAAGGCATGACCAAAAATTCATAATGACCCTCATGAGTTCGAAATGTTGTTTTCAGAATATTTTCAATCTTCATTTTAATTTCATGATATCTTGAACAAAGATCCAACTTGGTAAAATAAATTGCTCCATGTAATTCATCCAATAAATCATCAATCACGGGAATGAAAAATTTATCTTTAATAGTGAGCTTATTGAGCTCCCTATAATCCAGACACATGCGCCATGATCCATCCTTCTTGTGCACCAATACTACTAGAGCAGAGAAAGAACTTTGACTAGGTTGAATTATACTAGCCTTTAACATTTTTGCAATCATATGTTCAATTTTTCTCTTTTGGACATAAAGATATCTATAAGGCATGATGTTTGGAGGAACACTTCCTGGAATCAAATGAATAGCATGATCACGATCATGAATAGGTGGAAGTCCTTTGGGAGTTTCAAACACCTTGAAATGATTGTCTAAGAAATTTTGGAGATTTGGAGAAATAGATGATTTTGGAGTTGGAACTTCTAGTGAGCATAATTGTGCAATTATGCCTCATTGTTATTTCTTCAAAATATTTGTCATGAAATTAGAGATTATTATCTTTCCTGGCTTCCCTAAGATACCCCGTAATTCAACTTCCTTTCTTCCCAAAAAAAATTCAAGAAAAGTTCTTGAAAATTAAAAGTTACCGTCCCCAAAGATTGTAACCATTATACTCCTAGTACAACAGCAACACCTCCCACTGGAATGGAAAACATTGGACTATTCAATACATATTCCCCCATGGTTAGCTTGATATTATGGCATTTTCCAGATCAATTTTTAGTCCCTTAATTTGCAACCATCACTTGACACTCTAGTGCTGGGTATAGGAAGCAATTCAATTCCTTGAATACCTTACAATGAATAAAATTATGGGTACTACTTGAATCAATCAACACTATTACATTTTTCTTCTTGATATGTCCTTCTACCTTGAGAGTTTGAGGAGTAGCAATATCTTCCAATGCATTACAGGATATGGTCGGACTGGTTTCTTCTTTCTATAGGGTTGGTTCCTGGTCTATATCCTCTTATTTTGAAGTTTCTTGTTCATTTTCTTCCCCCTCTTCACAATCTATGTAAAATAATTTTTTCTCAGCACACTTATGACCTAAAGTGTATTTTTTATCACAACTGTAGCAAAGCCTTTTTTCTCTTTTTTCTTCCAATTTTTGTGGTGTCAACCTTGTAGGTTGTGGAAGTCTAGGAGTAGCAACACTTGATCCATATTTATAGATGTGAGTGGTAGGATTCCTTGTCTCCATAATTTTACTTTCAATTTTTCTTGCCAACTTGAATTCTTTCTCTAATGAATCAAGTTTCAAAAGGTGAACCTCATGTTGGATGTTATCCTTTAAAGTTCCTATGAAGACATCAATATTGTGTTCCTCTGGAATATTAGTTACCCTTATATTCAATTTTTGGAAGTCCTCAATGTGCTCCGCCTGTTAGTCATCAGTAATTTTTTGCCTTGATGATGACTAAATAACTATCCCAAGATTTCTAGAAACAAGGTTCGTAAACATTGTGAGTTCTAGAAATCTCACTGCCTTCATTATCCTCAAGATAATTTTTCACTATCTCATCACTCCATAATGTCTAGCTTTGCTTACCAGTCCCAGAAAACCCATTAGAGGCTTGTATAACCCATTCTGTGCATATGTATTCAACTTTGGCCCAAATCCTCTGTTTTGTTTTTCCTAAAAATTCCCCACTATCACCTAAGCCTACCAATAAAACAACTTTGTTGTGTCTCTCATGATACTCCCAAACACTAATGGTCTCAAATTGTCCCTGTAGACCCTTTGGATAAATCAAGTATATTGTATTTTGGATCTTCAATACACTAAGCTTATCATGGATCCTATCTTACACTTGGTGATCACTAAGTCTAAGTCTCAGTCCAAAATCCAAGTCCAAGAAAGCCCCATTAGGTCACCTAAGGTCTCACAAATTCATAGGATGGATTTGGTGCCCTACAGACTATGTCTTCCTGTATGAAGAGACTGTATTCAAAGAGGAATAAAGTCAAGCAATTTGATCCAAGATTGATCAACAGTCATTCAAGAAAGACCTCCTTGGCTTAGAGCATAAAAACTACAAGGGACAACTGCCCTTGTTCACATTTTTGCAAGAAATGATCAAGGTTGCCATCAACAATAAGAAGAGGTAAGGTAATAGGATGAAATCATCACTAGGAGACATCCACAAACAAGAGAAATGCAGTAGGCTTGTGTTTAAAGAGAATCAAGGTTTTTGTGATTGGTTAACAAAACAGTGGTGGCAAGCAAGAGACCATCACAAAGGCTACAAGGACAGAAGCCACCTCAAATCCATCAAGTGCACATTGAAGATTTTTTTACAAATGATAAACAAGTTTTGAAAGGCTATAGAGAACTTAGAAGGCAACACTCTTTATTTTTCTCTAACAGCCCTAAAACCTAAGAGTTTGGATAGATTGGAAAGACAGGTCAATTGAAGATGACAAGGCCTCCTTCTTAAAAGCAGAGGGCATGCAAAGAGTATCAGTTTAAGAGGCTAATGTTTTCAAGTGCAGTCAAAGGGCCTATAAAAATAATCAAAGGGAAAGGCAAGCATAAGGTTAAGTGGCAAAGTGAAAGATCAATATGAAACATGAGGTGACTGCTTAGAAAATAAAGAGGTCAAAATATTAAGGAAAATAAGAATACCAAAGGCCAATGCACTAAAGGCACCTACAAAAAATAAGAAGTGGCTAAGAAAAATCATGACATGGTATGATTCGTTTTAAACTTTGTGATAAAGGAGGGCAAAGACAACATTTTCAGTTTGTCAAAATGCATGCCAAAGATAGTTTGGGCAATGTCCCTACGTTCAAGGGAAAAAGGGTGAGAGGAACAACAACATCAGACAACCATAAAAACAAGAAAATAATGCAAGACACCTTGAGAAAGCCTTCAAAACCCCTGCAGAAAAACATAAAAATATCAGTCAAGTGACAAAGGATTCAAACATAAGGAAAGTGGGTTTTTAAAAAAATATCGATTTATCCCTCTCAAAAGGCTATAAAAATGTGGCAAATTCATTTTTAGCTCATTTATCATTTTGCAAAGAAGAAAGAAGTTGCAAAGGAGAAAAAATAGAGGTTTCAGACTGTTTCTGGGTAGAGTTCTGTTGGCACTACGCAAATCAAGAGCGCTACGCAACCAGGAGGTCGCGCTGCGCAAACGAGCCTGTTCTCCATTCAAATTTGCAAGTCACTAAGCAAAAAACTCCCGGCGCTATGCTAACCATGGGCACTGCACAAACTCGGGCCCAACTTTCCCAGGACGCATAGACCAACCATTTCACTCACCTTTCCTGCACGAAACACCGGGGCGCTGTGCAAACCAACCACCCGACCCGCCTAGGTGATGTGCAGAGGCTGCCACTGTTGTCGGCGCTGCGCAAACTTACATGTAGAGGCTGCCATTTCTACCAGTGCTACGAAAACTCCTATGCACACCTTGCTAGGCGCTACGTAAATGGCCTCACCCCACAGCACAGGCAGAGGCGCTGTGCAAACGTCTAGGAAGTGCCAAGGCAAAAAAACCTTGCCCTAAACATAATTTTCACTCTTCAAGCTGCCTCTAGAGTTTGTAAAAAATCCAAAACTGGTAAGTGGTGCCCTCTCCATGTTTCCAATCAATATTTTCAAATTAATTTTGGTTTTTGGGTGGTTTTTGAATGATAAAACCCTAGGTATGTAAACCCTAGGCCTTAAATGCAAATGAACCTATGTGCTTAAAAGACCTCTTGCAAAAATTTTGATATCATATAAAGGTGGGTGAGTTGAAGTGCCTACAAACTCAGTTAAGAGAAGCCTCCTTAAAAGCTCCAAAGTCACTAAAACCCTAACCTCCGTACCCCTCATTCACCAAAGTTGACCTCATCATCTTTTTCACTTTGTCTCCATCAAGCCCCAATTTTTCCCCTTCTATTGTTGCACTAAATGAAGAAGGTGACAGTGGCAATAATGAGCAAGATGATGACAGTAAGGGTGATGAAATTAGTGAGGCAGGGGCATGAATAGATGATGATGAAGTGGAAGGAGATGATGATGAAGAGAAGGAAAATGAACATAACAGTGAGGGTAGTGATGCAAATGAACTAGCAAGTAATGAAGAAGAAGAGAAGGGAATGAAGAAAGTGAAGAAGAAGTAGTAGCAGAGGAAGAAGAAAGGAAAGATGATGAGGAAGACAGTAAAGGACCAAGCAGCCAAGAAGAAAGAGGTCATGACAGTCATGAAAATGACCAGCCCATCAGTGAGCAAGAGGGTGATGACATGGCAGAAAATAAAGATGATCCCAGCCAGGCGAAAGAAACCAGTGACACAAATATCACACCTCTTGCATGTATATACCAAAGAGGCCCAGGGCCAGTGTTTGCTGCCTCCAAAAGGCAAGGGACCTTTCCAACTGCATCAACTCCAAGGATTGAAAGGACATATATGCACCTAGAGGCCAAGCTGATGAAGGCAAATGAAGGCTTAGGGCTGCAAAGAAAAATGACAAAGTATTATGCCAAGAAACACAAGCTTCCTTGTGCTAAACTGAAGGAAGCCCTCCTTGAATTCCAAAATCCAAAAAGGGAAAAAAAGGCATAACAACATCAGAGTTTTGGCTGAGGCTTCTCAGTAGTTGGCCAAGACCCCTTAGGGAAGATCTCCACCAAATTTGAGAGCATTTGGAGAAAATTTTGTTTTTTTGAAATTTTTTGGTCTCATTTGCGCAGTGCCACTGGCGCTACACAAACACATGGAGCATCCCTAGGATAAAAAATTTTCATTTTGGATTTCTCTCAGCCTGCACATCATTCTCACCAAATTTCAGAAGTTTTGGAGCAAGTTTGACCCCTCAAAAGGTCAAAAAACCTTACTTTTTTGACCTTTTTGCCTCTATTTTGGGACTGGTGCTGCGCAAATGACCAGTCTTGTGATTTTGACATTTTTACCAAGCTACAGGGGCTGGATTAAGAAACCACAATTATTTTTGGAAATTATACTCTTCAGGCTTTCCAACGAGCCATCACAGAGCCAAATCCAACATTGGGAAGGGGTCCAAAACTCAGTCACAAAAGACCCTATTTTCTGCTAAAGGTGTTGCTACGCAAATGTGATGAATAGTGTGTTTTGGACCAAAAGTCAACAAAACACACTAATTTATGGCAAAATGATATTTTTGAGTTTCTTGAGGCTAGAAAATCTAGAAATAGGTGCAAATAGTTATTATGGCATTTATTTCATAAGATATTATGTGCCTTGGGCCTTGCATGGTCTCTTGGCCATAAATGACATTTATGAGTTTTTTAGGGTTTCTAGAAGCCTCTTATGGTTTCCACCTCCTCATTTGCTAAGTTAAATAGAGAATGAGGACTTGTTTGTAAATGTTGGCATTTGATGAGTTTCATGAGTAATATATGGCTTTCATGAGCTTGGAGAAGAAATTGGTTTTGTGAAGTGGATGAATGGCTTGTTTTCTTGGATGATGGAGAAGCTTGTTTGTAGGATTCAATGGCTTGGTGAATGGTGATGTTTTCCTATATATCTATTGTTTTCTTAGTTATCATTATGTTTCATGCTTCTTAGCTGCTATTAAACAAAAAGGTATAGGTTGAGACATGTTCATTGAAGCACCTCAGTCCTCCTGTTTGTTATAGCCTTTATGTTTTCCTCTGTTTGGGTCATAACTAAGGAATTATTCACTGCTCCTTAGGCTCCCCTAAATTTGTTTTTGTTTCATGCATGGTTTTTATGTTAGCTTGCAAGTAAGATTTATGGTATGCCCTGCTTATTTGAAGTTCTCAAAACCCTATCTTGAAGCTTTTCTGTGAAATATTGATTGATTAGGTTAAGTCAAAGAGGTCTCGTTCGATCTTGCCCCTTGTCCTTGCTTGTCAACTTGTTTTAGAGTTCCCAATATCTTGAAATATGATGTTTAGGAGTTCCCTTTTCATAAATTAAGTTATTTTTTAAAATCTTGTATGTTTTCCCAAAGTCTGAAGGTGAATTTCCAAAGTTAGGAGTTCTAATGCTTCTATGTTTCACTGAAATGTTCATTTTATATGTTTATCATTTTGATTATTTTTCAATGAGATCAATGGTTTTCCCTACCTCATGAGTTATGCTTCATATTATATATGTATAAGATCTCTTAGTATTTTCCCCAACTTAATGTTCATTACACCACCATACATCACCTTACGGATCCATTGACCTTGCTAAATCGGCCATGCAACACACTTTGATTCATCATTTAGACACTCTTGACTTTAAATTGACTCCATATCCCAATGGCTTGGGCATTCTCTCACTCCTATTATTACATTTGACCATCTTACCCATCCAAAACAATCAACAAACACTACACCTAATAACTAGCCTAAAATCAAAACCCTAGAGCAACAAGATTGCATCATTAGCACCCAATAGAGAGATCCCTCTCTGAGTCCAGGAAGGCTAGGTCCTAGGACTCCAAAGTCTGGTTTGATGTTACCCCTATCCATTTGTATCTCAATCAATCTATCAAATTACAGGGAGCTGACATAATGGTGATCACGATGGGACCCTCTGAGTCAGTAACAATCTAAGTATTCCTTAGGACCTCAAAAAACCCATAAAATACCTTAGATTGGTATTCAGTTGTTGATGGTGGACAACACATACATATTCAAAACAATAAGCATCCTCCACCTGGTAACTCCACTAGTCTTTAGTAGCCCTGTTGACCCCACTAGTCTTCACAAACTCCCCTAGGAATGAGTAAATCCATCCTAATATTGCTGATGGTGGACAAAAAAGATGAAATCATCCACCTGGCGAATCCACAACTATAGAAAGACCTAAAGACTCCACTGGAGGAAGAACTTAAAACATGACCAGTCATCTTAGAAAGAAAGAACACTCAAACCTAGGTTGGATTGAAGAAATTATTGATTTTATAATAATTTCCTACTTTAAGCATGATCAAGAACACAATGATGAGATCCACATTGATTATTGGAAAGATCTCAAGCCTAAAGAAGTTGAGCCTCAAATTGCAGACCATGAGCAGACTTATACACTTGTGCCAATCCCAGATTCACCTGTGAAAGACCTAGTGAAACATGAGCCTCATGCTATTTTTCTTGCTCTTGATGAAACCTCAAACAATCATAAGTCTCTTGTTGCACTATCTATACCCACAAAGGTCCCAGAAATATATAAGCCTCTAGTTTTTCCTCTTATCCTCCAGGCCCTCCTTGAAAAACTTGCAAATAAGCTGCCCTATTTCGATGGAGAAAATACAAAGATCACTACTGAACAACACGTTAAAAATCTTGAGGATTTACTTGAACTATTTGAAATAGGAGAAGATGATGTGCGTATTAGAATGTTTTCCTTATCATTGCATGGAAAAATTAAGAGTTGGTTTAAAGACCTTCCAGCTGCAAGAATTATCAATTTTCATCAATTCACTCAAGTTTTCCTTGATAAGTGGGCAGTAATGGGAAATGTTTTTCTCATCATATGGGAATACAATATTTTGAAAAGACAGCTAGGGGATATAGTACAACACTTTTCAGCCAGGTTCAATAAAGTATACAATGCAATACCTACTAAGATAAAGCCACCCCAAGGGTGGGCCCTCTTACAATACCCAAATGCTTTTGACCCAGAAATGACATTGCAAATAAGAGAAAGAGATCCTTCAAACCTCGAAGAAATGCAGAATATGGCAATTACTGTAGAATACAACATACTGGAAAGAGAGTGAAGGTTAAAAGCAATAAATAAGGCCAAAGTAGCTCAAGGGAAACTTATTTCTTCAGATATAAATCTAGAAATGTTGATAGATACAACCAACAAAATGATGCATATAATGGACATGAAAGAGAAAGAATACAAAGGTGAGGTTGGAGCTGGTCATTCAAAACAGCCGAGAATATTTACTTGGGAAGAACAAACTCAGTCACTACAAGGCAAGAGCAACAATCAAAATATGCATGCTGAGCTAGATAGCAAGGGAGAAGATTCAGAAATTTGTCAAGTAAGTACTGGATACCCTCCTACATCTTGTGCTTCACTATTAAGAGAGCATTACAAACAAATTGCAATTAGAAACAGAGAGGATTTCTCTAAAGAATTAATCAAGAACAAGATGGATGATACAAACCCTTTTACAGATCCGAAGGTCTTTCCCTTGAGCCATCTTGAAACCACACAATCTGAAATAGAGAATGAGTCAACACCTTTAGGATCTCTACCTTTATGCTTTGATTCATTTTAGATTATAAAGAGAAATTGGCACCTTGAGAATCTATCAAAGGAAATTCATAAATTTCATGCTCAATTTAACTATCATGAAAATAAAGAAGAGTTAGTTGAGGACAAAATAAATTTGGAAATGAAAGAGAACCCACAGGACCTCTCTAAAATCCCAAGTGATGATTCATCATCTTTTCCAGGTGAGTCTCAAGAAAACATCCAACCCCAGAATCATCCTTCACAAGAGAAAGAGGACTGCTGTAGTTCTATCCAAAGAAAGATAAAAATGCCTCCTTTTTTAACTGAAGGGGAGATAAATTAGCTCATAAAAATGCAATTTGCCTCTAAACCTTCATATGAACAGAACGGTTCTATTTATTTTCCTCCTAATCCTAACTATCACATAGCAAAAAATGGATTTATAGATCAATTCAAAGAGAAACAATCTGATAGTCCAATATGTACGGTTGGTGACATTAATTATATAGATGATTCTCCAAGGTTTGATCAATTTGTTGATAATGATGATGTTCTCCAAACAAAAGCTAACCTTGCAGAGCATTCAACACTTGGTTTCTGGGAGGAAGCCCAGTTTCATCAACTTGAGAAAGGTAATCAACCAATGCATAACAACTATGACAGTGATGAGTAAAGCTTAAAAAATTTCAAAGAAAATGAAGGCATGGAAATTGATGATCACAAGAGAGTTGGTGCACTTCTTTCTCAAGAATATTTTTTGTCAAGGAGTGCTCCTACTCATCAACATGGTGGTTTTCACACAGAACTCAACCCACTCTATCAAAACCCATCAGGTTTGCTAGAGGATAACATTGCAATCTATGATGAGTCTACCAGTTCAGATGATCATGAGGAAGAGGTATATTTTCTTTCCCAAAGGAGTCCCAAGCTCAAACAAGTGGAGAAAGTAGTCCTAGATCAAGATTATTTACCACATCTTCACATACAGGTATTGTTTCAAGATCCCTTTGCTGATTTTTTAAAGACATTTGAAGAGGGAGTAAATCATGTCAAGAGCAGTTTGTTTCAAAGTGTAAGAAACATTTTAGGTACTACTGTTCAAACACAAGTAAGGTGGGAATGGCCTTTTAATTTTGTTAGCACCCTCAAAGAGTTGAACCAAGATCCCTCATCCAATCATCTTCTTGATTGGTTGTATTGGAAAAGAGATTTCACCCGTTGAATGTATATCATGTAAAAATTAGATTAGGATAGATAGGCAAGAAAATAAGCTTAGAACTATGAGCATATTTTCTACGTTTAGTTTTAGAATTTTTTTGACCAAAAAGAGAGAAAAAATGCAAAACAAAGGAAAAATGAAAAAGAGGGAAGATTTGAAAAGGGGTATAGCCCCATACCCCAAAAAAGAGAACTACTGAAAGTGTGCAAACCTAAATGCCACTACTTGTTCCAAAAGGTCTTGTTCAGTAATCTAGCCTAATCATGGTTGAACATGTTTTCAATTTATTGCTGATAGGTTAGTGAAAGAGAACTTGTCAAAGCATCTAAACTTGACTTGTCAGTAGGAATAGATTATGAAGAAAAGATACTGGTTCTCCATGCTCAAATTTGAACCAAAGAGAAAATATAGGGATGCCTAACAAATTCTGAATCATAGCCCTCATGTTTTCTAGTTTTTCATTGTACAAAAATAACATTTGTGTGCAGCTTGTTCTTTTGCCACAAAACCATGGAAATCAGATTGCCTCATCCTAGTTTGATCATGTTTTGAATTTCATGTTAGTAGAATAGAAAATAAAAATTTTCAAACAACTTAATCTTGACAAATGATTAGATTAGGTAGAGAATAATAGAGTTCATTAGCCTAATATGAACTCCTAATATGAACTCTTGGAAGTGATAAGGGTAGAAGTAGATAGCTTGTTTTGCTTTTAGAAGAACAAAATGTCAAGGGTTTGCTAATTCAAATGCACCCAAAGAAGAAAAAATGTTAGGCAAGTATGATGGGTAGGTAGAGATGAGTTTGAAGCAAACATGTCTTTTCAGATTATGAGATCATAGCTTCAAAAGGACATCAACAAATGAAGAAAGAAAATATGCAAAGTGCAAGTAAGGCATTGGTCTCCATAAAGCCAGAAATCTGAAGTTCTGGACACACTAGCACATTTGGCCCAATTTTTGACGGCCAAATCGTTGCTATTCCGACACATAGGCGTCCCAAGAGCGACACTTTGAGGTGGGACAAAACATGGTTAGCCATTACGTTGCAATTCCGACACTTCAATAAAGTGTTGGAAGAGTGACACATTTTCCGACATTTCCAGATGTTCGTCGCTCTTCCGACGTTATCCAAATCGTCACTATTCTGACGTCATCAAAGGCGTCATTATTCCGATGTTAGCCAAACTGTCGGTCTACCGACATTATCAAAATCGTCACTATTCTGATGTCAGTTAAACCATCGGTCTTCCGACGATCCATAACTGTCGGTCTTCCAACGTTCCATAACGATCCATATCTGTCAGTCTTCCGATGAGCCATAACTGTCTGTCTTCCGACGTTTATTAGGTTTTCAAAATAATGTCGCAATTCCGACGTTAGCTCTTCCGACGCTTAAAGCGTCGCTCTTCCGACGGATTTAGCGTCGCTCTTCTGATGGATATAGAAACTCTCTTCCTACGTTTATACTGTCGCTCTTCCAATGGAAACTAAAAAATATTTAAAAAATATTTATTGTTGCTCAAATGGTGTGTTGATGAACTCTTGTTGCATAGTTTCTTCAGTCGCAGCTACTGAAGCATCTTCCGTGCTAATGTCCCAACTTATTTCTAGTTGAATAGCTTCAGATACTCCAGATATTCTACATTATGGTTAATTCTGTCATTCATAGTATCTAATGAATTAAATCCACCTTTTACAGTGTCATCCTGCAATACAATCTCCAGTTTTCACTGGCTGGCTGCAAAGTTTGTTCCACTTTGTCATTTCTACAAGTCTAAGATTGCTCAATGGTACTAATTTCCGAGTTAAGCTCAGTAGTCTCATCAACTATTGTGTTAATTTTCCAATCAATATCATTTGAGTAAACTTCCACCTCAAATGTTTATTCCTGTTCTTTAGTCAGAACTGCAGTAGCTGCAACCTCGAAACTTGAAAAACATCAAGAACAGGAGGGTTTTCATGAAGATCTATTAAACTTGGAAGCACAATTCCTGCAACTTTCCCTTTTTATGTATGTGCATGATCACAATTTTTTTGGTAGAATCCCAATGTTTTTTTGAACATAATCACCACATAAAATCTCCACAATCTCAGCAAATGTTGATGGAAGTGTTTTAGCCATTCCAGAAGTTCTAACCTGACATAATACCCACTCTGCCAACAAACAATAAAGGCTGCCTTGATTGAAAAACATCACCCATATGGGGGTAGTGTGGTGGATACATGTGATGCTGTCTTCCCACGGAGTGCATCTGAAAACCATGAAATTATTTTTTTCCACCCACAATCTGATGATCAAGGAGTCTTGTGTGAAACAATGAAAGACAATTATGCTTTGCATAATAAACTAACCCTTAATATTTGGTACAAGTATTTGACTTGTCTATGGATAATGTCAAGAGACCACTTTATTCGCTGCCCAAATCTGTGTGACAATTCCTTGATACTGATACAAGGGATTCGTCTTGAGGAAAATAAAAAACTAGCCATCCAATAGAAATATATTCCCATGTCTTTGAAAAACAAATTAAGTATGATGTCAATACCCAACGTTAGAAAAAATGCAGAATATCTGATTGTGTGAATTAGTTATAAATACAAAGATAGTAGACTCCCATTCCCTCTTAATTTATCTCATTTATTATCAACAAAGATATGTATACTTTATTCCTTTTTAAGGGTTTTCATCATTCATTGCATAAATTAAGGAACTTTTTTGAATCAACATTTTCTGTTTGGTCACCTCTAGAGTTCATATCACCTCCATCATCCAAAGACTAATTTTGTGTGAATTTTCCGGTTCGACTCAAATGCCTTGAATATTTTATTATAACAATTCTTCCTGGAATGTGTGCTTTGGTTTCATAGCATGCACATGAAAATCAAAATGTACTGGAAACCAATGAAAGATAACGAGGGAAAGTTTCTCCAACAATGGAGACTTGTAAAATTTTACTTAAGTAGGAGAGTTTTTATTTTTTTCTAAGGTTGAAGATGTTTCTTTCATGGAACAAATAAGCGCATAAGCACATCATAGGCCAGAGAGGTAGATGACAAGAATAACAAGGGTACCAGGAAAATCCTGACTTAAAAAACCCAAAAAGGCAAGCATATTCTCCTGCACACCGAGAAAAAGGGGATTGTACCACAAATACCCTACCCTAAAAAAGGGATAAATGGCAAGAATATACTCCTACGTATGAAGAGAAACAAAATTTACATCACAAAAAAAGACAACTTTGACTTTCACAATCAAAGCCAACTCCTTAAATCTACTCAAATCCTGAGATCTAAAAGGGGAAGAATCCTCCTGAAAAGTACTTTCACGTCAAATTTTAAGGTAATTGTGATGTAACTAAGGCTTCTATGATTATCAGAAGTGCATGAAGAGAAATAAATCATATTACTCTCTGCTCTCACTATGTTATTCTTAGTCTCTTTAAGTTGACAATAAATATTTCATCCATTTCTCTGTTTTTAGCATGAATCTCTTCTTAACATTCATGCTAGATTTGTTATATAGGATGAGTAATGGAAATGGGTTGAAAAGCTAATTTCTCTAAACATGAAATATATATTGCACAATATGCCAATAGAAAAGCACCATTAACAAGTCATTTTTTCTATTTTCCAAATTTTCTTCTAAAATATAATTACTAAAAGTAATTCTCACATGTTATAGCATTTCCAGAACCTAACATGGCACACAATAAAATTTCCGCCTCTCTTTTACACTGCTTACTATTTTGCTTAAATTAATATAAAATGTGATTAGCACAAATAATATACAATCAACACAAGACTACTTAAGGCTAAGAGAAAAACCTTTAGGTTTGAGTGTGCCTTAAGTGAATAACCTACTAAAGACTCTTTTTAAATCTAAACAAAAAACTCATCTCAATGATAAGTTCTCTGAACAAAAATATCCCAAAAAGTTCTCTAGCTACTCTGGTAAACCTGTTGATAATTGAGAATGCACCCAGAATGGCCAGCAAAACCAACAAGAATGCAGTCCACACACATACCATGTGTATAATCAACATAGTACTTGTAGTTATTTAATGTGAATGCACACTTATTTTCATAAATCTCTATTGTTCTTAATAAAAAGACTACAAAATACATCGTACTGTAGGTATCAAACATTGTACTATTGAAATTTAGAATGAATTTGTAACTTGTTGACACAAGGTGATCAAATTTGAAGTACATACCACCCTGTCCAAGCCAGAAACAACTTTGGGCGTAAGTCTTCTCTGTCTTTGGCAAAGTTGTACATGAATGTATACATAAGCACAGTAGGTTTAACTACCCCAAGGATTAACAAAGGCTGACCTCCGAAAATAGAATGGATGATGCAACATATTGCAGTGGATGACAGTGTTTGAATTGCGGTCAGGATTCCATCTGCAGTGCATTTTGATACTCAATTTTTAATAGCATTTATCAGTAAAGCCTCAAGCAAGAAAAAAATGCAGCTTTTATTAATCCTATTTCTATTTTTTTCCCATATTTTCTGTGAAATTATTGACCAATTTCAATGGAAGATTCAACTTAATAACTAAAGTGATTGGAAAATTTAAAGAATGAATTTTTTCAAGGTATGAATGTTAATATGCCTGCAATTAATGCTTGTTAAGCAATACTATTACATGAAAACTATTCCTTTCATATATTATTAGTTATGCCACAAAGACAACTTGACTTGTATTAGACTTCCTATGGAGGAATTCAACTCTAGATGCAACAATATGGAGTGCACATATGGTAGATTTCAATGAGGTCTATTACTTTCACAGACGATCAATAATCTTCAAATCCCTTTCCCACAAAAAACTTGCATCTCCTTGCGATATAGATATAGTGAAATGAAGTTTTCCTCTGTCAAAGTGTAGATCAGACCAAGGCCCCTAATTGATATATGGAACTTGAATGTACGTGAAGCTGCAAAAGCCTTTCCAACAGCCTCCTAGTAATTTAGAACAAATTTATTTTTCTAAGATATATCTCGAGTCCTTCAGTGGAGTTTATCTCTAATGCCAAAACTTCCTCAAGTGTGCTACCTTTTTTCTTAGAATCATTTTCAAAAGACCAGTTAAAGCATACTGCAATGATTCTCAGAATCATTTCTCTTGTATTTCCAAGAGATATCAAAGAGTCCTTAAGTGCAGTTTATCTATAATGCCAAAAGCTCCTCAAGTGTTTCACCATTTTTTTACAATCGTTTTCAAAAGGTCATTTCTTAAAGCATACTACAATGCTTAGAATCATTTTTAAAAGCTAATTGGGTCATAGTATGGAATGTGCACGTCCAATGGGCTATTTAAGCATATTGCAATGCTTTTAGTCATTTTCAAAAGGTAATTGGGTCATAGTATGGAATGTGAACTTACAATGGGCTATTTATGAATATCTGTGTGCATAACTACCCTTGTAGACAGGTTGGATATCTCTTGAGGACATTTTAACCAATGTCCATCACGGATTTTAGGGCTTTAAAGGGTATTTTAGGGTTTGGATTTCTTAATAAGCAGGGTTCAAGGTTTAAAGCCTTCTCATTTTTGGTATAATGCGTTTAAAGTTTTAGGGTCTAAGATTTAAGATGTAGGATGAACTAGCTCGAGGACATTGGATACTGGACTTGTTATGCTATCAGGTTGATGTTATACTCTGTGATTGAGTTGGATATTCTAGAATTTTTGCAAAACCATAAAATATACTTGGGAAAGATTGTGATTTGAGTTGTTAGTTGATTCACATATTTCCAAGTTTTATCAGCATTGTAGTGCATTGAGCAGAATGAAGTGTTAACATATGAGGTGAGCTAATTGTTACAGCTAAAATTCGGCATGTATAGATTTTCACTCTAATCAAATTTTAATATGATAATGTAATTTCCTTTTGGCTGGCAGCAAGTGCTGATGCTGGAGGAAACTCTTCTCTCAAATGGAATAAGCCTGCATGATCAACACAATGCTATGCGACTCGATATAGACAACATGTCATATGAGGTTTCTCCATACAATTTGTTAACTGTATATAGACAAATGGGTATGAAATGTGAAGGAATTGATTTGTTTTATTCGGAAAAATGACATGTTTCCTCCCCTTATTTATTCAGGAATTGTTAGCTCTAGACGAGCATATTGGCTATGTTAGCACATGACTTAGTGAGGAGACTATTTCCAAGTGTTTAGAGAAAAGTTTGTACTCCTCAAAAACAGAGTATGCTTCTCAGAGTATGGATATTGTAGTCAAATGCAACATTTTCCAGGTATTTATAATATTTGTGGGGAGATTATCAAAGAATGAAGCAGGCTTGGACTTTAAAATTTGTTTGTAGATTTATAGGTTTAGTTGGTAGTTTTAAAGTGTAAAATTTTCTCCCTCTTCAGATTCAAAAACATATGGAAACCCTTGCTTCTGAAAGTATGAAAATGATGGTATGAATTGTTTATACAAGAAGAGTATGAAGAAAGATATGAGCTGGGCAGTTTAAAGTGCAGTCATTGTTATCACGAGGCCTGCATCAAGCAGTGGTTGCTTTAGAAAAACAAGTGTCCAATCTGCAATATTTCTGTCATTTCATAGCAAGAAAATTCTAGTTTGCTGCATTTTTTTTTCTGTTTTTGTTAGGCAAATCTTAGGATCAGTGCTTTGATGAAGCAACAAACCCTCCCCTTGATTTTCTTTCCTTGGGCTGGTGTTTAAACTTTTAGAAAATCCTGTACATGTAAATATCCTTTGTGCAACCTGCATTCTCATGACTATTCCTTTGATAATGTTCTTTTGTTTTTCTGGTAAATTATTCTTATAATATTCATTCTATAGATATGGCTAGCATTATTGCCAATTATATTTCTAGCAGCAAGCCCTTCCCTTGATTTTCTTTCCTTGTTCTATTTTCTTCATCATCAACTTCTTGTTTTAGGTGGTGTTTCCTTTCTCTTCTAATAACCTTGTTGATTTTGTTTATCATCATAACCATTCCCTTTGAAAACTTTTTCTAGGTGGCCTAACTCAAGTTAAATGCTCTTTACTATAAATCTTCATAGCTCTATTCACTAATGTGTTGATTGCACTAGGTTTTTATACCGGGAAATGATGTGAACTAGAATGTGAGTGTTTGTGTGTATGTCTAATTCGTAGACTTGGTGAGCTAGAGAACCATCCTCTTTTCCAAAAATCAAAACATCTATAAAGGGTATTCCCTTCAAATTTTTTATTTCTATTGTGAACTTAATGCTAGTGTTTTGGTTATTCAGATGCTCTCGGGATCTATCTAGTTTTTCTTTCCCATGAGGTCATACTATTTTGGTATCCTCAACATATCATTTTCACCTTTTAGGTTTGAGTGGAAAAAACATGATGGCTTATTTTTCAAAACGCTCCATATATAGGTTGCCTACTATCGGTGATAACAGAGAACCACCTTCAATTTGTTCCTAAAACCACCATACTATTTTGGCATCCTCAACATATCATTTTCACCTTTTAGGTTTGAGTGGAAAAAACATGATGGCTTATTTTTCAAAATGCTCCATATATAGGTTGCCTATTGTCAGTGATAGAAGAGAACCACTTTCAATTTGTTCCTAAAAGCACCTTCAATTTGTTCATAAAAAATCCTTTTGGACTTATGAAGTGAGTAGATTTACGACATACCTTTACTAGGTTCATTGTCACTTCATCATAGGTTCATTGTCACTTCATCATATTCTTGAAAACCCTTGTGGCTTTATCTCTAAACTTGAGTGAACTTGAGTCAGCCCCAAAATAAGCGGAGTTCTACTCAGAAGGGTGAGATTGGTCATGTTTGGTCAAACTCACCAATACTCAATGATTGTGACTAGGCTTGATCAAGGTCAATAGGCTTGATCAAGGTCAATTGCATATGACTTTTTTGAGCTACATTAGCCAAATTATTTTGCATGCCATGGCCTTTATGAATATCGTATGTAATTTTGATACAAAAAATTAATGCCAACTGAATTTCACCAAGTTTCTAAGTTGACTGTTGATTTTGGGAGTGTCTGAGTTGTGTGCTGGATCCTATGATCTTGAAACAGACAGAGAACAAGAAGGAAAGGTGGAAAATCTAAATCATAAAAATGGTTTAACGAAAATAAAAGACCACTAACAATGAAAGCTCTTGCTCTTAATCAAGGAGGGAGAACCTCGTTCATATGGTGCTTCTTAGGCATTCACTGGCAGGCTAAAAAAGGATTTAAGGTTTAGAACAACCACAGATATTGTAGAAATGCATGAAAGGTGGTGTGAGAAAGCACATCTAGGGTAGAATCCCCCAGAATGAATTGAATGACATGTGAGGGAAATAGAATTCATTTTCAAATACACAAAATATAAAATGTATATAATTTAACAGAAACTTCCATTTCTTTAAGCGATAAATGCCAAAAACACTTTGTAAGCCAGAAGTGATTAGCAGGCCAAAAACAGCTATAACTGCAATTAAACAAAGCCAACATCCTTTACATAAAAGATACATGAAGCTGGCCCAAATTAAAATATTCCTTCAATGACAAACTAAAGGGAAACATTCTCAAGCTATGCTTCTTCATAACTAGAGACACAATGCACAATAGCATTTATTTCAATCTCATTGAAGAAACTAAAACATTTTAAAGTCCCTGTCAGTCTCCTCTGTGATTTGATAAAACTGTTATTTACTAAACTTCTGCTGCATAAATGTATGAAAATCAATACAAAAAGAAAATCTAAGTAACAAAGCCTATTGAGGGTGAGAGTATCAAGAAAATTTAGACATCTTCACAGACAAGTGAGTCTAGAAGACCCCTTTGGGAGATATTACAGAGAAAACACAGTGAAACTGACTTCTTCACTGCATCCTCGCTAAAGGACAACACATAGTACAGGAATTGTCCCGTGGATTGCCTAAGGATTAAAGAAATCTTTACACAACAAACCCAGAAGACAGTTTTCCAACATGCTATTTTTGGAAGTTTAAAGATTGAAAATAGCCTAAAACCCATATGAGCTTTTGCAAACTTCGTCCAAAATGGTACTGGATAATCATGTAGATTGTCTTCAGTATTCACTTTAGTCTTTAGACCATTTTGTTCTAAGATTAGTCCTATGGTCTAACTCGCATTATAAATCAAATCCTTATCGAGAAAACATTATCTAGATTTTTCATTCATACTTAGCACCTAAACCAATGGAAGTCCAGACTTCAACCAAATGTATTAGAGCATACCTAAAATAGGCACATGGGATCAATTTCTTTACTTACCGCATCTTTCCTCCAAACCTGCGACACTATGGTCGCATCCTTCCTCCAAACCTGCAATAGTATGGCTGCATCCTTCCTCAAAACCGGCGACAGTATGGCCACATCCTCCCTCCTTCCCTAGAAAAAGCATGCAACCGGAGAGAAATGAACGAGGGAAATTAAAACTTTTGATATTTGAAATTTTTTGACATTTTGAAATGAAATACGTGTGTTTTTTAAGGCCACTCAAATTCCATTAAATAAAATGTGTGAGAATTTTCTTGGGGTTAATAAGGGGTTTGGGTAAATAAGTGGTATTTTTGATTATAAATAATTATTAATGAGGTTATATCTAAGAAATTTATTTAAATTATTAATTATATAAAATTGTTGAATTTTTATTTCATAAACTAGAGATTTTGGTTGATTTTTTAATCTAATTATGTGGTATTAAAGATGAATTATGGTAACTTAAAAATAAGTTTTATGTGTTAAAAGGGAAGTAGTAATGTTATGGTATGAATGATTATTTTCAATGAAATTTTTGGTTTAGTAAGGATAACTCATCTATGGACATTTTCCATGATTTTTAAGATGGAGTCAATATAGGAAAGATGGTACTTAAAGGGCTCCCACATGCTTTAGAAATTTTATATGTATTGGTTTATAAAAATTAGAGGTGGAAAAATATCCTAAGCTCTAGAGCTAAGTTTGTTCCAAGTTAGCTATATCTTGAACAACAAATTATTGTTGACGTCAAGGATAAGATAGAAATTTGGTGGGTTGTAGGATAGTCTTGTCATGAAATAAATGTAATGTAGTTACTAGGTAGGTAGGGGGAACCATTTTGGTGGAACTTGGCCATAAATGGGACATCTATCCATGCATAGTTTTTTAAGAACAAATACACCTATTGGATTATCATTGTACGAGAATCACTTTAGGATCTAGGCTACTGTGCACACACTAACCAAAGGGATATTAGTGAAACCCACAAAAGTGTTATAGGTGCTTTTATAGAAATAGGTGTTCTTGTGTTCTTATTGGTTAGTTATGGGAAAATGACAATAAATTAAGAGAAGTTATAGGTGCTTTTATAGAAATAGGTGTTCTTGCGCTCTCATTTGTTAGGTATGGGAAAATGACAATAAAGTAAGAGAAGGATTTGACTACTGGAAAATTAGAGGAATGATTCCACACAAAACCAAGCGTGGTGCTGCAACACTTTCTAGGCTAAGCGCTTTTGAAGGGGATGTTCCCCCACCATATGACCGGAAGAAGAGAATGGTCATTCCAAATGCTGTGAAAGTGTTGAGGCTTCAACTAGGTCACAAGTATTGTCTGATAGGAAGGCTTTCCAAAGAAGTTGGCTGGCATCACTATGACACTGTTACAGAATTAGAAGGGAAGAGAAAGGCAAAGGCTCAGGTATCATATGAGAGAAGGAAGCAATTGGAAAATCTGAGATCAAAAGCAGTGGAGTTAGCCGAAAAGCAGCTTGCCCTAAAGATGGAGCTCTTAGCTTCAATAAAGTATTAAATAAGCTACATGTTGTGCTCAATGAAGCAGTCAATTTTGAAAATGACAAGAAAATATTTCTGAAGATGAGGTTTTTGACTAGAAAGATATAACAACTCAGAAATAATTACACTATTGATACAATAATAATATAATCCGCAAATAGCCTTCTCACATTCATTAGCAAGGAAATGAACGATTTGAGGTCTGTTCAACAAACCCTTGAAGCAACAATAATGTAATAACGTGCCCTAAACCCTGTATTGCGATTTTAATTTGAATAGGTCACAAAATTAAATTTCCATTTGGTTATTATATTTTTTAAATGTGAAACATGGAGATGTGTTTTGTAGATTGTTTCCTAATAAATTTAAATATAAACCTTCCACGAAATTAATAGGCTATTTTTTCTCCTAAGAAACTCTTTTTTCTACCCAAAATTCCTCGTATAGATAATGAGCTTCAAGATAAAAATCCCATAGACATGAAGAGTGTCATACGCCTTGTTCAAAAATTAGTAAATGAAACTGTGGATCTAAAAAAGAACTCTAGAGAAGATACCTCTATTTAAATAACTTACAAACTATATTGCAGAAAACAATTACTTCTTCAAAGCTAATTCAAATTTGGAGGGCTTAGGGGATTGGGGGTTAGGGGTTAGGGGATTTAGGTGAATTTAGGGTTTAGGGGTCGAATAATGAGTTAGTAGTTAAGGGATTAGGGATTGGGGGCTTAGGGGGCCCAACCTGAACGCATTTGGGCAAGCGGACTCAACCGAAACGACACAACCCGAACGGGTTTGGGCGGGTGCCCTCAAATGAAACGACATGGCGCACCCAACCGAACGAAGGCACAAGGGAGAAAATGACAAACGAGCTACACAAACATGCACAAGCCACCCATGCGGTCACAACTTAGCAAATTTGATACGGTCGCCCTCAAACAAAACGACCCAACCTGAATGCGTTTGGGCAGGTGCCCTCACACGGCGCGCACGAAAGAACAAATGCACAAGGGAAAAAATGGCAACCGGGCCACACAAATGTGCAAAAGGAACCCATGCAATCACAAATTAGCAAATTTGTATGGCCACCCTTAAACGAAATGACCTGACCCGACTCAAACGCTTTTGGGCGGGCGCCCTCACATGGCATGCCCGATCGAACAAAGGCACAAGGGAGAAAAAAGAAAATGGGCCACACGAACGTGCACAAGGCACCCATGCAGTCACAACTTAGCAAATTTGATACGGCTGCCCTCAAATGAAACGACTCGACCCGAACCCGTCAGGGCGAGCGCCCTCACACGACGCGCACGACCGAACGAAGGCACAAGGGATAAAATGGAAAACGGGCCACACGAATGTGCAAAAGGCACATGTGCAGTCACAACTTAGCAAATTTGATACGACCGCCCTCAAACAAAACAACCTGACTCGACCCGAACGCGTTTGGGCAGGCGCGCCCGACCGAACGAAGGCACAAGGGGGCAAATGGAAAACGAGCCACACGAATGTGCACAAGGCACCCCTGCGGTCACAACTTAGAAAATTTGATACGACCGCCCTCAAACGAAACGACCCGACCCAAATGCGTTTGGGCGGGCGCCCTCACACGGCGCGACACGTTGCACACGACCGAATGAAGGCACAAGGTAGAAACCAACAAATGGGCCACACAAACATGCACAGGGTACCCATGCAGTCACAACTTAGAAAATTTGATACGGGTGCCCTCAACCGTAACGACCTGACCCCAACGCGTTTGGTCGGGCGCCCTCAACTGAAACGACTCGACCCGAACGCGTTTGGGTGTGTGCCCTCAACTGAAACAACCCGACCCGAACGAGTTTGGACGGGCGCCCTCAAATAAAACGACGCAGTGTGCCCGATCGCTGAAGGCATAAGGGAGAAAATGGAAAACGGGCCGCATAAACGTGCACAAGGCACCCATGCGGTGACAACTTAGCAAATTTGATACGGCTGCCCTCAAACGAAACAACCCGACCTGAACATGTTTGGGCGGGCGCCCTCACACGGCATGACACAACGTGCACGACCGAACGAAGGGAGAAAACGGTAAACGGGTTGCACGAATGTGCAAAAGGACCCATGCTGTCACAACTTAGAAAATTTGATACAGTCACCCTCAAACGAAATGAACTGACCTGACCCAAACGTGTTTGGGTGGGCACCCTCACACGGTGCGCCCGACCAAACGAAGGCACAAGGGAGAAAATGGAAAAAGAGCCTCAAATACATGCACAAGGCACCCCTGTGGTCATGACTTAGTAAATTTGATATAGCCACCCTCAAATGAAATGACCCGACCTGAACACGTTTGGGCAGGCGCCCTCACACGACGCGCACGACCAAACGAAGGCACAAGGGAGAAACCGGCAAGCGGGCCGCACGAACGTGCATAGGGCACCCGTGCGGTCATAATACTCTTGAAAGTACATGTATTAGGGACTACATTGATGTGACAAATTTGGTGGATGCAATATACGTGAAGCCTTAGTTAATGTTCATCCTAGTGAAGTAGAGTTATATAATGTTGGCCCAGGAAAGGGTATGTAAGCTATAACTATAGTTTTTGCATATTGTTTTTATTATTTCGAGTCTAATTTATTTTAGACCTTTTTATTACCTATGCCATTTTGATGTGGACAAGAGGTACTTAAGGAGTGTTTGAAAAGTAATAACGAAATTTAATATTAAATTATGATTGAAAAGTTATGCATCAATATTGGTCTAAATGGAAATAATGGGGATGTGGACATAAAATTGCACTGTCTTGTGCAACTTGAGGCAGAAGAATAATAGTCTTTGTTCCCCATAAGGGATAGAAATCAAGTGTTGGAACACAAAATTAGATACAAAGTGTGATTTGATACCACAAATAGGGAACCAAAAGAGCTTGGAAATAGAGGGGGAGAGGTTTGAGCTAGGGGAGCTGCCTACACAAGGAGAAGACCCAAAATTTATCAGAACATGGAAAGAGACAAATTGGAAGAAAGGGAGGGAGTTGTCCAACTAAGAAAAAAAAGCAGAATAGAACTAAGGGTACCAAAGAAGTTAGTATTTATGTAGGGGAAATTGTGCGTATGAAAATTGTGCAAGACTTGGGATGCATGAAGCTACACCAATGATGGTTCCTTCAACACAGTAATACCTATTTCCATGGTTGCAAGATGCGCACAGGGTGGTGAAGAAGCTTGAAATTCGAAGATGAGAAATTCAACACCCACTGGAAAAAATTCCAACTTGACTTCTTGAGATTTACGAAAATCAATTAACAACCTGAAGGGGAAATATTCCCAACTTCTTACTGCATAGGAGGAAACTGAGCCAAGAAAATACAAGAGAATTCCCCATGTTTTCGCATTGAATGAGATGAGCGAGACAACGTTCACCACACCGAGCAAGAGACACATAAGATTGAAAGAATTCTTAGCATCGATGGAGTTTACAAAGGTGTGGAGAGCCCACCAACTAGCAGAAGGGTTGTCTTGACTCTCAAGGGCACACCCTTGAACTGATACTTTCTGCCTTATCATATTAACACCAACCATGAATTCCACCTTTAGACTAGTGAACTCCCATGCTCGAGGGATCGAATCAACCACGAAATTCATTAACTCTCCCCACCCTATATCCATCAGTGAACTTGGTATGAAGGCAAAGGAGGGAATTAAGGGTTGTCCAACTTCATAAAACTCCACATGTGAGGGGTAAATGGGCGTGTGGCCAACACCCCCACAAACCACCACCTCAACCAGCTTAATGAAAAGATCCTGACACCAAATGTTATGCGTGATGTGAATATGTGCATATATAGGAGGAGACAGGGGGGGCATAAAAAGGAGGGCTTTGGAAATATTCAAAAAATAACTCTCATGGTGCATATATCCAACTAGAAAAACAAGAGAGAGGGACAATTATATTGAGTGGAATTATTCATGGAATATCTTTCCAACCTGACATGTCATTGATATCATACTAACCTGCTTCCTTCAAGAAGGAAGGCTTGATTCGCTTGTGTATCCGCCTCTTTGTTTTGGCTTCTTAAAATGTGGTAATAAGCCTTTTGAGAGAATGATTTTAGGGTACTATTGATTTTTCTAAGGAGGAGGGATAAATTGTTGTTCTTCAAAAGAAAACCTTTTTGAAGGTGTTGAATAGTGATAAGGGAATCCCCCAAGATCACTAACTTAGAGACATCTCGATCATTAGCCAATTGGAGACATGGAAGAAGCCCATACATTTATGTGAGATTGTTCATTCTTTGGACTAGCCCCCATAAGTACTTTATTTTTCATATTCCATCGAGATTTAGGAGAATCTCTCCCTCTCCCCCTCCTGCCACCCCAACTATTTAACTTTTATATTTTATTGAACTATTATGCTTCTATTATAACTCTTTATAAATGTATAAATTTATATAATTTAAATGTATATGGTATAAAAAAAAAAACTTAACATATTAGAATCGTGAAGATAAAGATAAAAAAATAGAAACTAAAAATATTATTTAAAAAAAGTGGTGTTTCATGTAAATTAACAACATAACTTCCAACATGATCCTCATAAAACTAACTTAACCCATATTGGTCTACTATCAAGTTTGATAGTTCAATAATTTTTTAGATGATTTTCATGAAATTAGTAGAGTTTTTGTTTAGCTGGTTTAAATTTGACTTGAGATTTGTGAACCTCATGAAATTAATTTACCAAAAAAGAAATAGACAAAATTCAAATGTAATTAATTTTATTCACCAATCTAATAACTTATTTCAAAACTATATAAAAAATATATATTTAAAATATAATTGTTAATATATTTGAAATGCAGTGTGAATTCTATAATAATTTTAGATATTTATTTTTCAAAAATTTTATTCTATTTTATATTTATATATAAAAGTAAGTTAAAACTCTATTTAAAAAATATATTTGAATGTGAAATTATTAATGTGATGTTTATTTTGAAACTATATTATAACATTATATGTAAAAATAAATTTATATTTATATATTAAAGAGAAAAAATATATTTAAATGTGAAATTATATTAATATAATTTTCATTTTAAATTAAAATTTGAGCTAATTATATGTACGTGTTTGACTTATAGTTTAAACAATATGGAGTATTTTTAGATACATAATTTGTTATATATATTTTTACATAGAAATAATTTAAAACTATATACACAAATGTTTGAATGAAATATTAATGTATTAAAGGCATTTGCTCCAAACTATCGCAAGACCGATGCATATTTTGGAAACGTCGCATTTTCGACATTTTCTCCAAAACGTCACAATACCGATGCATATTTTAGAAACGTCGTATTTCCGACATTATGTCCCAAAATTGTCATAATGCCGACACATATTTTAGAACATCGCATTTCCAACGACATTCATAAATGTCGCAAAAGTGACGATGACCCTAAACATCTGTATAGCGACGGTTGTTGGTAGGATTTGAAAAATTGATAAAAAATGGGGAAATTTCCGACAATACGACAAAAGTGTCGGAACTAAAGTGTCAAAAATTTGACCAAATGTACTAGTGACACCTCCCGAAAAGGAGCTGGCCTCCCCAAGTGGAGCCACTGTTAGTCGTCAGTAATTTTTTGCCTTGATGATGACTAAATAACTATCCCAAGATTTCTAGAAACAAGGTTCGTAAACATTGTGAGTTCTAGAAATCTCATTGCCTTCATTATCCTCAAGATAATTTTTCACTATCTCATCACTCCATAATGTCTAGCTTTGCTTACCAATCCCAGAAAACTCATCAGAGGCTTGTATAACCCATTATGTGCATATGTATTCTCCTTTGGCCCAAATCCTCTATTTTGTTTTTCCTAAAAATTCTCCACTATCACCTATGCCTACCAATCAAACAGCTTTGTTGTGTCTCTCATGATACTCCCAAACACTAATGGTGTCAAATTGTCCCTGTAGACCCTTTGGATAAATCAAGTATATTGGATTTTGGATCTTCAATACACTAAGCTTATCATGGATCCTATCTTACACTTGGTGATCTCTAAGTCTAAGTCTCAACCCAAAATCCAAGTCCAAGAAAGCCCTATTAGGTCACCTAAGGTCTCACAAAGTCATAGGATGGATTTGGTGCCCTACAAACTATGTCTTCATGTATGAAGAGATTGTATTCAAAGAGGAATAAAGTCAAGAAATTTGATCCAAGACTGATAAAAAATCATTCAAGAAAGACCTCCTTGGCTTAGAACATAAAAACTACAAGGGACAACTACCCTTGTTCACATTTTTGCAAGAAATGATCAAGGTTTTCATCAACAATAAGAAGAGGTAAGGTAATAGGATGAAATCATCACTAGGAGACTTCCACAAACAAGAGAAAGGTAGCAGGCCTGTGTTTAAAGAGAATCAAGGTTTTTTTGATTGGTTAACAAAACAGTGGTGACAAGCAAGAGACCATCACAAAGGCTACAAGGACAAAAGCCACCTCAAATCCATCAAGTGCACATTGAAGATTTTTTTACAAATGATAAACAAGTTTTGAAAGGCTATAGAGAAATTAGAAGGCAACACTCCTTATTTTTCTCTAATAGCCCTAAAACCTAAGAGTTTGGACAGATTGGCAAGATAGGTCAATTGAAGATGACAAGGCCTCCTTCTTAAAAGCAGAGGGCATGCAAAGAGTATCAGTTTAAGAGGCTAATGTTTTCAAGTGTAGTCAAAGGGCCTATAAAAATAATCAAAGGGAAAGGAAAGAATAAGGTTAAGTGGAAAAGTGAAAGATCAATTTGAAACATGAGGTGACTGCTTAGAAAATAAAGAGGTCAAACTCCTAAGGAAACTAAAAATACCAAAGGCCAATGTACTAAAGGCACCTACAAAAAATTAGAAGTGGCTAAGAAAAATCATGACATGGTATGATTTGTTTTAAACCCTGTGACAAAGGAGGGCAAATACAACATTTTTAGTTTGTCAAAATGCATGCCAAAGATAGTTTGGGCAATGTCCCTACTTTCAAGGGAAAAATGGTGAGAGGAACATCAACATCAGCCAACCATCAAAACAGGAAAAGAATGCAAGACACCTTGAGAAATCCTTCAAAACCCCTACAGAAAAACATAAAAATATCAGTCAAGTGACAAAGGATTCAAACATAAGGAAAGTCGGTTTTTAAAAAAAAAATCAATTTATCCCTCTCAAAAGGCTATAAAAATGTGGCAAATTCATTTTTAGCTCATTTAACATTTTGCAAAGAAGAAAGAAGTTGCAAAGGAGAAAAAACAGAGGTTTTTGACAGTTTCTGGGAAGATTTCTGTTGGCGCTACGCAAATTAGGAGCGCTACGCAACCAAGAGGTCGTGTTGCGCAAACGAGCCTGTTCTCCATTCAAATTTGCAAGGTGCTATGCAAAAAACTCCTGGCACTGTGCTAACCGTGGGCGTTGCGTAAAATCGGGCCCAAATTGCCCAGGACGCACAGACCAACAATTTTACCTGGATTTCCTACACGAAGCATCCGGGCACTGCACAAACTCCTATGCAGACCCTGCCAGGCGCTACGCAAACGGCCTCACTCGACAGCTCAGGCAAAGGCACTGCGTAAATTCCTGGGAAGTTCCAAGGCAAAAAACCCTTTCCCTAAACCAAAATTTCACTCTTCAAGCTGCCTCTAGAGTTTGTAAAAAAGCAAAAACTGGTAAGTGGTGCCCTCTCCATGTCTCCAATCAATATTCTCAAATTAATTTTGGTTTTTGGGTGGTTTTTGAATGATAAAACCCTAGGTATGTAAACCCTAGGCCTTAAATGCAAATGAACCTATGTGCTTAAAATACCTCTTGCAAACAGTTTGATATCATATAAGGGTGGGTGAGTTGAAGTGCCTCCAAACTCAGTTGAGAGAAGCCTCCTTAAAAGCTCCAAAGTCACTAAAACCCTAACCTCTGTACCCCTCGTTCACCAAATTTGACCTCATCATCTTTTTCAGTTTGTCTCCATTAAACCCCAATTTTTCCCCTTCTATTGATGCATCAAATGAAGAAGGTGACAGTGGAAATAATGAGCAAGATGATGACAGTAAGATTGATGAAATCAATGAGGCAGGGGCAAGAATAGATGATGATGAAGAGAAGGAAAATGAACATAATGGTGAGGGTAGTGATGCAAATGAACTAGCAAGTAATGAAGAAGAAGGAGAAGGGAACGAAGAAAGTGAAGAAGAAGCAGCAACAAAGGAAGAAGAAAGGACAAATGATGAGGAAGACAGTAAAGGACCAACCGGCCAAGAAGAAAGAGGTCATGACAATCATGAAAATGACCAGCCCATCAGTGAGAAAGAGGGTGATGACATGGCAGAAAATAAAGATGATCCCAGCCAGGCCAAAGAAACCAGTGACACAAATATCACACCTCTTGCATGTATATACCAAAGAGGCCCAAGGCCAGTGTTTGCTGCCTCCAAAAGGCAAGGGACCTTGCCAGCTACATAAAATCCAAGGATTGAAAGGACAGACATGCACCTAGAGGCCAAGCTGATGAAGGAAAATGAAGGCTTAGGGCTTCAAAGAAAAATGACAAAGTATTATGCCAAGAAACACAAGCTTCCTTGTGCCAAACTGAAGGAAGCCCTCCTTGAAGTCCAAAATATAAAAAGGGAAAAAAGGCATAAAAAAATTAGATTTTTGGCTGAGGCTTCTCAGTAGTTGGCCAAGACCCCTTAAGGAAGATCTCCACCAAATTTGAGAGCATTTGGAGAAATTTTTTTTTTTTGAAATTTTTTGGTCTCATTTGCGCAACGCCACTGGGGCTACGCAAACACATGGAGCATCCCCAGGAGAAAAAATTTGCATTTTTGGATTTCACTCAGCCTGCACATCATTCTCACTAAATTTCATAAGTTTTGGAGCAGGTTTGACCCCTCAAAAGGTAAAAAACCTCACTTTTTTGACCTTTCTGCCTCTGTTTTGGGACTGGTGTTGTGCAAATGACCAGTCTTGAGATTTTGACATTTTTAAAAAGCTATAGGGGCTGGACCAGGAAACCAAAAGTATTTTTGGAAATTAGACACTCCAGGCTTTCCAACGAGCCATCACAGAGCCAAATCTGACATTGGAAAGGGGTCCAAAACTTGGTCACAAAAGACCCTATTTTCTGTTAAAGGTGGTGCTACGCAAATGTGATGAATAGTGTGTTTTGGACCAAAAGTCAACAAAACACACTCATTTATGGAAAAATGATATTTTTCAGTTTCTTGAGGCTAGACAATCTAGAAATAGGTGCAAATAGTTATTATGGCATTTATTTCATAAGATATTATGTGCCTTGGGCCTTGCGTGGACTCTTGGCCATAAATGACATTTAAGAGTTTTTTAGGGTTTCTAGAAGCCTCTTATGGTTTCCACCTCCTAATTTGCTAAGTTAAATAGAGCATGAGGAATTATTTGTAAATGTTGGAATTTTATGAGTTTCATGAGTAATATATGATTTTCATGAGCTTAGAGAAGAAATTGGTTTTGTGAAGTGGATGAATGGCTTGTTTGCTTGGATGATGGAGAAGCTTGTTTGCAGGATTCCATGGCTTGTTGAATGGTGATGTTTTCTTATCTATCTATTGTTTTATAGGTTATCATTATGTTTCATGCTTCTTAGTTTCTATTAAACAGAAAGGTATAGGTTGAGACATATTCATTGAAGCACCTTAGCGCTCCTGTTTGTTATAGCCTTTATGTTTTCCTCTGTTTGGGTCATAACTAAGGAATCATTCACTTCTCCTTAGGCTCCCCTAAATTTGTTTTTGTTTCATGCATGGTTAGTATTTTATCTTACAAGTAATATTTATGGTATGCCCTGCTTATTTGAAGTTCTCAAAACCCCATCTTGAAGCCTTTCTGTGAAATATTGATTGATTAGGTTAAGTCAAAGAGGTATCATTCGATCTTGCCCTTTGTCCATGCTTTTCAACTTGTTTTAGAGTTCCCAATAGCTTGAAATATGATGTTTAGGAGTTCCCTCTTCATAAATTACGTTATTTTTTAAAATATTGTATGTTTTCCCAAAGTTTGAAGGTGAATTTCCAAAGTTAGGAGTTCTAATGCTTCTATGTTTAACTGAAATGTTCATTTTATATGTTTATCATTTTGAGTATTGTTCAATGAGATCAAAGGTTTTCCCTACCTCATGAGTTATGCTTCAGATTATATATATATATAAGATCTCTTAGTCTTTTCCCCAACTTAATGTTCATTACACCACCATACATCACCTTAAGTATCCATTGACCTTGCTAAATCGGCCATGCAACACACTCTGCTTCATCATTTAGACACCCTTGACTTTCAATTGACTCCATATCCCAATGGCTTTGACATTCTCTCACTCCTCTTATCACATTTGACCATATTACCCATCCAAAACAATCAACAAACCCTACACCTAATAACTAGCTTAAAATCAAAACCCTAGAGCAACAATATTACATCAATAGCACCCAATAGAGAGAGCCCTCTCTGAGTCTAGGAAGGCTAGGTCCTAGGAATCCAAAGTATGGTTTGATGTTACCCCTGTCCATTTGTATTTCAATCAATGTAGAAAATTACTGGGAGCTAACACACCATTGAACCCTTTTGTTTGAGATTTATCAATTGGCTAAATAAGTTGTTTCTCTTTGTACCCTCATAATGAGCTATCATTTCCTCCGTAAAAATTGACCAAGTGACAATTTTTTTAGGAGAGCAAAGCCATCAATACCATACAAATGTATTTTTTTCTAAGTGTAAAGTTTCAATGCGTGCCTTTTGTGTGTTTTTCACATTATGGAGATCAAAATATTGCTCCATCTATAGTATCCATGTTACGGGATCATTGCCATCAAACTTCCTCATATCGATCTTTGGAATATGGTGGGTCTTCAATCCAACATTAGAGTTTATGAAATTATGATTAACATTTATTTTGTTCTCATCATGATTTTCCTGTACTACCTTTTCGCCATTAGGAATCATTTATTGTATCAACTTTGTCAAAACTCCCTTCAAACCTTCCATATTTGCTTTTAGATCATTCTTCATGTCTTACATGTTGTCTTTCATTTTTTCATCTATCTTAGCTTCCACGTATTTATTCAAACCATCCATCTTAACTTCCACGCCTTTCTTCAAAACTTCCATTTCATTTTTTGTTCTTCTTTGCGAGAGCGAAATTTGGTGCACTTGGTCTTGTAATTTTGATATATCATGTTTCACTTCTTCCTCTTCATGATTCATAGTAGAGAATTCTAAAGGATTAATGGGTGTTGAATTATTTTTAGGGGCCATTTTAGAACACAATACTAATATCTGTTCTTTAATTTGCCTTTGGAATCCCTTCAAACTTATTTTTCAAACAAGACTTACGCAATTTAAAAAAAATACACACCTTTTTCTTGCTTTTGCGCAGATCGATATTGAATTTGATGTATCTCTATGATTTCGGATCCCTAAGATTTTATCTTCGATCATTTATTAGCCTTCTGAATCTTCTTTCCAATGCCATAGGTTTGACCTTATTTTTATTCTTCAAGGCAAAGTTATGCCAAATCTCCCACAATGGCCTAATTATGGGCTATTTTAGTAGAGCGAATTTGTACATTGTGCCACGTGTTACTGTTTCCTCCTTCGACTTTGAAATTGATACATAGGAAACTACAGTGTGTGTACTTTTGACCACTTTTTACAGATCCAATCTGATGCTCAGAGAGAGAGAGTTATGATGATTTTACCAAGGTCACCTCTTTTAGATGAAATTCGAGAGCCTGCAAAAACCCTTACTTCCACAGATCATATCTCTAAAAATATTGCGAGCCAAGATCTAATATTTTTACATGAAGTTCCTTAGGCTTTCTTAGAAAATGGGTTTTTTTTTAGCATCTGAACCTTAGTAGAAAAACAGTTATAGTGAAAATACCACGATGACTTGTCTGAAGCAGCGAACCCTATAATCCAAAGCTCTGATACCAAATGTTATGAAACCAACTCCAAAAATAGAAGAAAAGAGTGATCAACTTCTTAGAAATTAGCCACTTCGAGGGGGAAATCTACTTTACATTACATTGATGAACAATTCTTGGATGATTCAAATGAAAAAACCTCCTTTTTATATATAGGAGTCCCTAGGGTCACAATATAATCCTATCCGACCTAACAATAATAATGTAAGAGCACAAAAATAACAATAGTGGGGTTTTATGGGGCACAATAATAACAATATGGGGACTACAGGGGTACACCAATAACAATAAGGGGGATACAATAACAACAATAAGGGACTACACTAGTAATATAGGGACCTAAAAAAATCTAACTGACCTTCAAATATGGGAATGTCAAAGTTGACTTGTACCTTAAAGGGAGTGGCCCCTCCAGAGTTGCTATTAGATGAAAATGTGTCGCCTGTGGGTAGTCACAGAGTGATTTGGAGTTATCCATCATTGTGTTCCTCTATCGCTTGAGGGCTTACTTGAGCAATATTTTGAAAGGATCTCCTGCTTGCTCATCTCTATTTTCTTTCGCCATGGGAGACCATTAGGGCTTACGAGACTGGTCTTGCAAAGGTTCAAATAGTTCGAGCCCTAACTCCTTATACCCTGACCTTGTTGGGGACATGCAAAAAAAAAACAAAAAAAGAGTAGACAAATCTGATACCACTGATCTGAACTTATGCAGGAACGCAAAAAAATTCAGATATGGATGTAAACAAAGAGATGTAACAAAAATAAATTTTCATTTCATTAATATTAAAGAATTGAAAGATGCTTATTAAAAAAATGGAAATAAACTAGCTTGTGCGATGGTAGCTTATCTCTAGGAATAGATGTGGTGGCTACATGCCTCTGAACTGTGTTACAATGAGGCTTAAGGGGATTTTTATTATTGAACAACAAGGGAAAAACATAAACAACCAAAACCCTAACCACAGTAGATGGAATGCCAAGAGTTTGTAGGCCCTATTGGGGTTAGTTGGGTAGCCAACTTCTTGGGATCGTAACTTGGTCATATGATATTCGTTTTGCGCGTGTGATACCTCGTTGGAAAGATCTCTCCAAGTAATATAGAACCTAAAAAAATTGTTTAGGGGGTCAAAACAACTCCTGAAGTTCAGGACCCGAAAAACTGCTAAAAATAGTAGATGTTGCTATAATCTAGGAAACAGATGAAACTGGAAGAGGAGGGTGGCCACCAATATCCACCTGTATCAACCATGCACCATATTCATTGTGTCCTAGTTTTTTATAGTGTTTAATTGCAATTTTTATACTCTGGAAATTTCAGGTTTTTTGTATACACTTAATTAATAGGAGTCAGGAGATGGAAGTTATCCCCAAATCAAATAACACATCATTTCCCAAAAATAGGTTGCCTCATGTCAAGGCTCAAAATTGGAAAAAAATATCTTGATTACTTTTCATATTTCTACTCTCACACCTCCAATTGAAATCAACCATCAATTTCAACAAAAAATCAACATGTCATTAAGGGGCTTAAAATATCCATTTTTTCAATAGGCTCAAAGATAGTACTTGGATGCTTCACACCATTATTGGTCATAGTATGCTATGATTTATCATGTTAAATTAAAATCAAATAGAAGATAATAAATATAACTCGAGGGACTTCTCGACATTGCATTGATTTAATAATAAGTGGACATTTTCTTACAAAGGGTTACATTTTTTTCCCCTTGGAAAAATCGTAAGTTTCATTAATAGTAGAAAATTACATGCTGTAGATGCCTATGGCATATTCATAAAAAATGTGACATAGTTACGTATCAAAATAGTAGTCCATTTATATTCCCCTGTTGGGGTGTACATGATAGCAACAATATGTTGTAAAAGTCTGTTGTAATGAAACAAAAATAAATACATATGTTTAGTATAATATATATATCTGCAATAAAACATGTTATATATGCTGATCATTCGCAGCTTGGTGATAGTCTATGTATGGACGATGATAATTATTGTAATGTTCCTGACCATTATGTTCCTCTATTAACCATGTCCCCCTAGGCTGGAGCACTACCTCCTTGGATAGCGAGTCATAAAGCTGATTGCGTTCCCTAAAAATATGAAAACATATGATAGAATCAAATTGTGATTTTAAGAGCCATGAATCCTCCAATATGTGACACAATGTGTGAACGTGACATGCAAATGATATATTGAACCAGTTGATGACAATATTTGAATCCCCAAAAAATTGCAAATGACGGCAACCATGTTCTAAAGCGAACTGAAGAAGGTGTCTCAGTGTGATGAGTTCTACATAATATTTGTGCCTAGTCCCAATCCCATCCTGATCCTATAATGGGTATGGTCATTTAAGTATAATACAACACCTCCACTACAACCATGGTTCTAGGTAGAACCCTCAAAATATGCCTATGGGAGGTCATGATTATCACTTCCGGGGTCAGATTGCAGGGAGGGTCAGGAGGCTCATTCATAGGGAGGAAATTGTATAGAGATATAACATATGTAGATGTTGATGTCCAGTTGGGCTGGGTGTTTTGGAAGATGTATTTTTTGCGGATGTTCCATATACACCAACAGATCAGAAGAGGAAGATTGCAATCCTTGTGAGTGGGTGCATGATTCCACCAATACAGCCATGCATCAGCTATATCGGGCCCATGCCACTAGGTAGGTATGTGAAGGTCAACCAAAGTCTGTTTCCAGAAAGCTCGAGAGACAAAGAAATGCAGGAATAAATGACTGATGGTCTCGGATTGTGCCTTGCATAGTAAACAACATGTGGGTCCATAATTGGACTGCTTTTTTAAGTCATCCCCAGTAGGTGAAATGTTGTGAATTATGCACCACATAAACAGTATGGATCGGGGTGGGGATTTTAAATTCCATATGTAGTGCCACCACCAAGAAGTGATCAGAGGTCTGGAATTTGAATATATATAGATGTAGCCATCCTTTAGAGTGTATCTTCCATGAGATGCAGGCTTCCAAATTAGATCATTCTCCCCCTGAGTGATTCGAATGTGAGATTCAAAGAGATCCATGGTGTAATTATGTCGGTTCTCATACCATTGTGCAGGTAGTCCTAGATGTAAAGCAATATTCCAGCCTTGAGAATATTTAGAGGTTGTAATCAGATCAACAATATGATCTATAGTAGAGACCCCTGTTCTAGAAAGATAGACAGTGAGCTCAGGAGGTAATTGATGAGTGCTTCTACATCCATCCCATGGGTCTAACCTGATACGAGCACATGACCCCGAGTTAATGTGCTAGGATAGTCCATCTCTAATAATAGACAGGGAGTTAATGAAAGCCTTGTAGACCATGGATATGTTGCAGGAGCACCAGGAGGGTCTACAGATCCAATACATAGTATAAAGCGGTCTGATGTATTTTTGGCTTACAACCTCAGTTAGAGATTGTGAGAGATCATGATCTGCCATCCCATATTTCCTTCAAGAGCTTTTGCAAATGATCCAAATCTTTAATGCCCCATCCCCCCCCATTTTTTAGATAAATATAAACTATCACATTTGATCCAAGTGAAAGTGTAGCCATCTTTGTTTCCCATCCATAGGAACCTTCTACATATCTACTGGATCTTATTGAGAATACCTTTGGGGATCCAAGAAAGTGACATCTAGTACACGGGGGTGGCTGCTAATACATAATTGATGAGGGTTACTCAGCCTGCCCTATATATCCATCTATGATGCCAAATGGAGATCCTCTTTTCCAGCTTGTATATGAGCCATGACCAATCAAAATTGTGGTAGGCAAGAGGATTTAATCAAAAATCCCAAATACTTGAGGCCATCTGAGAGATCTAGGATGGAGAAAGGGAACCGTTGAATGGCGAGGACCTGTTCTTGTTGTGTGCATCCAATGATGGTCAGAGTGGAATTTTGGTTATTGCAATTCATGCCCGTAGCAAGGTTGAAAGAGGATAAAATAGAATAGAATAGAAGGAAGTGGCATCCCCCACTAATCCATTGAGAAATATAATAAAAACATCTACAAATAACAATTGAGTGAGTGAGCATTCCTCAGTAATCTGAATTCCCATGAGTCTACTAGATCTTTTCTCATGGGATATTAGGCGACTCAGAGCTTTCATGATGATCAGAAAGAGGAGAGGTGATAGTGGACAACCCTGTCTAAGCCCTCTCTCTGAGTGAAAAAAGGGGGATGCAGATACATTAATGAGAACACTGAATGATATATTAGTGATGTAGCATATAATCCATTGGATAAAGGGCATGGGGAAACCCAAGTGAGTCAGGATCATACGAATATACAACCACTTGGAGTGATCGAAATTATTTTCCAAGTCAATCTTGAGAATTATGCCTTTGAGATGCTTGATCTTGATGGAGTGTAGATTATCCTGAGCAGTGCCAATGGCCTCATGGATCTGACGATCATGAAGGAAAGAAAATTGCTTCGGAGATATATGAGCGGATAGGATGGGCTTGAGTTGATTAGCAATAATCTTGGCGATGATTTTATATATGCAATTGCATAAAGATATGGGGCAATAATCCGCAAAGGTGCGGGGGGAGTTAGATTTAGGGATGAGAGCAATGAAGGTGAAGTTGAAGGCATCATATAGTCTTCCATTCTTTCTACAGTGCTCCACTACATTGAGAATATCTTGACCCATGGTTTCCAAAAATGACAGGTAGAATTCAATGGGCCATCCATCAGGTCTTAGGCTTTTATCCTTCTGAAACCATTTGAGGGTATCCTAGAGTTCTTTCATTGATACAGGATCAGTCAAAGCAACTTCATCCTCATGCTCCACGAATCTGGGAAATATCCCGGCCACCTTGATGATCTCCAAGAGCGTGGCAATCTAGGGGGCTTTATATATATCTCTGAAGTGAGAGAATCCCATATTAGACAGCTTCTGGAAAGTCCTAGCCTGATTCCCAACATCATCTTCCAACTTCCAGATAGTGTTAATGGCCTTTATACCATTTTCCAAATGGTGAAAGAACTTGGTATTCTCATCCCCTGCTTGTAACCAGATAGCCCAAATTATAAGGCACCATTTCTCTTCACACTCCTTCAAAATCTTAGTACGCTCTGACTCCAAGTGAATAATGCGAGATTTTGACTCATAAGATGAAAACACTTGATCCACAGATGCACTAATGGTAGCAAGTTCAGATTCGATGGATGTCAGTGTCTATTCATCCTTCAAGCGTTTTTCCTTTTCCCATTCCTTGGTGAGCCGCTTGACCTATTTCATTTTGAATGAAAGTAGTGTAGAGGGATCAAGATCAGGAGGGTCTAGATGCGAAGACCAGTATCAAGTGACTAATTCGATATATGATGCATCGTTGAGCCAAGTTGCATTGAATTTAAAAGGAGCACGAGGCTGCAGAGAGTATCCCGCAAGTTCCAAGTAAATGGGGGAATGATTAGATAGGCCCCCCGATCCAACCTGTTAGCACCCAAAAATTCTCAAAACATCATTGTGTCAACTCTGTTTTTGGTCATGATTTCAAGTAGGTCTAAAATTCATTTTAAGTCTTGGTAAAGGGTAGGTCATAGTCTCATAAGTTTTAAAGGTCATATTTCAAGTTCAAATAAAGTCTTTTAGGTCCATTCCATGACTAAAAAGTCATATTTTTCATTTAGGGGTCATTCCATTAGGTTTCGAGTTGAAATTCTGAAATTAACCAAGAATCCACACTTTCATAGCACCTCTAGTTCAAAAATGAGGAAATGCACTACGAAAACGTTGCTACTTTCATAGCACTACGAAACTACTGTAGCAGCTTTTTCAGTCATGAAGAAAAACTCTGTTTTCTCGTTTTAGTAGTCAACTTCCAAGGGGGTTTCTGGGCAACTGAAAACAAATTTGTGAAAAATGAAAGAGGTTTTTCTTCCTAACACACATAAATAAAAAAACCTCTCTAATTTTCTTCAAATTAATTATGACGTGGGAGAATTCGATAACTTAACTTGCGCTACGAAACTGCTGTTACAAAATGTCCTGTACATGGCTGTTTAGTAGTCAAACTTCAAGTTCAGTTTTTGGCCAAATGGAAAAGTGTTTTGGAATTATGAAAGAGTTTTGTCTTCATAAAATCTCCAAATACAATAAAATCTCTCACTTTTCACACAAGTGTTACCAGTTGGGAGATACAAATCTTTCTTTGAAGCCATATTTTCAGAAAATAGAGTTTTCCTGTTTTACACATGTTGTTCAAAGACAGTTACTGGACAGTAGGAGAGGTATTTCAAAAAAAAAAGAGAGGATTTTATTCAAGATAGAATGGCCTACAAAAGCCTCATTCAATTTTTCAAAATACATTATGGATGAGGAGATACAAGCTCTGTCTCAACACCTATTTTTTAGATAAAAACAGTAAGGTAAAATGACCAATTCATAGATGAAAGATGAAGGTAAAATTTGATGAAGATTATGTTTTGGGGGTCATATTTCTGTGTTTTTTAAATCATACCAACACCTTTAAAGTTTAAAAATATCCAAGGTACGAATTTTGATGACTGTTTTGAAAATTCAGCTTGCATAACAGTTTAATAGCGCGCTACGAAACTGCTGAAGATGTCTTTTTGCATATTTTTCATATAAGTTTTGGAGGGAAGGTTGATGAGTTTTGGGTTTAAATTGGATGGTGGATGCATAGATATAACAGGTGAAGGTTAAAATGAAGAAAACAAAAGAAAAAATGATTAAAAGGAAAGGTTTTACACTAACCTACAAATTGCACTACAAAAACAGGCTACTTTCGTAGCGCAGACCTATTTTTAATTCTTTTACATCATTCCGAAGATGCATTTCTACACAGCTGGAAGATTAAAGGTTTTAGAGAAATTCTTGGAAAATGTGACACATGTGAAACTGATCTATTAATGATCAAAGTACTCAAAACTGATAAAGGAATCAAAGGGGCTGAAAAGCAGGAAAACATGTTTCCTAGTTTTTAGGAAAACATTACTACCTACAATAGGGTTACTTCAAGTCAAAGATGATCATCCAAATTCGAATTAATGGGAATGCAGGTGGCATGAGATGTAATAAATATTAGATAAGGTTGTTAGGAGGTTATTAAAGATTTTTATTCCTATTTGGAATAGGACTGCTCATTAGGGTTATAACTGTCATTTTGTAATTAATGACATGTTTCTAGATTAGGAAAGGTGTCAAAACATGGGAATTCGAATTCTCTAGTGGAGGATGAAAGAATCCTACATTTTAAATGTTCTATATAGAGCATGAGGTCGAAGTCTACAAGGGTTGGACATTTTTTGGCAAAACTGGTGCATATTGTACAAATACTGTTTCAGCTAATGCAAAGAGCTTCTACTTGACCAACTTGAGATTCAGAAAGGGTTTTTTAGTGTTTTCCTGTTCTATCAGTGTTTATTATATATCTTATTTGTAGTGGTGTTCATCTCATAAATCATCTTTAGATGCTCTGAATTCCTTTATAAATGGACTGACTGTGTTTTTACATGTTTTAAGTGTGTGTCTCATGACTAAAAACCCTGATATGCCTCAACTTCCATGTCAATTAGATTCACTGATTTTCTGAGATTTCTTTGACTCCATAAGCCCAATGTATACATGTTGATGTTAGTTTCAACCTACAGGTTGGAAAATTTTATCTAAGCATACCACTTTGTAAAGCTTTGGATTGACTAATATATACAGTAACAATACCACTTTCCTTTCACTTGATATTCTTAGTGTATTTCAATGAGTTTATGCCCTATCCTTTGAAATTTTTTTCTTCCATAGTTTAAGTGCTTATTACTAAGAATTCATGAATGTTCATGCTCTGAATTCTTATAAGTATTTAGCTATGGTGAATTCTCTTTCAGTATTTTTGCTTTCAATACCTTGATGTCTCATTACTCAGAATTCGTGTGCTACATGCTCTGACTTCCTTTGAACCTCAAGTTATTGGGATTTTCCTGAATGTGTTATTCTTTCATTGAAGTATATACAAGCCTCAGCTTCCACAAGGAGAGCCTTTATCATCTTTATCCCTGTCACTGACTCCATAGCCCAATGGTATCAAGTCTCCATATTTTCAACCTACAAACAAACAAAATCAAGACACATAGAGTTAGCCATCTATCTATATCATTATTCCATATCATTAACCCTTGAGAGAGTCCTATGAGGCTGAGGAGGCTAAGCCTCAACCAAAAGATTGGTTTGAAATAGTTACACTGAGATTGACTTGATGAGAAACCTATCAGGTCCTATTTTAGTGATAACATTTTGGTGCGTTTTCTAGGAGCGTGATGATTACTCATTCCCGAAATCAATAAGTTGAACTTCTAAAGGTAGCAGGAGCTTAAGAAGTTTTTTGAGGCTGCATAACTACCTTGGCGACTCCATTGTTGAAGAATTCAAAATTCATAGATTCATGGTGATTCCACTAGACTTATGAAGAACTCAGATGCGGCCATTCTTCTTTCAAGGTATGCATGTATAAATTTTTCAGGAATTCATGGTTTCCCAAATCATTTTCCCAAGGATACATATTTCTTAAGGAATGGTTCAAAATTCAATGGAGAAGATTTGAGTTTGACTTTGAAGCATATATCAGATTTCTGTGATTTTACTGAGCTTCTTAGAGTCAAACATGAAGATGTTTGCATTATGTTGTTCTACGATTCATTTCAAGGGAAATGTAAACAGTGGATTGAAAGTTTTCCAGTTAGATATATTAAGTCATTTGCAAACTTTTGGCTTATGTTTTTGGAGGAATGGATAGACAGAACAAAGTTGGTGGAAAAATCTCCTTCAATTCAAGGTTTCAAACAATGGAATGATGATCATATTAATGAATAAATAGATGAAAATTTTTCTTTGTCCTTGTCTTATTATCTAAAATCATTTGAGTGCAAGACAAAAGATAAGATTAAATTTTTGGATGAAGTTGCTGCAAAAATTCAGACAGAAATTAAAGATTTACAAGGTCAAATTCAATCATATAGTCATGATCATGATCATTCTTTTCAAAAGCTTTCTATGAAAAAATAGAAAGAGAAGGTGTTTCTTCCTTTCGCTTTCGAGTTTGAGGAAGAATACACTGTTTTTGGAAATCAGTTTGAACAACAGTTTGAGAGTACACAACTGAAGTCTTGTGTGGTTGATCAAAACATGGATGAGTTGTCCAAAGCTATAGAATTTTATGAAAACTATCAAACTAATCATGTCTTCTTTGACCCTATAGCTGACTATATGGAAAATATTTACTGTTCAAATTTCCAGTTATATTTTCATCTTGAAGATCAGTTACATCTCATGTTGCCTCGGTTATCACAATATCATGTCTACTTTGGGTTCAAGTGAAATCAAGAGGTTCAAGCATTAGATCAGATAAATTATTGGCTTCATTGGAAGTTTCATGTTGATTGAGTTAAAGTGAAGATTTATAGCTGATAGGGTAGGTAGGAGTATGTGAATAAGATCAAAAGTGAATGGGCATCTTTTAGTAGGTATGAAGTTGGTTTTTCTGCAGTGACCATCAAGCTTGAGCCTGAGGTGAAGGCCATTAGAGCTTGAGGAGGAGCTTGGAAAAATTTCAAAGTTTTATTCTAAAGGATGGATAGTAGCACTAGAGCTACTAGTTCTTAGTGTACCACAGGGGCACACTATCCCAAATGGAGCCACTGTTATCACCCAAAAATTCTCAAAACATCATTGTGTCAACTCTGTTTTTGGTCATGATTTCAAGTAGGTATAAAAGTCATTTTAAGTCTTGGTAAAGGGTAGGTCATAGTTTCATAAGTTTTAAAGGTCATATTTCAAGTTCAAATAAAGTCTTTTAGGTCCATTCCCTGATTAAAAAGTCATATTTTTCATTTAGGGGTCATTCCATTAGGTTTCGGGTTGAAATTCTGCAATTAGCCAAAAATCCACATTTTCGTAGTGCCTCTAGTTCAAAAATGAGGAAATGCACTATGAAAGTGCTGCTACTTTTGTAGCGCGCTACGAAACTGCTGTAGCAGCTTTTTCAGTCATGAAGAAAAACTTTGTTTTCTGGTTTTAGTAGTCAACTTCCAAAGGGGTGTCTGGGAAACGGAAAATGAATTTGTGAAAATTAAAATAGGTTTTTCTTCATAAGATACTTAAATACAAAAACCTATCTCATTTTATTAAAATTAGTTATGAAGTGGTAGAATTCAATAACTTAACTTGCGCTACGAAACTGCTGTTACAAAGTGTCCTGTACATGGTTGTTTAGTAGTCAAACTTCAAGTTCAGTTTCTGGCCAAATGGAAAAGTTTTTTGGAATTATGAAAGAGTTTTGTCTTCATAACATCTCCATATATAATAATTTCTATCAATTTTCTCACAAGTGTTACCAGTTGGGAGATACAAATATTTCTTTGAAACCATATTTTCAGAAAACAAAGTTTTCTTGTATTACACATGTTGTTGAAAGACAGTTTTAGGACAGTAAGAGAAGTATTTCCAAAAAAAAGAGAGAGGTTTTTGTTCAAGATAGAATGGCATACAAAAGACTCATTCATTTTTGAAAAATACATTATGGATGAGGAGATACAAGCTCTGTCTCAACACCTATTTTTCAGATAAAAACATTAAGGTAAAATGACCAATTCATAGATGAAAGATGAAGGTAAAATTTGTTGAAGATTATGTTTTGGGGGTCATATTGCTATGTTTTTTAAATCATACCAACACCTTTAAATTTTAAACATCTCCAAGGTATGAATTTTGAAGATTATTTTTAAAAATCAGCTTGCACAGTAGTTTCGTAGCGCGCTACGAAACTGCTAAAGATGTCTGCATATTTTCATATAAGTTTTGGAGGGAAGGTTGATGAGTTTTGGGTTTAAATTGGCTGGTGGATGCATGGATATAACAGGTGAAGGTTCGAAGAAAACAGGAGAAAAAATTATTAAAAGGAAAGGTTTTACACTAACCTACAAATTGCGCTACGAAAACAGGCTACTTTCGTAGCGCAAACCTATTTTCTATTCTTTTACATCATTTCGGAGATGCATTTATACACAGCTGGAAGATTAAAGGTTTTAGAGAAATTCTTGGCAAATGTGACACATGTGAAACTGATCTATTAATGATCAAATTACTCAAAACTGAAAAAGGAATCAAAGGGGCTGAAAGTAGGAAAACTTGTTTCCTAGTTTTAGGAAAACATTACTATGTACAGTAGGGTTACTTCAATTCAAAGATGATCATCCAAATTCGAGTTCATGGGAATGTAGGTGGCATAAGATGTAATAAATATTAGATAAGGTTTTTAGGAGGTTATTAAAGAGTTTTAGTCCTATTTGGAATAGGACTGTTCATTAGGGTTATAGTTGTCATTTTGTAATTAATAGCATGTTTCTAGATTAGGAAAGGTGTCAAAGCATGGGAATTTGAATTCTCTAGTGGAGGATGAAAGAATTCTATATTTTAAATGTTCTATATAGAGCATGAGGTTGAATTATAGAAGGGTTGGACATTTTTTGGAAAAACTGGTGCATATTGTAAAAAGACTATTTCAGCTAATGTAGAGAGCTTTTACTTGACCAACTTGAGATTCATAAAGGGTTTTTTAGTGTTTTCCTATTCTATTAGTGTTTATTATATATCTTATTTGTGGTGGTGTTCATCTATATTACTCATAAATCATCTTTAGATGCTCTGACTTCCTTTATAAATGGATTGATTGTGTTTTTACATGTTTCAAGTGTGTGTCTCATGACTAAAAACCCTGATATGCCTCAACTTCCATGTCAATTAGATTCACTGATTTTCCGAGATTGCTTAGACTCCATAAGCCCAATGTATACATTTTGATGTTAGTTTCAACCTACAGGCTGGAAAATGTTATCTAAGCATACCACTTTGTAAAGCTTTGGATTGACTGATATATATAGTAACAATACCACCTTCCTTTCACCTGAGATTCTTAGTATACTTCAATGAGTTTATGCCCTATCCTTTGAAATGTTTTTCTTCCATAGTTTAAGTGCTTATTACTAAGAATTCATGAATTTTCATGCTCTAAATTCCTTTAAGTATTTAGCTATGGTGAAATCTCTTTCAGTATTTTTGCTTTCAATACCTTGATGTCTCATTACTCAGAATTCATGTGCTACATGCTTTGACTTCCTTTGAACCTCAAGTTATTGGGATTTTCCTGAATTTGTTATTCTTTCATTGAATTATATTCAAGCCTCAGCTTCCACAAGGAGAGCCTTTATCATCTTTATCCCTGTCACTGACTCCATAGCCTAATGGTATCAAGTCTCCATATTTTCAACCTGCAAACAAACAAAATCAAGACACATAGAGTTATCCATCTATCTATATCATTATTCCATATCATTTACCCTTGAGAGAGCCCTCTCAGGCTGAGGAGGCTAAGCCATAGCCAAAAGGTTGGTTTGAAATAGTTACACTGAGATTGACTTGATGAGTAGCCTATCAGGTCCTATTTTGGTGATAACACAACCCACTACCTATAATTTGGGGTATGAGCCACAATATCTTCGTGAATCGGGAACTTGTTGAGTCGCCTTGCTAATGAGGCATATCCAACCCTTCTGTTGTGCTAGGTGGGTTGGAGCTGAGGGGAAGGGATATCCACCAGACGGTGATCCTCGAGGAGAGTCCTGATGGGATCAAATAAGGGGTCGATCTAGGCGGAGTGAACCCAAGATTTAGCTCGGCTGAGAGAAAAATTAAAATCTCTGCAGAGAATGAGATTAGCAAAGTCCATGAAAAAGAGACTGAGTAGATGTTGCTAGAATTTGATCCGATTAGTGCAGGGTCCATAAATATTCAGGATGCAGAATTCACTACCAAAGTCGGTCTAAAGTATATCAGCCCCCATAAAACCATCACTCCTCTATATATTACAGAGAATGATCGATCTGGGATTGAAACCCAGTGCTATGCCCCAAGAGTGGCCTCGAGCATCCATATCATGGAATATCCATCTGGGCTGCAGAGCTTGTAGAGACTGTATAACCATATCTGTGGGACCGAGAGTTTCTTGCAATAAAATCACATCAATCAGGGTAGAATCAAATAGTCTCTGAAGGGCAAGTTTTTTGGCAGAGCTTGCCATGCCACGAAAGTTGAATGAGATAAATTTCAAGGGGTGGGGTGGGGTGTTTATGTTCTCTAAGAACTCGATCTAATGTCTGCTGACGCCCATCAGCCACTTCCTAGCTAGCCTGTACAATGGATTTAGAAATCAAGGAGTCACGACCTCAAGATGATTTCGAGGGTTTGGAGGAAGGTATAATCGCCAGGGCGCAAGGAGGAGTGGCAGATATCTTGGATAAGGATCAAAGGAAATAGGAGTGACTACCCCCGGTATCAAATGATGATTCCGATATGGAGGGATGAGATAAGGATGAGATATTCGGTAGGGTCTCAGAAAAGGGGAGGGGGGGCGGTACAGGTAACAGAGGGGAAAACATGACCTAATAGAGAAGATGTGAACAGAGGAAATCATAACCGAAGTAGAAATAGTAATAGATGTAGAAGAGGGAAGGGATAAAGAAATACTCACATATTGCTGAGCCGCGACAACCACAGATTGAGTGATGCGCGAAGATGGAGGCTGATGTGCATGCATAATAGGATCATTAGCTGGATCCTTCATTCGCAATGAGCAACCTCGAATAGGAGGCTTCCAGGAAGAAGTCTGAGAAAGATGAATCGATTCGGGAATCAATTCGGAAGGAGTAGGATGAGAAGCCTTCTTATGTTGGAGAGGGAATTATTTAAATCGATGTCCTAATGCATGACATTTATGGCAACGAAAAGGAACACCTTCATAGTCCAGGGGCTGAATCCTGGAGAATTTCTTCCATCTGAGGGTGATGGATTCTTCTAACCCCTCCCTCGTGTCTAGATGAACCAAAATCTGAGCCATCGTCATAATACCAGTGGCAGTGAAATATTTATTGTAGTCCAGGTAGGTGCCCAGCGCATTCCCAATGTACTCAAAGGTATCTTTAGACTAGAAATGTAGAGGAAGCCTAGGAAGGTGAACCCCAATGGGTCTAGCTCGCAAATGTTCCCACTCCAGATCGCAGAGTGGGCTCCAACACTTCAGTAAGACCGAGGCTTATTCAATGTGCTAGAAACACGATAGAACCCATTGCAGGTGCTTCAGCTAGTGGAAGCTGAGTGCGAATGAGCCGCGAGGAAGGATAACGAAAGAGGGCAGAATCTTGATAAAAAGTCCCCAAATTTCCATTGTCCATCGATCGAGCCACTCCAAATTTTATTTCCGCCCCCTCACTTGTCCCACCAAAACCCATTCCGTTGTGTCCAGAACCTTGCCCATCCTGTGGTTATCCCCAAAAGATTGATCAATACCCTTGTTACTAGATTTGATGCACCTGGTCTTCCTGGTACCGCGAGGGTGAGCACCATGCAGCGAGGGGTCGGACGTTGGCTCAGAGGCCGGCACCTCAGATGATCCCACTTCATGCAGGGGTATATCCATGGACTTGGATACGAAAAAGCACCCCAAAGGAAGAGGACACGAATTCGAACGTGGTTGATCACAAGTGTATAAGCCCTCCAATGGAAGTGGGGTGGAGCCCATAGGGAGTGATACAAGGGGGTTCCATGATGGATAAACTGCCACATGGTGGGGAGGATGCGTGCGACTGGCGGATGGTAGAGATAAACTGGTATGATGCCAGAGAAAGCGGGTTCGAGGACACTAGAGAGGGCTCATAGAGGTGAGGAAAATACTCAAACAATGCAGAAGGAGGGGATTCCGATGGTAGGGGATAGTCCAGACTAGGAGATCCTTCGAAAGGGAAATGAGGTAAGGTGGAAAACCTAGTACCACTTATTGTTTGAGCTAGGGTAGGGGACGCCAGTGAAACCGTAGCCAGTGAGATGTGCGACGTAGGTGTGGTTTAGATTGGCACCCCCTCCAACGAATCTGGAGAGTAGTCGACAAGATCCTCCTCCAGGCAACCGTTAGGGTAAAATAAACCTACAAAGAAAACGTGGTAGGGAGGGGAAGTGTCCAGAAAAAAGAGGGATCTACAAAGGGTTACATACTAGTTGAGTCAATCCACTTTATGAATATGGAATATATTTAAATACACACTAATTTATTGCAAATGGTTACATACTAGTTGAGTCAATCCACTTTATGAATGTGGAATATATTGTAATACACACTAAGATGAAATTTACTCGGGTATTCAATTTAGCACACACCTTTTTAATAGTCAATCCACTGACTATAAAAAATTTATGTTGAAATTGTACATCTTCATTTTAACCCAATGACTTGGTAAAAATTTCTGCAATTGTATCCTCTATTGGAAAATATTTCAACTCAATATATCCATCCTCCACAAGTGCTTTGATGAAGTTATAGTGTGCTACAACATGCTTGGTACACTTGCGAAACATTGAATTTTTGGCCATTTTGAGCAATCCTTGATCATCATAGAATATGGATGTTGGATTTGTTTGCTTCGTCTTCATCTTGGAAAGCATCCTTTCAAGGAAAACTGCTTTACACACTCCTTTCACTACTCAATACTTTGATTCAATCGATGAAAATAATATTACATGTTGCTTCTTGTTAGTCCATGTGAATGCACATGTGCCAACACTGAAAATGTGTCCAAAAAGTGGATTTTTATTAAGTCCCATATAAACTCTATGTTAATCCTAAAACCCCTTATTAAGCCTTATATATTGAATTATTACATTTATATTTTTGTGTAAACTAAAACCTTTTATTGTACCATTTGAATTATATATATATATATATATATATATATATATATATATATATATATATATATATATATATATATGGTAAAAAGAGTTCTCTCTCATAGTGTATTGTAATTATTGTGTTTTTATTTTTTTTAAGGCATAAGGTTCATAAAATTTGGTATTGGAGCTATGATACTAGGGTTTTGCTACTTTAAATGAGTCATCTCAGTATTTTCGCTATAATTTTTTTTAGGGAGTAGATGGAGAGACATGTAAAAGTATGTCCAATAAATTTTTTAGATTTTGATTCATTGCACTTTTAGAGACATATCTTGTGGAAGTTAGGGTTTGTGAATGGCCTTGAAATCAATTTCAAACAAGCGATCTTGGAATTTTTGGTATAATTCTCTTTATGGGTACCTTGAAAAAACATCCCAAGGTACGTGTAGTAAAAATTATATATTTTGCTTCAGTATAATTTGAAATATATACCTTGTGGAAGTTGGGGTTTGCAGATGGTCTTAAAAATAGTTTTAAACAAGTGATCATGAAATTTTTTCTATATTTATTTTTATGGGACACTCCACATTGTGAAATTTTTCAGAGATATAAGTAGACATACTAAAGTATCCCAGGTAAAAATTTCAAAATTAGTTCTAAAGAATTGGACACGTGGTACACTGTGTAGATTTTATTTTGGGAAAAGGCCAAAAATAAACAAGTTTTGGAAAAGTTACCATAGCTTTAATTTGGCACATCAAATTTTTCTTGGATCTATGAAATATTAGAGAAATCATATCAGAGTACCATAGATCAAAATTTTATATTCAGATAGGCTCAAATTTTAGAGATATATCAGGACAAAGGTCAACCATGTAGACAATCTACAAATTAGGGTATTGAAAGGTATGTAATTTATAATTGGCATAAATTCTGATTAAAGGATATTTTTTTGGTGATTTAAAAATTATGAGAAAGAGGAAAAACATGATCGTTATTGTTTACTCACATGGCTCCTAAGGGTGCTTCAAAATTTACTTCACCACTTAAACCTTTAGAAACCTCATCCATGACTCATGAAAAAATAGAACTTATTCAATATCAGATATCCAAGTTGGAAGGTCAATTGTCGAATATGAAACAAACGATGAATGAAAACAAGGAAGAAATGAAAAAATGTCAATAAAGAAATACAAAAAATCCATGACTGAAAATAAAGAAAAAATAAAAGAATAATAAACTATTCTATTAAAGGATCTCCTTAAAAAGGATATGGAGATCCAATGAAATCATGAACATAAGAAGAAACATGGTGTTGAGATTCAATCACACATGGAGATTATTTTGTCACAATTGGAGAACACAAACATTGAATCACATAACCATAATCATGACTCTTAAATCTAAGATCCACATCGTTAAGGTTTCAAGTTAGTACTAAAGAACTAATACATTTTGAAGATCGTTATGAGAATTCATTAGGGGAATTTTGAGGTCTAAAATGGGTCTCATAAGAAAATTATAAAATAATAGTGGAAATAATAAAATAAGATTAGATTACATCATCAAATTTTAGAGGGAGAAAAGAAAAAACTATTTTTTCAACTCGTATTTTCAACTTATCTCCCTCTAGGTTTACTCAAATTTCGAGCGGGGACACTCCTTGGATGAATAATTTGAATCCTCGTCCAAGGAGTACTCATGTTGCATACTTTAGATGGACCTTGCTACATTAAAAATGAGAAATACATGAAAAACATGATTGCAATCATGTTTTTTCATGTATTTCTCATTTTTTGTGTAACAGGGTCCATTAATTTATGCAACATGGATACTCCTTGGATGAGGAATTAAATTTTGCATCCAATGATTACTCCTGATTAAAATTTGAGTAAAATCTTAGGGAGATAAGTTGAAAATACAAGTTGAAAAAATAGTTTTATTATTTTATTTTATTTTTAACCTTTTTACTTTTTTACCCCAAAAATGGTGAATCATCCCCCTGGTTGACATCATCATATTGAATCCTTTTGGTTTTTATAAAGTTTATTTTGGTTGTACATTTTTCTTAGGAGGCCCATTTTAGACCTCAAAATTTCTCTAATGTGATGGTAACGATCATATAACATGGATATTCGAGATGGAGAAATATTTTGATTTACACCAAGTGATAACCTTACAAAAGGTAAATATGGCATCCACATGTTTACAACAAGACCAATTTATAGCACATTATGGGGATATGAAGAATAATGCATTCTTAAGTCAATTGGTAAATCTTTAGAAAAAGGGTCCAATTACATAACATGATCAACAATTCCAAAAGTTGAGTATCGAGGTAAATAATATTTCAAAGGATAATTTGTTAGACCTCTTCATGATAACTTTAAAGGAAAACATCCAACATGAGGTGCATATTTTTGAACCTAAATCCCTAGAGCATGCTTTCAGTTTAGCTAGGAAAGTTGAAAGTAAAAGTATGTTTAGTAGTAAATTGGTCACTAGTAAGTACAAAGAACTTCATGCTCCCTCTCCTAAACCAATATAACATCCCTATCATGATCCTTGGATTAATTGCACTTAATTGTGATTAAGTATGTTAATGGTATTGTATATTCTGTCTTGACTTTTAAATATCGTCGTTACAACAAACCAAATTAGGAAATTAAAAAATATGGATATGTAAATATTTTTTGGATAATTAAAAATGCTAAGTAATTGATTGGGAATGTGATCACCGATACAAAAAATGATGCCACAAGTGGGAACTAGTGAGGGGGTCACATAAAATTAACCATTCCTTTTATCATTGGAAAAGCCTCATCTAGTGATCCATGCCACATTTTGAATTTAAAAATTTATTACCTTATTTTTCCACCAACACATAATTCATTAAATGAAGTAATGAGTAGTTGAAGCAACCACCTACCAAATTTATGGAGGCCAAGTGGTGGTTTTGAATTACTCTTAGAATTCTATGGGTAGCATGGATAGGTATCCATCTCGAAATTCAAGGGTTGACCAACAATTTGTGTGGGAAAATGGGGAAAAACATGGGTATCAGATATCTATAAGCCCATGGAGACCATACTCAGAGATATTAGAGATAAATGAGTGCTTGGAGTGGTGATTTTCATGAGAAAAAAATGTCATTTTAGAGTGAAATGATTGTTGGATTTTTCTTGGTGTTTATATAGAGTTTTGTGTGCCCAAATACATCTAGAAAATTTCCAATCATGGATTGTAATATTGTTGGTGTGTCTTGGGATATTTAAATAAAATCATGCCCATTATTCACCATAGATCTGAAATTTAGCTAAGTACTGTGGGTCACGAAATGATGTATATTGGGCTAGTATGATAAGCAGTGGGCCAAGAAATCTCCGAGGTAACTACAAATTAGTGAAGGGATTTCTATATTTCCAAGTTGGTAATCGTTAAGATACGTCTAAGATTTGTTGAGGCACAAATCCCAATAAGAAAAAGAGTTCTCCAATGATTTTTTTCTTGCGAAAGAGAGTTACCTTCACCTATCTATTATTATATGTGTTGATAGTTTCCCCTTGTGGTATCATAGCCCAAGTAAGGGGTGGCAAATTGTAGAGGGCATTGGTGCACCCATTTAAATTAAATGGTTAGTAATTGTGTTAAGCGAGTTTTGTGTAAATTTTACTGATTTATAATCCTCTCTATCGTTAAGTGAAAATTCTCTTATATTTGATGCAAGAAGTGAAAAAATATTCACTATTGATGGAATGTCTAAAGTCTTCAAAGGAAATATCCTTTGTTTCTTCTAATCATCAATGTAACTTGTGGAATTCACCAATATCATTGAAGATCAACAATATTAGATAAAGTTTTCTAAAAGGTAAGTATTAAATTTCACTCATGGTCGATAATGTCATCTACGGTCGACAACATCGGACAATTTTTTCCAAAGGGTAACATATTAAATTTCACTGATGACTAATGAGCCAATTGATTATCGGTGAAAGGTTTTGGGTTGATCTCATCAATTATCGGTAAAATTGATGATCAGTGAAATATTTTAGGTTGCACTTTGGTAACCCATTAAATTTAAGTAATAGATGATGGGCTCATTGGGAGTCAACAAAAATTTGACTCCATCGACAATCAAAAAAATATTTTGGGTTCACTTTGGTAACCCATCAAATTTAACTGATGACCATTGAGATCATGGGGGGTGAACAAAGAATTAGGAGATCTACTCCATTAAAAGTGAAATGTTTTACATGAGTAATATCAAATTTCACCAATGCAACCTTGGGACTTTGGAGGAATTGTGCATGCGGACAATTTATCAACTTAATGGTGTTGTTAATGAAATATATTATATTTATTATTATTAATCAAAATGTTTATATGAACTTAAATATATTAAGTTTTTAATCAAATATTAGCTTATAAAATGTAACGTGATTAATTCTTGGCGCTAAGAGTGAAAATATTTAAATGATCATATCTCAAAGGTGAAATTTATTATAATTATCATCATCATTATTATTATTAATCAATATGTTTTTTTTACTCAGAATGAAAGCACGTGAAACCCAAAAATACTTCCCTACATTTCGTAGAAGGTAAACCAGGTAAAATTTCGGTCCTGATTATGGGGCCTTGTCCCAAGGGAATTGAAGAGGGTCAAACCTGTGATCAGCAACAACTAGTAAAAATATCAAAGAATTTCATGTTTGGCTCTAAACCACTTGAGGTAACCCTTGGGGCTATTAATCAATATGTTTATGTGAACTTAAATAGATTAAGTTTTTAATGAAATATTAGCTTAATTAAATATAAGGTGAATAATTGTTGGTGCCAAGAGTGAAAATCTTCAAATGATCATATTTCAATGCTCTAAATTATGTTTTTAATAAAATTCATATTGTCGGAAAGCTCTTAATGAGTAGAAGGTGATGAAGATCTTAGAACATAGTTTTGAGTTGAATAAAAATAATGAAAATTTGTTACCCTATATTCTTAATCAAGCATTAATTGATTGTATATGTTATAGCTGACAAGGTTGACACCTTAATAATTTTATGAAAGAAGATCAAAGGGACTATGTTTAGTCAATCGATAAATATTTGACAAAAGGTCCAATTATAGAACATGAAAAATGCCAAAATTTGAGTCTTAGGGTAAAAAAATAATTAGAGGATAATTTGTTAGTCCTCTTTATGGGAAATTTAAAGGAAAGCTTCCAACATGAGGTGTGTCTCTTTGAATGTAAATCCCTAGCACATGTTTTCAGTCTAAAAAGGAAAGTTGAAAGTAAAAATATGGCTACTAGAAAAATAGTCACTAATAACTATAGAGAACATCATGCCTCCTTTTAAACCAACAAGTTTGAAACCTAAACAAATGGATGAAAGAAGATAAAAGAGACTATGATTCAACTATGATAATGAGTAAGGGGCATAAATGCGGTGAGAAGAAATTATTCTACATAGAATATGAATATGAAGAAGATAAAAAATTGGAACCATCACAATATCTAGAGCTAGAAGAGACTACTCCAACAATATCTTGTTATGCATTGGCCAACATCAATACTCAAAAAAACCTCAACATAGAAATATATATATATATATATATATATATATATATATATATATATATATATATATATATATATATATATATATATATATATATATATATAAGTTAACAATGTTGATTGATTTAGGTGTTGAAATGTGGTTGGCATTGGTGTCAACCCAAGCAATGCCAGAAGAAGCCCCACAATTTTTGACAAATATGGAAAATAAAATCAAGTATTTTGGGGTCAATATCACCTTCGTTAGATGATCCTCATCATATTGATTCCAATGGTATGTTGCACATCACAAGACTCCTCACAGTTTGAGAGATATTCCTTTCGGAAGGTCAAATCCAACAAGCTTGGTTAAGGTATCCAAAGCATTAAGAAAAATTTACATCCCACTTAGTACATAATGTATTAAAGATTATGCATGGTCCACAAATCTAAAATAAATGGTAACAATAATAAATGTTTACATGCCTTAAAATTTTTGCTTAGAAAAGTTTGGTCTTAGCAAATTGCAAGGAGATGTTAAAAACTTAAATCAGATTCCAAATAAGGCATCTCTTGCAATTAAAAATATTTTTAAATGCCTTGGTAAATTTGACCTCATTAAGTGTGGTATTTTGGCTCAAAAAAATTCAAAAATTGAATTATTTCCCTCTAACTGATCAAGTCTGATGGCCCCTCCTAGAAGCCTCCCTAACTTGTATAAATGAAGACCATGTTAGCCCTCCAAATCAAGAATCTCATGCATTGACCTTGTGTGAATTACCTCATTGGTTATCTATGGTCTTGAATATTCTTGAAGACCATACAAAGGAAGTCGAAATTATGAAATTTTTGGGTTAAATCTTTCATTCTTGGGTTATGGGATTTCACTGTAGTACAATGCATATAAAGATGAGATATGTGTCATCTGAAGCCTTTGTGAGATGAAGCAAACCCTTGAGAGACCAAGGTTTATTTTGCCTACAAATTTATTTGTTATAATGATTTTGTGTGCACACTTGTCTGAGATTTTTAACCCTCTTAGGGCAAAAAATGGTGGCACATTTTAGCACATAATCTCTAAATTTTCAGCTCTCTGTGGTAGGGAAAGTCCGACCCAAATTTGTGGCAGGAATTTGGAATACTCCATGCGCAAGTACGTGAAAATCATGTAGATCCTTTGAAACTAATCGCTTAGTTCATCAAGAATAAAAGTTCAGTCTATCTAGTTCCATCAGTGTGGCTTGGATATTCGACCCTTGATCTGTCATGTAGAACATTAACTTGGTCAGTTTAGTAGTACAGATTTTGGCCCTCCTTGAAATGCTTTTGAAGCTCATATTGTCTCATCATTTGAAGCAAGAATTGTTAGCATATATATCTCTCTCTAAACCATATTTTTTATCATTCTATTACTGATTTTGTTTGTTTTTGAAGATAGTTCAGTGCCCTAATATGAGGAGAATTTCATCAGTATCTAAGACTCGAATTAGTCCTTCCCGACATTCCATTTCATGGCTGAGTTTCAAGGATTTTTAAGAATCTGTGTTAATACCATATCATTGTTTGGTTTAAATTGAAACTATCTTTGATATGTGGAAATCAATGGAATTTCTATAGCACATCCTTGCATTATTCACTTGAGTAACCAAGGATTGAAGTTTCTATCTAAGGTTTTTTAGAAGGCCTAGTATTGTAATTATGAAGTAAAATTCATAGTACACAATTCAGAGACATAATTTCACTCCTCTTCAAGTTTTTGCTGATACATATTCAAGTTAAAATTAAAGTCATGAGCATCATAGTTAAAGTTTGGGGTTGTTCGTAATTGTAAAAAGGTTATATTAGTGTTGCAGATAGACATCCTTAGACATCTTCTTGGCATCAAGTAGATTCAAGGCATCTTCAAATACATTATTGGAAGAACACACAAGGTACATGAATTATTATTATATACGTTAGAAGCAGTCCTGAAGTTTTGAAAAAAAATTCTTCTTCATTGGATATCAGAAGTGAATATTAGCAGAGAAGGTTTCATTGAATATATTTTGTAAGTGGGTCATTATCCTTGGTACGATAACCCAAAATAGTTTCTCTATTTTTATATATTTTGAGGGCGGTTGGGTGGTGCAAGGAAGGAGAGTGAAGTCTCCTTCAAGTTAGAGCTTGAAAAAAATTTAGGGTGGAAATGTGGTGCTAGGGAAAGTGGGAGCTTTAGGGTGTTGGAGCATCCTATCAATTGTAGCTAATAAAATCTGGGCATTGGAATGTCCTTCAAGTTGGTGCTGGTAAAACCAGGGTGTGGGAGTATCCTTTCATGAGTTGGAGTTACTTGATAAACTTGAATGATTTTCTAGAGTATTAGGGAGTTGGGTCTTCCCTTTTAGTTGGATCTGAATCATTTTTGCACTCACGAAATATCAGAAAAGTGTTCAACGAATTTCTCTCCCAGAAGGGTTTCCACCTAAAAACTTCTTGTGTACTGCTCTTGTGATGTGTTTTTGATTATTTTTCTATTTCTCATGCTCTAAATTTTTTATAATTAACTAATTGTAAGTGAAATATTGATTCACCCCACTCTTAGTGTTTCCAAAAAATTGTATCAGAGCTAGGTTCCTTCACAAGTAGTCTAACCACTGGAAGGGATATCATGGAGTGTAAAAATGCCATAATTCCAATCTTTAACGGACAAAACTATGTGCTTTGGAGTGGAAGGATGAAAAAATATGTGCAATCACAAGGATATGATGTATGTCAACCTGTAAATAATGGATATACATAACCCTCAACTCCTCCAACAAATGATGCAGGTAAAAAGATTTATGATAGTAATGCTAAAACCATGAGTGCTATTTTTAATGGTCTAATAGATTTGGTACATGTTAAATTAATGCATTGAAAATCAGTGAAATACATTTGGGATAAGCTCCAAAATATATATGAAGGGGACAAGAAGGTTAAGGAGGCCAAGTTTCATACCTTCAGAGGAAAATTTGAGTAGCTGAAAATGAATGAAGATGAAAATATTGCGACTTATTTTCTCTGGGTTGATGAAGTAGTAAACACCATAAAAGAATTGGGACAACCAATGGAAAACAAGGTAATTGTATGAAAAATATTGAAATCACTTCCAATGAGATTTGATGCTAAAGTGTCTATGTTAGAAGAAAGATCGAACTCATAAAATGTCAACATGGAATACTTACAACCAACGAAATGAGAACAGAGTAAGAAAATATAACCAAATGAGAAGAAAATTTTACGACATCCAATAAGGCAGGGAAAACAAGCAACAATCTAAGATAAGCCTAGTTGTAGTTGTAGTGAAATTTTAGATGAAGAGATAGTCAAATTTTTAAGGAATCTAAAAAGAGGAACATGCAAGTGCAAAGGTAAGCTTCCCTTAAAATGTATTGGACAGAGTTGTCATTGATTTCAATATGATGATGTCATTGTTGAAGATTATGGGAACCGTAAGTGCCAAATTCATGATTCCCTAACCCTAGATGTACGTGCAAACCCTAGGTGAACAAACCCTAGATCCTAAGTGCATGAAATCCTGGCACTGATGAAAATGATGAAACCTAAGTATGGAATATATGCTTAAGTGCATGAATGGAAACCTAGGTCATGAAGTATATGCCAATGAATATATTGGTGAAAAAACATAAGTACATTTATGCCCTAGATGTTTAATAAATACCCTAAGCTCTAGAAGATAACTTAGCCCTAACTTGTTGATGCAATTCCTAAACATAATACTTATGATGCCCTAATCCAATGCATGAATATAAGCCTATATGTATGGAAACCTAAGCCTATGAATAAGAAATTCACATACATGAATGAAACCCTAGAATTTGTTTATGAAAACTCTAGGAACCCTAGTTCTATTCCCTAAGAAAAAATCCCTAGCATGAATTTTGAGAAATATCTAGTTAAGGGACTGCCATAATATTGCAAAGACTATCATTAAAAATATTTTACTTTTGACCATTGAGTCAAAACCTTGAAACAATTTTTATACCAACTTATAGAGGAGGTCATGCCCTTTCCAACGAGTACTCAATTAGCTCCCAACTCTATGTCATTGCAGAGATTTTAATTTTTGAAATCTGTCACTAGAAAATTTGGCCCAATTTCCGACGGCCACTTCGTCGCTATTCCGACACATAGTCGTTGCAAGAGCGACAGTTTGAGGCCGGACAAAACGTGTTTAGCCATTACGTCACAATTCTGACGCTTTTCAAAAGTGTCGCAATACCGACACTTTTTCCGACGTTTTGCACAGTGTCGCTCTTCCGACGTTTTATAAGAGTTGGTCTTCCGACGAACCAAAACTGTCAGTCTTCTGACGATCACCAACTGTCAGTATTCCGACACTTTTCATATTTTCAAAAAACGTTGCAATTCTGACGTTATGACTTCCAATGTTTAATTTCGACGTTTTACAAACCGCCATAATTCTGACGAAATATCATCCGACGTTTAGAACGTCATTTTTCCGACGCTTATGTAGCATCGCTTTACCGATGAAAAAGCTAAAAATATTTAAGAAAAAGCGTCGCTCTTCTGACGATCGAGGCGTCGGTCTTTCGACGAAAAAGTAAAAATATTAAAAAAATAACGTCGGTCTTCTGACGATAGAGGCGTCGGTCTTCCGACGAAAATGTAAAAATATTAAAAAACATAACGTCGCTTTTCCGACACTTATGAACTGTCGCAATACCGACAAGTAGTTAAAAATATGTAAAAAAATTTGAAGAGATTCACGCACAACAAGCTTGATATCCTGCCACGGATTTGGTTGGCAGGTCAGGGATTACATTTTCTAATTTTGTGGGAAATAATTCCCAGCTCTCCACTCTAAAGTTCGACTCTTCCGTAATAGCTACATGTGCCGAGCTAGCAGATACACGCGAAGGCATGTACACGTGTTTTTGAGGGGATTTATCATAGCAATCTAGTGCAGATTTGGAGGGAGCTTTCCTCCCTTAACCCCATTCGAACCACAGTTGGCATCCACAGGAAATATGCACATTGTGAGAGGGTAATACACTAGGAAGCAGATAAATAAACTCAGAGATTCATGGACACATTAGGGGAATTTTGAGGTCTAAAATGGGCCTCATAAGAAAAATGTACAACAAAAATAAACTTTATAACAACCAATATGATTCAAGATGATGATGTCAACCATGGGGGATGATTCACCATTTTTTAAATAAAAGGGTAAAAATATTAAAAAATAATAAAATAATAAAACTATTTTTTCAACTCGTATTTTCAACTTATCTCCCAAAATTTTTACTCAAATTTCGAGCGGGAGTACTTGTTGGATGCAAAATTTAATTCCGCATCCAAGGAGTACCCATGTTGCATACTTTTGGTGAACTCTACTACAGGAAAAATGAGAAATACATAAAAAAACGTGATTGTAATCACATTTTTTTATGTATTTCTCATTTTTCGTGTAGTAGGACCCATCGAAAGTATGCAACATGGGTACTCCTTGGATGGGGAATTAAATTTCGCATCCAACGAGTACTCCCGCTCGAAATTTGAGTAAAAACTTTGGGAGATAAGTTGAAAATATGAGTTGAAAAAGTAGTTTTTCCATTTTTCCCTCTAAAATTTGATGATGTCATCAAATCTTATTTGATTTTTTCCACTATTATTTTATAATTTCCTTAGGAGGCCCATTTTAGACCTCAAAATTCCCCTAATGACCTACAACCAGTTGACATCGATTTGGATTGGAGATTTCTCTCATACACTTGACATTCGTTGAAGCATGAGGATCATCATTTCTTTGCCACTTGTGGTTTTATTTTTCAATGGGATTCATTCCAAAATTTGTATCAATAAATTAGCTCCCATTTTGACATGGTTGGAAGCTCTATGCTTGATGTTACTATGGTTGGCTATAGAATGGGTTCTCCAGTTTTTGCAATACAACATGTAAATGGGCTTCCCTAACACCCCGAATATCTAAAGATGATAACAAAGCATCAAATGCATGCATTGTCCAAACAGTAAAAATATATTATACTAAACTTCAAAAACAAACATATAATCTTCCACACTTGTTCACATTTATACAGTTATTAAATTGTTTGTTACCGAAAGATCCATCTATGAATCCTGTGAATAAATGTAAGGAGGTAGAAAAACATGCCAAAGGAGAATTTCATAATAAAGTGGATATAATCATGATTCATTACTATAAAGAGGCAGTAAACATTGGATAACCGTAAATAATCAAAGTGATCTTGATTTTATTAATCCTTGGATAAGAAGACTTTCTTGGCAGTTGTGGGAATTTGATGCTTTAAAAACTTAAAAATGCATACTTGCTATAAAAAACAAGAGTACGTAAACTTCTGAAGCATTTCTATGAATGTCAGCAAAAAAATTGCAAGATTTAAAGTGAAAGGTCTTCCTGCATCTTCCCCCTCTCTAGAGTCTCGTTCCTCTGAGATACTTTGAACCTTCCACGTGTTGGCCTTTGAGAGGGCTTCGTACAGGTATGACTGCACCCTCTCCCTTCAATATAGATCTTCATAAGATAGGCTTCAGGACCCTTGAGCAAAGAAGAAGCTCTTAAGACCGGCTTCAGGCCATTTGAGAAAAGAAGTTCTTATCTCTCATTCACAAGATATAATTATACAAGGATCTCCCTGAATCACAAGCTGCAAAGCTTAAAGCTCAAGAGTGCATGTTGTAGAAACACAGTATATAGGAACATGTGCAGTAATTGTGGATCTCAAGGCAATCATTTGGGACCCCCAACCTCATGGGTGGTCCCTGGGTTCTCTAAATAATAGGCCCACTAGGAGAGGTAGCAAGGGTAAAGGATTTCAATGGATTTTTGAAATGGCATTGAGACATTTTGGTATTTTCTGGGCATAACATTTGAATTTGATACTCTTAGTTAGTGTTGCAGCAACTGTCCCCCAATGCAAACTGATACTCATAACATTTGAATCTGAATATGAAGAACAAAAGTAAATCTTAGCAGAAAGTAGTTTGTAGTTGAAAATAATATAATCCAGAAAATAAGTAATTTGAACATAAACACTTTGGAGAAGATAAGGATGTGAACTCTGTGCAAAACCAAGGCAATACAAACACTGCTTTTGTATCAATTAGTCCTTTCTAGACAACCTGCAATATCACTAAGCACACCTTATAAAAATCTCTTATTCAAATGCCCAAGAACCATTTTGTAGGCGGTGGTTCCACTCTTTTTAGAAAAGGCATGGATCAAAAGGGATAATGCATGATTGTGTATGGCCTTAGCATGCTGAAATTTGATGCAGAAAATTATCCTTGGGGAGATAGGGGTGCTACTTTAAAAGAAAGCCATAAAGGTGATGTTATATTGGTTCAAGCAACAATGTAGTTTGTTAGATGAAATATTAATACAACAACAATGAACATGATTTGAATTAATACTCACATTGCATTTTTACTTTTTAAATCGTAATGAGAATTTTTATATTAAGTGAAAATATGCATTTGGAGCACAGCTGTTACATCAATATACATAAAGAGGTTGCAAAGACTAGCTAGCAGACTAAAACAAAAGAGATTTTCCAAGCTACAAATGTCCCCAAAATGCCAGCGTATTACTCAGTCAAAACTAATTTACCTAGAAGCAAACACTTTCCAAAATACTCCCAAAATTTTACAAGCTTTAACAAACATACTGCTTTGTAGACTGATGGGTAGGATCACCATGGGATATACCCATATCCTTAATAGGGGCCTGTTCATTAAGTCCAGGGACAACAAACTTGATAAGACTGACAGAGCTGATGGGTGAGGAAGGACTGTATTGACTTTGACCAAAAGAGAATTACAATTCGTCCAATTGTTGATGCCGATTGGAGAGTTCATCCTTAGATTTTTGGATTAGATTTTGGTGGTAAATAAGAACCCCCATGGTTGTTGTGATACTAAAGATCAACTGATTATGTTTTAATTGAAAAACTTGGATCTCCTCTCGCATTTGGTGCATCTAGTCCAACATCTATTGATGAGAAATTCCTGAGCTTGACATGTGGGAAAATTGAAATCCATTACATGACAGATCCCTTTGAAACTTCAAAATTAGATGAAACACCGAAATCTACCAAGTCAAAACTAACATACATAGAAGTAAACACTTTCCAAAATACTCTCAAAATTTTACAAGCTTTAACAAACATACTACTTTGTAGACTGATGGGTAGGATCACCATGGGCGATACCCATCTCCTTAACAGGAGCCTGTGTGTGAAGGTCAGGGACAAAAAACCTATTAAAATTGACAAAGCTGTTGGATGAGGAAGCACCGTATTGAATTTGACCAAAGGAGAATTGCAATTCCTCCAGTTGTTGCTGTAGAATAGAGAATTCATCCTCGGATATTTGGTTTATAATTCGATGGGAAATAAAGTTAATATGTCAAAACACAAAGTCAATGTGTTATTGTATTTGTCTTAGTATCACTTATTTCACACAAGAAATTCCCTTGGGAGGGGATCAAACAACAGGGGATAATTTATTGCTATGTGTACTTTTTTTTTCTAAGTAAGAGTAATTCTATTAGTAAAACATATGATACAAAGAGGCCAAGGCCTCAATAGTGTAGGCCATCATAAGTGGAAAAAGCCCAACAAAATAGAAAAAATTGAGCTGCCCTCATGGGGAAACTAGCCCATGTAAAGTTTAAACTGTTGCCTCTGTAGAGGAAACCAACTACATGATAGCATAAGCAAGTACATCCCAAAACAGCCAAAATAAGAGAGCCGGAAAAAAAGACTTGGACAAGACCTATAAAACTAGACACCATAATTAGTAGAAGGAGATTATTCAACAATCGGGCACCAGTACTCATCATCATCAGCCAGAAGGGGGCCACGTTGAGTCGCTGCAGCATCAACACCGCTTCCACCTTCCTGCTTGCATGTGTCCTTGAGGTGGCTCGAACTGCCTTCACCCACCGTACCAGAATTATGCCATATGGGTGATTGAGGAGGCTTCAAAATCTCAGAGGGACCAGGATTGTTGCTCAGAAGCATAGGCAAGGAAGGGCCAGAAGCCACAACAGGGATCTCATGAAAAGAAACATAGATGGTCGCCATAATGAGAGGGCGGTCAAAGCTACATTGGAATTGGAAGTGGGCAGTGGTCGGGTTGGGTCCCAAAGGACAAGCGCCGTATAATTAGACATTAATACCCGCATCCAGGGATTGCTATGTGTACTTTGTTATTGTTGCATCACAAAAATATTTTAAGAAATTGCAAGTTATGGGAGATTCTAAGTTCATAGTCGACTCGGTTAAAACAATAAGGTGGATGTTGAGAATGTATTCCTTCAACCCTTGCTTTAGGATATTAGAGAACCTCTTCAGTCCTTTCAATGGACCTCCTTCACACATGAATTGAAGTCTTGTACGGTTGGGTTGTCGATGGACAAATGAACAAGGGGCAGAACCTTTATAAGGACTCCCTGTATAAGGCAAAGAGAAGTTCGTTGCATGAACAGAGTGTGGTTTTGAATTTATGCTATAGACACCTGAATTGAATGAATTGAATGTATTGAATCTGAGAGAGGTTGAAGAGGACCCTGTTAGAGAAATGAACCATTATCACACTCTGGTAGCCAGAGAATTGTGAAGCTATGTTGAGAGTGTTATCTCTGTCCGTTGGGGGAAATAACATTGTTTGTTATCAGTGGAGAAACTATATTAGGAATTAACCCCAGAGTTAATGCGTAGAAATAAGACAAGAAAGATGTTGAACTGCAGTGAGAAATTGAGTTAAGTACTGTGCAAATACCGGGAGTGGGTTTGTGAAACTGATACCACCTTTGTCGCGCCGCTTTTGGCCCAGGATGAAACCACTTCAAAAAAATCCGATCCAACACATTTGCGCCACGTCATAGGACAATTACCACCCTCATCGCGTTTTTTTGGAACGATAATCTTCAACCGGGGAAAAAACATGATATCAACTTGGTTCGTCTGATCAGGAGGCCGGTAGATCAAACGATGGTCGCGCAATAAGTTGCATGGGAGATAAGTTAAGGTATGGCTGATTGTTTTATGTTGAAAGCCGTTTATTTACCTGTTGAGGTGTGGGGCCCGTGAGAAAAATATATATTAAAATTGTTGTGTTGATAGTGAAATCGGGTTAATAATACAAGCCTGAAGATTGGTGCATTGTATTAAGGTTTTATTATAAGCTGAGGCGGGAGTTTGTGAAAAAGGGTCAAAACATTATATAAAGTTAAGTGCTAAGGTCAGAAATTAATGACCTTTAATGTATTGAGGTTAGTATTATAAGTCTATGGTCGGGATTTTGAACAAATAAAATAAAAGGCGTGGACCTGAGGTTTGAGGCGAAAAGTTGATGTATTTCACTATATCTTGGTTAACCTTAGAGTGTTATTTAAAAACGGTTGAAGTAGGATTATTTACCTTTTGATACAATTTACAAAGGAAGGTTGCAATTATAAGTAAAAGCGCTTTGTAAAAAGACCAGGGTTTGTAATAAAGAGAGATATAGTCTCGGCGTGCTCGGGTGTTTTATTTAAATTATCAAAGGTCTTATTGTCCAGGGGTTATGTACAGACTATCTTTGGTATTGGTCTATATGCGACTGTCAAAGTCATTTCATTAATCAAATTTAATAAATTTGATGAATGAAATTGAAAGAAAAAAAAATTGAGTAGGACCAAGGTGGATGAAATTTACAGCACAGGAAAGTGGGACTGTGGGTAAACAAACTTGAGAAGTGTACAAATCTATCATTCTGCTAGTAAAACAAACATGAGAAAGTGTGCAGATCTATTTCTCTTCATTATCTACTAATTAAATGAGGAAAATATACACCAGATAGATGTATCATGCTTGGAATAAAAAAATTTGAAATATTCATTTTAGATAGAAGACAAAGTTTGAAATGATTGAAACACTTACACGAGGAGATAGCTCCAAGAAAAATTCAATCTGTGATGTTCCTCGTCTGCTGAAAACAAATAGGAAACATTCATTTTTCCTCAGCAATATTTCTGCCAAGATCTTTGTCGTGGTCAGGTGTTTTTATTGGCTTTTGTTATTGAAATTTGGAAACCCCATGTGCTATACCCTGTTTTTTTTAATGAAAAAATAAATAATATACTGAGAAATTCATACATTCACTTACAAGTAACCTGTAATTTTCTTCTAACAAGCCTTCCAAGCACTTTAATTAATGGATAACGATAATCCATCACAAGGTTTGATAGACCGATCTACCAAATCTATCTGAACAAAGGCTATTTGAACATCGACTTATCTTCTATTCTGAACATCGACTTATCTTCGATTCGATTCTGAGAGTTCCAAACAGAGGCTGTTTTCCATGCTCAGAGTTCATGAGAAAAAGGTCAAACATACAGCTTCTTATCTAAACAACTGTAAATTTCGCTTGCATTTCCGTATTTGCAGACATAAAAATATAGTATGCCCAAGTTCGAAGCTTGTTTCCTCACTGCTGCTTTAAGTTTAATGTAGAAAAAGATCAAAGAAATCCTCACTAATAAAAGAATAGACAACTCCCATGCTGTCACGGAAACACTATTTGGCCCCAAGTTCGAAGCCCGTGACCCCCACTAGAGCTTTGAATTCAATGGAGAAAAACAAAAATCAAAGAAGCTAGCTGAGCGGGAAAAAAAATTGAATAGGGCAGAATGGAATCATAGGGCCAAATGGGAAAGAAGGCATAAAGGTCGAACAAGTTGAGCGGGAAAAAATTGAAACTATGACATGAACTCATATGAAAATTTCCCACTCAAACATTAGTGAATAATTTATTTTATTTAGATTATTTTATATATTTATTGTAAATTGCTGTAATATTTTACAAAATAAACTTATTTTATTTTATTTAAAAACAATTTATCAATATTTTTGGATGTAAAAATCATTACTTATAATATTCATTGTAATTTTTCATTGTAATTATTATTTATAAGTAATAAAAAATATTAATAAATATAATATTTTTAGGTAGAATAATTACTTTCGTCATACTTTATAGGTTTCTTCAAAATTACTTTCATTATTACCATAATTATTCAACTTCATTAGTTGATTGCCAATATTTTCTTCGTTATATGAATCATCCTTAAATAGACCTTATAGTAATTTTCATAATTTTCATGTATGAAGATAATTCTATGATTCCACAACCATTTTCCATAGAGTTGTTCATTCAAGGGATACCCTTAGAGTACCAAGTTATGAATATTCCAACATCTTCCATATGTTCTAAAATAAGCGGCCTCTTCTTATCGATTTCTTACACTTGTTGTGACACTTCCACTCAACCACTTGAAGTATTTAGCTAACAATTTTTTGTGTTCATCTCATTATTCCAAGCTGGTCATAATCACATGAGTTACCATCAATTATCATCATTAGAAAATTTTCAAGTTTTTCCTAAAATTTACTAATTAGTCTACAAACACATGGTAATAATGGCATTACCCACAAACACATGATACCCTCATAACCTAGTATTGTGTGCTAGGAAGGTTTTCCAAAGAATTTGGCTGGCATCACTATGACACTATTATAGAATTAGAAGGGAAGAGAAAGGCAAAGTCTCAGGTATCATATGAGAGAAGGAAGCAATTGACAAAATTGAGATCAAAAGAAGTGGAGTTAGCCGAAAAGAAGCTTGCCCCGAATATGGATAAGATAAAACTTGACAACATATTGGTCAATTTCCTTGACCCTTTATTGGTTATTTAGAAGGAGTATGAATACACCACCGTTAATATCAAGGTAACTAGCCCCTAGCAGATCAAGGGCTACAAGTTGTAGTTTTCATCTGAACATCAACATACCACAACCATGCTTACAACCAGAAGCCTTCTCACATTCATGATCTGATTATATAGTGAATTAGACAAAAGTAAGAAAACAATTACTTCTTCAAAGCTAATTCAAATTTGGAGGGCTTAGTCGAGGATTGGGGGATAGGGGTTAGGGATTTAGAGGTTTAGGGTTTAGGGGGTTAAATGGGTTAGGGGTTAAGGGGTTATAGGTTTAGGGTAGAGGGGGTTAAATGGGTTAGGGGTTATAGGTTTAGGGTTTAGGGGGTTAAATGGGTTAGGGGTTTAGGGGGTTAGGGGATTTAGCAGTTAAGGATTTTAGGGGTTAGAAGTTAGGGGCTAATGAGGTTAGGTTTTAGGGGTTAAGGGTTTATAGGTTTAGGGTTTAAGGGGTTAGGGTTAAGGGTTTAATGATTTAGGGTTTAAGGGGTTAGGGGTTAAGGGTTTATAGGTTTAGGGTTTAGGGGGTTAATTGGGTTAGGGGTTAAGGGTTTAGGGTTATGGGTTAAATGGGTTAGGGGTTTACTAGAGGTTTAGGGGGTTAAATGGGTTAGGGGTTAATATGACACGGTCGTCACAAGGCGTGACATGGTGCGCCCGACCGCCCGAAGGAACAATGATAATGGGGTAAAACCCACAGTCCCTGTTTACTCAAAATTTAAATCTCAATTTGTGTGTAAAGTGCCTTCAATTTTTTCATGCCCAAGCAATTCATAATTTGGGCAAACTCACACTGTTCTAATTAATTGAACTAGAAAATTAAATAAACTCTGTCTGAATGTTTTAATATCTCAAATTGGAGATTTGAGATATTAAATTAATACTCTCCCTCTACCTATGTTCATATAGCAATGCATCTTCTCTTTATCATTCAAGTCAATGCCCACATTTACACTTTCAACCATTAGCTTGCGTACACTTCTTTCAAATTCACTAACCATAAGTTATAAGGCCATACACATAAATATACAAATAGAGCTTTTATTTTTTCACCAATGGTCAAATTCCAACTCTCTCTTACCTTTTCTTCAAAGGTTATAAAACCCCTTCATGTATATAATATGCTACTTTATTGAAACCATACAATCCACCCTCGACTTATTACATTAAACTCAACTCATCCTTAGGCAAGAGTTCTTTATCAAAGGTTTCGTTCTTTACCTTGATTCTCCACCCAAAACTTGTTATTCACATCAAATACCATATATGTACCATTAGTCCTTTTAATGAAGTGCTTCTATCGTATCTCACTTCGAAAGCTCTTATATTCGAAGCCTCTTTTAATTTCGGTTCTTAATTCTTTTAAATAAAGCTCCCCGAGTATGGTGTCTTCACCTTAACCACTTTGACTATGATTTAGCCCCTTTTTATAAATGCTAAACTTCAACTCATAACATTAAACCAGCGCGATATTTTAATACACATTGCACTCACGACCCCACACATCAAACTTATCAAATAAACATTTAAATGGTGAAAAATGCTGGGCCATTCCTTATTTAACTGTCGAATGGATCCAACGATCCATGTTATGTAGTGCCCCAATCCTCTATCCGACGGTGATAATGAAGTTTCGCAAAATCTTTGGTGTCGAGCGTTAACGCTCAAAACAAATGCGAAACTCATGGTTTTACAAATCCGCTCAGGGACACATGTTGGTCTCAGGAGCGTATCACCTTTTTTTTTGAAAACAACTAACCGCCTTTCAACAACGTGAATACCACGGTTTCGTTCCTCAAAACCACCTTGGCTAATGGTGCTCATGATTCCACCTCCTTCTTCGTCACGGTTCCACCTATTCCATTCAATGCCTTATTATGTTCTGCCTTCAACATTTTGTACAGGTTTTATCAACCCTTCACACAGAGTCATATTCTCCACTAATTACTACATTGTGGCTTGGAAGCATTTATGTCGATTTTTTGAATCGGGTATACCAATCCCGACACAGATGTTGATCTGTGTGCACCGCGCATTCAAATTAACAGAGGATCTATATAATCCAGGGGAATTCGAAAGGAACCAAGTCCTTCTTCAGGAAACGAACCCCTAAGTTCAATTCACTATCATCGCCTTACACAGAGGCCTCAATTTCAATGAGACTCACCTCAATTATTCAATTCCTACACATACACCTGGAACATATGATTTACTCCCAAATTTATTATTCGACCCCACTATTCAATCAACCATTTCTTAGATACATACACAGGTTCCCTATTAACTCTTATCACAGAACTATTCACGCATTCCTCATATGCTCTTATCACTGAATATACAGACAGACCTTAAAATAATCACAGAGTCTCCTTCATACTCAGTTCACGAAGACTCGAGGAATTCTTACACAGAACTAAATCAACAAAATGCACGAGAAGTACTAAAATAATTCTTCTATGACATATACTTGAAATTACTCATAGCTTCTGGTCCGGCTAGATCTTCGATTCAAATGGCCTCCTACTTCGATTCTTCGATTCTGCCAAAACTGTCGCAATAGCGAAACCTTTGCCTGAACTATCGTAATAGCGACGATTTCCTCAAACATCACAATAGTGACACTTTCCTCTATGCCGTTGCAATTTCGACACTATTTCCGAAACTGTCGCAATTCTGACGGATTCCTCCAAACGTTGCAATTGGGACACTTTGTCTAAGTGTTGGTATTGCGACACTTGTCTCTAAACGTCGGTATAGCAACGATTTCGGGTGGGATATGAAAAATTTTAAAAAATTTGGGGAAATTTCTGACATTTGGTCAAAAGTGTCGGAACCAAGTGTCGTAATTTCCGCCAAATGTACTAGTGTGTGTATGTTAAAAATTGAAAAAGGTTACTAGCTAACTTGAGTAGGCTCACTAAGACATGTCGGCTCCTCTAACTGGCATGACCCTTCATTCTAGGTTGAAACAAATACAAATATAAGGTTAAACTCAACTCATGATTTTTGGTCAAGCACAATGAATAAGACTTGGATCTGGAGTGTTAAAAGAGACAAATTAAAATAAAATTGAAGAAATGTTTTTAGAAAAATTATGATTCATTTTCTGTGGTATATAATAAATCTAGGCCTGCACTAATTTTGTGAACAAGATTGTAATATGAGCAAAAGATCCTTGAGAAAAAAGACAAGTATTTTTTTGTTGTTGGTATACTATAGTTTTTCGTGGGTTCCTTGTGCATATATTTTTAGGTAAAAGAGAAGATTTTAGAAGCATATTTTGTCCTAATTTAGAATCCCTACTTCAGAAGCAGATTTCGTTCTAATTCATACCTACAACTCGACATCTTAAAAAGTATGCAATTTCAGGCATTTCAGGCCTGTAATTTTGGCCATAACAGTTTGTAATTTCTGACCCTGTGGAAGGCCTATTATAGACTTGCTATTTCAGCCCATTGTGGATGATTTCAGCCCGCAACTTTGGACTGCAATTCGGCTCTCAGAAGTAGACCTCGGACCTGATATTTTGTGGAAAATTTTGAAGTGCAAACCTTAGGCTAGTTGATGTGGATTTTGGTTTGATCATAAGAAAAAATTGCAGACCTTCTTGGACCATTTGAACAACAGTATTGTTTCATAAGAACAAAGGAATTTTAAGTATTGATATTTTGTAGAAGAGGCATCAGACTTGTGCCAATTATATTGGAGTTTTTTTGGACTTGACCTTGGACCATCTCTCTAGGAGGTGTTGGATTAGTCACTTGAAGAAGGATTGTGGTAGTACATAAGCACTTTTAAAAGGAATTGAAGCAATACTAAGGATTTTATTATAACTATATAAAATCACATATGAATATATTCCACCTTCTTGAAGCAGACATTTGAACTTTGACATCCTATTCAAGACTTCCCTGGAGGAAATATTAATAGCTGCTTGAGACTTATTGATTGAGCATTGATTGAAGAGTCTGAAGAGTATTGAAGATCTGTTGAAATCCTTTTGAAACTTGTAGAATCATTATTGAAAGGTATCTTGAATACCTTGTTAAACAACCCATTGGAGAATTTATTGTAGACATATTGGAGCATCATCTTGAAGACCTCAATACGTTATATAAAGATAAACCTAGTTCGAGTGTCGTGAATCAATCCATGTTCAAAATGGAAGAAAAATTCGATATCAATTCTTACCACGGTGATATTGACAGTTTGAAGCTGAACCACTGGTTGCAACAACTGGAAGTTTATTTCAGCATCCATCAGATCAAGGAAGGGGAAAATATATCATTCACGTGGATAGAATTAAAGGGCCATGCACTGACTTGGTGGGAGATTCACATGGAAACTTTGAGGTTGGAGGGAGAACCTTGAGTGACTAAGTGGAAGGATTTAAAAACCCTCATTAAGTCACAATTTTATCCCATTGGGTATGTGGAGGACCAGTGGATCCAATGGCATTACTTCAGGAAAAAGTCGGGCAAAAGTGTCCAGGAGTACACCACATAATTCAGAAATATGGCTATAATTTTGGGTATATCTCCAAATAACCTAGATGTACTCAAGTATTTGGGGTGTCTGCACTGCCATCTTCGTGAGCAAGTGATGTTGTTCAAACCCAAATCGGTGGATGAGGATTATGTACAGGCACAATATCTGGAGAATATAGGCCTAAAGAGAGCGCAATCAAGTGGACCAGAGAAAAAGAAGCAACAAGAAGCTTCTAAGGAGGAGATGAAGAAGCAAAATGGGGGAAAAGATAAAAATATGAGAGCCACAACACACTAGTGCAAAGATCCTAGCAACCACTGCAACCACTGCAAAATTGATGGCAATACAGAGAAGAAGTGTTGGAAGTTGCATCCAGAGCTAAACATGAAGAACAAGAATAAACATAATAAGAAGAGGAATCTCATGGCCACTTATTCAAGAAACCAAGTTAGAAGCAACTCGGACGTGGATGAGAATATATTCTATACATTAGTGCAAAAGGAGGTGAATCTGAGTAGCCTTCAGCAATAGGAAGAGAAAGAAATGACAAAATTATTCCATATAAACATACAGGTCAAGAAGATGAAGATTTATGATTTGTTTGACTCAGTATCGCAGGTGAATATTATTTCAACAAATTTGGTAAAGAATATGGGGTTTGAAGTTCGTGACCATCTAAATCCATATCCACTAGGATGAGTAAATAAGGATGCATAGTTGAAGGTAAAAAAATAGTGTAAAAATAGATTTTCTATGAGTTCTAATTTTATTGACGAAGTAGATCTGGATGTGGTTCCCCTTGATGTATGTGGAATCATGTTTGGGAGTCAATACGTGTACATGCATGATGCAATATTCATGAGGAGAGCTAACTAGTACCAAATCATCAAGGATGGAAAATCGCTCATCATCAACGTGCACAAAGGAAATTCATAAAATTCACTGGTAAGTGCCAGCCAAGCAAAGAAATTGATCAGTTCCAGCAAGAAGTATGTCTTATTGTTTTTAAGAGAAAGTCAGTTTGAAGAGGAGTCAATAAGAGGTAAGGAATCCCTAGAGGGGTGTACAAACAAACAAACAAAAAAAATTGGAGGAGTTGTTACAGACATATAAGGATGTGTTCCGAGAGCCTAAATGGTTACTACCTAAGATAGAAGTGAAGCACAAGATCCAACTATTGCAGACTCCCCGTTGCCAAATATTGGGTTGTACATGCAGTTTGTTATAGAAACAAGTGAGGTGAAGAATCAATTGTAGTAGTTTCTGGAACATGTTTTCATTCGATCGAGAACATCACCATGTGGGTCACCCATCATCATTGTTCCAAAGAAGGATGGGACTTGGCATTTGTGTATAGATTATGGGGCATTGAATAAAATCACACTAAAAAACATATACCCCCTGCCCAGGATGGAAGACCTGCTAGATCAGTTTCAGCAAACAAATTATTTCACCAATTTGGACTTGAAGTATGGATATCACCAATTTCGAGTCAAAGAAGAAGATACATGGAAGACCACCTTCAAATCCAGGCAAGGTTTGTATGAGTGGTTAGTTATGCCATTTTTCCTATGTAATGCACTAGCTACGTTTATGATATTAATGAATGATATATTGCAACCTTTTATAGATTCACTTGTTATTGTATATTTAGATTATATACTAGTATATAATGCTACCTAGGAGGAGCATATATCACATTTGACACACGTGCTGGAAACATTGAAGAAGCACCAGCTGCTAGCAAATCTCAAGAAGTGTGAGTTTGTGTAGCAGTCTTTGGTGTATCTAGGGTATGTGATCGGTGGAGGAGAGATAAACACATATCCTTCCAATATGGAGGCCATCATGAAATGGTTGGTGCCTACTATTTTTTCTAAGGTCAGGAGTTTCATTGGGACAACACAGTGCCTGAGGAAATTCATAGCCTCATTTTTAGTGGTATCAACACCGCTCCATGCCATAAAAGCAAGTGGCAAGAGTTTCTAGGGGGGGAAAGGTCAGTAGAAGGATTTCGAGGAGCTAAAGAATAAAATCATTCAAGCACCAGTTTTGGCATTGCCAAACTTGCAACGAACCTTTGAAGTGGATACAGATGCAAGTGGGTATGCTATGGGAGTTGTCTTGATGCAAGGAGGAAGACATGCTTGTTACCATTCTAAAATATTAAATGGGGAAGTTCTTAACTACCTTACCAACGATAAGGAGCTTTATTCCATGGTGCAAGTCGTGAAGAAGTGGAAACACTATCCGGTGGGAAAGGAGATAGTAATCCACACAGGTCACTAGCCATTATAGTATTTGCAGGCCTAGAGTAAGCTACATCAGACTAGGCATTACAAGTGGATGGGATTTTTACAGCAGATTCATTTGGTGATCAAGTATAAGAAGGGAAACAAAAAAAATTTGATTGATATGCTTTCAAGGCTACCCACATCAAAATTTACAACTTTAGGGACTATTTTTCACATGGATCCATTCACCCATGATGCATACAGAGAGGCATATTCAGAATATGAGGAATTCAAGGAGGTGTATCAATAGTTGCAGAATCAAGAGTCAAGTTCACGATGGAGACAACATCATTGAATAACATCTACAGGATGGGTTACTCTGCAAGATGGATAAGCTATGTGTTCCTAAAGGTGAGCGTTTGCAACTAATTAGAGAGGCTCACACCTCCAAGGTTGTAGGGAACTTTTGTGTAGGTAAGATCATGGCTAACTTGCAGAGGTATGTGTATTGGCCCAAGATGCAAGAGTAGGTAGCTAGGTTTATAAGAGGATGCATGATTTGTTGTACCGTTAAGCCTAGGAATAGGAAATAAAGTCTATATCATCCCTTACCTGTACCTACTCGTCCTTGGGAAATAATTTCCATGGAATTTGTAGGCGGTTCACCAACAACCAGGAAGGGACATGACTACCTGTTCATGGTAGTTGACATGTTCAAAAATATGTGTGTTCTGATGCCCTGTAAAAAGAGCATCAACATACAATAAGAAAAAAAAATTGATCTTTGGACAGGTCTTGGTGCAATTTGGGATACCAAAGAGCATCATTTCAGAAAGGGACAATATTTCTCAGTGCATTTTAGACTACATTGTGGGAGAAAATGAATACAAAGTTGAAGATATCTACAACACTCCATCCACAGACAAATGGGCAAACAAAAGTAGTAAACAAGACTTTGGTGTAGCCTTTGAGGGGATATAACCAAAATAATCCGAATACTTGGGATGAAAATATGATATATATACATCATTCCTACAACAGAGAAATCCACACTTCTACAAGAAAGTCCCCATTTGATACTTGTTTTGGATATTTTCCATGTTTTTGGATATTCCATATGGGAAACAGGGAAGATTCAGGGAATATATTGCATGAGATGCTTTGAGGGCTAAAATTTTTATAGAGAATATCAGGGAGATCCATATACAGGTACATGAAACATTGAAAAAGTCATAGGAGAAGTATAAGGCCACACATAATCAACACAGAACAAAGAAATCATTCAAGGTGGGAGATATCATATGGATACAGTTGAACAAGGAGAAGTTGCAGGGGCCTGGTAAGAAAATCAAGGCTCTTAGATATGGTCCCTTTGAGATACTGGAAAAAGAGGGTGATAATTCCTATCGACTCAGTTTACCACCATATATGCACATTGAATCAGTTGTGAATGTAGAGAATTTGAAACTCTATGAGCCTTCCATGCTAGATCAGGAAGAGGAACATGTCATACCTTTTGTGTAGGATTTGGCAGCAGATGCTCAGGTGGAGTTGACATAAGATACAATCTTTCAAAAGAGGTCCATAACGATAATACATGGGTAGCATGACCTTTGGCAGATTAGGTTTAAGGGACAACTTCCAGGCAAAACTAGATGGTACACTAGAGAGAAGGTGGAGGAAACATTTCCTCACCTCATTCAGTAAAAGATTTTTGGGACAAAAATCCTCAAAAAATGGGGAGGTGTGATCCAAATTGGATTATCATATTATTTTTCATCCATATCGATGCATTTGGAATGGAAAACATGGAGGAATCAACTCACACGTCCGTTTTTACCAGCGGGACCTAGTTTGGCGAAACAAAGTCTGAAACCTTCCGGGAGCGTTTGGAGGCATAAAACAATGTTTTATGGGGTTAAAGCGTTTTTTCTTTAATGCAACACCTTTCCATGTTATTCTACACACAAATATATTTCCAACGACACAAGAAGCACATCAATCAGAGTCTATATGCAAATGTTATGCCACTTAGTAGTGGAACTTCATACTTTTACAACTATAGTTGAGGAGGATGTCGCGCCAACCCCCATTATTCATGGAAAATGAGCTAGCCACATGTTTTTGATGTAAAATACTCTAGAAGAGTCTATATTTTAACTCTAGTTAAGAGTTGATGTAGTCAAAATTAACCACTAGTAGGCTATCAAGTTGTGTTATAACCGAGCCACTAGGAGGAACATGCATTCCATTATTTCGAGAGAATTTTGTTCGATAGATGAGGAAATATATCCAAGAGAGATAGGAGGTAAAACACATGGAGAGGATATATGCATTGTAGAATCACATGGGCCATAAGAAATAATTCTTTGTACCTACAACCATATTTGCAGAGAGATAAAGAGAGCGAAGCGACCTCACCTTCTAGTTAGGTTTTCTCCCGAAAGGGTTTCCTAGAGAGAATATCTTGTGTATTATGTGCGTGTAAGATTAATTTTTCGTTCTATACTTTTTTTCATAATTTAGATTCACATGCATGCACTAATTACAACTAAATCTATAGATATTAAATTTTAATAAAATTGTAATAGTGTAAAATTTTAGTATTTTAAAATATTATTATTAGATTTGTTGTGATGAACTATCCTGTGGAATATCCATGGTAGTTTATAGATCATCAAGTGCCTGTGTTCCAATGTCATTGGATGGAAAGGAGCTATCAGGTAATGATAAATTAAGGGTGGCACCACATAGAAATATGAATGGGATGTTATAGAAAATTAGTGGTGAAGAGGCATGTACATGAGCAGCGCATGAGCAGGGGAATGAGCAATGTGAGATCTGGGCTAGTAAAAGAGAATAATTGTGGAGTGAAGTGTGTTGGAGATACATTGGAATTTATGGAAATGGAAAAGGTATATGAAATTGAAAATATTGGCAAACGGAAAACATGGAAAATTCAAAGCAATGGAAGATGTAAATGCATTGGTAAAGATGATGTCATTGATGGCATCAAATGAAAACAGTTGGTAAAATATGAGATAAGGTGACAACAAGAGGAGCAGAATATTACTGAGTCAATTAGAAGGCACAGTGAATTTGGATCCAATTATTATGTAGCAAATAATCTCAGATTTAGGTCAAACCCTCTAATATGGAAATATCTTGGAAATATATTTCCAGTGGTATGCATACATCTGAAATTGGCCTCCTAGATCAAAATATGGGGCCATTTTAATTTTGGTGACCTTAAATCAAAGATAGAAGAATTAGAAGGTGGTTGGATGAGATTTTGGCATGTATCCAAAGATGGAACAAGTTCCAAACCCAACGGCAAAGAATAACAGAGTTAAAAAATAGAGGATTGGGCTAACATGGATAGATAGCATAGCAGAGGGAAGAATTTCTATTGGGCGTTGGTGGAGCCCACCTGAAGAAGTTACCTCGACGGTAGTACCGTGGAGGTATGGATATGGTGCACAAGTTTAAGTGCCGAGATGCAAGGAGCAGGATGATGGTAGAAAATCATGCCATCCTGTTGTGTAACCAGCTCCAAAAATAGAAGAAAAAGATATCAATGCCTTAGAAATAAGCCACTTCGAGGGGGCAACCTCCAATACATTACATAAATGAACAATTCTTGGATGATACAATTTACAAAACCTCCTTCTATATATAGGAGTCCATGGGGCCATAATGTAATCCTAGTGGACCACAATGTAATCCTAGCCGACCTAACAATAATAATTTAAGGGCACAATAATAACAAAATGGGGGTTACAAGGGTACAATAATAACAATAAGGGGGTTACACTAACAACAATAAGGGACTATACTAGTAATATAGGGACCTAACATGCCCCTCTCATTCAAAAAAAGTGTTGTCCTCAGCGCTTGAGTAGCTCTGGGTGCTTTTGTATAAAATTCTCATCCTCCCATGTAGAATCTTCAGTGGGTAAGTTCTTCCACTTGATGAGATACTCTGAAATTGATCGATTCCGTAGTTGTCGAGTTCTTGTTTCCGTGACCGCTTCAGGTTCCAATATGATTTTTCCTTCCTCATCAAGTTCTGGAAATATTGTTTGAGCTGGAAGATTTTCACCTATAACCTTCTTTAAGCATGAAACATGGAAAACTGGATGTACTCGCGAAGAAGCAGGAAGCTCCAATTTGTATGCCATAGTACCAATCTTTTGCAACACCTTGTAAGGACCATAGTACTTTGGCGATAATTTATTATCCTTCTTAGCTTGCTTGAGGGACATTTGTTTGTATGGTTGTAGCCGTAAAATACCCAATCTCCTACATCAAAACTTCTCTCGCTGCGATGTTGATCTGCCTGTTGTTTCATTCGATTTTGTGCCAAATTCGGGTTATCCTTTAAGAGTTGGAGAACTTCTTGCTGATGCTCGATGTGATCTTCCACTGCTTGAACCTTCAAATTTTCCCTTAAAGATGATGTGATCGATGGTGGATGATATCCATAAAGTGCCATAAATGGGGTCATTTTTGCTGCCGTATGGAAGGAAGTGTTATACCACCATTCAGCGAGAGGTAACCACTTGACCCATTGTGTTTGTTTATCAGATACAAAACAACGAAGATATCCTTCCAAACATTTATTTACTATCTATGTTTGACCATCAGATTGAGGATGATAAGATGAGCTATGAGCTAATTGAGTACCCAAACAAGAAAATAACTCCGTCCAAAAATTTCCCGTAAAAATGGGATCTTTGTCGCTCACAATAACCCTTGGGCTTCCATGTAGCTTTTGAATTTTGTCCACAAATGTAATAGCAACTGTACTTGCTTTAAATGGATGAGATAATGCACAAAAGTGTGCATACTTGGTAAGTCTATCAACTACCACCATGATGACATTCTTGCCTTCGGACTTCGGTAAACGTGTGATAAAATCCATTGAAATCTCCTCCCAACGTTGACTTGGAATGGATAAAGGTTGTAGAAGTCCCGGGGTCTTAATTGTCTCCACTTTATTCTGCTGGCAAACCAAACATTCCGCTACAAACTTTTGAATATCAGATTTAAGGCCATCCCAAAAAAATTCTTTCTTCACCCTGTGGTAAGTTTTTAAAAATCCCGAGTGTCCTCCTAAAGGAGAAGTGTGCAATTCTAGAAGAATCTTTTGTTTTAGTTGGGAATTCTTACAAAGATATAAGCGATCTTTGTACCATAAGGAATCATTTTTCCAACTAAATGTATCACATGTACTAGGATCTTGCTGCAACTTTTGGATGAGTGTCCATACATCTTTGTCCTTCTTCCATTCATCTCTTGCTTCAGTTATCCAATCTGGTTGGATAATAGAAATGGCACAAAGCAATGCTTCCACCTCTTCATTCTTTCTTGAGAGTGCATCTGCAACAACATTAAGCTTTCATTTTTGTAGATTATTTCAAAGTCATAACCCAACATCTTTGTGACCCATTTTTGCTGCTCTTCTGAAGATAGTCTTTGTTCCAAAAAGTGTTTAAGACTATCATGATCAGTTTTTACCTTGAAGTGTCTTCCCATTAGGTAAGTTCACCATTTCTTTAGTGCATGCAGTATTGCTAACATTTCCTTCTCATAAATAGCTTTCTGTAAATACTTTCCTTTGATTGGACGGCTTTCAAAAGAAATGGGTCTTCCTTCTTGCATTAAAACAACACCAATTCCATTTCCTGAGGCATCACATTCCACAATAAAGGTTTTTGTGAAGTCTGGCGTAGCTAAGACCGGTGTTAGGCACATTGACTCTTTAAGATGTTCAAAGGCCTTAGTTGCTTCAGGAGTCCATGAAAATGCATCTTTCTTCAATAATGTTGTTAGAGGTGCTGCTATTCTCCCATGATTCTTAACAAACTTGCGATAATAGCATGTTAACCCGAGAAATCCTCGCAACTGCTTTATTGTCTTGGGGAATTTCCATTCCTTAATGGCATTAATTTTGTTAGGGTCTACTTTAACACCCTCGTGAGATATAATATGACCCAGATATTCCACCTCTTGTACTCCAAAGAAACATTTGGATGTTTTTGCATATAATTGTTTCTCCTGCAATAGTTTGAGCACACTGTCAACATGTTCAACATGATCCTTCCAAGACCTGTTGTAGATTAGTATATCATCAAAAAATACTAGCACAAATTTTCTAAGGAAGGGTTTGAAAATGGAATTCATCAACCCTTGAAATGTAGAAGGTGCATTGGTAAGGCCAAAAAGCATGACCAAAAATTCATAATGACCCTCATGAGTTTGAAATGTTGTTTTCGGAATATCTTCAATCTTCATTCTAATTTGATGATATCCTGAACGAAGATCCAACTTGGTAAAATAAATTGCTCCATGTAATTCATCCAATAATTCATCAATCATGGGAATGGGAAATTTGTCTTTAATGGTGAGCTTATTGAGCTCCCTATAATCCGAACACATTCGCCATGATCCATCCTTCTTGTGTACCAATACTACAGGAGCAGAGAAAGAACTTTGACTAGGTTGAATTATACCCGCCTCTAACATTTCTGCAATCATACGTTCATTTTTTCTCTTTTGGAAGTAATGATATCTATAAGGCCTGATGTTTGGAGGAACACTTCCTGGAATCAAATGAATAGCATGATCATGATCACGAATAGGTGGGAGTCCTTTGGGAGTTTCAAACACCTTGGAATGATTGTCCAAGACTTGTTGGAGATCTGCCGAAATAGATGATTTTGATGTCGGAACGTCTAGTGAGCATAATTGTGCAATTACGCCTCGTTGTTCTTTCTTTAGAAGATTTGTCATGACATTAGAGCTTATTATCCTTCCTGGCTTCCCTTCAATACCCCGTAATTCGACTTCCTTTCCTTATGAAAAAAATTTCAAGAAAAGTTCTTGAAAATTAAAAGCTACCGTCCCCAAAGATTGTAACCATTGTACTCCTAGTACAACATCAGCACCTCCCATAGGAATGGAAAGCATTGGACTAGTCAATACATATTCCCCCATGGTTAGCTTAATATCATGGCATTTTCCAGAGCAATTTATAGTTCCTCCATTTGCAACCATCACTTGACATTCTGGTGCTGGGTATAGGAAACAATTTAATTCCTTAGCTACCTTACAATGAATAAAATTATGGGTGCTACCTGAATCAATCAACACTATTACCTTTTTCTTCTTGATCTGTCCTGCTATCTTGAGAGTTTGAGGAGTGGTAATTCCTGCCAGTGCATTACATGATATGGTCGGATTCATTTCTTCCTCTTCTATGGCTGGTTCCTGGTGTATATCCTCTTCTTTTTCATTTTATTCTTCTTCTTCACAATCTATGTAAAATAATTTCTTTTCAGCACACTTATGACCTTTAGTGTATTTTCTATCACAACTGTAGCAAAGCCCTTTTGCTCTTTTTTCTTCCAATTGTTGTGGTGTCAACCTTGTAGGTTGTGGAAATCTAGGCGTAGTAACACTTCCTTCTTTATAGAATTGAGTGGTAGGCTTCCTTATCGCCATAATTTTACATTCAACTTTTCTTGCCAACCTGAATGCCTTCTCCAATGAATCAGGTTCCAAAACACGAACTTCATGTTGGATGTTATCTTTTAGAGTGCCTATGAAGAGATCAATCCTGTGTTCCTTTGGAATATCAGTTACCCTTATATTCAATTTTTGGAAGTCCTCAATGTACTGCCCCACTAAACCCTTTTGTTTGAGATTTATCAATTGGCTAAAGAAGGTGTTTCTCTTTGTATCCTCATAATGTGCTATCATTTCCTCCGTAAAAATTGACCAAGTGACAATTTTTTTATGGGAGCAAAGCCATCGATACCATACAAATGTATTTTGTTCTAAATGTAAAATTGCAATGCGTACCTTTTGTGTGTTTTGCACGTTATGGAGATCAAAATATTGCTCCATCTGTAGTATCCATGTTACAGGATCCTTTCCATCAAACTTCCTCATATCCATCTTTGGAATATGGTGGTTCTTCCCGCCAACATTAGAGTTTATGAAATCACAATTAACATTTATTTTGTTCTCATCATGAGGTTCTTCTCCTATCTTTTCACCATTAGGAAACCTTTCTTGTATCAACTTTGTCAAACCTTCCATGTCTGCTTTTAGAAAATTCTTCATGTTTTCCATTTTCTCATCGATCTTAGCTTCCATGTCATCCATCTTGGATTCCATGCCAGCCTCCATGCCATCCATCTTAGCTTGGCATCCATCTTAGCTTGCCATACATCTACATCTTAGCTTCCGCCTTTTCTTCAGCTTAAGTCATCTTCACTTCCACGCCATCCATCTTAGCTTCCATAACTTTCTTCAGCGAATAATCTAAGTTTACGCCTTTCTTCCAAACTTCATTTCATTTTTGTTGTTCTTTGCTGAAATTGAAATTTGTTGCACTTGCTCTTGTAATTTTGTAAGATCATGTTGCAATTATTCATCTTCATGAGTCATGGTAGAGCCTTCTGAAGGCTTAATGGGTGTTGAATTCTTTTTAGGCGCCATTTTAGAATCCAATATTGATACCTTTTACTTGCTTTGAGGAGCTCGATATTGAAGTTGAATTATCTTTTTAATTGAAAATATTCAATATCTGAAATTAAGCCCTGTAGTAGCCCTCTGAAGCTTCTTTCAAATGCCACAGGTCTGATCTAATTTGGATTCCCCAAGACAAAGTTGTGTCCAATCTCCCACAATTACCTAATTCTAGACTGGTTCAGTAGAGCAAACTTGTAGGACCTGCCACGTGTCACTGTTTCGACCTTTGTCTCGGAAACTGATAGCCAAGAAACTACAGTCTGTGTGCTTGCAACCAATTTTTACGGCACTGAAATCCACTGCCCAGAGAGAGAGTTATTGAACTTTTCCCACGATCACCACTTTGAGATGAAATTCAGGAGCCTGAAAAAGCACTACCTTCCACAGATCATATCTCCAAAAATATTACGAACCAAGCTCTGAAATGTTTTTACAAATTTCCTCAGGTTTTCAGCTTCGTACCATATGAATTTCCAATTCTGAACCTTCGTAGAAAAAAAATTATAGCGAAAATTCCACGATGACCTGTTTAGGAGCTTGAAAAAAGACCTAACTTCCACAGATGATATCTCCGAAAATATTGCGAACCAAGCTCTGAAATTTTTAGAAAATATTCCTCAGGATTTCAGGTTCGCACCCTAAATTTTTCAGCTTCTGAAACTTCGTATAAAAAAAGTTATAGCGAAAATTCCACGATGACCTATTTGGAGCAGCGAAACCCTAGAATCCCAAGCTCTGATACCAAATGTTGTGTAACCAGCTCCAAAAATAGAAGAAAAAGATATCAACGCCTTAGAAATAAGTCACTTCGAGGGGGCAACCTCCAATACATTACATAAATGAACAATTCTTGGATGATACAATTTACAAAACCTCCTTTCTATATATAGGAGTCCATGGGGCCATAATGTAATCCTAGTGGGCCACAATGTAATCCTAGCCGACCTAACAATAATAATTTAAGGGCACAATAATAACAAAATTGGGGTTACAAGGGTACAATAATAACAATAAGGGGGTTACACTAACAACAATAAGGGACTATACTAGTAATATAGGGACCTAACACATCCTCACAGAGGCAAGCCCAACGGTATAACCGTGGCTCAAAGTTTTGGTGCACAAACAAAATGAAGCGAGCGACATGCACTAGGACACGTCGGTCGACAAAAAAACAATGGAAATTGGTGGAAGACTTTAAGCGGGAGGCCCCATAGTGACCAAAAATATCATTGACGGCTAGCCCGTAGGTGCATTCCGGGAGGAAAACAAAGAGGCAGTGCAATGAAGCACTAACTTGGTCGAAAACAAAGGAAATGGATTGAACCTAGTGGTTTGTGTTAAAAAATTTATCAAGGAAATTAGTGAAAATAAAATGCCTCAAGGACCCTTTGTCTCTCCTCTAATGTAGGAAACTTTGTAGCATATTATTGACCCTTAGGAGACGACACAGGTTGATTATGTCATCATGACATGGTCCAATCAGTGGTGGACACGTGGTAGGAAATTTTGGCATTTTCGAGTACCCAAAAGGCCCATATTTGGGTGACACGTGTCACTAATCACATGCTGATACGTAGCACAAACGATGTCAAAATGATGTCATCCTACTGGTTAGAGCCTGAGAGGTTGTTAATAAAGCACAATGAGAAAGTGTTGGGCAGTCGAAGCCATGACATGTTGGAATTGACAAGTTGGTAGAGCGACAAAAAATAATATTGAGGACGAGATGACCCCACAAGACACGTTATCTTGTAGGGATGACCCCTATGGGTTATAAAAGTGCTTAAATGGAATATGCTGGGAAAAGAGGCGTCGGTAAATGGAGGACAATGGCAACCAATCACAGAGCAGGCAAGTGACCCCACATGATAGAGTGGCCCATAGGAGATCACCCAACATAAGCTATTTTGTGGAGTTAAAGTAAATGCACCGAGATAGAAAGGGCTACGGGCTTAGCGCCCGACCCTTGGTCATTTCACATAGAAATAGACCAAGGTTGCAGAGCTTAAGAAAAAAAAATTTCAGCCCCCGATAGGTAAAAAACGGCTTAGTGCTTAAATGCCTATCCATTGGTCATGGATACCTGGTCCTATTGTAGGAAACCAAGAAGGTTCTAGCGCAAAAGGTGTTAAGGAAAAAAATGGCAGAATCAGCAAATTTGGTAGCAATTTTCTTAAATAAAATAAAAAGGTCATGTGCTAATTTTTCGAGCACGAGTTGATAACATCATATTAAAAAGGACTTGGGCCTATATTAAAGTACCTTGGGAATACTCATGAACTATTTGGTAGCTAAAGTAGAAGTGGCAATGTGTGGATGAGTTGATAACTTTGGTAAGTGCCAATTTAGTGGCATTGTTTGGCAGAAAAATGTTAATTGCATGAAATGAGTCAAAAAATTGATTTGGAACTAAAAGTGAAGGCATGAATGACTTGAAGTTTTGATATCAACATGGAAAAGTTGAGAGATAGATTTGGAAGTGTGACATATATGGAGATTTTCTAGAATTATAAATTTCCAGTTAAATTCTGTTAAAAAGGCAGAATAGCAAAAATAACCAGAAAAAATCAGAGTTTGAGTTTTGAATTGTAGATTAGAGATTTATAACTTGGAGAAATACTCAGAAGACTATAATGAACAGGACAAAGGAAAAATAAGAAATCTATGCAAAGATCTGAAGGGGAGTCAACCAAAATTCAATCCAAAAAAATCGGTCCAGAATTCTTTAAAAGCATAATTCAAGCAACAAAGTTGGTGGGTTGCAAGAGAGAAGAGTGTGTCGGTGAGATTTGTTGGTGCAACATGATGCATAATAGTCTAGGTATGCATCAGAGGTGAATCAAAGAGAAATATTTGTGTTTCAAAGGTGTTTGAGAAGGCAAAAAATTAATTGGTTTTGATGTTTCTGGTGCATAAAATTTGGTGATTTGTTCAGTAATTTGAAATTGCTAAAGGTGATGATGGTTTTATTATTAATCATAGATTGTTGTAGGTGTTTATATGGTGGCTTTGGTCAGTAGTTGCAGTGAGTAGATTTATTTTTTTATGACATAGTTGGCCTATTGGTTCTAGTTTGAAAACGGATGAAATATGGATCAACAAGGTTGACAAGTGGTAGCTTGCTGATCAGGAGTGGTAACTCCTTCCAGTGGGTGCTAGTAAATGTTTTGGTGCAAGATTCCCTTCCAATGAGTGTTCATAAATGATCAGGGGAAACAATCCATTTTATTATTGATTGATAAACAATCAGGGGAAATAGTTCCTTTCAGTAGAGACTGATAAATGAGCATGTGAAACTGTCCCTTTCTGTGAAGACTAATAAATTAACAGGGACAAAATTTCATTTCAGTAGCATCTAATAAACCTACAAGTAGTAACTTGTGGGGAAATAATGTAATACATTTGAATTTTGTAATAAATTTAATATTGGTGACTTGTGTATATGTTTCTCATGTGTTTGATGGTGATTATGTTACAATTGAGTCATGTTGTTAATCCATGAACAATTGCTAAAGTGATTGAAAAGTGTAATTTGTGAAAATATGTATAATTTGGCCACACTAGTGATTCACCCCCCTCTCAGTATTGTCATGGTTTCCATTGTTTCTGAAAATGGGTACCAGAGAAATGTTCCTTCAAGACCAGTTTAACAGTTGGAAGGAAGATCGGGGATCATGGAGAACCAGGACTGTATTACCTCATATGGAGTTCCATTTTTGAATATATAAAATTATACAAATTGGAAGGTAAGGATGAGAATCTACTTGTAAGCTCTTTATCTTGATGTATGGATATCTGTGGAGAATGGAGAGAAAGATGATAACTTTGATAAAAAACCTAGGAAGGAAATAATGAGAGGATTATCTAAGTCAGATATTGAAAAAGTGACATTTTTTAAGAATTCCAAGGATATATGGGAAAAATTACAATCCATCTATGAAGTAGGCATGCAAATCACATGTGGTGTTAAGAGGATTTCCCTAGAGGATGAAGTAGTCAAAGATTGAAAGAGCATTAAAGATCCTGAATCATATGATGATTCTTTTGTATCAATAGGCCAAGTCGATAATCAACGCCCAAAGAAGATTCAATATGCAAGTAAGTTTTTGTTTTTTTGTTATTGTAGAACAATAGGCCATGTATTTTCAAATTTCTCAGCTATAAGTACTGGTGAAAGTGTGAGTTTCTCATCTAGTTATAGTGAAGAAGGAGCTACCTTAATAGTAATAACATATCTGGAAATTGGTCAAGAAGAAAATGGGTCCACCTCTTATGAAGAGGAAGAAATAACATCTCACGTGTCAACAAAAGAATCTCTAGTGTCATCAAGGGAACAAAATTTTGAAAGTGAAATAGACATTTGTTGTGAATCTAGTTCCTCTTTTACTGATTTGGAAGACCTTGAAGAAAATATCTATTTGAATAGGTAGCTCATATCAGCTCTTGAAGAGATTAATAAATTTATATATATATAAATATGTCGCTGGAAGAAGAGAATAGAACATTAAAAGAGAAGATGTTGAATCTTCAAAAGCATGCAATGTTTAAGAAAATTAGAACTAGGCCATTATTCTTCTTAGGCCGAGACATTGTTGGAAGTTGACAATGAATCAACAACAACATTAAAGGGACCCACAAATTTGGTTAAAGGAATATTCGACATCATAACAGTGGTAGAGAAAAGAACATAGCACCAAGGAGACCAAAATCTCTCCAAAAATAAAAACAAAGATATGCAGCCCCTCCTATGTTTCTATTGTAGTTACAATGCAAGGCACTTTTCCTCCAAGTGTTTAAAGAGGAAAAAAAAGGTACAACAACAAAATTGGAATGCATTATTTCAACCACAGCCATGAGCTGCTAAGATAAATTCAAACAGTCAGGAACATACAGCCTTTTCCCCGCAAAGGAAATATTTTTAGTGACCCAAAACCACTAGGAGAATGAGTATCAATCAAGATATTGGATATACAAAAGCCTTGGTAAGAAGAGAAATTCCTTTTGCCCCTTCTTGAATAATGTTGAAAACTACAGGTTTAATAATTATGGGCACAAAAAAGCTACATTCAAATATGGAAAAAAATATCTTTCAGAATGTTGCAATCAAAGGCATGAATTATGATGAGATCCAGCAAGGGAAACTACACAAGAGCTATTTCAACACTAAAAATAAAGGTGGGTCGAATGGATCATGGAGGCAACACAACAAAATTTTTGGCTTTGACGATAATCAACATAGAGTTAGCATATGATAGTCTAAAATTATTGTGGTTGATCTCCCTTATATAACCTACAATAGGCAAAGACTCCAATTAGACAAAAGGAACGGTAAATATGCTATTTATTCATTAAAAATATCAAGCACAGAAAATGAGAAAGAGGAGAAAGAGGTAAATTGTAGATTTGCCTTAATTGGTGCTAACAAAAGGAATTATCAGAGTTATGTATGCTTAAGAAATGGAAGAAAACCACCTAGTCAAGCAGATCAATGCAAGAAATCAACTCATGGTGTTGACCAAGTTTAATACATACAGGTGTGGAACAAAAAGGAAGATAATATACTAAGGGGGAAGATTGGTATATCCCTTGTTCCTATTCATTGAAGAGAAGAGATTGGATTCAAGGGAAGCTAGAAAGGTCAGATGCAAGGAGAAGAAAGGAGCATACCAATGAATGCATCTTAAGGATAAAGGGAAATATGCCATTTTATGGTGATCGTTAAGTAGTGTGGTTGATTGAATGTTGTTGTCAAATTATATTGGCAGACGAAGTATATATAGATGGTGCTGATCTATTTACTGTTGAAGTTTCTCTAGCAAGTGTTGTTTACATATTCCTAATGCAAAGAGGGAGCATGACCATAGGGGGAATATACTCAAGTTAGGATTTGAGTATCAAATTATTCATTGGTAGTTGATATCATTAATTGGTATTTGTTGTTAGATGCAAGACACATGCTAATGGTATTTATGTTTTAATGCCATTCTAAGCGAAAATTGGTAATTGGTATCAAGCATTAGATTTGTGGTGAAGGGAGCATGATCATTGGATGATGAAACTTAGTTATCAAGTTCTCAACAATTTCTATTAGTGGCATAAATTCATCAATTGGTATCAAAGGTACTTTCAATTGGTATTTACATTCATTAGACTCTTTTTCAGAGTATGGTTTTCATGTTGTCAATATGAGATTGTAAGCATAAGAGTTTGTAAGCAAGTATTGACTTATATGACTATTGAACATGGTGATTTTTATATAATTAGAAGTTTTCTAGTTGAAATTCAAGATGAGTTGTTGGTTTAGAAATGCATTGATGAGATTCCCTCTATGATTTTCAAAAAGTGTTGTACTTTGATGGTGTCATGCATAGGAAAGGTTGTTCTTGTTGCTAGAGGTCAGGTGTATGTTTCTAGGTAGGAACTATTATGAATGCAATCCTAGCTAAGACTTGAACCAACAAGAATTATTTCTCATGGCTCAGTTTCTCAAGCATGTGTTATTTTAAAAAGAGATCCCTCTTGCCGCTTGAGGCAGAGATTGGGAGTAATTAATCCTTTCCCTTCAACTCAATCTTCTTCACTGGACATAGAAGAAGTAGTTGGAAGGTCCATAACATCAAAATATAGAGGGAGATTATTGGCAGGGGGGGCATGTTAGTATATTTTTCATTTATTTCAAAGTGAGGGAAGTATTTTTGATAAAAAAAAAGATGGTAAATTACCTCAAGCAAAGCATAGGGACAAGTATCAAAGAAATGTAATTATCATTGGTGACGATGTGTTGTTTGATATTGGTGTTGCCAACAATTCCAAAGGGGGATATAGCAGGAAATATATTACCGTTTATGGAAAAGGAAAATCATAGAAAAGTAAAAAAAATTGGCAACTGCAAATGAATTTGCAAACATGTTGTCATTAACGACATCAGATGGAAAAAATTGGTAGAAAATGAGATAAGGTGATTGAGAGAGGAGCAGAATATTGGTGAAACAATTAGAAGGTGTAGATAATTCAGAACCAGTTCTTATGTAACATATCATCTCAAATGCATGTCAAACCCACCCAAATAGAAAGAGCTCAACAAAAACTTTCCAATAGTATGAAAAAGTATAAAATTGGCCTCCTAGATCAAAAGATAGAGCTACTCAAAATTTGTGACCTTGAGTCAAAGATAGTAGAATTAGAAGGTGGTTGGATGAGGTTTTGGTGTATATCCAAAGATGGCACAACTGTCAAAACCAACAGAAAAGCATAACGGAGCTGACAAACAAAGGACCGGGTTGTCATGGGTGGACAACGTAGCAACGGGTGAATTTATACTAGGCATTGATGGAGCCCACCTGAGGAAGTTACCTCGGCGGTATTACCTCAACAGTATTACCCCAGAGGTATGGTTATGATGCAAAATTTTAAGCGTAGGGATGCAAGGAGCAGGATGACGCCAAAAAATGATGCCAACTTGGCAGAGACAAGCCCAGTGGTATAACCTCAGCTCAACCTTTTGGCACACAAAAGGAATGAAGTGGGCAACAAGTGTTGGGACACGTTGGGCGATAACATGACAATGGTGATTGGTGGAAGATTTAAGTGGGAGGCCCCACAGTGACTAAAAATCCTGTTGAGATCTAGCCCAAAGGTGCATTTCAGGAGGATAAAAAAGAGGCTCTAAAGAAAAGAATCAGCCCAACGGAAAAATAAATTAAATGGCTTGAACCTGGTGCTTTGTGTTAAAATTTTTATAAATGAAATTGTTGGAAATTCCTGGCCTCGGGGACCCTTTCTATCTCCTCTAACACAAGACACTTGGAAACATATCATTGGCCCTCAGAACATGATGTAGGTTTATGAGAGTCAGCATGATAGGGTCCAATCGATGGTGGACGCATGGCAAGTCGTTTTGGCATTTTTGGGTTCCCAAAAGGCCCATATTTGGGTGACATGTGTCACCAATCACAAGCTAACATGTAACACAGATGACATCAGAGTGATGTCATCTCACTAGTTAGAGGATGGAGGGTTGTTAATAAAGCATAGATAGAAAGCGTCAGGCAGTGGCAGTCGAGACCCATTGGAATTGACAGGATGGCAGAGAGACAAAAAATAATATTGAGGTTGGGATGACCCCACAAGACAGGTCATCCTGTAGGGATGACCCCGACCAGTTATAAAAGGGCACAAAGGGAATGCGTTAGGAGAAGAGGTGTTGAGACATAGGGGACAACGACAAAATATCACAAAGTAATAGGGTGACCCCACATGAGAGTGTTTCCCGGAGGAGATCACCGAGAAAAATCTATTTTGCACAGTCAAAATAAATACGTTGGGATAGAAAGGGCTACGAGCTTAACACCTTACCCTTGGTCATTTCACGTAGAAATAGACCAAGAGCATGAAGCTTAAAACAAAGAAATTTCAGCCCTAACAGGTGAAAAGAGACTTAGTTCATAAAGGCCTAGCCAGTGGTTTCAGAGACTTGGTCCTATGGCAAGAAAGAAGGAAGGTGCTAGCGTAAAATGTGCTAAGGCCAAAAATGGCGAAATTGGCAGATTTGTTAGCATTTTTATTCAATAAAAAAAAGGCTACAAGCTAATTTTTGGAGCACGAGTTGACAACAACATATTAAAAAGGGCTTGGGAATATAGAAAATTACCTTGGGCACACACATGTACTGGTTGAAAGGTAAAGAAAAAGTGGCAATGTGTGGATGAGTCGATAGCTTTGGTAAGTGACAATTTAGTGGCACTGTTTGGCAGCAAAATTTTAATTACATGAAACGATTTGGCAGCTTTATTTGGTGCTAAAAAGGAAGGCAGAAACAACCTTAAGTTCTGATAGCAGCATGGATAAGTTAAGAGATATATTGCAGTGTGACAAATACGGAGATTCGCCAAAATTAGATAGTCCTAGTTAAATTCATTTAAAAAACTAGAATAGAAAAAATAAGCAGAAAAACTCAGAGTTTTAGTTTTGAGCTATAGATCAGAGATTAATAACTTGGAGGAAATAGTCAGAAGGCTAACATGAATAGGAAAAAGGAAAAAATAAGCGATCCATACAAAGATCTAAAGGCAAGTTAACCAAATTTCAATCCAAAAATATTAGTCCATAATTCTTTAAAAGTAGAATTCAAGCAGCAAAGTTGGTGGGTTGTGTTAGGGTCCTATAATAATAGAGTTCATAATTTTTGAATTCACTTTGATAGTTTTGTAAATATGTACATACCTTTCTTTTTGAAAGTTTTTTTCCCATATTTTGAAAATGAAAAAAAATAATAATGAAAAGAGGGTAAAAGTCATAAAAATATATCAAAGGACTTAGGAAAAAAATATAGACCCAAAAAGAAAAAAGAAATAAAATAAGACATGAAAGTGAGCAAGTCAAAATGCCAATACTATTTAATTTTACTGCAAGAATAATGATTATGTACAGATTGTCAATAAATACCATAATCCATGATCAGTTAAACAGTTTAATCTTAACTTTTCATGCTTTGAATTTTATGTTTTAGATAGAGAATAAAGATATGTAAAACAATTTAAAATTGACGAATCAATAGATAGTTAGAGAATAAATGAGGAGCTCAACAGTTTAATCTGAGCCCTCAGATGAAATAAGGTTAGACTTAGATAGTTTTTATGCTTTGAAAGAAAATGGATTTAGGGTTGCAAGATTAAATGCACCCATAAAAATGAAGTAAAAATGTTAGAAATAATGATGGGTAGGTGGAAAGCAGTTGTGCAAGGCACATAATAAAGCATCATCGAGAAAAAATTACTAATTTCCCCTTCCCCACAATCATCCAATATTATAAACCTCCAGTTAAAAAGGCTCAGAGCATTTCTCTTACTCCTGTTGGGATCGGACCCAAGGCTCGATAACTGATTGGTTAAAAATATTGAATTTCCTACATAAAACCCATTTCATCAGCGTTTTCACCCTCATCCATGATTATGATCCCTTTTCCTAAGTAAAAACACATTTTTTCTTGGTGAAATTAAAAACCCTACATAATTAATTTCATCTCCATTCAAAAAGCACTCAAAAACTACAAAATACATTTATCCTAAGTTTAAGTGTGAAAAAAACAATAATGGGACAAACTATGCTTATTTGTCTATATTTTCACTTTACTTAGCTTTAAATTTTGTATTTTAATTATTTCCTACATTACACATTTATTTTTCATATTAATTTCTAGCTTATATTTATTAACTCTTATTATATACCCTTCCCATATATTATTAAAAACTTTATATTTAAATACCCCAAAAACCCACTATTTTAAAGTTTAAACCTATGTTATATATCCCATGTGACGAAATACACCCCACCCTTTATTCCCATGGGTTTAAACGTATCAATAAAATAAATCTGAGCCCCTATGGTATTAAAACATTTGTCAAAAGGTTTATATACCATATAATTAACATACCTGCACCATATCATTGAAATATATGTTAAAAATTTTAATTTAAACAAACCATCTCGCCGCATATCAAAACCCTGGACCCCACTTAGAATCTCGATGCAGCTTCTAGATTAAATATACACCATTCGCACTCGAGCTTCCTGATCCAACAATTGAAAACCCACATCACAAATAAAGTTGCGCGATATCAACACTTTCCCTTTCCATGTGAAATAGGTTGTTTAGCCTTTTCCTCCCTCCTCCACGTGGCTCATTTCGATTGGATCGCATTCGATTCGATTGAAACCACTTACATTCAAACCCGCACGATAACCACTCACGGTTTCTAGCCTTTGAAGGCCGAAAACTGCCCATTGCTTGACTTGAATGCCATTTATTGCGGGCCAATTTAACCCTAAAATGCCTAATAAACCATGAAAAACACCATTATTCCCTTCTTCTGCACTTATCGACTCTATTTGCTATTCCAACTCAGAAAACGAAGCCTGTATACTAGAAATAGTGAAAATCCTGCCATTTACCATTGAATATTGCTGGAAGTCTTGAATTACTTCTAGAAGATACCAAGAACCTATTAAAATGCCTCAGAGCCATTTTTAAAATACCTATACTTGCATAAAATAGGTATTTTCAAGAAATCGAGCCTGTTATCAGTTTAAAAGGACCTTGATAGAGAAATAAATACAGTCATAACTTAAATTTATCCAAGAAAGCCTATCAAAAAAGGTCCAAAAAATAGGCTAAACCCTATCAAATTTTTTACAAAACCATGTTTTAGACTGCGCACAGTTTTAATGGAAAATATTGAGTTTATCTAGTTATCACAAACTATATAAAACTCTAATTAAAGCCCAGAAATCCTATGAAGGTAGCCTGAACCTCTGTGCTTGATTTCAAATGATTTTTTGTCCAATTATCCTTTGAAAAAGCCCAATAAACCCTTGTTTCTTGTTTTCTAACTAGTGAGAGCCTGAAATACATATGAAAGTCAAAAATTGAAGGAAAAATCCCAGAAAAGAACCATATTCTGCCTATTTTAAATCCAAGAACCTCTGTCAAAATCCAAAAATACCTCTGTAAACTATCTAATCATACAGAAGTAATCAGAAAGCCTAAAAACAGAGTTTTTGTAGTCCTAAAAGCTTAAAAATGCCTAAATCTACTCCAGCTGCATCTTCCAAGACTTCCATCATTGTCAACGCTCTACAACCTCCTATTGTAGACATTGATCACGCCCCATTAGCAGATGTTGACTACAAGATAACAGACCCCATTGTAGAATTCAATCTATTACAACTTCACAACTGGAGTTTTGAAAAGTCTTTAGATCAGGTGGAAGAAGTCCAAGTTTGGGAATCAAACTTGCCCAAATATGTTGTTCCAGTTACTCATTCATGCCTAGATATTATTAGATTGTGTCATAATTATTATGTAGCAGAACAAAGAGCAATAGTAAATGCAAACAAAGAAGTACTTTTACAATTACTGCTGAGTCCATAAATCAAATGTTATAGCTCAAACCTTATCCTCAAGCAGTTCCTTTATCCATAGAAGCACTTACCAAGTTGTACATTGGCCTTGATTTTCCCAAAAGATTCCAGATATTTCAAATATTCATGCCCTTACATGTGGAAATTCCTGAAATCAATCCTCCATATTCCACTTCAAAATTTCCAGAATGTTCAAGGCATGTAATTTCCATGTTATCATTCATCCTAGGATACTTCACAGATGAACATACAGATGAATCCATCCTAGGTTTCCTATCCACTTTCACACCAGGACAACCTACATCTGTTATCTTCAATTATGCTGGGTACATTGCTGACAATATCCATGAACAACTTATTAAATTACCAACTGAAGGAGTGTTTAGATACACATATTTTCTCTTCCATATGTTTTTGTATTTTCAAGCAGATAAGTTTCCAGTAACCCTCCAAAAGCTTGACATTTAAGGAAACCCACTTTCAGTTATTTTTTGGACATCGTTGATCAGAAAAGAGTCCAGAGAGTTTTATTATACAATTTTTTCAGACTTCTTTGTTCATCCATTGATAAATATGTTAACCAATACTAAATATCTAAGGATCAATGATCAAATGAAGAAGATTTTACAACTATCAAAGTAGACCAAGACTAGAGATTGGTATTTGTATGAAAAACACACAGAGATCAGAGTTTTTGGGTCTAATATGTTGCCCTACAAACTACCCAAATATATACCAATGATGGTTTTTGCCTTGGAATACATCAGGCAAATCTTAAATTCTGATTCAATCAAATTCCTAGCAGCAAAGAAGAAAACACAGTTTAAGTTGAAGAATCAAGTGTGACCATTCATTTGTAATCATAGAGATGCAAAGATAGAAGTAGCCAAACAATTATTAGAGTACAAATTTGAAGAGAGTTTCTCCTGGAATTATGATCCACAAGGAATATTGAGTAAAATGAGGGTTAAGTGTAAACTAACACCCTACATTCATGAGAAAAAACCAGAAATTGAGAAGTATGTCAATCAGACTAAATGGACAGAAAACACTTTAATAGATGCAGTAAAGAAAGGTGATACTAGTCACACTTTACAAACTGCATATCAAATAGAAAAAGCCACCAAGAGAGTCAGAGCAAAAGTTTCTTATGTTGTTGAAACCACTATTGAGACTAGGTTCAAGTTAAGATATAATAAAAAGCCTAAAACATATACAGTGGGTAAAGAGAAAGTGACTATTGAGGTTCAAGACACAGATGTCCCAATGACAAATATTGATGCTGCTACAATCATCTGAAATGAGCCAATTACAAATAATTTGAATGAAGGGTAGGTTGATAATTCAAATGCATAGATGATAGAAAAACAACAGAATTTGGAAGCATCATTTTCACAGAAAGCAGAGGAAAAGGATCTTGACATAAGGGAAAAGTATAAATAGATTAAAACAAAGAATGAAGAGATCAAAAATGAGATTTACTCTCAATATTTGAAGCAAACACCTGGTGTACAAAACAGACTTTTATCTGCCTTTGATTACTCAAATAAAAATTTGATCATGTCAGTGTTACATCCTACATTGAAGACTCCAAAGACAGTTGAAGACTACAAAAAGGTTGATCTAGAAGTACAAACAGAGAAAATTCATGCACTTGATCAAATAGAATTTCATAAACAGAGTTCAGAGATGTTGTATTCTACTATTACAACCAAAGCTATGAGTGTTCAAAAACTTTAGAACACAATTATAAACATGAAAGATCAGATGAAGGTTGACAAAGCCTCATTATATGCTAAAGACATAAGGATTAAGTCTTTAGAAGATTTGGTTCTCCAAATAGGATATGATCCTAAAAATGTGAAAGCAGCAGAACAAATAGTGAAGAAAAAGAATGAAGACATGGTAGCATTGAAGTAACAGCTTAAACTGCCATCAAATAAACATCCTCAAGCTAAAGAAATTTTACAAGAACATACTCTAAAGGATGACATGATGAACTTAATCTTTCAGCCAACAGGAAAGATCAAAGAAATGGAGACTCAAATGGACAAACTTGTCCATGAAAGGGAAACAAAAAAAGCTTAGGAAACTCCCACAGTTATTCCTATGGTTGCTACAGTAGTGCCTTCAACTATAGCAGAAGAGTTGGCACCCAAAGAACCACTAGCTACTGCACTACAAGTGACATTATCTACAACTTCAGCTACAAAGTCATCTACTACAGTAGCTCAGCCCACAGATGAGGCCAGTAAACTAGTAAAATCCATGAAAGAAATGTCACTTCAGACAAGTGAGATTAACAGATTGAAAAATATGATTGACAACCTTGAGAATACAAATAAATTAGCTCAGATAAATGCTAAAACTCATGAGCAAAGGGCTAATAGGTTAAATGAAGAACTGAATAAGCTACAAAAGGACTTAACCTTAAAGGAACCAATGTCATATGTGAAAAACTATTTATGGAACAAAATCATTGAAGCCATCAATGATGTGTGGCCCTCAATTTAGGTAATCTTTGAACAAAGAGATTTACTAAAGGCAGAACTAGCAGAAATTCAGAAAACCAAAGATGAGCTAGGTACTAAACCTAAGCAAGCCATAGAATTGATCAAGTTTCTCAACAATAAAAACAGGCAGGAGTTGGAAGAAATAAAATTAACTGATAGGACAGAGACAATCCTTGAAATAAGGAAAGTCATCTCAAAGAAAAATCTAATGAAACAACTTGAAGAAAAATGTGAAAATATGAACATAACCATAACCAGGTTTACGGTTAAATTTGAAAATTTGAGGCAAAGAAGTTTGCCTAACATTTTGGTTATAAATGATAAGCTTATGCTTCAGGAGGATTATAATAATAAAATCAGAGAATATGCAAAAGAGAAAGTTGAAAGATAGGTGGACAAGGCACTCCAACAAGGAAGGTCTTACTCAGAAGTTTTGAAGATTTATTCTATCTGCAGCATGAGATAAGACATTTATTTGTCATAAAACCAAATTTTGCTAGATATACTGAGGCAGATGAGAATTTCAGGAGGCTAAAAAATATTCAAATTCCAAATGAGGAAGCTTGGCAATCACTTACATATTTACTGTGAAAGTAAAAAGAAGATAAGATGAAGAAAAAAAACTTGCTGATTTTTCAGAATTTATTACAGCAGTAAAGCATTTTTACAGAGGTTAAAGAGTATCAGATTAAAGGGAATTAGGGATTAAATAAAATCAGAGTAAAAGAGTATAAGATAAAGAAGATAAGATTTCAGAACATATTTAAAATATCCGAGCTAGAAAAGAGGACACCAAGGCAGCCAGCTGCACCTTATCCACAACCAGTTTCTATTTTATTTGGATCAATAGGATAGCTTGTTGATTTGTTAAGCAATTTTCTCTATTTTGTTGTAAAGATATTTATATTTTCCTTAGATAATTCCTAGAAGCATTCTAGGATATTTTGTAAACAATATTGTATAAATACTTCATCTTTAGAAGTATTATTGTGGAATAAATTGCTAAAGATTTCTATAGCCATTTTTGTTGGACTTGAAGGCTTGTGTGTTGCAAATTTCGAGTAGCAAACTGGATCAGATCAATTAGCATCATATTTTAGGATTCATGTGATAAGCTATTGAAGTGAAGTATTTTCTACTTGTCATTGTTTATCTTCTTTGTTTCATGCATCCATTATGTGTTCTAAATTTGAATGAATAAACAAGAGTATTACTTCAGGATTTGTTAAAAGTACCCTGTCTGTTTATAATTTCTATTTTTTCTGCTGGTTTCCAGATTAGGGAACCCTTAATTGCTCCCTCTTTCATTTGACCTATGCCTACTACTTCTCTTTTCTCGATCAAAGAACCCTTCATTTCTCTTTATCCTGATCATACCACTTCACCAAACAACCTCCCAAGATCTTCAAAGGCTTATCTATCTTGCCCTGAAAACATTTGAATTTTAACCTTGATTCTAGTTCTGTCTGCTTGAATTTTGATTCCTTAGCCCAATGGACAATCAGATTTCCCACTATCCATCTCATTAAGTGATTTTTCCCACCAAACCAAATAAACCAAAACCAAATTGCACAATCATAACTAGCCTAATATTTGATAATCAAAACAAAGTTAAATCTTATAGAGAGAGCCCTCTCTAAACCCTTGGAAGGCTAGATCCTAGAGTTTAAAAGTAGGCTTGTGGTTACCTCTAGTGTTCTTAAACGTTAAACCAAAATCTCACAACTTTGGAATTACTAGAGTGATAACATTCTGGCGACCATACTAGGGAACTAACCAATCCTCAGTTTTAAAATTAATCTTAAAGGAAATCATTTTTATTCTTCTTTTACTTTTAAGGATTATTTTATAAGTTGTGAGTATAAAAAATTGTAATTATGGCTTCAAGGAAAATTTACTATACCAGGTCTAACCCAAATCCTAAACCTGCTATTATAGTGGACAATCCGGACAGAATTGGGAAAACCCTAAAATAGATAGAAGATTTAGATGCTAAAGTTTAATTAATAAGAGTCAATTCATTACCACAAGAGTTAGTAATTTTACAAGATTTAGAGTTTGATCTTAAATTTGAACATTCTTTATTCAAGAGAAAATCTAAATCTAATTTAAAAACTGTTGTTTTAGAACCTATTTTCATTTCATTTTTTGAAACAAAATAGAAAAATATTGCAGTAGATTCTGAATTAAAGAAAGTTAGAAATCAAAACAAACTTGAAGAGATTAATGCTACTATCCTTAAGGAAATTGATGAAGCTATTGAATTAGTTCAATTGTTAACATATACATCTAAACCTTCTATTCCTCATTTAGATACCACTACATCATCTGTAATTTCCACTACCATACAGTCTACAGATCCATTTATCTCTAGACTTCCCTTACAGCCTAGAATATTATTTCCTTCATCCCCTACATCCATTTCATCCACTAGTTTCCCTTCTACTATTTCAAACACATCATTCTCATTTCCTACTAGTTCTTTATATATTCCAGTTTCACTTCCTAGTACCTCAACTTCAGCCTTTAGTTCGTCCACTGCTTTTTCTAGTTCAGCATCTTATAATCCAGTTACATCAGCTACCACTTCCACTTCAGCCCCAATCACTTCTACTTTACCTCCTAGCCAAGCTAGAATTCAAGCTATGGCTGCTAGGTATGCTCCCCTAGTTCTTCCATGACAACTTCATGAGATGCCTCAGGATTACCAAAGTAAGATACCACAATTTTATGCTACTACACAATACACTACACAACATCACATAAATAAAATGACAGATTACTTTTAACTCCAAGAAATAGATGATTCTGACGTACAAATGAGGTTATTTTCACAAACATTAATAGGAGAAATCAAGAAATGGTTTAAAGGTCTTACTGTTGGTAGTATAGCTGACTTAGAAATTTTTCATAGATTATTTTTAAATAAATGGGAAAAGAAGAAAATCCACTCCAAATATTGTCTGAATTTGATGCAATGAAAAGAGCTCCTAATGAATCAATACAAGACTACTGCACTAGATATAACGGTGTCTACAATTCAATTCCTGCAAATATAAAACCCACTCCTGACTCCGTATTACTTAAATTACCAGATGGATTTGATACTGACATGGCATATCAGTTAAGAGAAAGAAATGCAGAAACTTTGGAAAGAATGCAAACAGATGTTGTAGGTGTCGAAGTAAACATTTTAGCTAAAAAAACAAGATTAAGAAATGAGAGGAGAGTAACCATGAAAGAAGAAGCCTCTAGTTCAGACACAAAAATAGATATGTTAGCTAAGACTTTAGAGAAAATGATGGATAGGTTAGATAACATAGAAATAATACCTCAATGGGATAATCAACAGCAAATCAGAAATCCCAACTTTAGGAAAAACAAAAATTCAGGAAAATCAAAAGAATCAACCCCAGATCAGATAATAAGACCCCCATTTCAGGAGAACTATGCTAAAAGTTCTCAAAACATTGTAGATGATGAGGATACCATAAATATAATGGGAATAAATGAAGATAACACTATCTTTCTCACACAGGAAGATCAAGAGTTATTTGAAATGCAACAACTTCAATTAGATTCAGGTGAATCATTTGACTACAAACAAAGTTATGATTTTGCTATAAATGAAGTACACAAACAATATAACCTTAGGAGTATGAAAAATACTAAACCTTCTACTAAGAAATCTGCTCAAACTGAAAATAAGAAAACAGTATAAGCCCCACCAACAAAAGTTCTGCAAATTCTCCCTAGGGAAAATAGGCAAAACTCTAATTCTTCCCACAAAGTTTTCCAGCCCCAAAATTTCACCAAGTCCAAATATTGTTGACATAAAAGATGAATTTTCTCAAGCTACAAAAGATTCACAAAAATCTGCTGCGCAAAAGCACCTAATCCTGTTAAAACAACAAACTTAGATCCTAAAACACCCACTGCTGATCCAAAATCAGCAGATCCAAAAGCTGCCACTGCAAAAACAACTTCTGAAAATTCTAAATCTAAAAAAACATCTATTGCTTCTAAAACTACTCTTGAAAAGAAAACTAGGAGCAGTAAGACACAAGAAACTCAAACAGAAAATGAAAACATAACAGTAGAAAAACAAGATAAACCAGTACAAACTACAATTACTAAATAAGAGTTAATTCAAATAAGTAAATCACAACCTTCATTCAACATACAAACTGAAATTGAAAAGTTAAAAATATCAATTCCTTTAACAGAATTAGTAAAACATGATTTGTATAAAACCACAATCACAGAAACATTAAACATGAATGATGGAGAAGACTCTGTAAACTTGAATGATGATAAACCAGAGTAGATTTTTGGCCCTGATGTGAATGGAAAGCATCAAGATGGAGCAGTTCCTCCATTTTACATCAGTTTAACTGTACATGACCAAATTTTACACAATGCAATGTTAGATTCAAGGGCTTCACACAATCTAATGCCCAAAGAAATAATGGAAACCCTAAATTTATACATTACAAGGCCTTACAAAGATTTATTTTCATTTAATTCAAGAAAAGTAAAATTCCTAGGTTTAATTAAAGATTTGTGTGTAACATTAGTTCAATATCCTGGTAAGAGTATACTAATGGACATTGTAGTAGCTGATATCCCTCCCAAATATAGAATGTTATTATCTCACTCTCTGGGAGAAAAATTACAGGGATCTCTACAATTGGACATGTCATATGCTACTATATTAGTCTTTGGTCAACCAAAGAAGCTTTATAGGGAAACATTGATGAAATACATGGTAAGTAGGGCAGCAAGATCAATAAATTACCCAATGTATGCTACACCTACTGATCTAGACTCTTTCATCTTATGTAACTTTGAAACTGATAATGAAATCAAAACTGAACTAAAGGATCAAAATAAAATACAAAAAAATGATAATATCTTTCATGAATCTTTATGGAATTTAGATTTTGATGGCTCAGTAAACAAGTTAGGAGCAGGAGCAGGAGTTTGGATAACTAACATTGAGAAAAATCATGCAGAAGGCCATGCTTTCAGGCTGAATTTCAAATGCACCAACAATATGGCTGAGTATGAAGCCCTCATTTTAGGACTCCAGATAATCAAGAACGTAGGAGGCAAAATAATAGCAATAATGGGAGACTTAGAGTTGATTGTAAAACAAATTAAAGCTAAATATTCTGTTTACAATCCTAGACTAGCCCAATATAGAGACACTGTATTAGATTTGATTGATGATTTGTTGGAATGTAATTTCTCTACAATACCTAGAAAGCAAAATTTACAAGAACACTCTTTAACAACTTTTGCTAGTACTTGTAATTTACCTTTTCAACCCAATCATAAATATACTGCATAAGTAAAACACAAACCAATAATTCTTGATAACCTCAAATATTGGCAAATTTTTTCACAAGACCAACAAATGTACCATTTTATGAATAATGAAGGTGAATTTCAGAACTGTAAAATAGACACTGATTGTACCATAGATCAAGATTTACATAATGAAATAGATTTGAATAATGTAGATGTAAATAAAGTAAAGTTTGCTAGATCAACTAAGTTTAGTCAATCAGATAATGATAACTTAGAGAGAGTAGAAATTGATGAGATAATTGATGATGAATATGAACTAGTAAATCTCAAAGATAATTTCTTACCAAAAGGTTTAACTCCTTCAGAAGATTTATTTGACTCAAATGATGTTGCTAGAAAACCCAAAATGGAGCCACTTAGATCTGACATTGAGGAATGCAACATAGGCACAGAATTAAAACCCAAGATGATCAAACTTTCCAAAGCCTTATCTCAATAAGAAAAAGAAAAATATATTGTTCTTTTTAAGGAATTCCAAGATGTTTTTGCTTGGAGTTATGAGGACCTAAAATCATATGACACCAACATAATTCAATAGAAAATTCCTATAAAAGAAGATCAAAATCCCTTTAGACAAAATTTAAGGAGGATTAACCATGTTTTAATGCCCTTAATAGAAAAAGAAGTTAAGAGAAATGTATGATGCACAGATAATTTCACCAATTAGATATTCTAATTGGGTTTCTAACCTAGTTCCAACCAGAAAGAAGACAGGAGAGATTAGGTTATGTGTTGATTTTAGGAATCTAAATAAAGTATCTTTAAAAGACAATTATCCTTTACCAAAAATGGATCACATATTACAAAGGGTAGTTGGTTCTTCTAGGATTTCTCTTTTATATGGATTTTCAAGATACAACCAGATTTTAGTCCAACTAGAGGATCAATCCAAAACAACTTTTACTACTCCTTGGGGCACTTTTATGTATGTAAAAATGCCTTTTGGTTTAATGAATGAAAGGGCCTACCTTTCAAAGAATTATGGATATAGCCTTTGCAAAGGAAATTCATGAGTTTTTAGTGATTTACTTAGATGACATAACAGTATTTTCTAAGACTGATTATGAACACGTGGATCATCTTAGACAGGTCTTTATAAAATGCAGAAAGTTTGGCATCTCATTAAACCCTAAGAAAACCTTATTTGGATTAGAAGAAAGCAAGTTACTAGGACACATAATTTCTAAGGAAGGAATTAGAATAGATCCTGCAAGAATAGAATAAATTCTTAACATCAGTCCACCAAGAAACATAAAAGAGTTACAAGCCTTTCTAGGTAAAATTAACTTTTTAAGGAGATTCATTTCCAAATTAGCTGAGATAATTAGAGAATTAGATAAAATTATTAAAAAAGATTCAGTTCTTAAATGGACTATTGAGGCCAAACAATCATTTGAATCCATCAAACATGCCTTAACCAAAACTCCAGTCCTTATAAGTCCTGACTTTAAAAACGATTTCATCATTTTTTCATTTGCTTCAGAACACACCATTGCTGCAGCTTTACTGCAGAAAAATTATCAGGGTTATGAATAGCCCATAGCTTTCTTTAACAAAACACTTAGAGATGCAATTTTGAAATACAATATCATGGAAAAACAGGCCCTAGCTTTGGTAAAGGCCATTAAAGATTTCAGAGTGTACATACTATATTCTCACATCATTGCCTATGTCACAAATGTTGTAGTAAAAAAAATTCTTACTCAGGATGGCCCTGATGGTAGAAGAGGTAAGTGGATTTCCATAATTTTATAATATGACATAGAGATAAAACCCACAAAACTAATAAAAGATCAAGGTTTAGCTAAACTTATGGATGAATCAAATTGTCATGCCCTAGACATAAATTTTATTGCCCAAGTAGATGATCAGGAAGAGATGGCGACTCCAGAGATCAGTGAAGAATTTTAAGACTCAACATGGTATGCAGATATCATATTTGTATTACTAAACTTACAAGCTCCTCCTAGTTTATCAAGAACAAAAGCTAGATTTCTAAAGTTTAAGGTAGTAAGATTTTGTATATTAGACAATGTAATTTTTTGGAAAGATCATAGTGGGATTTTATTAAATTTTTTGTTAAAAGAAGAAGCTGACAAAGTATTACAAGACTTTCATGCAGGTGACTGTGGAGGACATCTCTACTAGAAGACTACTACAAACAAAATCCTAAGAGCTGGTTTTTACTGGCCTACTTTGTTTGCAGATGTTAAAAGATATGTGACCTCCTTTCACAAGTGTCAAATATTTGAGGGTAAGAAAAAGTTGTTACCCTTGCCTTTAAAGCCCATATCAACAGAAATTCCATTTCAATAATGGGGTCTTGACGTCATTGGAGAAATTTACCCCCCATCATCAGCCCAACATAAGTGGATTCTGACAGCCACTGACTAGTTTACCAAGTGGACTGAAGCCATACCCTCTAGGCAAGCCACAGATACTGTCATTATCTCCTTTTTAGAAAGCAACATACTTTCAAGATTTGGATGTCCCCAAAAGATAATTGCTGACAATGCAACAACATTCAAATCAAAAAATATGATTGAATTATGTCATAAATATCACATTACCCTAGGCCATTCTACTGCATATTATCCACAAGGTAATGGTCTAGCCGAATCTTCAAATAAGAGCCTTGTAAACATCATCAAAAAGTTACTTGAAGATAACAAAAAGACTTGGAACAAAAAATTAGTCAATGCCTTTTGAGCAGATCGACTTACAACCAAAAAATCCATTGGTACATCTCCTTACCAGCTTGTCTATGGAATGGATGTTGTTTTTCCATCTTCCTTAGGAGTGTCAATAATGAAAATTATCCAAGAGTTGCAGGTTGAACCAAATGACATTCAAAGGAGGATAAATCAAACCATTCACTTGCAACAAACAAGGGAAGAGGTTTACATTAAGTCTCAAGTTATCCATGATACAATAAAGAAATTTTTTGACAAAAAGACTAAAGATGATGATTTCTACATTGGAGACAAAGTGCTAAAATGGGATTCAAGAAGAGAAGACAAAGGTAAAAATGGTGTAGAAATTTTCTGAATAATGAATAATTATCCACCGAGACTATCCTGATCACATATCAATTCGAATTCATATGCAACACATAATCTCTTCCACTCAGATCATCACACATGCGGAAATAAAACAAGCGATAGCACATCAAATCATCATACACATTAACACAGTATGTATGGGGAAAGATTATAGCTGAAAACCCCGCATCTATTTTGTATATTATAATGGAGAAAACATGTAACAAACTCAGTACAATACTCCTCACAAGTACTCAGTACTATCTCATGAAGTTACACACAAACTAGCTTGGTTTTGAACAAGTCACAGGTTCAAAACACATCCACTAATTGCTTGCCTCTATTGCGCAATCATGGCCTGTATAAATAGAGATCCAAGGTTCGAATCTCCTTGGCTTGATAGCGCAATCATCATGGGCAATTGCCTCTAAGTGTGGTGCAAATCTCATGCACAACTGATGTCACAACTGATAGTTGTACTCACCCTTTCATCTACCTCTTTCACTGGTCTCCATTGAACTGTCCATGCACTGTAGTGAACTGATGTGTTCTTGAGTTGAATAATGAGTTACTAATTAATGAATTAAATAATATTTAATTCACTCCACTCATTACTAGTTGATTAGTTAGTTAAACTAATCTCAACTAGTTCAACTAAGTTAAACCGGACACAACTCCACCATTGTCTCATCAACTCCACCAAACTTCACACTTGTGAAGTCCCTACTTAATTCAACCATGCATGAGCTCACCAAACCCCTAGGGCACTTGAATTCCTGCAGCCAGTTCATCGGTCATAAGCAGCTCATTGTGAGAATTAACTCCAAGAGAGTAAACTGAAGTTTAGAGTCCAAATATTATTAAGGGTAAATAATATTTGACTTCCCTATTTTTAGGATAGGAAGTCTAAAATAGACTTCGACCTATAGGTAAAAAAATAGAGATCCATCTATTTTTACCAACATGACCAATACTCCAAGAATAACATACTGCAACCCCTAGACCATGCTCCATATGTCTAAAAATAGACATAGTCTAAAAATAGACTTTGCGCCAGAATTTGCCTGCGGGCCCACTTAGTGAAGGCGACTTCATTTCACTAAGCTCCATCATCTTGCTGCATTCTCAACACTCCCTCTCGGCAAGATATGGATTATCTGCAACCCCTATCCTGCCTCTGTGGAATTCGAACTTGCTCCTGGTGAGCGCCTTCGTCAGGATGTCGGCATCCTGATCCTCCGTAGGAACATATGAAAGCATCATGATTCTCCGCTGAACACAATCTCTGATATGATGGTACCTGATGTCGATGTGTTTGGACCTATCATGAAATACTGGATTAGCCGAGAGTTTAATGCAACTCTGGTTATCACAGTAGATCACTGTAGGCTCCAAATGCAACCTGAACAATCCTGCGAAGATCTTCCTCATCCAAATAGCCTCGCATGCAGCCAAGCTAGCTGCCATGTACTCGGCCTCTGCTGAACTGAGTGCCACGGATCTCTGCTTCTTGCTGTACCAGGAAACTGTTGTCGACCCAATGCTGAAAACTCCTCCAGATGTGCTCTTCCGGTCCGTTGGGCTCCCTGCCCAATCTGCATCAGTGAAGCCAGAAAGCTTCGCTCCATCCTCCTGTCTGTACCATAGACCATATCCTGATGTGCCACTAATATAATGCAATACATGCTTTCCTGCCTTCCAAAAGAGCTTGGTAGTCTTAACCATAGCTTGTGAAAGCTGGTTAACAGCATAGCATATATCGGGTCGTGTATTGACCAGATACATAAGCGACCCCACCAATTGTCGATAGACAGTGGCATCCACTACCTCCGCTGAAGTAGCATCCTCCTTCCTCCAACCACCAGGAAGAGGAGTGTCAACAGGCTTGCAGCCTTGCATGTTGAACCTCTCCAGAATCTCCCGAGCATACTTGCCCTGAGAAACAAACAGTCCTCCGCTGCGCTGCCAAATCTCCAATCCCGGGAAATAATGAAGGATGCCCAAGTCCTTCATCTCAAACTCTCGTGCAAGATCCTCCTTGCATGAAAGTATCAACTTCTCATCGCCAGTCAAAATCAGATCATCTACATACAATACGATGATCAACAGCTTCCCCTCCACCACAATCTGGTACAAGTTAGGATCCGCCTCACTCTTGGAGAATCCAAGCCCGGTGAAGTAGCTATCTATCCGAGTGTACCAAGCACGAGGTGCTTGCTTCAGCCCGTATAGTGCTCTCTTGAGTCGGCACACATGCGACTCACTGCTGAAGATCTCGAAACCTTCGGGCTGCTCTATGTACACCTCCTCCTCAATGACTCCGTTGAGGAACATAGTCTTCACATCCATCTGATGGATGTGCCATCCCATCTGCGCTGAGAGAGCTAGGATCGTCCGTATGGAAGAGTACCTTGCGACAGGTGCAAAGGTCTCCTCATAATCGATCCCCTCGATCTGTGAGAAGCCACGGGCGACAAATATCGCCTTGTACTTCTCCACACTCCCGTCAGCCGCCTGCTTCACTTTGTAGATCCATCGCGAACCCACCACTGATTTCCCCACCGGTCTTGGGACAATCTCCCATGCACTGTTCCTGACGATCGAATCATATTCTTCGACCATGGCATCAACCCATGCGGGTTCCTCCACAGCTTCCTCAAAAGAGGATGGCTCTGTCACAACACATTGACTCACAAGAGCCATGTATCCAGTGTACCGATCCGGTGGCTGCCTCTGTCTGCGCTGTGCTGTAGGTGGTCCTACAACCTTCTCTGCATCTCGAGCCAGTCGCTCAGCTTCTGTAGTGCGCATGCGCCCTCTGATGGTTGGCGCTGCATGGGTGGTTTCTTCCACCTTCTGAACTTCCTCTTGTGGCTGATCCACATCCGGAAGCTCCTCCTTAGGAACTAACAGCTCCTCATCTGCATGCAAGTGTAGCTCCCTCTCAAGCGAACACTGCATGGCTTTCTCCTCCTGAAATTTTATATCCCGTCGCACAACAGTCTTGCGACTGTCTGGCACATACACCCGATAGTTGTGAGGTGTATCGGTGTACCCCACAAATATTCCAACTTCAGCAGTTGGATCCAGCTTCCTTCTCGCATCCTTCGTCACATGCATGTAGACAGGAGATCCGAAAATCCGCAAATGGGAAATGTCAGGCCTCTTGCCAGAATAAGCCTCCTCTGGTGTACTCATGCCAAGAACCTTGTGAGGACAACGGTTCTGCACATACACTGCTGTATTGCATGCCTCAGCCCACAAGTGAAGGGGTAGGCCATGATCATGCAACATCGCCCGTGCAGCACCCACGATCGTTTTTTTCTTCCGCTCAGCCACCCCGTTCTGTTGTGGGTTATGGGGTGCGATGAGCTCTCTCCGAATCCCTTCTGCGCTGCAGAACTCCTTGAATTCAGCCGAGATGAATTCACCACCGTTATCACTCCTTAGAGCAATCACCTTCTTCCCCGAATCCTTCTCGACTAGTGCTTTAAACTCACAGAACTTCGCGAATGTATCGCTCTTCTTCTGCATGAAGAAGATCCAGCACTTTCGAGAGAAATCATCAACAAAGATCACATAATACCTGTGCTTTGCTGTCGAAGCAACAGAGAAAGGACCACACACGTCTGTGTGAACTCTCTCGAGGATCGTCGTGGCGCGACTATCCTTCTCGTGAAAGGTGGCTTTCACATACTTCCCTAAAGTACACCCCTTGCACTGATCTGACTGCGCAAGGGTGCCCTTAGGAAGCCCAGTAGAAATATGCTGCAGAATCTTCAAAGCTCCATGGTGAAGGTGGCACAATCTCCTGTGCCACAGTTCGCCCTCATCATCCTGGCTCACCACTTCTCTCGTCTTGCATGCCATAGCTGCGTAGCCATCTACCTGCAACTGATAAAGGTTCTTGGTTTGAACCCCTATCTTCCGGGTCTCTCCAGTAGTCTTACTGCGCAGGAAGGCTTTTCCTTCGCTGAAGACCACATCATACCCCTTATCCTCCAACATCGCTACTGAAATCAGGTTCTTCTTCAATCTGGGTACATGCATGACATCCTTTAGTACAAAGGGTTTACCAGACTCCCTCTGAAAGGATACGGTACCGATACCAGATGCACTGTATCTACCGTCATCGCCCATCTCGATGTGCACACCCAAATCTTTGTCCTCCAGATCTGAGAACAACTCCCGATCTCCCGTCATATGAAATGACGCACCGTTGTCCAAGAACCACACCGATCCCATCACACTTGAAACCAAGCATGCGATCAGTGAAAAGTCAAGCTCGAACTGTGAATCCAAAGCTTCTCCATCTGCAGATCTTCCCGCTTGCTTGTTCTTCTTCTTCTTTGGACAATTGGTAGCATAATGTCCGTGATCATGGCAGTGAAAAAACTTCACTTTCGCCATATCCTGCTTCTTGCCCTTAGCTCCAGAATGAGAGGTTTTCTTACCCTTCCCTTTCTTAGCTTTGGACACCAAAGCGCAGTTTTCTTCATCAGCTCCCTTTGATGAAGATCCATCTCGAGTAGTCCTCCTTATCTCCTCCCGCATGAGATCCGCCCAAAGGCGCTCCCATCCCGGCAGCTTCTCCCGACCATTGACACTATCTTGATATGAGTGCCAAGCCTTCGGAAGACCAAGGAGAGCCAGGTCGACCATATCCTCTTCATCGACAGTAACTCCCACACTTCCCAGCTCATCTCTGCATTGAGTGAACTTCGTGAGGTATTTGGCGATACTGTCGCCCTTCTCCATCTTGATGTTCTTGAGCTTATCTTTGAGCGCCAGCTTCCTTTGGTCGCTCTTACTCTGGAATAGATCCGTCAAAGCTTTCCACATTAAATATGGAGAAGCCTTTCCATGCAGGCTGGATACAATATGATCCTTGACGCCCTCCAACAAGATCCTTCGACATTTCGCCATCTTCTTTTGCCATGCTTCGACTTCAGCAGGATCAGTGGGCCTTTGGACATCCGTATCCACGAACTCCTTCAGTCCATTATCTTCTAATACTGCCTCCATGCGATCCTTCCATGCAACATAATTCGAACTGCCTTCAAGAGCATATTCGAGTCGCAAACCGTTGAAAGACATTTTCAACTCTGGCACCAAGAAAACAAAATTGCTGCAAAATTCGAATTCCAACTCAAAGCTCAATCGTTGTGTGAGAACAAATTATTTCTAGCACAGAGATCGACTGCAGGGGCATTTACTGGATATATCACCTTTCAAAGGAAAGGATGGATCCAGAGGCTACCTGGCCCGCATGCACACTCTGTCTACCGAAATAAGTTTGTAATCACTGTGATGATCAATCTCTGCTTCAATAGCTCTGATACCATGTCGAAATTTGCTGAATAATGAATAATTATCTACCGAGACTATCCTGATCACATAACAATTTGAATTCATATGCAACACATAATCTCTTCCACTCAGATCATCACACATGCGGAAATAAAACAAGCGATAGCACATCAAATCATCATACACATTAACAAAGTATGTATGGGGAAAGCTTATAGCTGAAAACCCCGCAGCTATTGTGTATATTATAATGGAGAAAACATGTAACAAACTCAGTACAATACTCCTCACAAGTACTCGGTACTTTCTCATGAAGTTACACACAAACTAGCTCAGTTTTGAACAGGTTACTGGTTCAAAACTCACCGCCAATTGCCTTGCCTCTATTGCGCAATCATGGCATGTCTATATAGAGATCCAAGGTTCGAATCTCCTTGGCTTGACAGCGCAATCATCATGGGCAATTCCTCCAAGTGTGGTGCAAATCTCATGCACAACTGATGTCGCCACTGATAGTTAACTCCACCCTTTCATCTACCTCTTTCACTGGTCTCCACTGAACTGTCTATGCACTGTAGTGAACTGATGTGTTCTTGAGTTGAATAATGATTTACTAATTAATGAATTAAATAATATTTAATTCACTCCACTCATTACTAGTTGATTAGCTAGTTAAACTAATCTCAACTAGTTCAACTAAGTTAAACCGAACACAACTCCACCATTTGTCTCATCAACTCCACCAAACTTCTGCCACTGAAGTCCTAACTGAAGTCAACCATGCATGAGCTCACCAAACCCCTAGGAATAGCGTAATTCCTCTGTCAGATGCATGAGCCACTTCTGTAGCTCGAACTGAAGTGCTCCAAAAGAGTAAACTGAAGTTTAGAGTCCAAATATTATTAAGGGTAAATAATATTTGACTTCCCTATTTTTAGGATAGGCAGTCTAAAAATAGACTTCGACCTATCGACCTATAGGTCAAAAAATAGAGTCCCATATATTTTTACCAACATGACCAATACTCCAAGAATAACATACTGCAACCCCTGGACCATGCTCCATATGTCTAAAAATAGACATAGTCTAAAAATAGACTTTGTGCCAGAATTTGCCTGCGGGCCCACTTAGTGAAGGCGACTTCATTTCACTAAGCTCCATCATCTTGCTGCATTTTCAAAAAATGGAAAAATTGATTTTCTATTGAAAGGACATTATTTTATTTATGGTTACAGAGGTAAAAATGCTTTCTACCTGAAATAAATGGATGGATCAGCTATGCTAGATGGACCAGTAAATGGTAGAATGATGAAACACTACTACTCCTCTGAGATAAAAAATAGTTAGTTTCATTTACTTTGACCATTATACATATACATTGAATATTTTAGATTTGATTGGATGTTTTCCAAACAAAGTTGAAGCCTGGAGATAAGGCCCTAAGCTTTGAGAGGTAAAATATCATAAGTATGAATAATTGCAAAGATCAGAAGATACTTATAGGATCATCACAGTCAAAATTCAAAGGCTACCAGTCTCAAAGTTCTTGACATTTCACCAGGAAATGCCATCCCCATGTGGAGCCACTGTAAGGGTCCTATAATAATAGGGTTCATAATTTTTGAATTGAATTTTATAGTCTTGTAAATATGTACATACCTTGATTTTTGCAAGTTGTTTTCCCATATTGTGAAAATGAAAAATAATAAAAAACAATTAAAAGAGGGTAAAAGTCCTAAAAAAAATATCAAAGGACTTAGGAAAAAAATATAGACCCAAAAAGAAAAAAGAAATAAAATAAGCCATGAAAGTGAGCAAGTCAAAATGTCACTACTGTTTACTTTTACTGCAAGAATAATGATTATGTGCAGATTGTCAATAAATGCCATAATCCATGATCAGCTAAACATTTTAATCTTAAATTTTCATGCTTTGAATTTTATGTTTTAGATAGAGAATAAAGATATGTCAAACAGTTTAAACTTGACAAATCAATAGATAGTTAGAGAATAAATGAGGAGCTCAATAGTTTAATCTGAGCCCTTGGACTTATATAGTTTTTATGCTTTGAAAGAAAATGGATTTAGGTTTCAAGCTTAAATGCACCCATGAAAATGAAGTAAAAATGTTAGAAAGAATGATGGGTAGGTAGAAAGCAGTTGTGCAAGGCATGTAATAAATCATCATCGGGCAAAAATTACTAATTTCCCCTTCCCCACAATCATCCAGTATTCTAAACCTCCAGTTAAAAAGGCTCAGAGCATTTCTCTGACTCCTGTTGGGACTGGACCTAAGGCTCGATAACTGATTGGTTAAAAATATTGGATTTCCTACATAAAACCCATTTCATCATCGTTTTAACCCTCATCCATGATTATGATCCCTATTCCTAAGTAAAAACACCTTTTTTCTTAGTGAAAGTAAAAACCCTACATAATTAATTTCATCTCCATTCAAAAAACACTCAAAGCCTACAAAATACATTTATCCTAAGTTTAAGTGTGAAAAAAACAATAATGGGACAAACTATGCTTATTTGTCTATCTTTACACTTTACTTAGCTTTAGATTTTGTATTATAATTATTTCCTACATTACACCTTTATTTTTCATATTAATTTCTAACTTATATTTATTAACTCCTTATTATATACCCTTCCCGTATATTATTAAAAAATTTATATTTAAATATCCCCAAAACCCACTATTTTAAAGTTTAAACCTATGTTATATATCCCATGTGACGAAATAAACCCCACCCTTTATTCCCATGGGTTTAAACGCATCAATAAAATAAATCCAAGCCCCTATGGTATTAAAACATTTGTCAAAAGGTTTATATACCATATAATTAACATACATGCGCCATATTATTGAAATATATGTTAAATATTTTAATTTAAACAAACCATCTCGCCGCATATCAAAACCCTGGACCCCACTCCGAATCCCGATGTAGCTTCCAGTTTAAATTTGCGTCGTTCGCACTCGAGCTTCCTGATCCAATGATTGAAAACCCATATCGCAAATAAATTTGCACGATATCAACACTTTCCCTTTCCATGCGAAATAGGTTGTTTAGCCTTTTCCTCCCTCCTCCACGTGGCTCATTTCGATTGGATCGCATTCGATTCGATTGAAACCACTTACCATTCAAACCCGTGCCATAACCACTCGCGGTTTCTAGCCTTTGAAGCCCGAAAACCGCCCATTTCTTGACTTGACCTCCATTTATTGCAGGCCAATTTAACCCTAAAACGCCTAATAAACCCTGAAAAACACCTTTATTCCCTTATTCTACACTTATCGACCGTATTTGCTATTCCAACTCAAAAAACGAAGCCTGTATACAGTTTATATGCCCAGAACTAGTGAAAAACCCTCCATTTACTGTTGAAGTTTGCTGGAAGTCCTGAATTACTTCCAGAAGATACCAAGAACATGTTAAAATGCTTCAGAGCCATTTTTCAAATACCTATACCTACATAAAACAAGTATTTTTCAACAAATCGAGCCTGTTATCAATTTAGAAGAACCTTGATAGAGAAATAAATACAGTCGGAACTTATATTTATCCAAGAAAGCCTATCAAAAAAGGTTCAAAAAACAAGCTAAACCCTGTCAATTTTTTTACAAAACCCTGTTTTAGACTGCGCACAGTTTTAATGGAAAATATTGAGTTTATCTAGTTTTCACAAACTATATAAAACTCTAATTAAAGCCCAGAAAGCCTATGAAGGTAGCCTAAACCTCTGTGCTTGATTTCAAACGTTTTTTTGTCCAATTATCTATTGAAAAAGCCCAAGAAACCCCTATTTCTTATTTTCTAACCAGTGAGAGTCTAAAATACATATGAAAGTAAAAAATTGAAGGAAAAATCCAAGAAAAGAACCATATTATGCCTATTTTAAATCCAAGAACCTCTATCAAAATCCAAAAATACCTCTGTAAACTGTTTAATCATACAGAAGTAATCAGAAAGCCTAAAAACAGAGTTTTTGTAGTCCTAAAAGCTTAAAAATGCCTAAATCTACTCCAGCTGCATCTTCCAAGACTGCCATCATTGTCAACCCTCTATAATCTCCTATTGTAGACATTGATCACACCCCATTAGCAGATGTTGACTACAAGATAGCAGACCCAAATGTAGAATTCAATCTATTACAACTTCACAACTGTAGTTTTGAAAAGTCTTTAGATCAGGTGGAAGAAGTCCAAATTTGGGAATCAAATTTGCCCAAATATGTTGTTCCAGTTACTCATTCATGCCCAGAGATTATCAAATTATGTCAGAATTATTAGTACCAAAAAAAAGAGCCATAGTAAATGAAAACAAAGAAGTACTTTTTACAATTACTGTTGAGTCCATAAATCAAATGTTACAGCTCAAACCTGATCCTCAAGCAGTTCCTTTGTCCATAGAAGCACTTACCAAGTTGTACATTGGCCTTGATTTTCCCAAAATATTCCAGATTTTTCAAATATTCATGCCCTTACATGCGGAAATTCCTCAAATCAATCCTCCATATTCCACTTCAAAATCTCCAGAATGTTCAAGGCATGTAATTTCCATGTTATCATTCATCCTAGGATACTTCACAGATGAGCATACAGATGAAACCATCCTAGTTTTCCTATCTACTTTCACACCAGGACAACCTCCATCTGTTATCCTCAATTATATATGTTGGGTACATTGCTGACAATGTCCATGAACAACTGATTAAATTACCAACTGAAGGAGTGTTTAGATACACATCTTTTCTCTTCCATATGTTTTTGTATTTTCAAGCAGATAAGTTTCCAATAACCCTCTAGAAGCTTGACATTGAAGGAAATCCACTTTCAGTTATTTTTTGGACATCTTTGATCAGAAAAGAGTCCACGTAGTTTTCTTATACAGAGTTTTCAGATTTCTTTGTTCATCCATTGATAAATATGTTAACCAATACTGAAAATCCAAGGATCAATGATGAAATGAAGAAGATTTTACAGCTATCAGAGCAGATCAAGATTGGAGATTGGTATTTGTATGAAAAAAACACAGAGATCATAGTTTTTGGGTCTAATATGTTGCCCTACAAACTACCCAAATATGTACCAATGAGGGTTTTTTCCTTGGAATACATTAGGCAAATCTTAAATTCTGATTCAATCAACTTCCTAGCAGCAAGGAAGAAAACACAGTTTAAGTTGAAGAATCAAGTGGGACCATTCATTTGTAATCATAGAGATGCAAAGATAGAAGTAGCCAAATAGTTATTAGAGTACAAATTTGAAGAGAGTTTCTCCTGGAATTATGATCCACAAGGGATATTGAGTAAAATGAGGGTTAAGTGTAAACTAACACCCTACATTCATTGAGAAAAAAACCAGAAATTGAGAAGTATGTCAATCAGACTGAGTGGATAGAAAACACTTTAATAGATGCAGTAAAGAAAGGCGATACTAGTCACGCTTTACAAACTGCAGATCAAACAGAGAAAGCGACCAATAGATTCAGAGAAGAAGGTTCTTATGTTGCTGAAACGATGACTGAGAATAGGTTAAAGTTAAGATATAATAAAAATCCTAAAAAAGATCTAGTGGGTAAAGAGAAAGTGATTATTGAGGTTGAAGACACTGATGTCCCAATGACAGATATTGATGCTACTACAATCATCAGAAATGAGCCTATTACAGAGAATTTGAATGAAGGGCAGACTAATAATTCAAATGCACAGATGATAGAAAAACAATAGAATTTGGAAGCATCATTTTCACAGATAGCAGAGGAAAAGGATCTTGACATAAGGGAAAAGTATAAACAGATTAAAAAAAATAATGAAGAGATCAAAAATGAGATTTACTCTCAACTTTTGAAGCAAACACCTAGTGTACAAAACAAAATTTTATCTGCCTTTGATTACTCAAATAAAAAGTTGATCATGTCAGTGTTATAGCCTACAGTGAAGACTCTAAAGACAGTTGCAGACTACAGAAAGGTTGATCTATAAGTATAAACAGAGAAAATTCATGCACTTGATCAAATAGAATTTCATAGAAAGAGTTCAGAGATGTTGTATTCTACTATTACAACCAAAGATATGAGTGTTCAAAAACTTCAGAATACAATTATAAACATGAAAGATCAAATGAAGGTTGACAAAGCCTCATTATATGCTAAATACCTAAGGATTAAGTCTTTAGAGAAGTTGGTTCTCCAAATAGGATATGATCCTGAAAATGTGAAAGCAGCAGAACAAATAGTGAAGAAAAAGAATGAAGATATTGTAGCATTGAGGAAACAAATTAAACTACCATCAACTAAACATCCTCAAGCTAAAGAAATTTTGCAAGAACAGACTCTGAAGTATGACATGATGAACTTAATCTTTCAGCTAACAAGACAAATCAAATAAATGGAGACTCAAATGGACAAACTTGTCCATGAAAGGGAAACAACAAAAGCTCAGGAAACTCCCACAGTTATTCCTATGGTTACTACAGTTGTGCCTTCAACTCTAGTAGAAGAGTTGGCACCCAAAGAACCACTAGCTACTGGAGTTCTAGTGACATTATCTACAACTTCAGCTATAGAGTCATCTACTATAGCAACTCAACCCACAGATGAGGCCAGTAAACTAGTAAAAGCCATGGAAGAAATGTCACTTCAGACAAGTGAGATTAACAGATTTAAAAAAATGATTGACAACAATGAGAATACAAATAAGTTAGCTCGGATAAATGCTAAAACTCATGAGCAAAGGGCTAATAGGTTAAATGAAGAACCGAAGAAGCTAAAAAAGGAATTAACCTTAAAGGAACCAATGTCATATGTGAAAAAATATTTATGGAACAAAATAATTGAAGCCATCAATGATGTGTGGCCCTCAATTCAGGTAATCTTTGAACAAAGAGATTTACTAAAGTCAGCACTAGCAAAAATTTAGAAAACAAAAGATGAGCTAGGTACTAAACTTGAGCAAGCCATAGAATTGATCAAGTTTCTCAACAATAAAAATAAGCAGGGGTTGGAAGAAACACAAATAACTGATAGGACATAGACAATCCTTGAAATAAGGAAAGTCATCTCAAAGAAAAATCTAATGAAACATCTTGAAGAAAAATGTGAAAATATGAACATAACCATAACCAAGTTTATGGTTAAATTTGAAAATTTGAGGCAAAGAAGTTTGCCTAAAATTTTGGTTATAAATGATAAGCTTATGCCTCAGGAGGATTATAATAAGAAAATCAGAGAGTATGCAAAAGAGAAAGTTGAAAGACAGGTGGACAAGGCACTCCAATAGGGAAGGTCTTACTTAGAAGTTTTGAAGATTTATTCTATCTGCAACATGAGATAAGACATTTATTTGTCATAAAACCAACTTTTGCCAGATATCCTGAGGTAGATGAGAATTTCAGGAGGCTTAAAAAGTTTCAAATTCCAAATGAGGAAGCTTGGCAATCACTTACAGATTTACTATGAAAGTAAAAAGAAGATAAGATGAAGAAAACAACTTGCTGATTTTTCAGAATTTATTACAGTAGTAAAGCATATTCACAGAGGTTAAAGAGTATCAGATTAAAGGGAATCAGAGATTAAAGGGAATCAGAGTAAAAGAGTATAAGATAAAGAAGATCAGATTTCAAAACAGATTTAAATTATCTGAGCCAGCAAAGAGGACACCAAGGCAGCCAGCTGCACCTTATCCACAATCAGTTTCTATTTTATTTGGATCAATAGGATAGCTCGCTGATTTGTTAAGAAACTGTCTCTATTTTGTTGTAAAGATATTTCTATTTTCCTTAGATAATTCCTAGAAGCATTCTAGGATATTTTTTAAACAATATTGCATAAATACTTCATCTTTAGAAGTATTATTGTGGAATAAATTGCTGAAGATTTCTATAGTCATTTTTATTGGACTTGAAGGCTTGTGTGTTGCAAATTTCGAGTAACAATCTGGATCAGATCAATTAGCATCATATTTCAGGATTCATGTGGTGAGCTATTGAAGTGAAGTATTTTCTACTTGTCATTGTTTATCTTCTTTGTTTCATGCATCCATTATGTGTTCTAAATTTGAATGAATAAACTGGAGTATTACTTCAGGATTTGTTAAAAGCACCCTATCTTTACTGTTTATAATTTCTATGTTTTCTATTGATTTCTAGATTAGGGAACCCTTAATTTCTCCCTCTTTCATTTGACCTTTGCCTACTACTTCTCTTTTCCAGATCAAAGAACCCTTCATTTCTCTTTATCTCGATAATACCATTTCACCAAACAACCTTCCAAGATCTTCAAAGGCTTATCTATCTTCCCTAAAAACATTTGAATTTTTGACCTTGATTCTAGTTCTGTCTGCTTTACTTTTGACTCCTTAGCCCAATGGAAAATTATATTTCCCACTATCCATCTCATTAAGTGATTTGTCCCACCAAACCAAACAAACCAAAACCAAATTGCACAATCATAACTAGCATAATATTTGATAATCAAAACAAAGTTAAATCTTATAGAAAGATCCCTCTCTAAACCCTTGGAAGGCTAGATCCTAGAGTTTAAAATTAGGTTTGTGGTTACCTCTAGTGTTCCTAAACTTTAAACCAAAATCTCACGACTTTGGAATTACTAGAGTGATAACAGGTTGAAAGAGAGTAGAGTGTGTGGATGAGGTTGTTTGGTGCAACATGATGCATAATATTCTGGTATGCATCAGAGATGAATCAAAGAGAAATATTGGATTTTCAAAGGTGTTTTAGAAGGAAAAAAATAAATTGGTGTTGATGTTGTTGGTGCATAAAATTTGGTGATTTGTTCAGTAATGTGAAATTTTTGAAGGCAATGTGGTTTTATTATTAATCAAATATTGTTGTAGGTGTTTGTATGGGGGATTTGGTGAGCAGTTACAGTGAGAAAATTTATTTGTTTTTTACGTAAGTGACCTATTGGTGTAGAAATTATACAAATAATATGTATGCCAATGGATTAAATCTAATCATGCAATATACTAGAGAAAAATAATGAATACTTCTACAATTAATTTGCGGAAATTAACCACGATTGCACAATCACACCAAGTAAAATAAAGAAGCAAATCAATCCACAACAAAAATATTTTTCTTGGGGAAATATTGCTACTAAAAAACCCTCTATCTCTATTGTATAATGAGCCAAGGAATCATGAAACAATTACAATGCACTCTTCTCACAAGAGTCTGTACTCCAATAAATTTCTCACACTGATATGGACAAAATCGACCAACACTTAGCCAATTTTTGGCCTCTGCTCAACTCGCCTTGATTGCAAAATTCATGTGGAATGAAATCCCTATTCTTTAGTAATTTCAACCTTCCTCGATTGCGCAAACATCATGGGAAATCCTATGGTGTTTTAACTGCATATGAGAAATTCACTAAAAATACAACTAATAGTTAACTTACCTTTAACCTTTGTCTCAAATGGGTCTTCATCAGAACTGACATGCATGCAGCTATTAATAGTAAATCATCAGTCACTTGATAGATCACTGCATGTGAATTAAATATGATTATATTCACTTGACCTCTCACTAGTGCAACAATCAGTTACAACTAGTTAAACTGATTTTAACTCACTTAATTGAGTTAATTGATTTCTCATGCATTAAACTAATACAAAAATTGCAAATTGGACTCTAAAATTAATAGAATCACTTTGCATGCCTCACCAACCACCCTAAACTCGAATTTCATGAGTTAATTAATTCTATCACACTCAATTAATTATTACAAGTGTTTATGAGATAAGATTACAATTTATTGTCCAATTTAATTAAGGGAAAATTTAAGTAGACACATTTCCAATTTATTTAATAAATTGGCTTGCACACTAATGTATCACTAGGACCCATCACTATGTGACCTGTGATCCCACACTAGTGTGTGTGTTGTCATGTTGTTTCTAGATGCCAATTTCACTATTTCTTGTTGCAAATTTCAACACTTCCTCTCAACAAGAAAGGAATCAATCTGTCCCCATCCGGTACCTTTGGAATGTTCTTGCATGCGCACATGCAACACTTCTCTAGTGTTGTTCGAACATGAAACTCTTGCATGCAACACTTCTCTAACGGTTGTTCGTACATGCTACTCTTACATGCAACACTTCTCTAGTGTTCTTCGTACATGCAACTGTTACATGAAACACTTCTCTTATGTTGTTTGCACATGAATATCTTGCATGAAACACTTCTGAAACTGAATAGCCTCCAAAAAATTGAATCATTAGAATGGATATGTCATTAGAATCTTATGATTGCTAGTACCTACTGCACATGTCTACTGGACTCTCTGCGCTATTGACATCTGCATCCATGCACTCTACATTGCTTCCAACTCTGATCTACGCTCCAATATCCAACACCTATCACTCTGATTTATGTCTTCCTAACATCTGACTGCATCAATCTAACTGATTCTTCCTACTATTTTTGTATTGTGGGCACATGAAATACACCATCTCAATGAATCCTACCCAGATTTCTTCTTTGGATCAATTTTGCACATCACCCCACCTTACACATGGAGGTATAGCTGCATGTACTCCCTATGCCCATCTGGCTCGAAATTTCCCCCTACTGGAGGTCTCTGCTTGAGTGGACTCTTCCACTCATTCTCCTCTCTGCTTCTCCAATTATTGCTTCTCCACAATGTTCTAAGACTTCTTCTGAGGCTACATGTTGAGAGATAATTTTTCCCTTTCAACCACCAAGTCATTAACCACTGCTTTGCTCCTCAAAGCCTTTCATGCATCCTCAACCTCGAGAGAATATAGGTTCTTAAATCTTATACCGATATGCTTCACCTGTTTAGTGGCTATGTGTTTAAGGAACACCTTTGCTTTTCTAAACATCGCCTCATAACCACGATCTTCCAATACTGCTACAGAGACAAGATTCTTCCTTAGGCCTAGAACATACAAAACATCTACTAGTCTGAAATGGTAGCCATTCTCCCTCTGAAAGTTAAATGCACCTATTCCAATAGCTCTATACCTCTCGTCATCTCCAAACTCTATGATTTGATGGAGGTCCTTCTCCTCCAAGTCACTAAAGAGATCTCTATTCCCTGTCATATGTAACGAGGCAACACTGTCTAAATACCACATGCATCCCATTACACTATTGGCCATGCATGCAATGGGAGTAAAATCAAGCTCAAACTATGAATCCAATGCTTCACCTATTGCAACTGCAGGCTCCTTCTTGCTTGCCTTCTTCTGTGGACAATTTGTAGCATAGTTCCCATGCTCGTGATAGTGAAAGCATATGATATTGGACAAGTATTTCTTGCCCGCTTCGCCTTGGTATTTCTTTCCCTTGGATTTCTTTTCCTTACTAACCAAGGCATAGTCTTCCTCGTCATTAGTCTTGGATGAGGATCCATCCCTAGTATTCCGCCTGAATTCTTCTTGTACCAAATCTAACCAAAGTCACTCCCAATCTGGTAACTTCTCCCTCCCATTGACAGAGTCCTGTTAACTATGCCAACTCTTGGGAAGTCCTAGAAGTGCTAGGCTCACCAATTCATCATTTTATACGGTCACACCAACACTTCCAAGCTCGTCTCTACATTGAGTGAACTTCACAAAGTATGTTGGTACCATATTTCCCTCCTCCTTCCTGATTTTCCAGAGCTTGTGCTTCTGCGCCAACTTCCTTTGGTCACTGCTGTTCTGAAATAGATCTGTGAAGGCCTTCCACATTGCATATGGAGTCGCCTTTCCATGGAGACTCGAGACAATATGATCTCAAACTCCCTCTAATAAGATCCTCCTCACCCTTGCTACCTTCTTTGCCAAGCATCAAGAAGAGTGGTGTCTGCTACTATGGGCTTGGGAATATCATTATCAATGAATTCTTTCAACTTGTTGTCCTCCAGAACTACCTCCATTTTGTCTTTCCATGCAATATAATTAGAACTTCCCTCAAGTGCATATTCCAATCTTAATCCATTAAAAGCCATCTTGATCTGCTTGTCGCACCAATGAAACTATCTACAAGTTCGAATATTGTTCAACACAAACTCAATTTATTCTCCACTATTGTGATTTCTAGCGCTCTGATACCATGTATAAATTATACAAAAAATATGTATACCAATGGATTCAATATGATCATGCAATATAATAGAGAAAAATATTGAATCCTTATACAATTAATTTACAAAAATTAAACATGATTGCACAATCACACCAAGTAAAAGAAAGAATCAAATCAATCCACAACACATATATTTTTCTTGGGGAAATATTTCTACTCAAAACCCCTTTATCTCTATTGTATAATGAACCAAGGAAGCATGAAAAAATTACAATGCACTCTTCTCACAAGAGTCTGTTGCACTCCAATAACTGTCTCACACTGATCCAGAAAAAAATCGACCAACACTTATCCAATTTTAAGCCTTTGCTAAGCCTGCCTTGCTTGCGCAATTCATGTGGAATGCAATCCTTATTCTTTAGGAATTTCAGCCTTCCTTGACTGCGCAAACATCATGGGAAATCCTATGGTGTTTTAACTGCATCTGGGCAGTTTTCTAAAAATACAACTGATAGTTAACTTCTCTTTAACCTTTGTCTCAACTGGGTCTTCATTAGAACTGACATGCATGCACCTATTAATAGTAAATCACCTGTCACTTAATAGATAACTGCATGTCCCTGGATGCAAGTGTTAATCAAACTTAATGCGATGATGCATGTTGGGAGTGGCAAGTGGCACAGCCACTTTGCTGCCCGTAACCCCGCATTAATTCGCCATCATAAATCGACTTCAATGCGGCTCTGCATTCAATTTTTCACTGCCCTCCTGCTTCATTACTCTGCCATGGCTTCTCCCGAAGCCTCCGGGCCTGCTCTCAATTATGTTCCTCTGCCTCTTCAATATAGATGCCCCATGCTAGCCGCGCATCCATTTCTTTGCACCTCCACTGGTAAGCACTACCTAATTCTCAACTGCATTGAGTTTGGGATAGGATTCCATTACTCACAGAGCATATGTTGTAGTATTCACCTCAATTCTACCCCTATTGCTTCTGGAAGTGACCAGTTCCTCGCCGTCTCTTCTTCACATTATCCGTTCTCCTCACTCAGTGAAGCCATGCCTAGGTTGCAGCATCGTATGAGATGTAGACGAGGCAGTAGCAGAGGGAGAATTCCTCGCTCCTCGCCTTCGTCTGGTTCAAGATCCACCTCTTCACCCTCTTCTAAGTACTTCTCACCTCACTACCCTGATACGCGTAGCGGTAGAGGATGCACACGTTTCTATAGTTTTCACTCCCAGCATTCTGACCCTTTTGTTGCCACCATCCCGTCCAACTCCCAGTACTCTCATTACACTGCCCAATTCACCTACCAGTGCACCATGGATAAACCCACTATTAAAGCCACCATCAATGTCATGTTCCAGGAGGAGAAGCATGATGTTTATCTGGGCACGTGTCAGGACGAGCCTCATGATAAATTTCAGAGTGAGCCTTCTTCTTGCAAATGCCAACGGGTTCAAATAGGCGAAGGCACCACAGATGTAGACACTGCTGAGCAGACCCGGATTACAGGTGCTGAGCGAGAGAAGGAAGACGTGGATGTAGTGCAGGCCGCAAAGGATGAATTAGATGCCTACAACTGCCGAATTGTGGCAGAATGCCCAACTCCACCTCATGACATCTAATTCTGCCAGCTTCTTTTGGAATTAGGTTCACAGCTCACATTCTCTTGGGTGAATTTTAGTTTTTTTGGAAAAAATAGCTAGCTCTACTATGAATGTAAACAAAAAAGTGTTTTTTGATCTTATGTCGGTTTTCCCTGTGAGGGCGGATCTTATTTTTTGGACTCGACTGGTTTCCCATTATCAGGTAGTCGTACACATGTTTTGGATGATATATGCCGTGAATCATGGCTAGGAACTGCTGAGGCCAGTGCCTCATTGTAAATTATGTTTCAGTAATAGAATTTAGCCAAATTTAGAAAAAAAATAGATAATTGCATGTGAATTAAATTTTATTTAACTCACTTGACCTCTCACTAGTGCAAAAATCAGTTATAACTAGTTAAACTGATTTTAACTCACTTAATTGAGTTAACCGATTTCTCATGCATTAAACTAATACACTAATTGCAACTTGGAATCTAAAAATAATTGAATGACTGTGCATTCCTCACCAACCAACCTCAACTCTAATATCATGAGCTAACTGAGTCTATCACACTCAGTTAACTATTACAAGCATTTATGAGATAAGATTACAAATTATTGTCCAATTTAATTAAGGGAAAATTAAATCAGACGCATTTCCAATTTATTTAATAAATTGGATTGCACACTAATGTATTGCCAGGACCCATCACTATGTGACCTCTGATCCCACACTAGTGTGTGTGTTGTCATGTTGTTTCTGGATGCCAATTTCACTGTTTCTTGTTGCAAATTCCAACAATTGGTTCTAGTTTGAAAATGAATGAAAGATGGATCAACAAGGCTGGTGATCCGGATTTATGCAGGAATGCAACAGAATAAACATATAACTGTAAATAAAGAGATGCAGCGGAAATAACACTTCATTTCATTAATATCAAAGAACTAAAATTTGCTTACAGACAGAATGGAAATAAAACTAGCTAGGGCGCTGGTAGCTATCTGCGGGAGAAGAGATGTGGTGGCTACGAGCCTACGAGGCGAGTTACAATGAGGCTCGAGGGCATATTTATTATTTAGAAACAATGGAAAACCCTAAACATCCAAAACCCTAACCCTAGGAGATGAAGCGCCAAAACTATGGGCCACGTTTGGGTAAATTGGTGTTTCAACTTCCCGGGGATGTAACTTTGGCATACAATCTCCGTTTGACGCGCACCATACCTCGTTAGAAAGATCTATCCAAGGAATACAACTTACGGTGTGAGCAACATCAGTCCATGGACCCATGTTGCTCCCATTTTTCCCAAAAAACGTCGTTTAGGGCCTCAAAATGGCTCCGGAAGTTCAGGACCAAAAAAACTGCTAAAAATAGTAAGTTGTGTCGAAACTGAAAAACTGAAAGAGACAATGGTGGGGCCCCAAGTGGAATAGGTGGGTGGCCACCAATATCCACCTGGATCATTCCTCCCCCTTAGGAAGCAATGGTCCCAGTGGTTAAGTTCCTCCATGAGATGAGGAGAATTCTGTTGGGAACCTAGTCCACAGTGAACCACTTTCCCTGGTGCGAGGAGTTGGCCGGCTTGACAACCGATACAATTGGATCTTTTGTTGGTGAGTGTTCTTGATTTGCATGTCCATGATACAATCTGTGGTGGCTTGTTCCATGCAGTCTGGGTTTAACTCTATTGGTGTGAGTTGTTCTGCAATGTTAGAGGTGTCCAGTAGAGGTGGGAAGTAGGGACGAAGGCGATCCACATTGAATACTGGGCGCAGACCAAGGAATGGTGGAATCTGAATTTTAAGCTCAAAGGCATTGTTACCTACAACCTTGGTGATGGTGTACGACCCGTATCAGAGCGGGCGAAGCTTGCGGTGAGGTCCAGTGAGGCGCTCCTTCTGCAAATGTAACCACACTTTATCGCCCACCTAGAAGTTGTGTGGCACCCGATGTTGATCATGGAATTTCTTGTACTTAGCATTGGCTCTGTCCAATATGTCATGAACCTGTTAGCGGATGTGTTGAATACGCTCGATGAAGCTATTTGCTTTGTCAACTTTAGACTGGACGTGAGCCGAATCGGCCTAAGTAGTTGCAAATGGCATGGCTACATCAATGGGTCATAGTGGCTGGAATCCCAAGCCCACCTGAAAGGGGTTGTGGTCGGTTGAGCTGTGGAGAACCTGGTTATAATTGTGTTGTACATATGGAAGGCTCTCATCCCATGTGTGTGGATTATTTGAATTGTACATGCGTAGAATGTGTACAATCATCCTATTAACGACCTCTGTCTGGCCATCAGTTTGGGGATGGAAAGTTGTGGACTTAGTGAGCTTGGTGTCCAACATTGACCAGAGGCTGGACCAAAATGTGCTGAGGAACCTACTATCACTATCTGATATGATAGACTGTGGGATCCCAAAGTGCACCCACACTCGTTCAAAGAAGAGTTTAGTAGTGGCTTCTGCTGTGATATTCTTCTTGCAAGCCGCCATAATGGCCATCTTCGAGAATCTATTGACGACCACGAAAACACAGTCATTTGCATGCTTAGTAGAAGGTAGGCCCAACATGTAATCCATGGAGATGGATTCCCAAGGTCGACTAGGGTTAGGTATCGGATTATATAGGCCTTGCTTCTTGATGGTTGGTTTGGCAATGGCACATGCAGTGCAGGATCTGATGTGCTTACCGACATCCTTTTGAAGGTTTGGCCAATAGAAATACTTCTGCAGTACTCCTACTATTTTCTCAACCCCGAAATGCCCAGCTGACTTTCGAGCGTAGTGTGCTTCCCATAATCTTGGCACGCTCGTTTGAAGGAACACAAGGTGTCCCATGTGAGATAATAGTGCATCTTGGAGGTGAAAATTTGGAACTTGCGTAACTCCCAAGAGTGCCTTGTAAGTGTGGCTGAATTCTGGGTCACTCTCATAGAGAAGCGACCAATCAGAAGTCTCATGCCCACAAGAGTTGAGCATGGTGGTGAGCGCCACGATCGGTGGTCGACTGAGGCAGTCTGCAACATTATTGGTGCTACCATTCTTGTACTTGATGTTCAAATGAAACTATTGCAGATATGTGGACCACTTCTGATGGCGATCATTCTACAACTTCCCTTGTGTCTGTATGAATTGCAGGGGCCGGTGGTCTGTGTGGATGATTGTTTCCTTCCCCAAAATGTAATTCTTCCATTGTCGACAAGCTTGCACGATGGGTATTTCTTTGTCATAAGTGGGATACTTGCGAACTATGTGGAGACAATGTCTCATTGTGAAATGCCACTGGATGTCCTTTTGTTGAGTAAGAACTACCCCAATAGCATAGTCGAGAGGCATCTGTCTCGATCTCAAATGGGCTGTTGCAAGTACGAGTAAAGTGAGCAGGGGGCGAACGGGGCGATTTCAGTGCAGCGAATACTTATACGTTGAGGTTAGGCCAAAATAATTTTTCTTTCGCTCCTCCCTTTGTGACTTGACTCAAGGGCCAAGTGATATGAGAGAATCCCAACATGAACCTGCAGTAGAAATTAACAAGACCCAAAAAGCTGCGAAGCTGTGTTAGAGTGGTTGGGGCCAGAAAATCCCAAATTACTTGGACCTTGGTTGGATCCACATGCACCAATCGTTCATCAATAATGTATACCAGATATTGAACCTGGGTCATGCCAAAAGTGCACGTCTCTAAATTGGCACACAACTTGTCTTGCCACAGTGTTTGGAGGACTTGTCGGATGTGGTGAAGGTGCTCTTCCTAAGTCTAGCTGAAGATCAGAATGTCATCCAAGTACACCACTACAAATGAGTTGGTGAATGGCTGCAAGATGTCGTCCATCATCCTCATGAAGGTTGCAGGAGCATTCGCCAACTCGAAAGGCATGACTAGCCATTCAAAAAGGCCTTCCTTGGCTTTGAAGGCAGTCTTCCACACATCAGAGGGCTCAATTGGTACTGGTGATACCCGGACTTAGGGTTGATCTTGCTGAAATATTTTTCACCTTTGAGTTGGTCAGAAGGTCGCCAAATCCGTGGGATTGGGTGCCTATTCCGGACAGTGATCTTCATTCGGCGCCGATAGTCAACACGAGAGTCTCCACGTCCCATCCCTTCTTAAATGCCAACACGATCGGGCTCCCACGGGCGATGAACTTGATGCGATGCGACCTTTTATACCCAAGCAACTCTGATCTTTGCCTCTTGATTTCATCTTTCTCCTAGAGCGCCGATAGATCGGTCCATTGGGTAGCGGCGCACCTGGGGTTAGATCAATCGGGTGCTTGACCTGACAGTGTAGAGGAACCCCTGTGGGTGAGGTGAAGATGTCCCCGTACTCCTCCACAACCTTATCCATTTGTTTTTTTCGTGCAGAGGAGCCTTGTTTGGAGGTCATGGCCACAGTCTTCTTCTTGCCCTGGGGGCGGATCATCAGGAAAATGAATTTCCTGGTTTGGGAAATGAGCTTATTGCATTGTTTTGCAATAACCAAAGAGATAGCCACAGGAGGTGGTACCTCTGGTATCCTGTACAACTTATTTCCCAAAGTAACAATAATAGCATGAGGTCGAGACTCATACACAGCATGACGCTTCCACAAGTATGGTTGTCCTAATAATACATCAGAAACATCAATAGGAGCAACATCACATAATAAATCATTTGTGAAGGGCTTGATGTTATAGAGAAGGCGGCACTGTTGGTTGACGCAGAGATCTCATCCTTGGTGAAGCCACCCAATGGTGTATGGATGTGGGTGAGCTGTGGTCAGCAAGCCCAACCGCTTCACGGAATCTCTTGATATGAGGTTATTTTGGCTCCCATTGTCGATAATGAACTATACTGGGGAGCCCTTTACCCACATCTGGGAGTGGAAGAGATGTTCCTCCTCCTATGGATCTTCTGGTTCCTCCTTCTGAATCTTCGTAGTGGCAACAGTGGCGTTGGGCTTTGCATCAATAATCTGTTTCCCTTTCTCATTCCCCTTGTCAAGTTCTGATTCAGAGTCAGAGTGTGCATATAACTCATAAGCCCTCATCTCGGCCACTAGTGACTGCTTGGCCCGACACTCACTTGTGTTGTGAGTGGAGCTCTTATGGAACTCACACCACTCCGTGTCCTTCTTTGGCTTTGCGGTGCTGTTCTTTTCTTGTGGCTTCGATGAGTATCTTTGGCCACCATGCCTTGGCTCACGCCCTTTGTTACGTGGTTTGGAAGCACCTTTCCCTTGCTTTTGATTAAACGAGATCCAAAGTCTAGCTTCTTCTGCTTGAATTTTTGCTCAATCTTGGCGTATCTGGGTATGCGTACCAAGCGAGGAGTAATGGGAACTCCATTTCCTCTGAATGTATACGTAACGGTTTCAGCTGCGATACTTTAGCACCGGATCTTTCTGATCTGTTTCTCTGAATCTTTGATACCCAACTTTGTGCGCAGGGTATGGAACAGATTCGTTAGCTCATGCACATCTTGATCCCTTTGTTTTCGCAGCGTGGTCCATTGTATGTACTTATCCTCATAGCTCCCCATGGGATAGTACTGTTCCTTGACGGCATCTCGGAAATAATTCCAAGTTGGTACGGCCGAGAACAGAGAGGGTTCTGTCTGATCCTTTTTCTCACAGTAGGTTTCCCATGAGTCCTTAACATGGGGGGTAGCTTTGAGGAGTGCAAAAATAATCTTCTCCCGGTATGAAAAGTCATGAACAGAGAAATATCCTTCTAATAGATTCAACCATCTATCTACGGCATCTGCTTCTATTTGACCCTCAAATATGGGAATGTCAAAATTTACTTGTACCTTAAAAGTCGCGCCTCCAGAGGCACATTGAATCTGAATGCGCCGCCCGGTGGGTAGCCGTTGAAGGATCCGAGCAAAGTTATCCATCATCGCGTTCCTTTGTTTTTCGAGGGCCTCCTCGAGCAATATTTTGATAGGATCTCCTGCTCCCTCATCTTTCTTTTCGTCCCCCATGGGCGTCCGTCGAGGTTTGCGAGGCTGATCTTGCAAAGGTTCCACCAGATCAAGCCCTAGCTCCTTATACCCAGACCTCGTTGGGGACATGCAAAGAAGGATCGAGAAAAAGCAGACCGCTCTGATACCACTGATCCGGATTTATGCAGGAACGCAACAGAATAAACACATAACCATAAAGATAGAGATGCAGCGGAAATAACACTTCATTTCATTAATATAAAAGAACTGAAATTTGCTTACAGACAGAATGGAAATAAAACTAGCTAGGGCACTGGTAGCTATCTCTGAGAAGAGATGTGGTGGCTACAGGCCTCTGAACTGAGTTACAATGAGGCTCGAGGGCCTATTTATTATTTAGAAACAATGGGAAACCCTAAACAGCCAAAACCCTAACCCTAGGAGATGAAGCGCCAAAACTATGGGCCTCGTTTGGGTAAATTGGTGTTTCAACTTCCCAGGGGTGTAACTTTGGCATACGATCTCTGTTTGATGTGTACCATACCTCGTTAGAAAGATCTATCCGAGGACTACAAATTTGGAAGGAGCAACATCAGTCCATGGAAGTTTTCCCAAAAAACGTCGTTTAGGGCCTCAAAACGGCTCCGGAAGTTTAGGACCCGAAAAACTACTAAAAATAGTAAACTGTGCCGAAACTGAAAAACTGAAAGAGACAATGGTGGAGCCCCAAGTGGAATAGGCGGGTGACCACCAATATCCACCTGGATCAGCTGGAAAGGTAGCTTGTGGATCAGGGGTAGTAGCTCCTTCAAGTTGGTGATAGTAAATTTCAGGGTCAAGAGTCCCTTCCAATGAGTGTCAGTAAATGAGCAGAGGTAATAGTCCCTTTCAGAAGAGACTGATAAACAAGCAGGGGTAGTAGTCCCTTTCACTGAATACTGATAAACGAATAAGGATAAAATTTATTTCCAGTAAAAACTGATAAACCTACAAGTAGTGGCTTGTGGGGAAATGATGTAATGAAGTTGAAGCTTGTAATAAATTGAATATTGGTGTTTTATTTATGTTTTTATCATGTGCTTGATGATGATTATGTTATGATTGAGTTGTGTTTTTGATCCATGAGCAATTTCTAAATCGATTGAAAAATATAATTTGTGAAAAATTGTATAATTTGGCCACACTACTGATTCACCCCCCCTCTCAGTAGGTCTTGGTTTCTATTGTTTCTAATTACAAAGTTTTGAGCAAAGTGTAATTTTGTGTAGTGTGGAAGAATGCTACTAGTTATCCACAAGTTTTTGATATTTTTTGTAGTAGAGAGAAAAAAGAGAAAGATCAAAGATCAAGAATTATAAATGAGGATAATTAAATAGAGTGCATGTAGATCTAATCTGAAAATGTAATGAAAAAGGGATATGCGAGGCAAAAATAGATGGGATCAATGAATCCAAGGGGGATTGGTGTCTCCTACAATTTGTTTGCAAATGTGAGTGGATAGGTGTCTCCAATAAGTTGCTTCTTGTAAATATGAGGGGATTGGTGTTTGCAACAAGTTGGTGCTTTCTACTTGATAATACGAGGGAAGGGAGATTTGTAATTCTTTCACCAGTCAACATGGAGATTACACATAACATCTAAAATAATATTTGATATTAAAACTCAACATAGAGTTGACATTTGTATGTAAAAAATATATATTAATAACAAAAATGTGCCAACTTTATATAGAGAGAGATAAAGAAATTAAATGAAAAAAATTCCTTATATTTTTACTTTTATAGTAATATTTGAGTTTTCATATTAAGTAACATAATTTTGTATCAAATCTCTATATATAGAGATAAAATAATTGAATGTATAAAAATCCTTATATTTTTACTTGTGCAGTATGAGCCATGTGTACATTCAATAAAATATTTGAACATCCTTATTAACTAATATTTCAATATCAACTTCATACATACATACATACATACATACTGTTGAGGAGGTAAATCCCCTTTGCGGACAGAGGCGATCCCTACTAGCCCAGCAGGGGTCTAGCAACAATCATCAAATGCTACAGCGCAAGTTCCTAATTGAGAACAAATAAGCCAATGATGGAGGCCTACCTAGAGTCCAGTGCTATGATTCGTAGAAGAGACAGCGTTCCCGTTCCTCAGCCTTGGCAGATCACGATCCCCACGATCCCCGTGAATGGACACCTGCACATGCAAATGTTGGGTGTGGAGCCTGATTATCTTGTTTACTTTGTATCACAGCTTTGGACCCTCGTACCTTAAAAGGGGCGGCAACGCCGCCCGAAATTAACACGCTGTAGTCCAGTGGGGCTGCAGCTGGAGTTCCCCGTTGCTCAAAGTGCCACCAAAGCAAAAAATTGATGTAAAATTGCCTTGTAAAAGTATAGTAATTTCTAGTCAATCTGGGCCGTTCATTAGGCAAATGATCTGACGGTAGAAGTTATGTTTAGATTAGGTTTTTTTGCCCTAGAAGGCAACCCCCTTGTATATATGGGGGCATTGTATTATGGCTGTATATTATGTGTGTATTCTCGGAGCGAGAAACAGAGAGGGAGACTGTGAGAGAGAACAGAGGATATTACAGCGGATCTGCTGTAGGTTTTGTCTCTTCATTTTGTTGGATAATATAAAGTAAGGACTGGCTGTTCGGGGTGGACGTAGCCCAAACTGGGTGAACCACGTATATCTGTGTCTCTCTGGTTTTATGTGTTTTGTGTGCTTGTATTTTCCGCACATTTTATGTGTTTCATTGCTCTGTAATATTTAATTTTCTAACAACTGGTATCAGAGCCGAAGGTATATTTGGCTGATAAACTCGCAGGAAAAAAGGGTTCCTGGTTCGAGTGGGAGCAATGGCGGACGATGGTAAGTTTAGGGTCGAGAAATTTAACGGCCAAAACTTTGCGCCGTGGAAGATGCAGATGGAAGATTATCTGTATCAGAAAGATCTGTACCTACCATTGAGCGGAAAAACAAAGAAGCCGGCGACCATGACAGACGTGGAATGGAACATTCTCGATAGAAAGGCACTCGGAACAGTACGGTTGTGTCTTGCGGCGTCAGTCGCCTTCAATATTTCGAAGGAAACAACAACAGAGGGTTTGATGCAGACGTTGGCGAAACTGTATGAAAAACCCTCGGCCTCAAACAAGGTATTTCTTATGAAACGACTATTTAATATGAAGATGTCGGAAGGTGGATCTGTTGCAGACCATTTAAATGAATTTAATACAGTTACCAGTCAGTTAAGTTCTGTAGGGGTAAACTTTGATGATGAAGTTAGAGCTCTGTTATTCTTATGCTCATTACCAAAAATCTGGAATGGTTTGGTTATGGCCATTAGTAACTCTGTCTCCGGATCTAGTACTTTAAAGTTTGATGATGTTGTCGGTGCTATCCTTAGCGAGGAAATGCGACGGAAAAGCTCCGGTGAGACATCGGGTAATGCTTTGAGTGCAGAGTCTAGGGGAAGGAGAATGGAAAGAGGAAAGAGCTCAGGATATCGTAGTAAATCAAGAAAAGGCAGATCCAAGTCCAGATCGGGGATAGTGTGCTAGAAATGCGGAAAGAAAGGACACCTAAAGAAAGACTGTAGATCTCGGAAGGGAAAAGAAGGAGACACACAGCAAGAAAACAATCATGAAGAAAATGTGACAGGTGATGTGTTACAAGATGCTTTGATTCTTTCTTTCGAAAATGTTACTCATTCTTGGGTTATAGATTCAGGGGCTTCATTCCATGCCACACCTGATAAGAAATATTTTCATGACTATGTCCAAGGAGATTTTGGACAAGTTCGTTTGGGTGATGATAAACCCTGTAAAATTGTTGGAATGGGTAAAGTTCTTGTAAAACAACAAAATGGAAACCAATGGCTATTAAAGGAGGTAAGGCATGTTCCAGATCTGAAGAAAAATATGATTTCAACAGGGCAGTTAGGCAGTGAAGGTTGTGTGACAACTTTCACAGATAAAACTTGGAAGGTCACCAAAGGAGCCCCGGTAATAGCAAAAGGCGAAAAGGTTGGTACATTGTATTTATGCAATGGTATTTCTAACTCTGTTAATGCTTTAACTTCCAAAGGAGCAGATGCAGCATTATGGCATCATAGGCTCGGACACATGAGTGAGAAGGGAATGAAGATTCTTCACTCAAGAAATTTGTTGCCAGGTTTGAAGAATGTTGATTTGGATTTCTGTGAGAATTGCATCTATGGAAAGCAGAAGAGAGTCAGATTTCTCAGAGTTGGGAAAGAAAAGAAGAGCGAAAAATTGGAGCTTGTGCATACAGATGTATGGGGACCTACTCAGGTATCATCTCTCGGTGGCTCTCGTTATTATGTTACTTTTATTGATGATGCTACTAGAAAAACATGGATTTATTGTATTCAGAATAAATCTGATGTATTTGATATTTTCAAGAAATGGAAAGCTTTGGTTGAGATTGAGACAGGAAAGAAGTTGAAGTGTCTCAGATCAGACAATGGAGGTGAGTATTGCAGCAAAGAGTTTGATAGGTACTGCTCAGAGCATGGAATTCGTAGAGAGAAGACAGTTCCAAGAACACCACAAGAAAATGGTGTGTCAGAAAGGATGAACAGAACAATCATGGAGCGTGCAAGGTGCATGAGATTGCATGCAGGATTGCCTTTACAATTTTGGGCAAATGCTGTAGATACTGTTGTTTATCTAATAAACATAGGGCCTTCAAGTTCCTTGGATGGTGGTATTCCAGAGGAAGCATGGACAGGTAAAAAGGTAAACTACTCTTTTTTAAAGCCTTTTGGTTGTGAGGCCTTTGTCCATATTAATAAAGAAAAAAGAACAAAGCTTGAGGCAAAATCAAAGAAATGTACCTTTATTGGATATGGTGCTAATGATTTTGGTTATCGCTTATATGATTATGAAAATCACAAAATCATTAGGAGCAGAGATGTAATATTCAATGAAAAGGTCCTGTATAAGAATCAGCTGCAGGAAAAGAAACAGGAAAAAGAAAGCAAAGAATACACGGTTCTTGATGAGATAACTGAAAAAGTAAAGGTGTCTGAAAATAATCAACAACCACAGCAACATCAACCACCACAACAACAACAGGCACCTCAAACACCCGAAAGTGGTGTTAGAAGATCTACCAGGATAAGTAGACCCCCTGAACGATACTCTCCTTCATTATATTATTTATTGCTGACTGATTCTGGTGAACCTGAATGTTATGAAGAAGCAATACAGGTTGAAAGCAGGAAGAAGTGGGAGCAAGCCATGGAAGAAGAGATGGACTCCTTAATGCATAACCAGACTTGGGATTTAGTCAAGTTGCCTGCAGGTAAAACTACATTGTAGAATAAATGGGTTTACAGGCTAAAGGAAGAAGATGGAGGAAAACAGAGGTACAAAGCTAGACTTGTGGTGAAGGGGTTTGCACAGAAGAAAGGTATTGATTTTGATGAAATATTTTCTCCTGTTGTTAAAATGAATTCAATCAGAACTGTTTTAAGTCTTGTAGTAGCGGAAGATTTACATCTTGAACAGTTAGATGTAAAGACAACATTTCTCCATGGAGATTTGGAGGAAGAGATATACATGCAGCAACCAGAAGGATATGAGGTAAAAGGGAAAGGAAAATTGGTGTGCAGGTTAAAGAAGAGCTTGTATGGCTTAAAACAGGCTCCAAGGCAGTGGTATCTAAAATTTGACAAGTTTATGTCTGAACAAGGTTATACTAGATGCCACTCTGATCATTGTGTTTATCTAAAAAGGAAAAATGATGGCAGCTATATTATATTGTTATTGTATGTAGATGACATGCTTGTTGCAGGATCTAACATGCAGGAAATAAATGTGCTCAAAAGAAAATTGGCAAATTCATTTGCAATGAAGGATTTGGGAGCCGCAAAACAAATCCTTGGTATGAGGATAGCTAGAGACAGGAAAAATCACAAATTAACACTGTCTCAGAATGAGTACATAGAAAAGGTGTTGAAAAGATTTAATATGCAGAATGCAAAACCAGTTAGTACACCCTTTGCTAGCCATTTCAAACTTAGTAAGGAGATGTGCCCAAAGACCCAAGAAGACATGGATTATATGTCTAAAGTTCCATATGCATCAGCAGTTGGAAGTTTAATGTATGCAATGGTCTGCACAAGGCCTGATATTGCACATGCAGTGGGAGTTGTAAGCAAGTATATGAACAATCCAGGAAAAGAACATTGGATGGCAGTAAAATGGATTCTCAGATATTTGAGAGGTACCACAAATCAAGCATTATGCTTTGGTGGTTCAAACATTGCTCTACAGGGATATGTTGATGCAGATATGGCAGGTGACAGAGATAACAGGAGGAGCACTACAGGATATGTATTTACCGTAGGTGGAACAACTATCAGTTGGGTTTCAAAAATCCAAAGTGTTGTTGCACTTTCAACAACAGAAGCAGAGTATGTTGCTGCTACAGAGGCTAGTAAAGAAATGATTTGGTTACAAAGGTTTATGGATGAATTGGTTAAGAAGCATGATATGGGCACACTATACAGTGATAGCCAAAGTGCTATTCATCTTGCAAAGAACTCAACATTTCATTCCAGGACTAAACACATACATCTCAAGTACCATTTCATACGGTCAGTATTGGAAGATGGAGAGTTGAAGTTGGAAAAGATACACACTAGCCAGAATCCTGCAGATATGCTAACAAAAGTTGTAACTAGGGAGAAACTGAGAACATGCTCAGTTTCAATTGGTCTTCAAGGATGACGATGAAGATGAGGAACAACCATGTCCAAAGAGGAGTCATTTTCCAACAAATGAAGCAGCGATGGAGTTGCTACAATCAGTCTCCAAGTGGGAGATTGTTGGGTGTGGAGCCTGATTATCTTGTTTACTTTGTATCACGGCTTTGGACCCCGTATTTGGGCATGGGCGTAACGCCGCCCTGAATTTAATCGTCGGCTGTGGGGGTCCAGGGGCTAATGGTTCCCCAGTGGGGGTTTTCGGCACCCGAAGCTAAAAACAGATGTAAAATTGCCTTGTAAAAGTATAGTAATTTCTAGTCAATCTGGGCCGTTCATTAGGCAAATGATCTGACGGTAGAAGTTATGTTTAGATTAGGGTTTTTTTCCCTAGAAGGCAACCCCCTTGTATATATGGGGGCATTGTATTACGGCTGTGTATGATGTGTGTATTCTCGGAGCGAGAAACAGAGAGGGAGACTGTGATAGAGAACAAAGGATATTACAGCAAATCTGCTGTAGGTTTTGTCTCTTCATTTTTGCTGGATAATATAAAGGAAGGACTGGCTGTTCGGGGTGGACGTAGCCCAAACTGGGTGAACCACGTATATCTGTGTCTCTCTGGTTTTATGTGTTTTGTGTGCTTGTATTTTTCCGCATATTTTATGTGTTTCATTGCTCTGTAATATTTAATTTTCTAACAGCAAAGAACAACACGAATACAAGCATAAAATCCAGAATACGCAACTATATATCAGTCAGAAAGGATATAACTCATTATTAACATAAGCGAAAAACAGAGTGGAACCATAACCGGTAGTCATTCATTAATAAACAACCGAAAGAGAGTACAACTAATGTTCTGACGCCGCGGTCTCCTTCGAAAGGGTCCCCATTCGTTCACGTCTCGCAAAGCTCACCAAGGAAAGGGCAAGCCTCTCTAGAGTCTCTCGACGATAGTCTCCTTACTTGAGTCGGCCTTAAGGGAAGAAAGAGGGCTCTTACAGCACAAAGGCTCTTGGGAATTTGGAGATTCAAAGCTTAGGCACTTCCAGACTAGCTTGCAATGGAATTGAGCAAGCTTTTATAGACGGGGAAGGAGGGAGTTGGGATCCCTATTATTATGGGATTGGTCCTATCATCAAGGAAGGTTCCATGAGAGGTGGCAGACCACTTCCCTTCCATGGAACTCCTGCAGCCAAACCCCCAACTCAGATAGGCAACATTTCGAGTTTGCTGGAAATACAAATTCCGCCATCTTTATTTAAAAACACTCCTTAAATTGGCCGTTCGATCTACTGGGAAAGAGCGCCAATATACCAGCCTCTTTGTAGTATTTCCATTGGCGCGAGGTGATGAACTGTGAAATGCGCTAATGCAAAAGAGATTTTTACATGGCTTGCAAGGAGATGTCTTTAGGGCAATTGAAGCTCATGTTTAGAGGAATGCATTGATGATGATTTCAAGGCATGACAATGTTCACAGGTCACAAGATGGGTCCTCCATTGTGCGGGATGGGGAATGGTAGGGATGGTGACAAATTACTGTGTAACAGATGCCCCCTAAAGTATGAGGCCCGAGAGAGAGAGGGGTGAAATGCTTTACGAGAAAATTTTCAACTGAAGCCCCGCCGTCGGAAAACCTGCGTAGAAAAATACAACTGATATCTCAAGTACATGATGTATATGTGGTATGGGCGCAGCCATCCGAAACATAGTACACTATAATCTGGATCCAGGGTATGGGTGCAGCCATCCAGCGAGGATCAAATAAATAGACTCAGGTATGGTTGCAACCATCCAATCAATGAGTCATGTACATAATGATAATTATCCACAATCGCAGCCTGGATTACAACAGACACAATCCAGGGTCTTGCGCTCCATCTCGACCCAAACAAAGTACAAGTTCAAGCATGCGAATATGTGAGCTGAAGTCGAACATGCAAGAACATCGTCTGATTACCAGCCAATGATGAGAGCTGTTAACAGACGCGAGAGGAAACACCAATAATGACAATGGCCCTCAAGGTACTATAGGTACAATCTACGGCGTGTGAATCAATGAGCTGGCATCGAACACCCGTAGAATCACTCGATCGGAGGCCAATGATGAAAACCCCATGTCGAATGCGACGAACCTGCCATTGGGGCATGCAGGCTCCAAGGTACCATAAAGGAGTCTCTAGATCAACTTCCTGGATAATGAGCTGAAGTCGACAGGAAGTGACCTTGATCGAGGGTGGGCCATAATGTTTCCCACATCATCAACACGAGACAGAGGAACATAATGTTTTGTTGTGAATCAGGATCGTATGAGAATCAGAGGAAGGTTGATATTCGCAGAGGCCAACTTCTCTTGAAAATATAAACGGCACGACAGTGGACTTGGCAGTATTTGACATCAACGGATCAGAGGTCATGGTGACAAGGAAATGAGCAAATGAGAGGTCAAAAGGGATTATCCAAACCCACGGAGGCAAAGTGAAGAAACGAGATGAGATGTCCCCAACCCGACACGAATGCAGACAAGTGCCATGTTCAAGAGCGACATACTGCCAACGACAATGATGATGGTTCCATTTTTTCCCCCACCATTTCTGGCGAGTACCCCAATTATTTTTGATAGCAAGCTTGAAGGGGATATCATATGCTTGTAATATAAGTCCGCCCTTCGGGCGAATCCATCCTAGTGCATTTAACGAGTCCTAGGAAGGAGAAACTCGAATAACGTCATGATTGACAATTTCCGATGTCATTTAGGTTTAACGAGTCTGAAAAAGGAAGAACTCGACGTATTTTCATGTTTAGAGAGTTTGAAAAGACAGCAGAAAAGTAAACTCCAACGATCCCTTTTCGTAAATAGTTCCTCAGATCTGAAAAGGTAGAAAACAATATCCGAGAAAACCTCCTAGTCGCGATAGGCTAGGGTATTCCTTTTTCGTAATCAATCTATCCCACCCCGAAAGAGGGGTAAACGTATACTGGGTAGATGTCGATTCATGTCCATTTTAACGAGATCGAAACGACAAGGGCCTCGGCAATCTTTCCATGTTTAGATAGTCAGAAAAGAGTTGAAATATGACTCCAAAGTGACTTTTTCGTGTATTTACCGAGCCCGAAAAAGTATAAAATACAACTCGTTTCCATCGTTAAAGTCGCAAAAACCTGCTGCTGCACATACCAAGCAAGCGTAAAACCCATTTTCGACATAACATATTAAAATATTTAATAAAAATAACTTTTAAAACTCATCTTATGTCAAAAAAGTTATAAATATGCCAAAATGGTAAAAACAAAATTACATTTACTATTTACCTTGGTAAAAAGCAGCAGTGGTCCATTTTGGAGTGCAAACTTCTGACGGCGATTGCGACAGATCCGGTTGACCATTCAGATTCTCGTCTGCTACAGGTAAGAGGTGCTTCCCTGTACTTCATTTCAATCCATTTTTAATAGTTTTCCCTTATGTATCAGCCCTCTGTGGCCACTTTTTGAATTTTTAGGGCCGCGCTCATTGGCACGAGTATCGGGCATGGACCCGCGCCAATGGGCTTTTTTATGCAAAGGGCTCGCGCCACGTTGTGCGACTATTCACAAAACAGCCGCGCCAGCGGCCGAACCTAAAATTCCGCCTAAAAATCCGAAATATTAATCATTTTAAATGAAATTTGAAGCCTACCAGAGATCTAATCAAGGGTTAATGACCATGTGGATGCAGGAAATCAAGCAAAATGGTGATTGAGTGGAAAGAAAGAGAGCATGGAGAAGAGGATGAACAGGCCATAGAAAGTGAGGCTTGCATGAATTCCCTCAGAAACTGTGGGCTAAAAAAGTTCTTCCTTACACCTTGTCTACGAGCTCAGCCCGAGCTCCTCCAGTATTTGATCAGTATTTGGGACGAACATGAACAAGTGTTCAAGTTGCGAGACCAGGTATTGGAACTGGAGGTCTCCGATGTGTATTTCATAACCGGATTGTCCCGCAGAGGCCCGGTACCCATCCTGACTGGGAGCAGACCATCTGGCGAGAAGATGGAAGAAGTGATGGCACGAGTGTGCCAAGGAGCACAAATGGGATCAGGGAGCAAAAAGGTGGATATCCACACTATCCCCGATCTGGCATTGAGAGTTGTCCTACATACCATCACGCGGGCTGCAGGATCGCAGGCACCGCACGAGGCCACAAAGGCCCAACTCCTGCTGGCCTCAGAATGCATGAGTCCCTTATTGTTTGACTGGGAAACAACAGTAACAATAAACATGAAAAGACAGCTCACAAAATGCAAGCAAGCCAAGTTGAAATAGTTTGGCTATGGTTCCATCCTGGTATCGTTCATTCTAGAACGTTTACCAATCTTCCAGGGCCAAGGGGCCATAGTAGCAGATCCGATACCACGAGAGCCAAGAATGGCTCGCTAGGCAGCACTAATGCCCAGAGCTGGAGGCGGCCAACAGATGTCCTGGAAGCCGGAGTTTTTTAGGTGGTTACGGCGCCAATTGATTGTAGTGGAGGATTGGCCATATGCAGGAACTGACTTCACCGGAGACCCAGATCTCCCACTGCCAGAAGGAGATGACTGGGACGAGGAGTTGGGTAAGACCTCATGTTTTTTGATTTTTTATGTTTTATGTTTTTTTTGTTAATACACATTCGTCCTAACACATTTTATATATATATGCAGATGTGGGCCCTGAGAGACCAGCTGGAATGTCTCCAATCTCGCAGATAACTCATCTCGCCCCTGATCCTTAGGGAGAGGGCACAGGAGGGGAGGATTTGATCCAGAATCTCGAGGGCATTACCCAAGTGATCCCGGACTATGCTCGGCTGGCGGATGTACCGATGGCGTACCAGCGTCATATGGTGGGAGTTCCAAGTCGAATCCACTGAATTCTGAGACGCTTAGTGCGTGCAGTTACATGTTATCATGAGAACCATGCAGATTAGCTCTTAGGGATTATACCACACCTATTTTTTGAGAGACATATCGTCTCCGGATGTACTTAAGACGATTATGTATATTTTGACTTTATGTGACACACTCTATGTAAACATTTCGATATCTATATATATATGCATATCTATTTCTAGATGGATCTTTCTTTACATGTGATGATGATTTACAAATTGCGCAAATGTCTGTCTAATACCAAATTTGCTACTGCATCTGTTAATGTATTCAAATGCCTAGGTATATGATGATATGTAATGTAGTCAAAATTCCTTTCCATTAATCGAATACGCAGATACAGACGTAAAATGGACGGGTTTCTTACCGAATAGTGTCCGTTCAACTGTAACACTACAAGTTGCGAATCTAGATACACGAGCAATTCACGGATACCAAGGTTTACTGCCTCGGTTAATAATTCTAACACAGCACTATATTCCGCGATGTTGTTCGTAGTACATCCTAGGCACACTCCTTGCAGGTTGACCAACTCACCAGCAGGATCATAGATTACCCAGGCTGCCGAAGACAGATTCTTGGTACTGCGGGAGGCACCATCCGTGAAACCAACAAATGGATGAATAGACATCTGCACAACTAGGAAGACCCGATCAGCAGAAAGATGTTTACAAGGCACACCACACCATACATGCACACAAATGAAAAACACACACCTATGTACACTAAAGACGGGCATGCCCCCCAGCATGGTGTCTCAATTCGAGGTGCATGCCCCCCAAGCTTCAGTCCATAGAAGATGGAGTGAAGGTTGAAAACAAATGAGATTTGAACTAAATCTATCAAAACTCGAATTGAAAATGCTCGTGTTTCATTATTTTAACGAGGTTGACACACTTAAAAGAACTATCCTCGTAACGACTTGTTTTATTGTTTTAGGAGCTTAACACAAGTGGAAGAACTATGCTCCGACGAGCTCCAAGGAGGAGGCTCAGGAGGGAGATGATCATGTACGATCTCAACGATCCTCAGGTTACCTTCCGAAAAAACTTCGTGCGTCAAAATGGGTGTTTGAAGAGGAGGGGTAGGAACCTGAGTAACATAATGCTCCAGACAGTCAGTCATTGCCCCCAAGCTAGGCATAAAAGAGGAGCGATGATGTCCATCGCCCCAAGGTAGCTCCTCAAGAGACATAGTTTCAATGATGGCCTCATCGGAAGGAAAAGTCTCTTTGAGAGGATCAGGTGAATCGGCCTGACCAAGCTAGGGGAATTGAGAGTAGACGTCGAGATCCATGATCAAAGGAGCATGCTGAGGAGGTGGAGGATCAGATGTGGCAACAATTTCACTGTAGCTGATCTCTACTGGAGTCAAGGGCATTGATTCTCCAAACTCAAACACCTGCTCAGGCGTAGGAATAAGCCAGGGGTCATCGGACCTGGACATCATGTTGACTTGAGCGGTGTGCGGTGGTGGTGCGGGAAAAATACCCATGAGGACCAGGTCTTTGAAGAGACCAGGTCCCACACTGTCCGGGGGATTCAAAATTTGATCCACGTATGGCACGTTGTTCTCAGAGGTAGAGGTGAAAAATGACAACTGATCCACCGTGACAATTTTTCCCTCGTGAGGGAACTTAAGAAATCTAAAGACGGTGGACGGCACACAGAGCATGACATGAGTCCAGCTGCGGCCAAGAAGTATATTGTAGTTTATTTTAGCGTCAACCACTTCTACTTCCATGTTGACAGTCTTCCCCTGTAATGTGATCGCTAGACTCTCGAGAACACCCAGGGGTTTGGATTCCCGACCATCAAATGCCTCAAGAGCATTGGGAGATGACGAAAGGGCTGGAGAGCCGATGGCCTTCCAACAAGCGGAGGACATAACGTAGGTAGATGCACCTTCATCCATGACGGCCCTATGAATGTTAAGACCGTTAATCCCGACTTGGATAATAAGAGCAATTTGATGTGGAAGCCGGGGAGTGAAATTCTCTAAATCGAAGGTGAGAAGACTCGAGTCGGCGGGATCAATGCCCCCGATCACAGACAGTAAAGCCTTCCGTTGCGAAGGACAACTTTGAAGAACTTCTAGCGCAGACATAGCAGACGGTGCCTGTGCCAAATCCTCAACAATGCTGTAATGTTGAGCGGCACGAGCATTCAGATTATAAGAAGATCTTCGTAAGACACCTTTAGAAGGTGGCTTCACAATGGGTTCAGGAGTAGGCTTCTCGATTTCCAACGAACCGAAGGCAGGTAGGGGAGGCAGTCCATCCGCAACTGCCTTCCCGGGTGCCTGCCGCGATTCGTTGTAATCCTTCGATCGCGTAGCGACAAATATAGGTGCAACACTCTTCATCATGAAAACTTGGGACCCAAATGGTGCAGATGGTGATGGATGTTCGACCATCTGGGTCTGCTGAGATGGAAATGGCTCTTTTAAAACAGCTGGAGTCCCTTTAGGGCCCTTGAGAAGCTGACTAACCTCGGATCGTCGTGGACAATCCTTAGTATAATGGTCCCCTTCACAAATGAGGCAAGGGTACTTCGGTTTACGCTGAGAGCCATCCTCAGTGCGCGATTTAGATTCTAGCTTTGGGGCATCAGATTTAGATTTTCCTTTGCCCTTATTTTTCCCCTTGGAAATTTTCTCCGTAGGATTGGCCTGAACGGCATTCACTTCCGCGGTTTTACCAGAATCGGACGGGGCGGGATTAGCAGGAGCATTGTTGGAAGAATTAGACTTCTGCTTCCCATTCGAATATTTCTTCGAATTATGAGAGACAGAACCGATGACACCATCCACCGCGGGGGTAGGCGGAGCCTTAGAGGTTCCGAACCGCGGGGCATCAGGCAAGATATCATAAAGCATGCCGGACTGAGAATATACAAGATCCAGATATTGGGCACGCGCAATGGCTTGTTCCTCTGTCACACACGCTCCCATCGCAATATCCTGAGCGATTTTATTCACAAAGGAGGTGGTGAACCAGTGAGTCAGTATCTGATCAGGTATGTGAAACTTGATCAGTCTACGATGGTGCCGCCACTCATGAATGTGATATGAGATGTGAGTGGCTTTATCCTGCTTCAGGGAAGTCAGGAGGTGCGTCCCGGCTTCATACCGAACCGGTAACTGAAAATGCGTGAGGAAAGCCATGGCTAAAGAGTTGAAATCTTGGAAAATGCCACGGGATAACTCTATGTACCACTTAGCAGCAGCTCCAGTTAAAGTACGCTGGAAGAGGCCCAGGCGAATCGAATCATCGACCCAAGAGTTAGACGAACACCAAAGATGATACGTCATCACATGCGCCTGGGGGTCCTCTCCAGCTTTTCCCTCAAACTTGGGGCAATCACCTGGTATCTTGGTGGGAACCGGAGGCCAATATGGATTATGTAAAATCGGATCATTGGTCAACTTTGAAACATCCGGCAACTCCAAGGTGGCCAGGAATGGCAATGGCGGATTGACCGGTATGCCAGACCCAGGATGAGGACCGGTACCTGTACTCCACAATGGTTGTGAATATCCTTTCCCCCATGGGTTCTGTCCCATAGGATTCTGACCGTAGGGGGTGTAGGTTGTATAACCAGACTGATTTGGATGCTGGTAACCAGAGTGTGGGGCCTGATAAACAGGGTGTGGACCCTGATTATATGTCGGCCTAGTGTAAGCAGCGTTTGGATTTGGCTGCTGAGTATAGGTAAAACTAGGTGGAGGAGGATAATACTGAGAGCCTCTGGGGTGGTTATAATTCAGTTGAGATTGACCATGAGGATAATAACCGCCCTGAGGATGAGTAGGTTGCTGAAAAGTGGAACCCTAAGGAGCCTGATAAGTAGGGTGCAGCTGTTGATTTGGCTGCGGCATTGAATGAGTCGGCTGCTGAGCAGGGTTAATAGATTGAGCGGGCTGCCCTGAGTAAACATGTTGACCCGACTGAGAGGGCTGCCCTGAATGAACAGGTTGACCCGGATAGACAGGTGGCGCCGGTTGAGCAGGCTGACCTGGTTGTGAATGAGCCCCAGGTTGTACCGGATGGGCCGGTTGGCCTGGTGGTGGAATAGGGCTAGGTGCCTGCTGAAAATCGGTTTGACCTGAAGTGGAACCATAGGGTGGTCCCAGCTGATATGAAACGTTAGAAACAATAGGATACTGCGGTTGCATTGGTAAAGAAGGTTGAATTTGCCCCCCAGGACCATAGACCGGTCCTGGTTGATACCCCGGCTGAGGCTGAACAGGTTGACCAGAAGGGCTATAATACTGTCCTTGCGGACCGTACGATGGCCCTTGTTGGCCGACAGGATAGCCTTGCATGGGCTGCCCCTGTGGATCATAAAGATAGCCAGGTTGGCCCGCAGGTTGGCCTTGGAAAGGCTGTCCTTGCGAGTTATAAGTCTAGTTATAAGGTAAACCTTGAGCATAGAGGTAAGCCTCAGGAGCGGGTAGACATAAAATCTCCCCGTGCTCATCATACTGACCTGGGAAAGCATATATGGGTGTACCATCCTGTGCATAGTGTGAAAAGTAAGAGCGGTTGGGATCTTGGGAGGATGGTCCAACCTCGGCGTTCGGCTGTTGCAAAGACAACCGATACTCCTCCGGAGAGATGTTCTCCGGTATATCAGTTGCTAGATAAACATCTTCAGGAGTTGGCACAGCCCTTGCAGCGGATGCTGTGACAACAGGAGAAGAGGTGGCCACACAGACAGTGGGCCGCACGGGAACAGAAGTAACGGGCGTCTGAGGAGACACCCCGGGCGTAGTAGCAGCTGGCCTCGGAGAAGGAGCTGACACTCCCATAGAGGCTGCGGCGGAAATGATCTGACCCAAAGATCTGTATCCCTGTGGTAAAGAGGGACTGGCTGTTGACATGTCAGCCAGCTCAGAGTTGTCTCCCTGAAAAAATCTTCGTGGGAAGAGCTAATAGTCTTCACCAGACGTTGGGATTTCCTCACCAGAATCACTCATGGTTGATCCTGCCTTTAAATCTCGCAAGAGACAGCGAGGACTAGGAGGAAATACAGCAGCAAAAAAAGGTGAACCCGATGTAAGAGAAAGGAAATCAACTCCTAATCTCAATTCAGACACAGGGTCTGAAAAGGGCCAATTGAACTCAACTGGTCCTCCAAAGGGTTGCTCAGCAAGAACCGGTCCCCCGTCAGGAAACTCGGAAACAATAGGCTACTGCAGTTCAGCAGAGGATTGGGAAGCCTCTGAAGAATCGTCTGTGTAAGGAATACCAGTAGACGAAACCGAAGGTTCCGCCACTGTGGCAAACGACCAGGGAAAAAGAAGCAAACACACACACGGGCTGAAAAAGAGTCAAGACACACGATCAAACGGTCAACAAGCAATATCTAACAGGGCGTATAATCGTGGGTGATTAATTTTTACCACATTGAAAAATAAGAAACTTCACCGTTTCATGTTTTAAGAGTCGAGAAACGATAAAAGATGACTCTATCTCTTTCAGATTTGACACAAGCGTGAAAGGACAAGCGCTTGACGGTATTTTCAAATTTAGGGAGTCAGAAAAGACCAAATGACTGCTCAGGAATACTAGGCACAAAGGGTGTACCAAATAACCATGATCTGCAATATACACCTCGGTTTTAATAATGAAAAAGAAATCAACCAAGGACTTTCCGTACGTGCAGGCAATCTCCCCGAATGCTGTGTTCAGTGTATCACGGGTATAGGGCGGCAGAATCGGCTTCCTGTGGATAAAGGATTGAAAACCTAGAGGGGTATCCCTTTATATACGCGATGGTACGGGGAGCACAAGTCCGTGCTAGTGCTGTCTAAAGCCAAAAGGTGAACGACAGCTGCTAGGTTTAAAGACGCCAGAACACGTCTCTAGCCTAGACCTCTAAATGTGTTTCATTAGATTCCAATGCTGCCTTAGTGTAAATTGAGTATATTTTAAAGTTGATCTTCAATTACGTTTCAGTTTTCAGGCCCTAACGAATGTGTTGTTTCAAAAACTCCTAAATGCAAAGCTACATGCCACAGTACACCATTTCGTTCGATGAAAACTAGCTACAGAAGAGTTGAGAGCTCTTACACAAACAAAATGATCGAAAGACAAACAATGAGATCTCTAATGCAACTAATGAAATCGAAAATTTTTCATTCCATTCACTAATTACTAGTAAAATCGAAAAATTTCAATTCGCACTAATCAACCAAAACTAAAAGAGATTTTTTTTTTTAATTTTCAATGTTTGATAGCTAGATGCATTAAAAAAACTGAAAATAAAAGAGAAGCAACTTGAGAAACGATATTGAGAGAGCAAAACGAACAAATTTCACTCAATGACACAAGCAATCAGATCTCAAATCAACCAAAGTCTCTCAAAACCAAGAAAAAGACTCAAAGGCTCCAATGGACCGTGTGATCTAGGCCCAAAGCAAGACCAAACGAAATTTGAATGAAGAAATGAGCAATCACCCAAAAATCGCAACAAAACAGTGAAAAACTACTAAGAGAATGCGGAGGAGCAATCAGAGAGTTGACTGGATAAACAAAACACCAAAACTCCCAAGGAGGGCTCAATACACAAAGCCACTAGATGCCCTAGGGCTTAAAACGTGAAATCGATAGATAAAAGCAAACAACCAAAGGACGAAGGCAAATTCCCAGTCAAACAGGACCCCAACACACTCAGGTAGTCGAAAAATCAAGAAGAAAAACATTGATCAGACCTAGAGGGCTCGAAACTGAGCAAACTCAAATACCCTACAGGAGTGGCGCGACTTGTAAGGCTGCAACTGGCGCCAGCAAGCAATTGGCGCGGGCAATACAAAAGCAACATGCGCCAATTGGCGTGACTGTCGGGCTAAAAAGCGCGCCAGTCGAGTTTCTCAGCCAAAAATAAAAAAGAACTACTCCAAAAGCAGATCAATGTAAACTAAGCAAACCAAGAAGCAAAAAAAAGCAAAAGAACCCAACCCAAAAGGCTAACCAAGCAAGGAAAATCATAAAACAATCAAAACGAGACAATCTAAACGAGACAGTGAAAACTAGACGATCCCCAGTGGAGTCGCCAAATTGTTGAGGAGGTAAATCCCCTCTGCGGACAGAGGCGATCCCTACTAGCCCAGCAGGGGTCTAGCAACAATCATCAAATGCTACAGCGCAAGTTCCTAATTGCGAACAAATAAGCCAATGATGGAGGCCTACCTGGAGTCCAGTGCTATGATTCGTAGAAGAGACAGCGTTCCCGTTCCTCAGCCTCGGCAGATCACGATCCCCACGATCCCCGTGAATGGACACCTGCACATGCAAAGAACAACACGAATACAAGCATAAAATCCAGAATACGCAACTATATATCAGTCAGAAAGGATATAACTCATTATTAACATAAGAGAAAAACAGAGTGGAACCATAACCAGTAGTCATTCATTAATAAACACTCGAAAGAGAGTACAACCAATGTTCTGACGCCGCGGTCTCCTTCGGAAGGGTCCCCAGTCGTTCACATCTCGCAAAGCTCGCCAGGGAAAGGGCAAGCCTCTCTAGAGTCTCTCGACGATAGTCTCCTTACTTGAGTCGGCCTTAAGGGAAGAAAGAGGGCTCTGCGAGACAAAGGCTCTTGGGAATTTGGAGATTCAAAGCTTAGGCACTTCCCACTAGGCTTGGCATGGATGAGTAAGCTTTTTATAGATGGGGAAGGAGGAAGCTGGGATCTCCGCTTATGGGATTGGCCCTATCATCAAGGAAGCTTCCATGAGAGGTGGCAAACCACTTCCCTTCCATGGAACTCCTGGAGCCAAACCTCCCAACTCAAGATAGAAAATGGTTTCTGAGTTTGTTGAAACACAACTTCCGCCATATTTATTTAAAAAAACACTCCTTAAATTGGCTGGCGCGACTGCGACTCTAGGACAGAGCGCCAGTTGGCGCAGCCTCTTTGTAGGATTTTCCCCATTAGCGCGAGTGATGAACTGTCTTCCCGCGCCAATGCAAAAGGAGATGTTTTCATGGGTTTTTTGCAAGGAGATGTCTTTAGGGAAATTGAAGCTCATGTTTAGAGGAATGCATTGATGATGATTTCAAGGCATGACAATGTTCACAGGTCACAAGATGGGTCCTCCATTGTGCGGGACGGGGAATGGTAGGGACGGTGACAAATTACTGTGTAATGCATACATACATACATACATACATACATACATACATATATATATATATATATATATATATATATATATATATATATATATATATATAGTGAGAGAAAATAAATATTTTAATTTTGACCATAAATAAAATATTTCAATGGCCACCTTTAATGTTTTTTTTTTTTGTAAATTAAAGAACTTTATATTACCAAAATATCTCCAAGATACATAGATGATATATCCGGTAAACTAAGAAGGATTTTTTATCTCATGGGGATATAGGTGTATCCACAATGTCAACTTCTCTATTTATCTCATAGTGCAAAAAAGGCCATCCAACTAGTCCCATGTTACAAAAGGATCATCATATAGGATAAACATTACAAAACATTGCATAGTTCTAAATAGACTAACAAACATGAACAACGTTAGGATTTATACAAAGAGATGGGAGCAGGTTCCCTTGCACTCGATCTAGGAGGTGCAACAATGTTTGAATCGCAATGAAGATTCCCTTCCACATGGGCCATCCTTGAGTTGAGCCTTTCCAAGGTGAAGCATTGGTTCCTTAGCATCATCTTAATGTCCTTCAAAGTAGCAAACACATTATACCATTCCACTTTTTTATCTTTCATGACCAGAACAAGCATAGTCTTCATCTCTCAGTGTATAGAAACGAGCTAAGATGTTGTTTTTTCCATCCCATTGTGTGACGAGGATTCAGAACCCAACAAGAAGCCTCATCTAGAATCTTAGAGTTTGAGTGGGGTTGTATTTTTGCTCCCGCATGTCTCTAATTTCTCATCGTTTATTAGGGGGGACTGCTTTAAAATAGGTTTCTATAGAGTCCTGGGATGAATTGTAATTTGTCATGGATATTCTATTCAATAATTTGTTGCAATAGATCTGATAAAATTATACTTAAAAATATTAAATATACATTATTCCAGTTTTATTTCTCTTTATATTTTTGGATTTGTAGATTATTGTTAATTGTGTATGCATGAAAATAAAAATCATGCAAAAAATAAATAACAATGAAATAAAAACTCACAAACCATAATTTGTCACAAGATATAACTTGGGAGAATATTTCAGGAGAAAACCCAACCAGAAGGTGAGGTCCCTCTGCTTTATTTATCTGAATATAAAATGGTTTAGAGTACAAAGAAGCATGGCATGTGGCCTATGGGCTACTACATTGCACAAATTCTCTTTTTGTTTTCAATTCCTTTCTATTTCAAGTATTTTTTTCTCATCTTTGAAACAAATGCACTCAAAAAGAATGAAACCCTTTTCCTCGTAGTAGCTCGGTTATAACACAACTGATAGTCTAATAATGGTTAGGTTTGAGTACCTAAACTATTAACCATAGTTACAACATGGACTCTTATAAACTATTCTTCATCATAATCACATGGCTAACCTCTTTTATATGAATAACGGGCACTAGCATGGCATCCTCTTGAATTAAGGTGGTGAAAAAAAAAAGTCAACTTCTAAGCAACATAAATTTTGCATATAAACTCCAATTGAGATGATTCTTGCATTGTTGGATAGGTATTTATGTGTAGAATATGAAAAAAAAAAATTCATCAAAGCAAAAAAAATTTACCCCAAAAAAGTCATTTGATGCCTCAAAATGCTCCCAAAATGTTTCAAAGTCCAATTTGCCAAACTAGGTCATGTCGTTAAAAATGGTCGTGTGAGCTTATTCCTCCATTTTTTCCACTTTGAAAGTATCCAAATGAAAAAAAATATAATGATTCAATACAAATCATGGGAAAATATTTGAGCCCTCCGTGGCCTTACAGGTTGCTTCCACCAACACCCACTTTGCATCGCATGCGTTGTCGAGGAGGCATAACAGATATGAGGGAATAAGACCTTTGATAATAACTAAAATGGCCATGGGCTAGAAAATTATAGGAGAAAATTCTAGATAAGGTAGTACCAGAGAAAAAGTAAAACAAGACACCAGATCCGTCATGATGAACCATGAACCAGTTAAACCACTCAAGGGAACCACACTCTTAGACCCCTCTAAATTGTCTCTACTCATTATAGAGTCCACAACTACCTGATAATTTAACCAAAAACACAACCATAGACCTACTAAGATACAAGAACAATGACATTTACTCAATACTGAATAAGGCAAGATGGGCGAAAAAACACTGACCATGAATGCAGACTTGTCGTGAGAAATATCACCCACTACACCATATTTCCCATAGTATTCTCTCCCAAATATAGGCAAGGCCCAAGACCCAAATTGTACAGAGATTCTCCGATTACAAATAAACATACAAAAACAGACTTATAATGATAAAAGGAAATATGAAACAAAACAAGAAAATCCATAGGATTAGAAACCCAAGCTCCCAAGATGACATCTATAATTAGAATCTTGCACCAGCTTCCACAACTAGACTCCAAAGCCCACAACTAATTATTAATTCACCAGCTCGGTTGATTCAAACTCCTCCACTTATCCAACACCAGTTGAGAATTACGACCCACAACTCTCCTAATAGGCAGTGAGACCCTCATCCCACTCTCCACACCAGAGCACATAACACTAGGCCACCGTTCTAGCAATAAATTCTCCACTTTGCAGTCTACTAAAATACCCGTCCACCACCAATTTTCTAGTGTCAATTAGCACCCACTGTTGATTACACTAAAGTTTGGATTGAAGGCAACCCATGGAAACTCAATCATCAAGAGTCGAAAAAAGGGTGTAGCAGTAGGGAGGTTTTCTCCTTGATATCATGCTTTCCCCAACCTCTATTGATAACCACCGAGATTGATGCATGTTTCATCAGCCACCCTCCATTATTTAATGTCATATGTGTGGATGCATGTCGATGCATTTCAAGGGACGAGCCCCACCCTTGCGATTTAATGCACCTCAAATGGGCACATTGGCAGGCTCATCCCCCCATGACCCCTCTATATCCCAAGCTCACCCCCATCAGAGAATGACCCCTTTTAATGATTAATATGGAGTGGGGCAGGCTCATCCCCCCATGACCCCTCTCTATCCCAAGCTCACCCCCATCAGAGAATGACCCCTTTTAATGATTAATATGGAGTTGTCATATACTACGTTATGATAATGTTAATAACAACAACAACAACAAAAAAATGATCATTAAAACATTTTATTAGTGTCTTGCTTAAAATGAAATAGATGTAGAATTATTTTTATCTAAAAAAAGATTTTTCGCATGGTGTGTGTGTATATATATATATATATATATATATAACATTTTTTTAATTTCCAATGATTATAGATTTTGGAATCAGTCGACATAAAGATAACCCTTCCCCTAACTAATAATGATTTGAGTTTTCATAAAACATATGCATGTTTTTTCAGCATTAATTTTATTCATGAGATTATTATAGCATTAATCGCTAGTGGCAAGAAAAATAAAGTTGACAATCACAGAGACTTTGTTGTTGACTTCTTTGCATGCAGTTTACATATTTGTATTTATTTATGTGGTCCAACTTCATTGTTACTGTCTATAAATTGTTTTGAGATAAAAAATGAGATGGCACAAACTAGAAGATTTTCAATCACATCTACTTATTTCATACTCATGCTGATAGTAGTGGTGACATCTTCATCTTCATCATCAAGCAGTAAGGTGGAAAAATATAGCCAAGAAGGTTTTTGTTCGCTAGTTGCAGCAGTAGGAGGGCTTAACATTAAGCATGTGCTAAAGAAAATGGTTCACTATAATTTCTCCAGTTTCCAACCTCCTCATGCATTAGAGTGGCTTTCAGCTTCACAACCGTAGCACAAAGTGGGGACAATAAGATAAATGTTCCTCCTTTTCTCTATAATTTTTCTAATGTTTGTCATGTTAGATTTATTTTATAGAATCCCAACATAATTATCTAAACATGCAAACAATCAAATTCATATTCTAATATCCTTAGTCTATGAAACTTGTTCGTATGACATTTTTTTTTCAATTAATTAATTTAATTAAAAGGGAAAAAATGGCATAACTACTTTGAAAAGAAATCTCAACCTTTGGTTTGTGTATTTTATTAAGAATACTCTAGAATATTCTATGGATGTTAAATCCCTACTATCCATTTAATAACTATTGAAAAATTAAAGCCAATTCCAAAATAGACATGTCTATAGGCATAATTATGATAGAGGTGGTATAAGCTTACAACCTATATAGGCCTCATCATTTTGCCTCTTTATTTGAATCTTTTCATAAATCAAAATATTTTTATTTTCATTTTTGTATCTAGAGGAATCGATAACTAGGATAGTCTCGTAGTTGCACGACATGGGTTGATTCCAAGGACTATCACTATAAACTCTAGGTGTGTCTAGTAATTGCGTGAGATGGGTTGATTCCAAGGACTATAACTATAAACTCTAGGTGCGTACGTATTTCGCTTCTGCACATACAAGTGAATCAGGGGGATTTGAAAAATTGACCTCCTCCCACATAAGACTTCATTTACAGGGTCATCGATAGTTGAGTTACCCCCGAGGCCTAATTTTTAATTTTATTTTTTTATTAAAATATATAATTAAATTATCTAATTATATATCTAAAATTTTATTATAATTTAATTTTACAAAATTAAAAAATAATTATATAATTATATTTTCTCATCATATAATTGTTAATTCACATTTTACTAAATATATTTTATTGGGTCCAGATGGGCTCTACAACCCAGTATGGGGTAGATCTCAAAACATGTAAACTTAAACTAACATTTAAAATGTAATTCTTAACATTTAATATTTTCAAAAAAGAGGTGTATGGTAAATAAATAAAACCTCTTTTTAAATAAATAAAAATATAAAATTAAATTAGAGGTATGGTAAATAAATAAAACCTATTTTTACGCCTTAAGGCGTCTCTATTTGAAAACAACTCCCCCAGCGGTCACTGTGTACATTTTTGCACCATTGGATCAAATGTTAGATGATTAAAATGTTTTAAGCCATTAGATCCACTCTCCTTCATTTAACCTAACTAATTAACTAACTCTTTAAGCCATACAAATATCTCTTCAACCTAATATTCAACCTGAAAACGATAATAACAATAAAAAGCCATAGATTCATCCTTGCAAATATCTATTGTGAATCTGAATGGCACCATCCCTTCCCAACTAGAGAATTTATGACTTCTCCAAACTCTCGATCTCCCCATAATGGATTTACAAGACTCAGCATAATGGATTTATAAGTCACATACCCAGGGCTTTGGGATGACTGTTACAACTTAGGGAGTTTTACCTCTCTGCAAATTTTCTTACAGGACAAGGGCTTTGGAACAGCTACAACTCAGGGATTTTTACCTCTCTGCGAATGTTCTGACAGGACAAGGGCTTTGGAATGGCTTTGGGACAACTGTGACAACTTAGGGAGCTTAAAATCCTCTGACAGGATAGCTCTGATCGGACAATTCCGCAGCAGTTGGGTGACTTAAAGAACTTCCGGCCACTTAAGGGAACTCCCACACAGGTTTGATTGACCCTCTGAAACTATTCAATGCTGAGAAAAATTGATTTATCTTTAAATAATATCTGCGTTGGTTAGAATGTTTTGAGGTGGTATAACAGCAACATATGTTGATACCAATCTTATCCAAATATATTTTTCAATACCACAAGAAACCAAAACTTGATATTAATTAACGTATAAAAGTCTACCTGGTTCTGCATTCACGCCATATGAATTTTGCATACATGTTAAAAGGTTTGGAAGTGGTAAAAGAGTTAGAGAAGAGCTATAAAACGTCTCAAACCACGATTTATTTTATTGCTATAATTGGTGGAACAACAACAATGAAGTGGATAAATTAATCTGCCTCGCTGGAGAAGTTGTTGTCCCCATCTTCAAAGATTTTAAATGCTCTGGAGCCTATCTCTATGTCAATGTTACTGGTAAAAATTCAATCCACAATGAAGTCCACTCGTAAACAAATTTGAAGCAGTGCCTCTCAAATTAGAAAGCATAATTCTAAATATTCTTAGATGCGGATTCAAAGAGGATTTTTTAATTTGTTTGCCGGAGGTGGGCTTCGCACTGCACTGTTTTTATTTTACATGTGGCCATGGATATATAGACAACAAAGGAGGAATATAATAAATTCAAATAGAATATATGTAAAATGTTTTCATGCAAACTTAGGGACATTGTAATACATGATAAAGTTTTAGATGTGACATTGTAAAACATGATAGAGTTTTAGATGTGACACGTTTACTGGTGAATTACTATGATTATTTGGAAATCATTCAATTGGTATTGCTATGTCTCAAATGTGTAATTCAAAGTGTTAGTTAAGAAATTTAGCAGTATTATTTTAACATGTTTATTTTGGAATAGAGGTTTTAGAATTTTAATTTAATTATTATTTATTATTAATTATTAGATAGATTGTAAGGGTTTAACTTCTTACCATTAATCATTATGTGGATGATAGAGATTTACTCTCTATAATATTTTTAATAGCTGCCACATATTAAAGGTTGATATTTGTCTCAAAAGTAGTTAAGCCCTTTCACCATTTTCATTAAAAAAAAAATAAAGAAAAAATAAAAAAAATCCATATAAACAAGTGTCATATGAAATGAATTATGGTTTTTGGCCACGTGGTATTGGTAAGTCATGATATTGGCTCATGGTATTCCAAGAAAATCTATTCATAGATTAAGAATCACAACAACAAAGTAAAGTGAGAGTAAATCTAAATAGTTAAGAATCTTGTTACATGTTTCTTTTTAACTATGTAGGTTGAACTCATATATTAATTCTCTTTTATTTTTAATAATAATAATAATATAAATTAAAGTTATGATATAGATAATTTTTATTTTTTTTAAATTTCATCAAATGTATTACAAATTAAATGTTTAGATGTTTGTCATAAATTGATACCTATTTATATTGTTATATTGTTCTCCTAATATATCATATTGATTGGAATAGAATTAAGATCAAATTTTATTGTTGTAAACACACATTGAGTATCAAATATAAATGATAATATGAATATGCATTTCACATATATAAGGTCCAAAAGTTCCATATTTATTTTTTACATTAGGGTGATGTTGCTATTGTTTAAATTGGTCCATATTTTGTTAAGTGAGACTTTATTACCTATATTAATGAAACATTTCTTGTTAATTTATTTAGCTAGGTAGGGTGCTCCTATTTCCCATTTCCCTATATATAACTCTAGTCAGATCTTTTTTCTTCTATACTACTCTTTTCTAGCCTTAAGGTGTTTCCTTTGCAACATTTGGTGCAATTGCTAGTTATATTTACTCCATAAACTTCTTTATATTTATGAAAACTCAAAAAAGAGGTTTTGATACCATGGGCTAAATACCATAGGTCAAATAGTATATTTATAAAACAGATGTGGTAAATAAATGAATATAAAAGAGGTATAAATAGGTATGGTGAATAAATACAAATATATCAAATATGATTAGAAATCAACATCTAATTATATACCAAGCTTATGGGCCAAATACCATGGTAAATAGAAGAGGTATGATAAATAAATAAAAATATAAATAAACCAAAGGTATGGTAAATAAATAGAACTTTTTTATATTTACTTCATAATCCACTTTATATTTACGAACACTCAAAAAAGACGTTTTGTTTAGGGAAAACCTATGGGCCAAATTATTATTAATACCATGCAAAAAAACATTATTAACACTAATATTAATATTAAAATATTAATAATATTATTATTACTAAATCTAATATTCATATTAAATTATAATATTAATATTATTAAATTTAATAACTTTGGATTAATACAATATTAATTTTTTATATTATAATATATATATTAATATATCATGATATATATTAACTCTAGATATATATGGGAGGGAAGAAGAAAGACATAGAGTGGTAGAGGTGGAGAGATAGTGGGAGTGACAAGGGAGAGATGGAGATAAATTGAAAGAGAGGGGAGAGGGGGAATGAAGAGAGGGGGGGGAGAGGATTGAGAGAGGCAGAGAAGGATAAGAGAGGGAGAGGGAGACATAAATGTGGAGGGGGGAGAGAGAGAAGGAGAGAGGTGGGGAGATAGTGAGATGATTAGAGGGCAGAGAGAGAGAGAGAGGTAGGAGAGAAAGGTAGAGAGAGGAAGGAGGAGAGAGAGGACTTGAGAGAGAGGAGGATAGAGTGAGGGATAGAGAGATGGAGTTGGAGTGGGAGAGATGGAGGGAAAAATAAATACAAAGAGAGTGAGAAGTGGATAGAGAGAGGGAGTGATAAGGGAGAGATGGAGAGAGAGTGTGCTTGGTTAGGGGTGAGATAAAGAGACAAAGAAGGATAGATGGAGAGAAGGGGGGGAGAAGGAGAGAGAAGGAGAGAAGGAGAGAGGGATGGATATAGTAACATAGTTGGATATAAGAGAGAGATAGAGAGAGAGAGGAAGGTTGAGAGAGAGGAGGAGAGTGATGGGGGAAGAGAGGGGAATGGAGGGGGGGAGAGAGAGAGAGAGAGAGATGGTGTAAGAGAGAGGGAGGTAGGAGAGAAAGGGAGAGAGAGGAAGGACGCGATAGAGGACATGAGAGAGAGGAGGAGAGAGGTAGGGAGAGATGAGGAGAGAGGGAGGGATAGAGATATGAATTTGGAGGGGGAGAGATGAGGAGAGAGGGAGGGATAGAGATATGAAGTTGGAGGGGGAGAGAGGGAGGGAATAAGAAATACATAGAGAGCTAGAATTGGAGAGAGAGAGAGGGAGTGACAAGGGGGAGATGGAGAGAGAGTGTGTATGTTTGGGGGTGAGATAAAGATACAAAGAAGGAGAGATAGAGAGAAGGGGGGAGAAAAGGAGAGAGAAGGAGAGAGGGAGGGATATAGTAATATATTTGAAGGGTGAAGAGAGAAAGAGAGAGGTGGGAGAGAAATGGAGAGAAAGAAAAAAAGAGAGAGGATGTGAGAGAGTGGAGAGAGTGAGGGAAAGAGAGATGAAGTTGGAGGGGGAGAGAGAATCGGGAGCTAAGAAGAAATACAAAGAGAGAGAGAGAAAGGTGGAGAGATAGAGAAGGAGTGATAAGGAAGATGGAGAGAGATGGAGAGCGGATAGCGGAATGAAAGAGAGATAAGCGGGGGAGAGAGAGAGAGATAGAGAGAGAGAGAGGAGGGGAGAGGGATAGATAGATAGATTGGAGAAAGAGAGTGTATGTTTTGGGGGTAATATAGAGAGACACAGGGAGATAGAGATATTGATGGAAGGTGAAGAGAGGGAAGAAGAGAGAGATGGAGAGAGGGAGGGAGGGAGGGAGAGATTGATAGATATGGAGTGAGAGAGCGTTTGTGTTTGGGGGGGTGAGATAGAGAGACAAAGAAGGAGAGATGGAGGGAGATATAGATATAGATGGAGGGAGGAGAGACGGGAGAATATTTCTTGCACTAGATGCATTGATTTCAGTGTAGATGGCGATTTCTAATCCTATTTGATTGCTTGCACTAGATGCATTGATTTTACTGTAGATTTTGACTTCTAATGATATTTTATTGCTTTCATAAGATGCATTGATTTAAATGTATATTATTTCGAATCCCATTCGAGTTCTTGCACTAAATGCATAGATTTCAATGTAGATGGTGATTTATAACCCTATTTGATTGCTTGCACTAGATGCATTGATTTCAATTTAGATGTTTTCTAATCCTATTTGATCACTTGCACTAAATGCATTGATTTTAGTGTAGATGGTGATTTCTAATCCTATTTGATTTATTTTTGTTGTTGTTGTAAGCTTAGTATTACCTCCATTTTCATAATTCTAATTAGGAAGTTACAATCAGATGGATACTATTAGGTGGCCTCAAATTTCCCTGAATGAGAAACCAAGTCTTTTGGCCACCTGATGGCATGGTATGTCGTCCAAAAACAATAAGTTCTGAGTCTTTCAAACCAAGCTAGGAACGATTGGATGTTCATACATATTCTATATTCTACTTTCCTATTGGCATGACTGGCCATACATTTAGAACAAAATGTTATCCACATAAACAGTGAACACAAAAACAAACAACAATAATCATCATAAAAACTAATCTGCATCCTCAGCCGATGAATATTCTACTAGTGTTGGGTCTTGAACAGAAGTTCCCTATATTTTAATCATATTAAGGATGCATGGGAGGTGGTATTCTATGTGTCGGAGGCGCCCATCTTGCTTCTATAATTGGAGCTTAAGTTTGTAAAATTATTTTCTGTAATTTGGAAAGTCTTGAACAATCATAGCCAGGCTCATGGAGATTTGTTCTAGGGCCTTGCCCACGATTGATTTCATGGAACAATAGATAAAAAGTGTTTGTTTGAATTTCTTTACTCAGCCACGATTTTTCCTAGGGTTGGGCATGAGGGCCCTCTATTCTTCTGCTTTTGTCTCCATCGAACCTGAATTGTGGTTTAAGTCCACCTCCCATTTCTCTATCAATTTCTTAATGTCTTCAACAATGTTCTCATGGTATGCCTTTGCGGCATCATCCATGATATTGAAAGTGGGCCTCCTACCTCTCAGTATACCTAAGGAATAATTTGGATGTCCCTCAGGCTCTTTCCCTTTGCTTTTTATGCCTCGACCTCTTGCAATTGGGCTCTTCGACCAAGCCATATCCACTTTCTTACCGGAAGGAGAGCTAAGTAGAGGATGGGCTATTTTTGGAGGGTAAGTCAACAAATGGTCCCTATTTCCAAGTTGGATACCTGTCCAATTAGCAATAGAGGGGCGTAATTCCAGAAATTGAGTCGAGCTTCCCTTCCTTTCATCACAAAAACAATTAACATCATTCCAAGAGACATGTAGGGGGTATTTATCCCGAACCCAGGTTCAATTCATGGCATGCAGGCATTTCGAGCTTCCCATACCGGGATGCTAGACAGCGTGGTTGTTGACTATGATGCATTGGCACAAATTCGACCAAATTCCCTGGGAGGGCCTAACATATTCTTCTCGTGATTACCCTACCAGATCCAACAAAAATCCTCGACCCAAATGGGAGTTTAGCCCACCCAACATCGCTTAGACCCTTTCCACAATCCAAAAATACATGCTCAATAGTGGCGCCATCCCAGTTTAGACTCAACAAATTCACCCCCCACCTCGTAGAGGAAGGGTTGCCCAAACTATGCACATAGAGTGCGTTTTGGGTGAAATTAAAAATGATAAAGCCCGACATAGACAGAGACAAAGGTTTTTCTTCTCTACCCGACTCAGAAAACCTCGGCTTAGGAGTCCCAAACACTCCTGAATTATCCCATTGATGAACTTGGTTCACCCATGGCCAAATAAAGGCACTAAAACCTATCCCACCGAGGACAAGACAATGCAGGACACACCCAAAAAAACCATAGGTAATATTATCCCAATTGAAAAAGGCCCCCCTACTCAACTATTTGCATATAAGGAGCCAAACTCAAAGCCACATACCCCCTCGACATCCATTTAGATTGGAAACAATTTCCTATAACAGAGACTACCATGGCGAGAAATTCGGAAAGGAGGGTAAGACTAGTTACATACCAGGAGATCACCGTTGCATAGTGTTGAGGGAGCACTAGAGCCAACCTTCTGCCTTCACTAATAGGGGACCTTCCCAATCTATCACCATTGAAGCGTACCAAGAATTCCTTCAACTGATCAAGCCTTGAATGGCTATGTTTAAGATCTCCCTTATGCATATCACCCATATACATGTCGAGGTATGCCCTACCAGCCTTGCCACGCATGTGGAAGGTGGTGGGCATGTACTTCGAGACCTCCATCATAATGTTTGATGGGAGTCTGTCCATCTGGTACGCACCCATATCGGGGATTAGGTTCAGAAGTCTGTGGGTTCCCCACACTACTGACCTTGTCCTGCTCCATGATTCCTTGTACAAGTTCTAGGCACCCATCCCAGGGATAGGGAGGCCAGATTATATCTAATGGTTCATTTTTATGGGCACAACCCCAGTTCGACAAGAAGACAACAACTTGATTTCCTTCACGCCTCACATGCATTATGATGACATAATAAAACTTCTGGACAATTCCCCCCAGTTACTGAACATGTCTAGCAGTTCCCTAGCTGTGGTTGAGCTTATCCCACTTATTCCCTTGACTTAGTTTTTTCAAGGTGTTTGCTACTAGTTGGGAGTCACCTTCAACAAGTAGCTTTTTGAAACCCAACTTGATTGTTAACCTTCAGTGAATTCTGCTTCATTGTTGCTCGCACACCCATAGAATCCACATAAATGAAGTGAGTTAGAGCTTTGTGATCTTGTAATATCCCTCTGAATCCTGTGTGGCCTGGATTTCCTTTCGATGCTCCATCAAAGTTTAGTTTCATGAAACCTTCAGAATGCGTGCTGAAGGTATGAGCAATTTCTATTCTTCTTGGGATAAAATTCCACTAGTTTGGAGATATCATAGCACGTGAAAGTTGATTTCGTTGTAGTATCCTCGCTTCATGGGGTGTAACCTTCCATTCATCAGGTGTCCACTTCTCTATCAGGATGGTTTCCAATATATTTTTCTTTAACCCTTCCCACACTATCTCCCGAGCCTGATTCATATTCTTGAAAATCTTGTGGTTCCTCTCCTTCCAGATAACCCAAAGGGTGAAGCCCAAAGCCAAATCCCAAGCTCGGTTGAGGATCACGCTACAGTAGAGGCCCTGTCTCCAGATAATGACGGATTAACAAATGCTCTGGGGATCACGATCCATTCGAACAAAGAGTTCTTCCACTTAGCGCCATTTTTGGGTGGCTTACTAACATGAGTTGAGAAGGTGCTCCAAGTCTTCAGAGTGGCATCCATAGAAGATGAAAATTGAGGGTCCATAGAATCCTTTTTTAATCAATTGATCCCATGTCAGGATTCTTCCCCTACAAACTAGCCAGAGGAAACATGCCACCTTGTGCCACCGCCTTCCTCCTCATAACTTCTTCCAAATTTGTTGTTGGTTCCCCTGTCCCTATCATACTTTCAATCTATATGCTTCCTGAATGGTGAAGGTTCCCTTTAATGTGTAGCCCCACCTCAGAATATCTGGACCTTCCTATATTGTGATCCTTTAGAGTCTAGCTCTTTGCTTAACTGGTTCCATTGATCTGACTCTAGTGGTTCCGGCTAGTATACCTTGTCTTTCCATCTCCTCCAGCCCTCGTTTGTTACATCCTCTTTCCAATATTGATTTTCCGCCTGGTAGTTCCTATTCATAGCCTATATGAACAACTCACTCTGATCTTGTCGTGGAATTAGCTTTTCTCTCTGTTGCCAAGAGTCCTGCTAGAAAAGGGTTATTTGTCCATTTCTCACTTCCCAAAAGAAGTATTGTTCTATAATCTCTCTATTTTGTGTGGCCAGGTTCCATATCATGGATCCTTTAGGAGGGTCATGTTACCTTAGGATGTCTTATGTGTGGGTAGGCATACCATACTTACGCGTCCATATTTTTTTCCATAAATCTACGCCTCCATGTAACCATCTCCACCATAATTTGGCCCCCATTACCTAATTAAGGGTGAGAGGGTCGCGAAGTCCAGATCCCCCTTCCATCTTGGGTTTGATGAGGTTGGACCACGATACCAAGGCCCACTTCTTCAACTGCTGAGCACCTCCCCATAGGGAATTTTTAAAATATCTCCACCATTTTGATACATGTATTTTTGGGGGCGGTCATGCCTGAAATTTGGTATATCGGGATGGATTGAAGGACTGCCTTGAGGAGGAAAATGTGTCCAAGCAACTTAAGGGCACTAAAGGTCTAGTTACTAAGATTAGACTGGTTTTTTTGTAGCAATTGGTTCTAGTAGGATGTTTTGAGAGAGTTCACCGATAAGGGCATCCCCAAGTATTTAGAAGGAAGAGAAATGATTTCAAATCCCATCAACATGTATAAGAAGGTTTGGATGTTCCTGGCCATGTTAAAGAAGAAAATGCAGGATTTTTCATTATTTATAAGGGTCCCAAAGGCTTCCATGAAGACATGAAGGATTTATTTTATGCCACAGGTTTCCCGCGGCGAGACGTGACAGAAGAGAACAATATCATCCATAAATTGTTGTTGGGTGAGGGGGAAATCATTTCCCCATAGTTTAAGGCCCCATATTTTGAGATTTTGAGCTTCCTTTTTCAATAGTTTTCCCAGGCCTTCAGCGACTAAGATGAAAAGAAACAACGACAGGGTGTCACCTTGTCTTAGACCACGGGAAGGGTTAAATTTTCTAGTTGGGGATCCATTGAAGAGAATGGAGTAGATAGGGGAGGACACCATGGCTAAGATCCAGTTGATCCATATTTGTTCAAAACCATAGGATTGAAGGGTGCTAGTGAGAAAAGTCCAGTTAATGCAGTCGTAGGCTTTAGAGAGATCAAGCTTAATCATCATCCCTTGAACTTTGAGTTTTTTTAGAGAATGGATAGCCGCTTGAGAGGTGATAAATCCATCCAAGATTTGTCGGTCCTCAACAAAGCCTATTTTTTCTAGCGAAATAATATTGGGAAGTAAGGGTTTTAGGCATTTTACGATGATTGTAGCTATGATCTTATAAATAAAATTACATAGTGCGATCAATCTGAACCCCTAGGGGTCGAGTCATATTTATCTGGTTTGGGTATCAGAGTAATGAAAGTGGCATTAAGGCTCGACATGCCTTTTGGTTATGGCGAGACTCTTCTACCACTTCCAGCACCTCCTTACCAGTGAGGTTCCAAGTCGCTTGGAAAAAATCCACCGTGAATCCATCCGAGCCAGGGGAATTGTTCTTTGTCATACCTTTCACCACCTCTTCCACTTCTTCTAGCGTTACCATCTGCATGAGTCCTAGGTTTTGATCCCTAGAGATGAGATGTGGGATGTTCCATATGATTCTTTGAATTTCCTTGGATCGGTTCTAAGCAGGTTCTTTGAGCAGAGAGTGAAAATGGTTGACCACTCGGTCCTCCATTCCCCCATGTTGGACTATTCTATTCCAGCCTCATCTTTTAAGGAAAATATCTGATTATGCTAGCGATGTTGAACCATTTATTTATGGAAGAAGTAGGTGTTTCTTTCCCCCTCCCGTAACCAGTTTACTTTGGATTTCTGCTTCGAGAGTATCTCCTCCTATTTTTGTCATTCTTCCAGTTGATTAATGAGCCTCCCTTATTCTTCCACTAAGTGCTCTTCCCAACCTTGATTGATGATCCTTTTTTAGATTATCTCCATCTTCATTGCTAGCTGTTGTTGATCTTTCATAATATGTATGAATTCTCCTTGATTCCATTTATTGATCCTGTGCTTTAGCTCCTTGAGCTTCATCTGGAAGGTGTGCATGTGATTTCTGCCCACTTCCTCACTGTCCGTCCACCATCCCTCTATTTTTTCCATAAACTTAGGGTCTCGAAGCCAAAAGGCCTCAAATCTAAATGGTCCATTCTTCGGGCCAGTTTTTAGGTTAATCTCCAATTAAATTGGCCAGTGGTTAAAGCCCATGCCCACGAGGATGGATGCTTCCAGGAATAAGTCGCGGGTGATAACTTGCTCCGAAGCGAGGAAGCTATCCAATTGAGACACAATCTGGTGGTGACCTCCTCACCGATTGTTCCAGGTGTGAGTTCCATTATTGGTTTTCAGGTTAACCAGGTGAAGCTTGGTGATTAGATATCTAAACATTTTCATATCTACATCCTAACGTCGAATTACTCCTTTATTTTCCTCAAGGGGCGTAAGCATATTGAAGTCCCCTCCAACTATCCATAGGTCATCTGGGCAGTCTCTTATCAGGATTGTAAGGTTTTGAAGGAAAGCCCATTTTTCTCCTAGAATATGAGGCCAGTAAACTCATTTTAACAAGGCCCAATATCTCGATCCAATGTGGTGGAACCGACACGTAAGTATTCTAGGTCGGCTTACCCAATCCCCAAAAACAATTTCCGTCAGGTTCCAAAGGATAGAGTATGCCTCCATCACTACCTTTGGAATCTTGTGTTATTACCTCATATTGTGGCTTAAAGGTCTTTATAATATCCTTTAGTTTGGCTTTCTGGATCTTCATTTCTTGGATAGTCATAATGTTGGGCTTGTCTTTCCTGAGACGCTCTTTCGGATAATGTTGTTTTCCTTTACTATTAAGGCCTATAATATTCCAGGATGTGATGATCATTTGGACAATTTTGTTTGTGAAAGACCACGGACAACAACACTACCCTTCCTGAATTCACCAGTGTTTCCCCTATCATTTGAATGGCCTCTTTTAGATTTTTCATGTCGTGCTTCTTACCTCATTTCTTTGGGGGGCCTTGGTCCCCTCCCTATCTCTTTTGAGTTCCTAGTTGTTCTGGTTGATCCAGTCCAACTGTCCCCTATTTAGCTTTATATTACTTGAATGTCTCTTTGAAGAGATGATTATGAGCTTCCGGGATGAAGCGTTCATCCAAGTGTATCCATTCATTCAGTAATATACACAACACTTTCTCTTCATTGCTCAAATATTCTCTTTAGTTCTCTACTTCCATATTGGCTTGCTCCGGTGATTGTTCTGAGGCTTATTTGTTTGTTACTTCTTCCTCTACCTTTATTTTAGCCGTTATCCCTTTGATCCGAATGGAAAATGACATCCACCCATGGTATTCATCTATCCATGTTATCCATCCGCCCATGGAATTTACTGTTGAAGATTGCAACAAGAAACAGTGAAGGAGGCATCCTGAAACATCTTTCCTGATCCTAGTTGGAAAGTGATCACCTAAACTAGGTGGGGACCACACATGTGATTTTTGTCGAAAAGTCTACATGGTATCAAAGCCTGGACCCAGGTTCGATTCCCTCGAGTTGCGTTTGAGGGGTGTATTGATTCCCCGAGCTGCGTTTGAGGGGGTTGTTGGAGTAATCACCGCACCTCTATGGAATCCATAATTTCCACCCTGGGGATCCTAGTTACCGGTTTGGAAGTTTACCAACACTTGCAAGTTTTGGTGTAACGGCAAACACTTGCGGGATGCTATTCTTGGATGATTGGTCAAGTTGGTAAAAATAGATGGACAGTTATTTTTAGACATACAGGTCGAAGTCTATTTTTAGACTGCCTGTCTAAAAATAGGTCAGTCAAATATTATTAACCCTTAATAATATTTGGACTATAAACATTATCTTATCCTCTTGGAGCACTTCAGTTCGAGCTACAAATGTGGCACATGTAGCTGGCAGAAGGAAATTCGAATTTCCTATGGGGTAGTTGAGCTATTGCATGGTGGACTTCAGTTAGACTCATGTGACAGAGTTTTGGTGGAGTTGATTGAGGAGTTGATGGAGATTGTGTTCTAGTTAACTAGTTGAACTAGTTGTAGTTAGTTTAACTGCTATTACACTAGAGATGAGTGGTGTGAATTAAATATTATTTAATTCACTAATTATTAACTCATTATTCAACTAAAAGAACACATCAGTTAACTCAGTGCATGTCTGAGTTCGATGTGACTGAGTACGAGATAGGTGAAAGAGGCGGCAGTTGTACATTAGTTGTGCATGAGATTTGCACAATGAGTGGGATGGTATTATGCCAATGATGATTGTTGTTCAAGAAAGCAGGAATTCGAATTGGTTCGGCCAATTCTCTCCTTTGGATTGCGCAGTGGGGGCGGGCGGCTAGTGGAGGAGTTTTGAACCCGCGACTTGTTCAAAACTGAGCTAGTTTTGTGTGTAGCTTTTGGAGACAGTACTGAGTACTTGTGAGGAGTATTTTATTGTGTAAAGTTACATGTTTCTCATCCATTATATGATACATATAACTGGGGGTTTTCAGCTATAAGTTTTCCCCATACATGCTGCGTTCTATGTGTGTGAATTGATGTTCTGCCGCTTGTTTTATTTTCCGCATGTGATGATTAATTTGTAGAAGAGATTATGTGTTGTGTAGAAAATCGAATTTGTGTATGATCAGGTTAATCTCGATGGATAAATATTCATTATTCAGAAAATTTCTACATGGTATCAGAGCAAAATTAATCGTCAAGATCTATTACGGTGATTGCATTTTATTTCCTCGGACAGAACCTGCGCCTCTGAATTCATCCTTCTTTTGAAGGTGAAAGGTCTGGTAAATGCCCATGCAGTCAATCTCTGATTTGGAAATAATTTGTTCTCAAGTGTAGATCGGAAGCGGTTGAGTTATCAGCTGGTGGTGAAGTTCGAATTTGCAGATTTGTGTTCTTGGTGACGAGGCGAAAATGTCTTTCAACGGATTACGACTAGAATATGCCTTGGAAGGCAGTTCGAATTATGTTGCATGGAAAGACCGCATGGAGGCTGTATTAGATGATAATGGGCTGTTGGAATTCATGGAGAAAGAGATTCCAAAGCCTACTTCTACTGATGCTGCTGTTGTGGAAGCTTGGCGAAAGAAACAAGAAAAATGTCGAAGGATTCTGTTGGAGGGCGTAAAGGATCACATAGTGTCTAGCCTGCATGGAAAGCCTTCTCCATATTTGATGTGGAAAGCCTTGACAGATCTGTACCAGAGCAAGAGCGACCAAAGGAAGTTGGCACTCAAGGATAGACTCAGAAACATCAAGATGGAGAAAGGAGAGAGCATTCCTAAGTACCTCACGAGGTTCACCCAATGCAGGGATGAGCTGGGAAGCGTGGGAGTGACTGTGGAGGATGAGGACTTGGTGAGCTTGGCTCTCCTGGGTCTTTCAAAAAGTTGGCATGCATATCATGATAGTGTCAATGGTCAGGAGAAATTTCCTGGATGGGAAAGACTGTGGTCTGATCTGGTGCAAGAGGAGATCTGGCGGAATACCAGGGACAGATCTTCATCAAAGGCATCTGATGAAGAAGACTATGCTTTGGCTACCAAATCAAGGAAGGGGAAGGGCAAGGAGAAGGCTTCTCAATCCGGTGCAGATGGTAAAGAGCGTGACATGTCCAAAGTGAAGTGTTTTCACTGTCACGATCATGGACATTACGCCACGAATTGTCCACTGAAGAAGAAGAACAAGCAGGCTGCTGGAGCTGCAGCTGGTGAGGCTCTTGCCTCGCAATTTGAGCTGGACTTCTCATTGATCGCATGAATGTTGTCTATTGCATTGGGATCAGGGTGGTACTTTGATAGTGGCGCTTCCTTTCACATGACGGGAGATGCAAATCTTTTCAGCGACTTGGTGGAGAAAGATCTCCAGATGCATGTTGAGTTGGGCGACGGTGGACGATACAATGCGACCGACATTGGTACCATAACCTTTCAGAGGGAGTCAAGTAAACTCATTCTTTTACAAGATGTATTGCATGTACCAGGTCTAACAAAGAATCTGATCTCAGTCACAATGTTAGAGGATAAAGGGTATGAAGTTGTCTTTAGAGAAGGAAAAGTTTTCCTTCGGCACAAGGCAACGGGACAAGTCAAGAAGGTTGGGATTCGGGAAAAGAATCTCTACAGACTTGAAGTAGATGGGATGTCTATGGAGCTTCCTACTGTTGGGAAGCGGAAGGAAGACATGCAACTGATGCTTGAGAGGGAGCAAGTTTTGCATGCAGGTGATAGTGAACCTCGGGATGTGGAGCAACCACAAGAGGATCATGGAGTGGAAGAGACCACTCATGCAGAGAAATTTCGTGCCAGACGGGCAGAGGGAGTGCATGCAGCTATACCACCAGGTATGAGGTGGGGCGACATGCATGATTAATCCCATGAGGAGATTTCTGGGAAGATTCATGAGATGGTGTGGATCTCATGGATTGAACCTGGCTACGAGGTGCCCATAGCACAGCAGTAGCAAGATCAGTTGGAGTGATGCAGGCAGATCAAAGTGACAGTGTCGGATACTGGAGCGCGGATCAGAGTTGACAGCAAGTGCAAGAGTGCATGGGTGCAAGATTTCAACAGCGCAGTAGTTCCTGATGACATGTGCAGTTGGTACCAGCAGAAGTCGAAGACTTTGATGATAGATGCTAGATGCATCAAGACTGATTGAGTTGTTTGGAGCCTATTCAGTTTCGAAGATGTTGCATGCAAAGGGTGCATGGCACATGCATGGAGTTTCATGGTGCATGCATGAGTTTGCATGGTGCATGCAAAGGGTGCATGGCGAATGCATGGAGTTGCATGTCGCATGCATGGAGTTGCATGGCGCTTGTGAAGGTTGCAGGGCGAATGCATGGAGTTGCATGTCGCATGCAAAGACAGTCCTTTCTTGTTGAGAGGAAGTGTTGAAAATGGCAACAAGAAACAGTGAAGGAGGCCTCCTGAAACATCTTTCCTGATCCTAGTTGGAAAGTGATCACCTAAACTAGGTGGGGACCACACATGTGATTTTTGTCGAAAAGTCTATTTTTTAGACTATGTCTATTTTTAGACATATGGAGCATGGTCTAGGAGTTGCGGGATGCTATTCTTGGATGATTGGTCAAGTTGGTAAAAATAGATGGACAACTATTTTTAGACATACAGGTCGAAGTCTATTTTTAGACTGCCTGTCTAAAAATAGGTCAGTCAAATATTATTAACCCTTAATAATATTTAGACTATAAACATTATCTTATCCTCTTGGAGCACTTCAGTTCGAGCTATAGATGTGGAACATGGAGCTGGCAAAAGGAAATTCGAATTTCCTATGGGTTAGTTGAGCTATTGCATGGTTGACTTCAGTTATACTCATGTGGCAGAGTTTTGGTGGAGTTGATTGAGGAGTTGATGGAGATTGTGTTCCGGTTAACTAGTTGAACTAGTTGTAATTAGTTTAACTGCTATTACACTAGAGATGAGTAGTGTGAATTAAATATTATTTAATTCACTAATTATTAACTCATTATTCAACTAAAAGAACACATCAGTTAACTTAGTGCATGTACAGTTTAGTGTAGACTAGTGCAAGAGATAGGTGAAAGAGCCGGCAGTTGTACATTAGTTGTGCATGAGATTTGCACAATCAGTGGGATGAGTATGCCAATGATGATTGCGTTGTTCAAGAAAGAGGAATTCAAATTGTTTCATCCAATTCTCTCCTTTTGGATTGCGCAGTAGAGGCAGGCAGCTAGTGGAGGAGTTTTGAACCCGCGACTTGTTCAAAACTGAGCTAGTTTTGTGTGTAGCTTTTGGAGACAGTACTGAGTACTTGTGAGGAGTATTGTATTGTGTAAAGTTACATGTTTCTCATCCATTATATGATACATATAGCTGGGGGTTTCAGCTATAAGCTTTCCCCATACATGCTGCGTTCTATGTGTGTGAATTGATGTTCTGCCGCTTGTTTTATTTTCCGCATGTGATGATTAATTTGTAGAAGAGATTATGTGTTGTGCAGAAAATCAAATTTGTGTATGATCAGGTTAATCTCGGTGGATAAATATTCATTATTCAGCAAATTTCTACATTTACCCATGGTATTTTAAATGGCATTAACCCATGGTATTCATCTACCCATGGTATTTATCCACCCATGGAATTTACCCATGGTATTGTAAGTGGCATCCACCCATGGTATTGTAAGTGAGATCCACCCATGGTATTTACCCACCAATGGAATTTACCTATGGTATTGTAACAAAAAAAAGGCTATAAGTAACAAGTCGCATTTTTTAAAAGGATATATTGTGTAGCTTCTACAGTTATTCTCTGTTTTAATAAAACAAGTTACTTTGTGGCTTTATTATTTGTGTGTTCTCTCTTTTTTTCTGGCATTTTAATTTTGCAGATCTCGTCAGATCCATTTCAATTTTTTAGATCTTGGGGGCTTCCCCCCAAGATCCGAATCAGTGGTATCAGATTCAGGTTACGAATCCATGGGAATGAGGGTTTGAAGCATATTTTAGTTTCAATGTTTTGCAGCAATTTTCAACAAACTCCATGAATTTTTTAGGCAGTGAGTTTGCAAATTAGATCTGAAACTTTTGGTGAAAATTTTACAAAAAAAAAGAACAGATTTGGATTCATTGTGGAAAAATACTCAAATTCAAAAAAAAAAAAAAATCAGCCGAATTGGAATTCGAATGAGGGAGATATTGCTGATTCAAAATCAACAATGTTGCAGACATTTTTCTAACAACAATTTGTGGACGACGTCTCTCTTGTAATTTTTTCAATTTTTAGTGCAAAATTTAAACTAAATATTTCTATATCTGAGGTCCCCTTGAAAAATCACCCAATTTCAAAAAAAAAATCGGTCGAATCGGAGTTCGGATGAGGGAGTTATTACTGATTTAAAATCAACTATTTTTTCAAAAATTTTGTGATTACGGGACAGTTCTAGTGCGATCTTGAGAGTCTAGATTCTCCAGATAGCGATTTCAAACACATGGGAAGACGCAGAATGATTATTCCATTTCCAAAAATAGGCTATAATAAAAATTATGAGTTATATTGACCGAGTTATACTTATTTTAAATCTGGAGCAGCATTTGGAGTGGGTTCCCTTTGGAGACGTGTCCTCCCACCCCACTTTAGTAAGCACCTGCTACTTCATCAACAATTAGCATCACGGTTATGGGTCAACCGTACAAAATCCTTCTCATCGAAGTCCATTCGCTAGGCCACATACTGTTAGTATCACAATTGGTCACAAGAATTACAAGGTATCTCCATCCTTGGATCTTCGTTTTTGAGGGTTCTGGGTCATCCACAAACCCATAATTCATCTCAGTCCATTTTCTAGGTTGCACACTATCAATATCATAGTTGGTCACAAGCATTACATGGTATCTCTATCCTCGGATCTTCATTCATCACGGTTATGGTTTAACCACACAAAACCCTTCTCTTCAGTGGCTCTTCCTATTCAACAAAGGCTTTTCAGGAGGGAAATTCACACAATGGGGACCATTGCTTCTTAAGGAGGGAGGAATGATTCGAATGGAAAATGGCATCCACCCATGGTATTCATCCATCCATGTTATCCATCCACCCATGGTATTGTAAATGGCATCAACCCATGGTATTCATCTACCCATGGTATTTATCCACTTATGGAATTTACCCATGATATTGTAAGTGACATCCACCCATGGTATTGTAAGTGAGATCCACCCATGGTATTTACCCACCAATGGAATTTACCTATGGTATTGTAAAAAAAAAAATACTATAAGTAACAAGTCTCATTTTGTAAAAGGATATATTGTCCACCAAAATGTAGCTTCTATAGTTATTCTTTGTTTTAATAAAACAAGTTACTTTGTGGTTTTATTTGTTGTGTGTTCTCTATTTTTTTCTGGCATTCTAATTTTGCAGATCTCTTCATATCCATTTCAATTTTTTAGATCTTGGGGGCTTCCCCCAAGATTCAGATCACCCTTCCCTTTGCTTTACTGGTTGGTTGTCTTGGCCTATTCCTCCCCCCATCTCCTCTGTCTCCTCCTCTTGCAATTCTCAAATCGGTTGTTGCTTTGTGTACCTTTTCTTGGTTGCGGTTGAGTCAAGGTTTGGGTGTTCTTTGGGCCCTTATTCCACATATGTACCTCCTAGAATCCATCTTCCCCTTCTTGTGGTTTCCCCTAGTTTTTAGAATTTGTTGGATCCTTTATATCTCAATTTGATTAAGTGGGAATTCCCAGAAAAAGTGGTCATATTCATGGCATCTCGAGCACTGGAAGGGAATGAACTCGTAATCGTTAGGTTGCTACCATACCACATCATGGTATTTCAATTCGATAGATTCTGACAGGGGCTCTCTTATGTTCATATAGATGTTGATCCTTCCATATGATGTGTATCTTCCTCATCTTATGGAATATGCTACCTTCACAAAGCTTCGTATTGAATTTCCCATACCCTCCAGGATATCTGGATCCCAAAAATTCATCGGAAGGCTAAAGAGGCGTACCCAAATTGGGGTAACCAAGAATTTTCCCCCATTTGGGTTATAGCACTCCTCCTAGTGTCACATGAACAATCCTCCATTGTTGAAGAAATAACTGCCATCGAACACCCTCTCCTTATCTTCCTAGTTCGCGAAGATAACTGTGAAAAAACCTCTAGCTCCCAGTTTCATCTCTATGTGCCCTTTTGGTTGCCATTTTTGATGGATCCATTTAACCAGATCTCGTTATGTTGGCCAAACTCCTATGAATTTGCATATCATTGCATGGTCCTTCATATATTTCCTATACTCTTTTTTTTTGGGATAACAAAGCAAGGCTTCTTTGAAGCTCATGGAAAACATTGTCTTCGCATGCAGCTCTACCATTGGGCACCTAGGACCTGAGGACCTTTCCCATGACCATTTTACGTGTTGGCTACATGCACTCCCTGCGAGCTTGTTTCTCCACTGACCACGTTTCGGTAGGAGGGTATCTCTCCCTCCTCCCACCATCCCCCATGTACCCTTTTTCAACTCTCTCAGCACTGCAGTTCCTAGCCGAGCTGACGCACAAACTGAAACAATCAGTTGCGGGTAGGTTTAGTTATGTCAGGTTGCACACAACCCTAGCAAACCCTAGCAAAGCTTATCATTCCTCTAATGTTGCAACCCTTTGTATCACATTTTCTAATCCTATTTGATTGTTTTCACTAAATGCATTGATTTGAGTGTAGATGTTGGTTTCTAATCCTATTTCCTTACTTGTACTAGATGCATTGATTTGAGTGTATATGTTGATTTCTAATCCTATTTGATTTATTGAATTAGGTGCATTGATTTCAATGTATAATTTGTTTTCTAATCTTATTTGATTGTTCATATTAGATGTATTGATTTCAGTGTAGATGTTTATTTATGATTTGATGTAATTGGATGTATGATTGTACATTAATTTTAAAGTGATTGGAGTAATAATGTGCATTGATTTCAGTGTAAGCACAAAAAATTATTGGAAATGTACATTGATTTTTGTGTTATTTTAATTCAACCTATTAATATCAGAGAGCAAGAGAGACAAGTTATGATGTTTACTACAACAACTCGAGCTAAATATTTAAATGCTTTATGATTTCAATTGTCATTTTCATATAATCAATTTGAAAAGATGAAAAAACTAACAAGGGTGACAATAATAATATTAGAAGAAAATAGATTGGGATTGATCACAATGAAGACTATTTGTAATTGAGTACATTCTTATTTTTCACATTTTATATCATTCAACACTATTACATTGTCAATTTCCATTCAAAAATTTGACTTCATCATTTTTCATCATTAAAGTTATTAACAATATTTATCATCTCAACATTGAGGGAACTAAGCAAATTTAATTAAAATGACCAGATTAATCTTAGACTTATTTAGCATATTTGAAATGATTATATTAATATTAGATGTATTTACCTATTATTGATAAAATTAATCATATTTTTGATAGATTTCCTTGGCCACACTACCGAAACCAACCTAGATCCATTTTAACTCCAAATCTATCAAGCGGCGAGGTGCAAACTTTCCCTAAAGTTTTGCACTCAGAAAAGACGTTTTCACCTTGAGAGATTTCATTGCTTTGGGCCCTTGATACATCATGGATCTAGGTTGGTTTATTTATAAGCCCCGAGGGTTAGCTCAATTAATCGAGTTCTAGTTGCTAAAAAAATTAAGAGTAGAGAAATCATTAAAAAAATTTACATGTGCAATTTAAAATTGGAATCTTATTTATTTTTATTATTAAATATATTCTCTTAAAAAAATAAAAAGAAAAAAATATTAAGTATTCAATTTATTATGCAAAACTACTTGATTAGAAAGACTATTCCTATTCTTTTAAAATATATTTTTAATTTGAATTTGAATTGGATAATCATAATAATCAATCTTAATTTAAACTAGTATAGATCTATTTTAAGCATGGATCTAACATGAAATTAGAAGGATCAAATTTCTTGCACAAACTTGTTCTAAAGTGCAAAAAAACAACCTGTAATTTTTTTGTTTAAATTGTATTCTTGAAAGCTATATATATATATATATATATATATATATATATATATATATATATATATATTATGTATAAGTCAATATCAATTCATATGGACAACTAATTAAACATGCATAGCATATTTTTTTTTCTTTTTTATTATAGCAACATTGTTTTTCTATTTAAAGAATATTTATTTTCAATTTTTATTTTAAGAGAGACAAATGAACGTAAAATTGAGCACAAATATAGTTACACATCACTTTCACATTGAACTGTAAAATAAAACTCTAGATCACTTGTAAAGAAATTTACTTAACATCTCACAATTTGAATTTGAATACTTTTACTTTCTATGGAAAATGAATTAATTATTCAAAATATTTTATCATCTAATTCTAAAATCCACATTAATTTATAAAGACATTCCTTATTTCATATCGCTAAAATTAAGGTAGTCTTTTTCATTCAAGATCTCCTCAAATTTTTAAGTCCTTTTTAAGTATTTGTTGCTTTGCATCATAGGGTTGGTTATTTGTTGCTTTACATCATAGGGTTGGTTATTTGTTTCTTTCCATCATTGGGTTCACTTTCTTGACAATCATATAGAATCTATGTATTATGCGATTGGTTAAATATCAATTTTGATACACTTTATATACATTGTATAAAGTTATAAAAATAAAAATAAAAGTTGTATAAAAATCTAATTTTTTCTTTAACAAATAAATAATTTTGATGTGAAAAACAAAAATATTAGAATGAAGATTGCGAGCAGAGAGGTTTTTCGTTTTTCGGATTTGCTTTAATATCTCATTTGTTGGGATCTGGCATCTCCCTGCGATGGATAAGGAAACTGTCAAGTGTTGTAAAATTTCATTGGCCAAACATAGTATTGATTTGATGACAAAGATAATTTCATTGGCCAAACATAGTATTGATTTGATGACAAAGATGTGGGATTCTCCCAAACAAGATCGAAGTTGGTCCAAGGGGATAAAAGGAAATTTTGATTTGGGCCACCATGCATGAAGAAAGTGGGATGTCTCAACATTAATATGGTATCATAGCATATTAAAATTACTTATTTGAATATATTAGAGATTTGAAATAATTATAATAAGCAAAGCTAGAGGTGAAATTCTAAAGAAGAATTCAAGGGAGGAGATCAAAGTTTAATATAATATACTAATGATAAGAAATTAAGCATAAAGGATTGGTTAAAGAGATAGAGCATAGAGGATCTTATACAAGGGAGAAATAATTTTAGCCAAGGAGCAGAGATGGGATAATTGTTGATTATAGTTCTGACGATTGATTAGTAGTAGAAAGAATTTTACAGGAGTTGAATTAAAGGGACCAAGGAATTTCTTGGAAGTATAGGTATATTAGATCTGACAGATAACATGGCCTTTATATTTTCAATTTAATTTGAGCAGCCAAATTGTTGATTGCAGGTAGCAACAAGTAAAAGGAAAATGTAGTGGAGATTGTGGTGACAAAGAGAGGTAGTAACAATTTTTAGCTAAGGTTGAGTAGAAATTGTTGAGATAGATTCACAATTGCAAATGTGGGTGGAGTTTTCCAAAGAAAGGAGTTGGTGACGCTTTTGGGAGAAGTGAGTAGAGTGTAGAATTTTAAAAGAGCGCAGAAAGCTCAGAAGGTTCCAAAGGAGAGAACTGAGAATACCAAAATACTAGGTTGAGGAGAAGCTTGGTGAGGTATTGTAGCAGGGTGAAACATACTTGCTATTGTAGAGGCTTAGTGAAGCTCAAAAGTAGAATTTCATAGAGGAAAATGATTATTGATGGTAATGACAAGGAACAAAAGAAAAGTCACAACAATATGAAGGAAAATTCCAAAGAAAATGGCATGAAAAGGATAAGTCAAAAGGAATTTGACAAATAAATTGTTGAGATGAAGGAACAACTAAGTATAAAGGAGATGCTCCTACAATAAAGTGAAAAATACCAGAGATGTGGATGGAGAATGAAGAATCAGGTTACATGGAATGTTAGGATATTATTTACAAGAATCCAAGGAAGAAGCTAAGGCACATGATGATTGTTTGGATGAAGGAAAAGGAACTCGGATTAGCTGAGTACGAAGAGGAAAAAATTTGTTATTGTGAACCAGAGCAAGGAGAATTCCTTGGGGGGATGATGATGATGATGAAAAATGGATACTTCATGACTGTCTTATTGATTATTTGAAAATTTCATATCGACATGAAGATATGATAATAAAGACACCAAAGGAGGCTAGAAATCCTTATATTGTTGAAACTAATAATTTGTGTATGAATGTAGGTCATGTAGATACTGAAGATGATGGAAATTCATTACAAAATATCATAAGGATGGAGGAAGATGAAGGAATAATTTTTCAAAGCATTGGAGGAAAAAATAATCACAATCATGTTACAAAAAATGGAGACACAAGTTTTTTTTATAAAGGAAATTAGAATGGAAGTCTTACATACTAGACAAATACATAGCAATGGGAGAGAAGTTGCAAGAAATTATTGTTGTAGTGAAAAGGGAAATTTTGGCTTATGGAGACGAAAAAACAGAGTACAAAGGAGATGAAAGAAAACATGTATTTTGATGAAGAAACCAAGCTATTGGGCAACATTTTGAAGAAATTTGATGCAGAAGAGGTATGTGATAGAGAAAAAATATCTAAAGCATCTAAAAAGATAGGGGATTCTTTTCATTTTCGAACTAATTATGTGTTTTCAAGTACAGAGGATGAAAAAATGTACAAAAATTCCAATATGTGAAGTAACGAATGGTATCCATATACTAGAAAAAGGAAATGCAAACTTTAATGAATAATTGAGGATGTTAGAAGAATGGCTAGTCAATCCAAGGATTGAGGAGGATTGCATAAGGATTGCATACATGAAGCATGAAGACGAAGAGATGCATGAGAAATCAAATGAAATTAATGTTTTTGAAACTAAATTTGAATATAAAGTACAATAAGGGAAAAACATTCATTTGAAATCAATGAATGAGATGATGGGACACTCATTTGTCTCATTGGGAAATGAGAGAAATTTTTGGAAAAGTCATAATGGAGAATATGCACAAAAAGGGTGTAAATATAATTAGCAAGCTACAAAATATTAATCATAGGATCAAAGAATAACTAATGCACATGGAGGGACAATAGACCATATTTATAGAAAAAATGAAGGAAAGACAACAATCATTCTTCTGACTGATGGTGATTTTCAAAGATCAAATTTTTGTTGTATATATTTATTTTATGTGCAAATACAGGTAAAAATGATATTTTGAAAAATGGAAGTCAATATTTCATATAACATCCATGGAGGAGGCAATAAGTGCCTTGAACATATTTGGAAAGATGTTTGATGATGGAGAATGGAAGCTAAGAGGACGTGAAAAGAGTGAAATTGCAATTGAATCCATAAAGCTTTTAAATTTTGAATACAAATACAATTGGGTTGTGCTAATAGTATGTATGTATAAGAAGAGGAGTAAGTTGGACATTGAAATTTATGAGTTATGTATGTTGATGAAGAAATTTCCTAAGAAGAGATATACTGAAGCAAAGAGAATAGTCAACATTAAAAAACAGTTAATTGTAAAGGAGTGCATCAACAGGGCAATTGGAGCATTGTAAAATCAAGTATGGAAAGCTAGAAGATTAAGGAAAATAATGGCAAATCAGTAGCAAGAAGAAGTGAAAGGGACAAATTTAATGATGAATTTCAGCGTTAGAATTTTTTTTGTTGAAGATGTTCATGATAGTGAAGCAAGTGGACAACAACAAACCAGAGTTTGGGATCTAGAAGGAGGATAAATTGTAGTATATGCACCTCCAATTGAAAAATGTCAAACAACAATATATAAAGTAAAACCAAGAGAAATCGTTGGAAGACTCATAAATAGGAGTCCATTAATTATTTTTACCCCGATAGTTTGATGTAAGAGCATTTCTTCAATTCAATAAGACTTAGGAGGTATTATTACATTTACTAAAGAGAGTGGGTTCCCTTAATTTAATTTAATTTAAGTTAATGCAATTAAAGACAAAGATTTTAATTTCTAGAAAAATGAGTGATTACTTTTCTCATTGACATGTAATACACCACTTAAGGAGATTTGTTGAGGAGTTACAGGCATTAGGCTCATATTTGATATTTTCCATGTATGGATTATTAGATCCATCTATAGTGGATCTCAACAAACCATCCTTATTTTATATAATTGATCTTTATAAATAAAATAAGACGAGAAAAAAAAAGGTAAGGTAGCCAAGGGAGGCTAAAGGACTGATAGATATTTGAGAGAGAATAGAATGCCAATTATTTGTGTAAAAGGCCATAATTGTATAGGTGTTGTGCAATTGAAGATCCCTACTTCACATGGCATATTTCTTTTAAACTCACTTGTTCGTGCACTTTTGTGTAGGTCTCAATCACTCACTTTTTTTTTCCTATAGTTGTGGAGATCCCCGTTCTAATGGACATGCCCCATTATAATGGTTATCGACAATCACTTCTCAATCTATTTAAATCAATCAATCACATCCCGGAAGCATGAGTCAGCGCGTCAGCCTGATAACAGGAGACTTTCAACTTCCTCGATTGAATAGCAGGATGGTTATAAGTGTTCAAGCATTGTCGCACCATTGATTTAATAAATATTGATAAATATGAGCACGACTGCCCATAATAATTCCTTAGGAAAGGTAGCAAGTAAAGGGTTCATATATGCCCCCGTATATTGTCTCTTTCTATCCATCCATCTCCTAGAAATGTTGGCAGTGTTGTCTTGAGTTGGTTGTAATGAAAAAACATTTGATGCGTTCTGGACGTATCTGCTACTCTGGTTTACAATCACTGGTAGCAAGTGTTGTCCTGAGCTAGATGTAATGAAAAGGCCTATGATGCGTTTTGGACGTATCTGCTACTAGTGCTTACAATCACTAGCAACAATTATGACATCCAAGGTAAAAAAAAAAAAGAATCCAAGATTTCATCAATATAGCAAAGCATTCAAATCAACATGTTGTTTTAACATTTCCCACGATTAATGGTTTCCTTTGGAAAATATAGTCGTGTAATATGCATAAATTCTTGTTATTGAAATCGAAAGGAATTCTATTTAAAATCCAAAGGACGTGGCTACTAGGGGTCAAGGCTTGAGGGAAAGGAAGCCAAGCTACGTAGATGCTACTGATCAGGGTGGTGGATAAGTTGGGACACTTGTGTTATTCATGCAAAACGCAAACTTGAAACTATACACCTGGTTGTTAAAGAAGAAAAGTTGGCCCGTTAGGGGAATGATGCCCATGTAAATACAAAAATTAAAGAAAAATAAAATTATCAAACATATGCTCACTTAGTTAAATATATTTTGTATTCATATGGTTGATAAATTCATAGTTCTTCACATCACGAAGGAAATTTATGCTTCCTCGATATGCATTTAACATGGAGGTTTCCATTTGTATGCAATGTGTTAGAACCAAAGTTTTAGAATTATTCCTTGTTGGTCATGTTGATGGAAATGGGAGGCTCCTAGTGTTCTAGAAATTTGTCGGGTGGCTTTTTAGTTTTTCCAACTAGTAGATTTGAGTGTTCGATATGGAGTTTACTCATTCCCCCTAAACCTTATGTAAATGTAATTCGATAGGTGTTTGATCAAGCTTGATTATATATGTAATTGTACTTAGTTGCTTCTAATTGTATTAGTTTCAATTACCAAGGTAATTACAATTAGTTGCTACACATGTCCTTAGCTATTAGTTGCTTCAATATGAAACTGGAACTTGGTGGACGACCATGTCTAAACTAAATAAGCGGAGACCTTTGAGAAAATTTGTTGATAGAACCTGAATTCTGTAAAATAGATAGAAAATACTTCCTACTTCATTTGTCCTAAAGGCGATCTCTAAGGATCTCAACAACAAAATTATGGCACCAACTTCAGAACTAGAATAGGTGATGCTCTTTTGATGCTCTTTTTTATAGAAATGTAAAGGCCTGGACCAGATGAGTTTCCAACAATTTTCTTCCAATGCATAAGAGGCACAATTAAAAATCATGGAGTCAGTTAAAGCAACCAGAACTGGAATAGTAACAATTTTCTTCTAACACATAAGGGTCACATTTAAAAATCCTAGAACATCAATTTTCTTCCAATGCATAAGGGGCACAATTAAAAATCATGGAATCAGTTAAAGCAACCAAAACTGGAATAGTAACACTTTTATTCTAACACATAAGGGGCACATTTAAAAATCCTAGAATCAGTAAAAGCAACCTGAATTAGAATCAATATAAGAAACCTCGAGATGAGGAAAATTCCTGAGTGTTCAAATCCAACATTTCTAACCCTAATCCCAAAAAGAGAATATTCATTTTCTAAAAAATAATAGCCTTTGGATCAATATTTCAATTGAATAGGGCTAATATTAAAAGAACAAGGAACAAAAATATGTTGTTTAAACTAGACTTTTTCATGGCATCCATTACATAAATGCTTGCTTAAAACAATAATTTTCCAAAGTAGCCAGACCCAAATAGACATAAGAAAACACCAGAAGGTTGAATTTAGTCAATTCGGCATTCAGAGCTTAATTACATCCAACATACTAATCGAAATTTTAAAGAACTTCTAAAAAATAATTTTCCAAAGTAGCCAGACCCAAATAGACAGAAGCAAAGACCAGAGGGTTGAATTTAGTCAATTCGGCATTCAGAGCTTAATTATATCCAACTTACTAATCGAAATTTGGAATAAATTCTAAGACCCTCCATAGAAGTTCAATAAAACCCTCCATAGAAGTTCAATAAGTGGAAGAATTTAACAAAGCCTGGTCATAGAAGTTACCGCATGCCACTTTTGATAAATGGTAGGAAGATGGAGATCACTATTCCAAGTGGTGAGACGAAAATTTTTAGTCACTAGCATATTTGGCCCAATTTTTGATGGCCAAAATGTCTCTATTGCGACACATAGGCGTCTCAAGAACGATACGTTTAGGTTGGGAAAAACTTCGCCTCCTGTACTGTGACATATGCGACACTTATAATAATTGTCAGTAGAGTGACACTAGACACGACACATGTCTTCTTCATTTAGTCAATATTTGAATCGTGTTGTTTATTGTCACTATTTCGTCATCATGTGGATACATTGGTATTATGAAACTGATACCTTCCTAGAATGTGTCACAATACCGAAGACTTGTCATCACACATGTTGTCACACGTCCAGATCTATTAGTTTTCCAATGATGGAAACAACTGTCAGAAGTGCCACGACAATCGTCTCTATTTCAACAACTATCATAAAATTGTTGCGACGATTGGGCCATATCAGCGATGAAAATAATCTTCGTAAGTGCCATGACTGTCATCACTATTCCAACATTAGGCATAACATTTGCGATGGTTGGGCCATACAAGCGATAGAAACTGTTAGGTCCCTATATTACTAGTATAGTCCCTTATTGTTGTTAGTGTAACCCCCTTATTGTTATTATTGTACCCCTGTAACCCCCATATTGTTATTATTGTGCCCTTAAATTATTATTGTTAGGTCGGTTAGGATTACATTGTGGCCCCATGGACTCCTATATATAGAAAGGAGGTTTTGTAATCTATATCATCCAAGAATTGTTCATTCATGTAATGTATTGGAGGTTGCCTCCTTTAAGTGGCTTATTTCTAAGGCATTTATATCTCTTTTCTTCTATTTTTGGAGCTAGTTTCACAACATTTGATATTAGAGGTTTGGATTATAGGGTTTTGCTACTCCAGACAGGTCATTGTGGCATTTTCGCTATAATTGTTTTTTATACGAAGGTTCAGAAGCTGAAATTTTTAGAGTGTGAAGCCAACATCATGAGGAACATTGTCGCAAAATTTTAGAGCTTGGTTCACAATATTGTTAGAGATATGATCTGTCTAAGTTAGGTATTTTTGTAGGCTCCTGAATTTGACCTAAACAGGTCATCGTGGAATTTTCACTATAATTTTTTTCTACGAAGGATAAGAAGCTGAAATTTTAAGAGTGCAAAGCTGAAATCCTGAGGAACATCGTCACAAAATTTTAGAGCTTTGTTCGTAATATTTTCGGAGATATGGTCTATGGAAATTAGGGCTTTTTCAAGCTCCTGAATTTCATCTCAAAGAGGTGATCATGGGAAAATATTCATAGCTCTCTCTCTGAGCATTGGATTTGAATGCTGTAAAAAGTGGCCAAAAGTACATGGACTGTAGTTTGTGGTCTATTAATTTCAGAGCTAAATGTGGAAACATTGACACGTGTCAAGTCGTACAAGTTCGCTCTACTGAACCAGTCCATAATTGGGTAATTGTGGGAGATTGGACATAACTTTGCCTTGAAGAATCCAAATCAAGTCAGATATGTGGCATTTGAAAGAAGCTTCAGAGGGCTACTACAGGGCAAAATTTCAGATATTGAAGATCCGAAATTATAGAGATAATTCAATTTCAATATCGAGCTCTTCAAAAGCAAGTAAAAGGTGTGTATTTTTCTTTTCTGAATTGCATAAGTCTTTTTTGAAGAATCAAGTTGAATTGATTCCAAGGGAATATTGTAGAATAGATATTAGTATTGGATTCTAAAATGGCCCCTAAAAATAATTCAACACCCATTAAGCCTTTAGAAGGCTCTGCTATGACTCTTGAATATGAAGAATGGCAACATGACATATCAAAATTACAAGAGAAAGTGCAACAAATTTCACTCTCGCAATGAGAAACAAAAAATGACATGGAAGTTTTGAAGAAAGGCGTGGAAACTAAGATGGATGGTTTGAAGAAAGGTATGGAATCTAAGATGGATGGTTTGAAGAATGGCATGGAAGCTAAGATGGATGGCATGGAAGCTGGCATGGAATCTAAGATGGAAAACATGAAGAATGATCTAAAAGTAGACATGGAAGGTTTGACAAAGTTGATACAAGAAATGTTTCCTAATGGTGAAAAGATAGTAGAGGAAACTCATGATGAGAAAAAAATAAATGTTAATCGTGGTTTCATAAACTCTAATGTTGGCGGGAAGAACCACCATATTCCAAAAATGGATATGAGGAAGTTTGATGGAAAGGATCCTGTAACATGGATACTACAGATGGAGCAATATTTTGATCTCCATAACGTGCAAAACACACAAAAGATACGCATTGCAACTTTACATTTAGAAAAAAATACATTTGTATGGTATCAATGGCTTTGCTCCCATAAAAAAATTGTCACTTGGTCAATTTTTACGGAGGAAATGATAGCACATTATGAGGATACAAAGAGCAACACCTTCTTTACCCAATTGATAAATCTCAAACAAAAGGGTTTAGTGGGGCAGCACATCGAGGACTTCCAAAAATTGAATATAAGGGTAACTGATCTTACAGAGGAACACAGGATTGATCTCTTCCTAGGCACTTTAAAGGATAACATCCAACATGAAGTTCGCGTTTCGGAACCTGATTCATTGGAGAAGGCATTCAGGTTGGCAAGAAAAGTTGAATGTAAAATTATGGCGACAAGGAAGCCTACCACTCAATTCTATAAAGAAGGAAGTGTTTCTACGCCTAGATTTCCACAACCTACAAGGTTGACATCACAACAATTGGAAGAAAAAAGAGCAAAAGGGCTTTGCTACAGTTGTGATAGAAAATACACTAAAGGTCATAAGTGTGCTGAGAAGAAATTATTTTACATAGATTGTGAAGAGGAAGAAGAAAATGAACAAGAATATTCAAAAGAAGAGGGTATACACCATGAACCAACCCTAGAAGAGGAAGAAATGAGTCCCACCATATCGTGTAATGCATTGGCAGGAATTACAACTCCTCAAACTCTCAAGATAGAAGGACATATCAAGAAGAAAAAGGTAATAGTGTTGATTGATTCAGGTAGTACCCATAATTTTATTCATTGTAAGGTAGCCAAGGAACTGAATTGTTTCCTATACCCAGCACCAGAATGTCAAGTGATGGTTGCAAATGGAGGAACTATAAATTGCTCTGGAAAATGCCATAATATCAAGCTAACCATGGGGGAATATGTATTGAATAGTCCAATTCTTTCCATTCCTATGGGAGGTGTTTATGTTGTACTAGGAGTACAATGGTTACAATCTTTGGGGACGGTAGCTTTTAATTTTCAAGAAATTTTCTTGAAATTTTTTTCAGAAGGAAAGGAAGTCGAATTACGGGGTATTGAAGGGAAGCCAGGAAGGATAATAATCTCTAATGTCATGAAAAAGCTTCTAAAGAAAGAACAACGAGGCGTAATTGCACAATTATGCTCACTAGAAGTTCCGACATCAAAATCATCTATTTCTGCAGATCTCCAACAAGTCTTGGAAAATCATTCCAAGGTGTTTGAAACTCCCAAAGGACTCCCACCTATTCGTGATCATGGTCATGCTATTCATTTTATTCCAGGAAGTGTTCCTCCAAACATCAGGCCTTATAGATATCCTTACTTCCAAAAGAGCGAAATTGAACGTATGATTGCAGAAATGTTAGAGGCGGGTATAATTCAACCTAGTCAAAGTTCTTTCTTTGCTCCCGTAGTATTGGTACACAAGAAGGATGGATCATGGCGCATGTGTCCAGATTATAGGGAGCTCAATAAGCTCACCATTAAAGATAAATTTCCCATTCCTGTGATTGATGAATTATTGGATGAATTACATGGAGACATTTATTTTACCAGGTTGGATCTTAGTTTAGGATATCATCAAATTAGAATGAAGACCGAATATATTCCAAAAATAGTATTTCGAACTCATGAGGGTAATTATGAATTTTTGGTCATGCCTTTTGGCCTTACCAATGCACCTTATACATTTCAAGGGTTGATGAATTCCATTTTCAAACCCTTCCTTAGAAAATTTGTGCTATTATTTTTTGATGAAGGTGTTAAGGTAGACCCTAACAAAATTAAAGCCATTAAGGAATGGAAAGTCCCCAAAACCATAAATAAGTTGCAAGGATTTCTCGGGTTAACAGGGTATTATCGCAAGTTTGTTAAGAATTATGGGAGAATAGCAGCACCTCTAACAACATTATTGAAGAAAGATGCATTTTCATGGACTCCTGAAGAAACTAAGGCCTTTGAACATCTTAAAGAGACAATGTGCCTAGCACCAGTCTTAGCTACGCCAGACTTCACAAAAACCTTTATTGTGGAATGTGATGCCTCAGGAAATGGAATTGGTGTTGTTTTAATGCAAGAAGGAAGACCCATTGCTTTTGAAAGTCGTCCAATCAAAGGAAAGTATTTACAGAAAGCTATTTACGAGAAGGAAATGTTAGCAATACTGCATGCACTAAAGAAATGGCGAACTTACCTAATGGGAAGACACTTCAAGGTAAAAACTGATCATGATAGTCTTATACACTTTTTGGAACAAAGAATATCTTCAGAAGAGTAGCAAAAATGGGTCACAAAGATGTTGGGTTATGACTTTGAAATAATCTACAAAAAAGGGAAGCTAAATGTTGTTGCAGATGCACTCTCAAGAAAGAATGAAGAGGTGGAAGCATTGCTTTGTGCCATTTCTATTATCCAACCAGATTGGATAACCTAAGCAAGGGATGAATGGAAGAAGGATGAAGAAGTGTGGACACTCATTCAAAAGTTGCAGCAAGATCCTAGTACATCTGATACATTTAGTTGGAAAAATGATTCCTTATGGTACAAAGATCGCTTATATCTTTGTAAGAATTCTCAACTAAAACAAAAGATTCTTTTGGAATTGCACACTTCTCCTTTAGGAGGACACTCAGGATTTTTAAAAACTTACCACAGGGTGAAGAAAGAATTTTTTTGGGATGGCCTTAAATCTGATATTCAAAATTTTGTGGCGTAATGTTTGGTTTTCCAGCAGAATAAAGTGGAGACAATTAAGACCCCAGGACTTCTACAACCTTTATCCATTCCAAGTCAACGTTGGGAGGAGATTTCAATGGATTTTATCACAGGTTTACCTAAGTCTGAAAGAAAGAGTGTCATCATGGTGGTAGTTGATAGACTTACCAAGTATGCACACTTTTGTGCATTATCTCATCCATTTAAAGCAAGTACAATTGCTACTACATTTATGGACACAATTCAAAAGCTACATGGAAACCCAAGGGTTATTGTGAGCGACAGAGATCCCATTTTTACCGGAAATTTTTGGACGGAGTTATTTTCTTGTTTGGGTACTCAATTAGCTCATAGCTCATCTTATCATCCTCAATCCGATGGTCAAACCGAGATAGTAAATAAATGTTTGGAAGGATATCTTCGTTGTTTTGTATCTGATAAACAAACACAATGGGTCAAGTGGTTACCTCTCGCTGAATGGTGGTATAACACTTCCTTCCATACTGCAGCGAAAATGACCCCATTTATGGCACTTTATGGATATCATCCACCATCCATCACATCATCTTTAAGAGAAAATTCGAAGGTTCAAGCAGTGGAAGATCACATCGAGCATCAACAAGAAGTTCTCCAACTCTTAAAGGACAACTTGAATTTGGCACAAAATCGAATGAAACAACAGGCAGATCAACATCGCAACGAGAGAATTTTTGATGTAGGAGACTGGGTATTTTTACAGCTACAACCATACAAACAAATGTCCCTCAAGCAAGCTAAGAAGGATAATAAATTATCGCCAAAGTACTATGGTCCTTACAAGGTGTTGCAAAAGATTGGTACTATGGCATGCAAATTGGAGCATTCAAATCAACATGTTGTTTAACATTTCCCACAATTAATTGTTTCCTTTGGAAAATATAGTTGTGTAATATGCTTAAATTCTTGTTATTTAAATCGAAAGAAATTCTATTTAAAATCGAAAGGATGTGGCTACTATAGGTCAAGGCTTGAGGGAAAGGAAGCCAAGCGATGTAGCTGCTATTGATCAGGGTGGTGGATAAGTTGGGACACTTGTGTTGTTCATGAAAAACACAAACTACACCTGGTTGTCAAAGAAGAAAATTTGGCCCGTCAGGGGAATGATGCCCATGTAAATACAAAAATTAAGGAAAAATAAAATTATCAAACATATGCTCACTTAATTGAATATATTTTGTATTCATATGGTTGATAAATTCATATTTCTTCACATCAGGAAGGAAATTTATGCTTCCTCAATATGCATTTAACATGGAGGTTTCCATTTCTATGCAATGTGTTAGAACCAAAGTTTTAGAATGATTCCCTGTTGGTCATGCTGATGGAAATGGGAGGCTCCTAGTGTTCTAGAAATTTGTTAGGTGGCTTTTTAGTTTTTCCAACTAGTATATTTGAGTGTTCGATACAGATTTTACTCATTCCCCCTAAACCTTATGTAAATGTAATTCGATAGGTGTTTGATCAGGCCTTATTATCTATGTAATTATACTTAGTTTCTTCCACTTGTATTTAGTTTCAATTACCAAGGTAATTACAATTAGTTGCTACACATGTCCTTAGCTATTATTTGCTTCAATATGAAACTGGAACTTGGTGGAAGACCATGTATAAACTAAATAAGTAGAGACCTTTGAGAAACCCTCTTGGAAGACCCTGAATTCTATAAAATAGATAGAAAATACTTCCTACTTCATTTTTCCCAAAGGTGATCTCTAAGGATCTCAACATCAAACTTATGGCACCAAATTTAGAACTAGAATAGGTGATGCTCTTTTGATGCTCTTTTTTATAGAAATGTAAAGGCCGGGACCAGATGAGTTTCCAACAATTTTCTTCCAACGCATAAGGGGCACAATTAAAAATCCTGGAATTTGTTAAAGCAACTAGAACTAGAATAGTAAGAATTTTCTTCTAACACATAAGGGGCATAGTTAAAAATCCTAGAAATGGTTAAAGAAACCAGAACTGGAATCAATAGAAGAACTCGAATCAATATAAGAAACCTGGAGATGAGGAAAATTCCTAAGTGTTCAAATCCAACTTTTCTAACCTTAATCCCAAAAAGAGATGATGCCTTTTCCATTAGATATATAATATCATCTAAAAAATAATAGCCTTTGGAAATATTTCAGTTGAACAAGGCTAATATTAAAAGAACAAGGAAAAAAATATGTTGTTTAAACTAGACTTTGTCATGGCATCCAATACATAAATGCTTGATTAAAAAAATAATTTTCCAAAGTAGCTAGACCCAAATAGACATAAGAAAACACCAAAAAGGTTGAATTTAGTCAATTCGGCATTCAGAGCTTAATGACATCCAACATACTAATCAAAATTTGGAAGAAATTCTAAAAAATAATTTTCCAAAGTAGCCAGACCCAAATAGACCTAAGTAAACACCAGAAGGTTGAATTTAGTCAATTTGGCATTCAAAGCTTAATTGCATCCAACATACTAATTGAAATTTGGAATAACTTATAAGACCCTCCATATAAGTTCAATAAGTCGAAGACTTTAACCAAGCTTGGTCATAGAAGTTACCTCATGCCACTTTTGATAAATGGTAGGACGATGGAGATCACTATTCCAAGTGGTCAGAAGAAACTTTTTAGTCACTAGCATATTTGGCCCGATTTTCGACTTTTTAGTCACTAGCATATTTGGCCCAATTTCCGACGGTAAAAATGTCTCTATTGCAACAAATAGGCATCTCAAGAGCGACACTTTGAATTTGGGAAAAACATCACCTCCTGTACCATCACATATGCGACACTTATAATATCTGTCGGTAGAGCGACACTAGACACGACACGTGTCTTCTTCATTTAGTCAATATTTGAATCATGTTGTTTATTGTTTCTATTTCGACATCATGTGGATATGTCGGTATTATGACACGTATACCTTCCCAGAATGTGTCACAATATCGATGGCTTGTCGTCACACATGTTGTCACACATCCAGATCTATTATTTTTCTAGTGATGGAAACAACTGTCGGAGGTGCCACGAAATTCGTCGCTATTTTGACAACTAGCATAACATTGTTGCGACGGTTGGGCCATATCACCGATGGAAACAATATTCGTAAGTGCCATGACTGTTGTTGCTATTCCGACACTAGGCATAACATTTGTGATGGTTGGACCATACAAGCGATAGAAAAAACTATCGGTAGTTCCATGATAGTCGTTGGAATATCAACGACCATCATAACAATGTATCGACATTTGGGTAATACCAGCGACAGAAAAAATTGTTAGAATTGCGACATGACTCCTAGAATTTTTTTTTTTTGGGCCAAAAGTAACCCCGAGATGATCATCCACTTTAATAAGGAACTCACATTTGGCTTACGGCATGATAGCAGTAGTTGATAAACGAGAAAGGAAGTTGTATGACTTCCCAAGCGAGCTAGTGTTGGGTGCAGGAATTACACTTAAGTAAAAATACTCAACACTTAATTGTCAACCCGGGGGATTCGTAAACTTAGAGACGAAGCACAAGCAATGCCAGAGATGGTATGAATATTTCTAATATCAACTCCTACTTTTGAAAAGAAGAATTGCAGAATCAAACTTTGGAGAAGAAAGAGGAAACTCAAACCATCAAAAAAATCTGAGGCTATAACAAGAAGAAATGTACTTGCAAAAGAGATTCAGAAATAAAGAGGATAAATCACTCTAGCTAAATATTGATTAGCTACTAAGAATGTGTTTCCTTCAACAAAGACACCTTAGCAGTTTTCAACAAATGGGCCCCTTCAATATTGCATATGTAAATATATCCTTCTTGCGAAAATAAATCTTGCACTAGTGCAGGAACAACGATTTATGCAGAAAGTGTAAAGTAATGTCTTTACTAAAAAATTATTTTCCTCGTGCAAGGGCTTTGAACTTTCTCAAGTCCGTAGCACTGAGATCCAATACCAAGAAACTAGTTCTTGTACTCGATCCGAGCTTCTTTCACTTTAAATTTTGATCCTTGAAATCAATGATTCATTACTGTAGTGTGATCAAACCGAATCATATATTAGTAAAGACTGAAAGAAAGAAAGTTGTTAGAAGTAAGCTAGAAAGGCTTGCTGCATCATATTATCTAGAGCTAGTGTGAGAACAGTTCTCCTGCTTGCAACAAGGAGAAACCAAACCAATGTGCAGAAAATAGTACACCAACATGCACTGGTGCAGGAACGAACCAAGCAGAGGAAATAAACCAAATTGTGTAGAAAATTAATAGCACACCAACGTGCACTGAGGCAGGTACGAACCAGGCAAAGGAAATAAACCAGATCGTGCAGAAAATGAATAACACACCAACGTGCACTGGGGCAGGTAACTCCTCCTGCTTGAACCAGGCAAGGGAAAGAAATCAACCGTGCAAAAAAAAGTAACTTAACTACTTCACGCAGCAGATCTGCTTCCACTCAAATAGAAATTCAAATACTGCAAATTGAATCACACTTGACAGTTTAAAACATAAATTACAAGAACAACAAGGAGGGAGAACATGCTGGGTTGGCTGGGCCCTTAGCCAACCAGCGCATTTCCCTTTCAAACGAAAATGCTACTCAGAATTAACTCATCAACTATTTAAGCCAAAGGATAAAATGTACAGAACATGAGGTGGAGCTCTTCTTATTATATCCCTAAAGAAATTACATACGCGATTACATATCCAGCCTAGATTTGGGCAATAACACAAGACAGTACTGTTATCGCCTCCTGGTTCTATTTTCTAATCTATTCGATTCTTCAAAACATTGAATTGTTTGTACTATTTACATTTCTTCTTATATAGATCCTTTTTTCTGCAGGCCAAAAGGATCGTTTACCATTACATAGCCAATTACAGAAATCGTTATAAAAAATTACATAAACGATTGCAGAATAAGCTTTTGGCCTTCAAAATTAAAATGCTTTTAACAAAATAGGCCGCCACTATCTTCAGTTGTTCGTCTCTCTTAAGTTCGATCTCAGCTACTCTCGATTTACCTGCTGTCATAGCTGGGACTCGGCTGCCTTCAGATATATCCTCATTGATCGTATACAAAACAGGCGGTCAACCCAAGTGATCCAGATTCGCTGCCAAGATTCATGGCGCAGGTGCTTGTGCGGGATCTGTTCTGCACTAAAAATTAGCGATCAAGATAAGTGAGCATATATTAAAAATCATAGGAGGTAATGATAAGTTACGAAATTAATTCTAAGTAAGAAATCACATAATAGGTAGTTAATAAATGCTAAGATGAGTTAAAAATGTAAAATATGAAGTTTATGCAAAATGTGTCATCGCTCTCGCACTAGTGCAGGATGAGGGCGCATAAGATAGGTAAAACAAGGTAAATGATTACGATTTGGGAAGGGAAGAATGGTAAAAAAGAATGCAATTTAGGGGACTAACATCCTCCCATCCCTAAACTGTTGTGTGTCCTCACACAACTTTTTTACCTCTGCAAAAAACCAAAATTTTTGAATACTCCAACTCAGTCTTGTTCTGGCATGTTGTCCTTAGGCTGCACTGTTTCGGCTTTCTTCCTCTTGATGTGCCTTAACTTCTTTGAAACCTTTTTTAACCGCCTGAAACAACATCCAGCCCGATATTTCCAAATTTTAACCTCACTTTTCTTTTGTTTGAGCTCTGCCATCAATTCTCCTCTTCTTTGTTCCTTCTCCTCTTGTGCTTTGGTCACAAGTTGCTCCAAGTTTTGTACTTGGAGTTCTAATTATGCTATGCGAGCAACAGGAGTCACCAACTCTTTTCCTTCCTATGTCTCAGTAGGGGCTGTCACTGGCTCTGGAACTTCTATATCTACCATGGTCGTATCAAGGAAATCTTCTTTCTGCAGTCCTTCTTTTTCTGGTTCCTCTTTCTCAGGTTCTTCTTCCTCTTCTGGGTCTTCTTCCTCAGGTTCTTCTTCTGGTTCATCTTCATCCGGTTCCTCGTCTAATTTTTCTTCCTCTTCTTCCAGTTCTTCTTCCTCTTTCGGGTCTTCTTCCTCAGGTGCTTCCGCGTCCTCCTTTTTTTCAGCTCCTCCTTCAATTTCTGGTTCTTCTTCTCGGGCCACGACTTCTTCTTGTATTGGTGCAGGATGGGGTTCCATACCCTGTGGGGGTTGTGTTTCTTCTTATACATCCGAAACTTTCCTCTTATTTTGGGGATTTCTAATAAGATTTTCTAGTGGAACATCATCCCCAATTTGTGCAATATTCGCCGCATCTGCAAGAACCGACAGCCTGTCGTGCTTAGAGGCCCGTGCCTATGTAGAAGGTGTTTCTCCATCAAGTGCACCGGTTTTTTCCTTAGTGGAAGACAAAGCCTTCCCTTCCGTTGATTTCTCTGTCTGCCTCCTTTTTGCACTACTACGAGAAGGACTTCCCTTTCTGCTTCTCTTCAGGCCCTTGCTTGTACTAGGGGCCTGTGTCTTCTCTTCTTCTGCCGAGTTCCCGTGCAGCTATTTTAACAGCTCTTCCCATGTCATACCTTTTTTTTCTAGTTGCTTTAAGACCAGGATTTTTATCAGGCTTTGGTGGTATAATTGTGCTTCGACCTGGTCCTCCCTTCCATCCTATACACTTCTAGACATTTTCTCCAAACTTCTGAGAAAAAAGTAGGGGAAGTTCATCCTCCAACGAATGTGTCAGCCTCCTTCAAAATGTTGTAGCAGTCTGAAATGATACACCAGGGTAGAGGTGTATGTCTCTTTGTAGGTCACAAATTTCTACAAAACAAACATGAGATCTTTCCATTGACCTAACAGGGCTTTGCGCGGAACTTCGTGTTTCTAATTGACCTCCATCTTCTTATCCATGACAAAACACTACCAGCGTTTACCTTCCAGCTTCTGGTTTTTGAACCATTCCACTCCCATATTCTCCAGACCTATTGTTGCTACTACAAATTTCTTCGTGACTTTGAATTTGAGCGGCCCAATTCTCACTTGGCCATTTTTAAAACTTCTTGCAAATTGTAAGGCAATGTCCCTGTCATACCCATCAAACTTCTGCAGGAATTGTAAAAATCCCGACTCCCCCAAAAATGGAAGACAACTGCGAAATTCGGCAATTTTCTCAATCTTGCTGAGAGACAGGGGTTCATTTCGGACGGGTAGAATTGCTGCTATCGACTATGAACGATGAGTTCTGAGGCTTGCATGCAACACCGGGGGATCAAATTTCATAAATAGGAATTTAACCATTCGTCCATCATGTCTCTGATTCACCTATCGTAGGTACTCATCATTTATGGTCAGGCTCAATTGGTACGCGCGACGGTGGTTTAACGGTCAGGTACATCAATGACGAGATGTTTGGAATGAAGGTAGGAGCGGGGGATTTATGAGTGAAGGACGTTTCACATTATGGCGGAATGGGGTGGATTATATGTAAGTAACGATTACACAATTTCACATTCCTTCATAATTACAAAAAAAGACTTAGCATTCATTTAAAAAGATCATGATTCCTACTTAAAAAAACTTAGTACTTTCAACTAATTTCCTCCTAAGTAATATAATAGCGTAATCGCTTATCAATGATATGAAGAACATCATATAAATTTTCATCATGAACACTTTCTTATGTCATATGATAATCTGTACTGCTGCTGATAAGGTGTATGCTTGTATTGATCTTTTCACCACGTAAATCACATCATTCTGCTGGTACTTTTCTGTTCATATCAAATAGGACAATATGCTTGCACTAGTGCAAGCATAATGTTAAGACAGAGAATTAAAATACAGGCTGGATTTCACATGATTTCTTTAACTTATTCTGAAGTTTGCTTCACCCTTTGATGCTTCAGAGCACAACCTTATGCTATTTATATGTAAGATCCTGCAATGAACTTGATGAGGGAATAAAGGAGCGGGAAAAGGAAATTTTAGAATGGGAAGGAATTCTGTCACAGGGATTCCAGGAAAGTACCAAAAGAGGGGAAATAGAAGTGGGATAGGGGAAAAAAAATTTCAGGGTTAAAGTGGGCTTTCTTCGAAGCGGATAGGGTGAATTTAGAAGAATATGGGAAGGCTAATTATACTAGGATTCAAAGAAGAAAGCTGAGGGAAAATTATGAAATGGGATATGAAGAAAGGCAGAAAATTTTATGGAAGGTCTGCCTGCACTGGTGCAAGAAAAAATAACTGCAGCAAGAATTAAGGGTTACTTGGAAAAAAATATCCATGCTAATTACCCCAATTGTATAAAGGTTGGTTCTGCTGAACCTGCTTTTACTTTGATGGTTACTAGCATATCTAAATATCAAGCAACATTCTCTTTTTATTAGAAATTTTTGATCTTGCAGCCAGCAAGTTGGTTTTCAGGTTGATCCTTCTGCAATCATGTCAGCGGACTGATTTTCATAATTACAAGAAATTATTTGTTCTTACTTTTTCCTTTTTTCTTCTATTTTTGTTAATTTTTTTTCGAAGAAGAGGGATTCAAATTTGCAAGAGGTTGGTATTACCATTTACCACTACCGTTCCAAATTGCTGCTGAACTTGTTGTGTAAAATATTTTTTGGCAAGTGGTTGAAAATACTTCTTTAATCTATGTCCATTTACCAAGAATACTGTATCCTATCCATCAACAGTTTTAACTTCTACAACTCCATTTTCAAATACTCGGATTACTTCATATGGTCCCATCCAACGTGTACGAAATTTCCCTTTAAAAAATTTAAATCTAGAATCATAAAGGAGTACCCAATCACCTGGTTGGAACTGCTTTTTCTGAATGGACTTGTCATGCCACCTTTTCTGTTGTTGCTGGATTAATATGTTTTGCTAAAAAACATCTCTACGAAATTCATCTAACTCATTTAACTGAAGAATACGCTATGTTGATGCCTCAGAGAGATCAAGTCCTAGCTGAACTACAATTTTGAAAGTTTTGATCTAGAACTCAATCGGTAACAGAATCTGTTTACCGTATACCAGCTCATATGGTGTGTGCCCTGTACTATTTCTCCAAGTGGTTCTGTATGCCCACAAAGCTTCTGGTAATCTTTCAGCCCAATCTTTCCGATGCATATTCACCGTCTTTGTGAGAATGGACTCGATCACCTTGTTTGTAGATTCCACCTGGCCATTTTCTTGTGGGTGATACGGTGTAGAATTCCGGTGTTGGATCTTGTATTGCTCCATCACTCCCTATACCAGATTAGAAATAAACTGCGGACCATTGTTAGAAACAATTTCTCTAGGCACGCCAAATCTAGTAAATATTTCAAAAAAGAGAAAATCAACAACAACTTTTTCTGTAGCAAAAGAAACAGCTTTAGCTTCCACCCATTTTGTAACAAAATCTGTACAAACCAAAATATTTTTTTTACCTAATGATGTTGGATTTATTGTCCCTACAAAATCAATAGCCCATTTTTCAAATGGCTCAATCATAACTTGAGGGTATAAAGGCATTTCATTGGTTTGGTTAGGTTGGCCCATTCATTGACAACTATCACACCGCCTGACATAATGCTTGGCATCCTTAAACAAGGAAGGCCAAAAGTAGCCAGAACGTAATATTTTATATGCAGTTCATTTTTTAGCGAAGTGACCTCCACAAGGTTCATCATCAGAAGATTTCAATATGTCAAACACTTCCTCCTCTCTTACACGTCTGCGGATAATCAAATCTGGACCAGTGTAAAAGAGGTCTCCTTGAATCCAGGAGTATGCAGCACTTTTCTGAATAATGTTCCCCTTTTCACGAGTAGGAAAGTGAGGTGGTGTTTTTCCAGTAACCAAATAATTGGCAATGTCAGAAAACCACGGAGAATCTGTAGACACAGCAAAAAGATGTTCATCTGGAAAATCATCATTAATAGGAGTTACATCACTAGGATTATCTAGTCTAGAAAGAAAAGCTGCTACAACATTTGATTTTCCTAGTCTATCAATAATAGTAATATTGAATTCCTGCAACAATAGCAACCACCTAGTCACTCTACCGCTAGTCAATGGTTTTTTCATCAAGTATTTAATTGCGGAATGATCAGTATGAAAAAATACTTCATATCCTGTGATATAGTGTCTAAACATATTAATTGCAAAGATTACAGCTAAAAACTCTTTCTCTGTAACTGTATAGTTTAATTCAGTGAAAGACAAATTCTTACTAATATAATAAATAACATAGGATTTCTTGTCTTCCTCTTGTCCCAAAACGGTGCCAACAGCCAGGTCTGAAGCATCGAAAGAAATGTGAAAGGGAAGGGACCAGTTTGGACCTCTCAAAACTGGCGCCTGTACCAACTTTTCCTTCAATGTTTTAAAAGATTGTTGGCAAGCCGTGGACCAAGAAAACTCACTATCCTTAGCTAGAAGTCAGAAAAGAGGAGCAGCTATCTTAGAAAAATTTTCAATGAATCTTCTATAATAACCAGCATGTCCTAAACAACCTCTTACTTCCCTTTGAGTTTTGGGTGCAGGAAGATGCAGAATGATTTCGATCTTTGCCGGATCAACCTTGATACCTTTGTCAGAAATCAGATGGCCAAGTACCACTCCTGCTTTTCACATTAATCTACATTTCTTGTCACTCAAAGCAAGGTGGGCTTCTTTGAAATGAAGAAGTACTTTCTCCAAATTTTCGAGAACTTCCTGAAAAGAATTACCAAACACAGAAAAGTCATCCATATAAATTTCTACAAATTCAAGATCAGCAAAAATAGCCAAGACTGCCCTTTGAAAGGTATCCAGAGCATTACATAATGCAAAGGGAAGCACTTTATAAGCAAAGGTACCCCATGGGCATGTGAAAGTAGTTTTATCCTGATCTTAGGGTACAATCTGTATCTGGTTATAGCCACTGAAACCATCCAAAAAGGAGAAATATTTCTTTCCTGCAATGGTATCAAGCACCTGGTCAATGAAAGGGAGAGGGAAGTAATCTTTGAGAGTGGCTTTGTTTAATTCACGATAATCAATACAAATATGCCACCTTCCATCTTTCTTAGGCAGTAGCACTAATGGAGAGACCCACTGACTATCATAAATAGGATAGATAAAACCAGCATCTAAAAGTTTATGTATTTCTTCTTTCACGACATCTCTTAGAGCTGGATTCATTCATCTTTGGGGTTGTTAGACAGGTCATGTTCCTTCCTAAATATAGATATGATGTGTACAAGTTTCAGGAGGGATACCCTTCATGTCTTCATAGCCCCAATCAAATGCACTAAGATGGTTTTGAAACAAATTCACAAGTTTCTCTTGCTGAGATAGGTCTAAATCTGAACTGATATGCAAAGACTTAGTAGGACTAATCTCAGCAAGAGTAGTATCAGGCTCCGGAGTACTCAAAGGAGTGGTCAAAGACAGCGGTATAGAAGAATGAGAATCATGGTTTTCTTGGAAATCTAGGCTAAAAATCTTTCTCAAAGGCTCGAAGTTAGGCATGGTGTCTAGATTATTCAGGAAATCTTGAATCTCATCTTCTTGCGAAGATCCAGTATAATGATGAATAAGAGAAATAGGCTGAGTCTCCTCATCATTGCTTTGGTCCAACCATAAAGTGTCTCGAAGGTCTTGAATGGATCTGGCAGGGGGGTATAAGGTAACTTTCTTCCTAGAATCTCCATGTGAAATATACATATCTCCATAACGACATCCAATATATGCATCGACTATAGCAACCCATGGTCAACCCAAGATCAAGGGATGTCCTCCTACCGGGTTCTTTGGTTGAAGCACAATAAAATCAGCAGGATATTCCCAAGAATCTAATGAGATGATCACATCGTCCAATACTCATTTAGGCTTAATTTTGGATCTATCTGTTAATTCAAGCATAGTGGGAGTAGGGAGAAGATGATATAACCGAAGTTGATCCATGGTTTGCTTAGTCATTACATTAATGGCTGCCCCTAGGTCTATAAGAACATTAGATACAAGGACATTACCAATTTGAATTGTGACAATAGAGTTTCCGAGATCAGTATATTTTTCCACAGACACACATCCCGTCATTAACTCTACCGCCCTACCAACAAATTGAATAGTTTGGGGTTCCAATCTCTTCCTCTCGGGTTTCTTGAGACAAAGTTCCCTAATAATCTTGGTACAAATGGGGATCTCTTTAATGGCTTGGAGCAAAGGTATCTTAATGAAAAGACTCTGTATTTCTGATGCCAAATGAGTCTCAGAAATAGGCTCTCTTCTTTCCGTTACTAGACTCTCCAGAAAGGGAGGCTGGTTGGAAGAAGATGGAAAGGACTCAGAGGGTAAGGGCTGCTTAGTGACAATTTTAGGAGAATGGTTAAGAGTTTCCTCTTCCCCTTTCTCTTCAACATTCACCATAGGTTGTTTCTGATTTTCTGGTATTACAGTCCTTCCTGATCTTAATTGAATATCATGAACTCCAACTGGAATAGACTGGTATTCGAATGGAAATGGTGGGTTTGTTACATGGATCATTTGTACTTCTTTATTATTATTATTAGGATTGGGCGTAGGTTGAGCAGGCAACTAAGGCGGTCGAAAGGGTGGAGGTAAAGGTAATGGGGTAGTCTGACTCGAAAGTTGAGGCATTGGATAAGGTACATGTGTAGATGGATATGGTTGCATAGGTGGCTGGTAGGAATATGGAGAATGAGTTGGGCCTTTCCAACCCTGTTTCCATGGTTGGGAAGGTTGCCCATGCTGATGCTGATTTCCATACTGCCACTGTTGATGAGAGTTAGGATATGAATATGCATGTGGATTATAACCAAAATAGTGTGGAGGAAATTAAGGAGCCATAACTGCACCTACCTGAGGCCAATGTCTTCTTGCTCCCATAGCATACAAATTTTCAGCTTCAGGCTGCCCCCCTGTAAATACTGCTTTAAGTCCAGGTATAGAGGGACATTTTTCTGTGATATGGTCTTCTACACAAATAGCACACTTATTATTTTCTTTCAATTTAAGAGGGCATTCTTTAGGGGGATGCTTGTCTCTGCATTTAGGACAGAAAATACATAATGACTCTTGTTCCTTCATAAGTTTTTGTTTAAATTTTAAAGAGTCTAATTGTTTAGTAACAGTGTTCATTATATCAATTTTCATGTTTTCCATTTTATTTTCCAGTCCAATAATCATAGCATCAGTAGATTCAGTTTTTCTATTTTTATTTCGAGTTCCTGTACCGGATCTATACTAATTCCTTTAAAATTTCCGGCATAATTCACAAATTTGATCAAAGGTTTGTTGAGAAATATCACCTTGTCCTAACAAATTCAAATTATTTCTAGCATTATCAGTAATTCCTCTCAAGAACAAGGTTATGATAGTGTTGGGATCAAGCCTAAGTTTTTACCTTTGTAAAATATACAAAAATATTTCCAAATAATCTTCAAGCATTTAATCATCATCTTGTATGATTGTAAAAATTTCATCTCGCATGTCCCGAGTTTTACAATATTCTTGATATTTAGACAAAAATACCCTCCTCATCTGGTCCCAGGAAGTTATGGTGTTTCCTCCTAACCCCGTAAACCAGCGTAAAGCTGAGTCCTTGAGGGTAACAGGAAATAATCTTAACTTTTGAGCCTCAGTTGCATAATCATAACTTCTACACAAAATATCTAACTCAAATAGAAAAGATTCAGGGTCTTCATGAACTTTACCATGGAAATGAGGGAGAGCTGACGTTGGAATATTCTTCATCTGTGACACAGTATCAAGATCCAGAATTGGAAACACAAAATCAGATTTTCCTTCACTTACCTGGTTGTCACCAATCCCTTCCAAATGATCTCCTTGGTATGCCATTGTTTCCTTCTTGCTTGTACCGCTTTCCACAAGCTGATCCACGCTTGAGCTTTTAGTACCAGAATCCAGGTGGGTTGTTCCTACGTGATGGGTTTGGATTGAATTGGGCTTCCTGCTTGCAGAACGAGACCCAATGTGAGAAAAATTCTTTTGGCCCTTAGTGGGCTTTGAACCCTTACCTTTCCTAGGCATTCATCTCAACAAACAAAGAAAAATATCAAAACAATTTCTTGTAAAAATGCTGTTAGAAATCAATCAACACTAGTAAAAAATCCTTCAAAAATACTTGCAAAAATAAAGGAAACTTACCTCTATTATACAATCAAAAAAATATTACCAAATCAAATCGCCTCCCCAGCAACAACGCCAAAATGTTGGGTGCAGGAATTACACTTAAGTAAAAATCCTCAACACTTAATTGTCAAACCGGGGGATTTGTAAACTTAGACACGAAGCATAGGCAATGCCAGAGACGGTATGAATATTTCTAATATCAACTCATACTTTTGAAAAGAAGAATTGCAGAATCAAACTTTGGAGAAGAAAGAGGAAACTCAAACCATAAAAACAGTCTGAGGCTAGAACAAGAAGAAATGTACTTGCAAAAGAGATTCAGAAATAAAGAGGAGAAATCACTCTAGCTAAATATTGATTAGCTACTTAGAATGTGTTTCCTTCAGAAAAGACACCTTAGAAGTTTTCAACAAATGGGCCCCTTCAATATTGCATTTGTAAAGATATCCTTCTTGCGAAAATTAATCTTGCACTAGTGCAGGAACAACGATTTATGCAGAAAGTGTAAAGTAATGTCTTTACTAAAAAATGCTTTTCCTCATGCAAGGGCTTTGAGCTTTCTCAAGTCCACAGCACTCAGATCCAATACCAAGAAACTGGTTCTTGTACTCGATCCGAGCTTCTTGCACTTTAACTTTTGATCCTTGAAATCAATGATTCATTACTGCAGTGTGATAAAACCGAATCATATATCAGTAAAGATGAATATCTGTAGAAAATAAGAACACAGTATTTTTTAATTAATATATGAATGAAAGAAAGAAAGTTGTTAGAAGTAAGCTAGAAAGGCTTGCTGCATCATATTATCTAGCGCTGGTGCGAGAACATTTCTCCTGCTTGCACCAGGGAGAAACCAAACCAATGTGTAGAAAATAGTACACCAACATGCACTGGTGCAGGAACGAACTAGGCAAAGGAAATAAAACAAATTGTGCATAAAATGAATAGCACACCAACGTGCACTGGGACAGGTATGAACTAGGCAAAGGAAATAAACAAGATCATGCAGAAAATTAATAGCACACCAACATGCACTGGGGCAAGTAACTCCTCCTGCTTACACCAGGCAAGGGAAAGAAATCAGCCGTGCAAAAAAAAGTAACTTAACTACTTCACGCAGTAGATCTGCTTCCACTCAAACAGAAATTCAAATACTCCAAATTGAATCACACTGGATAGTTTGAAACATAAATTACAAGAACAAAAAGGAGGGAGAACGTGCTGGATTGGCTGGGCCCTTAGCCGACCAGCGCGTTTCCCTTTCAAACAAAAATTCTACTCAGAATTAACTCATCAACTATTTAAGCCAAAGGATAAAATGTACAGAACATGACGCGGAGCTCTTCTTATTAGATCCTTAAAGCAATTACATACACGATTACATATCCAGCCCAGATTTGGGCGATAACACAAGACAGTCCTGTTATCGCCTCCTGGTTCTATTCTCTGATCTATTCAATTCTTAAAAACATTGAACTGTTTTTCCTATTTACATTTTTGCTTATATAGATCCTTTTGGCCGCAGGCCAAAAGGATCGTTTACCATTACATAGCCAATTACAGAAATCGTTGTAAAAAATTACATAAACGATTGCAGAATAAGCTTTTGGCCTTCAAAATTAAATCGCTTTTAACAAAATAAGCCGCGGCTATCTCCCGCTGTTCGTCTCTCTTAAGTTCGATCTCAACTACTCTCGATTTACCTGCTGTCATAGCTGGGACTCGACTACCTTCGGATATATCCTCATTGATCATATACAAAACAGGCGGTCAACCCAAGTGATTCAGATTCGTTGCCAAGATTCACGGCGCTGGTGCTGGTGTGGGATCTGTTTTGCACTAAAAATTAGCGATCAAGATAAGTGATCTTATATTAAATAGCATAGAAGGTAACGATAAGTTACGAAAGTAATTCTAAGTAAGAAATCACGTAATAGGTAGTTAATAAATTCTAAGATGAGTTAAAAATGTAAAATATGAAGTTTATGCAAAATGTGTCATCGTTCTCGCACTAGTGCAGAATGAGAGCGCATAAGATAGGTAAAACAGGGTAAATGATTACGATTTGGGAAGGGAAGAATGGTAAAAAAGAATGCAATATTTGAATCGTGTTGTTTATTGTTTCTATTTCGACATCATGTGGATACGTCGGTATTACGACACTGATAATTTCCCAGAATGTGTCGCAATATCGACGGCTTGTCATCACACATGTTTTCACACGTCCAGCTCTATTAGTTTTCTAGCGATGGAAACAACTATCATAAGTGCCACGAAAGTCATCGCTATTTTGACAACTAGCATAACATTTTTGCGACGATTGGGCCATATCACCGATGGAAACAATATTCGTAAGTGCCACCACTGTCGTCGCTATTCTGACACTAAGCATAACATTTGTGATGGTTGGACCATACAAGCGATAGAAAAAACTGTCGGTAGTGCCACGATAGTCGTTGGAATATCAACGACCATCATAACATTGTTGCGACATTTGGGTAATACTAGTGACAGAAAAAATTGTCAGAATTGCAACGTGACTCCTAGAAAAAAAAATTTGGACCAAAAGTAACCCCGAGATGATCATCCACTTTAAGAAGGAACTCACATTTGGCTTATGGCATGATAGTAGTAGTTGATAAAGGAGAAAGGAAGTTGTATGACTTCCCAAGCAAGCTAGGATGAAAGATAATTGTCTCATTTTTCTTGCATCCTAGCCTAGCTCACTTGGGAGGTCGTCGATATTCGTTTCTCATTTTTCAACTATTGGCATCATGCTAGAAGTGAAAGTTGAGTTCCTTCCTAAAGTGGATGATCATCTCAGGATTACTTCTGCCCCTAGGGATGTATCCCCGGTAACAATTTGGTACCTTTTTTTATAAGATCAAGGGCATGTTCATTTAACAAAACTACCTTTTAATAGCCCTTTGTGTGAATTATGTTTAGTTTAAATATTGCGCGTGACCTTGAACAAATTAGGGGTAGCATTTCTTTACACTGCAAATTTTTCATTGGCATAGGTCTTTTAATCCTAACTTAGACCATTATGACAGTGAAACTCATTTTTAAAATTCAAACCTTCAAACTCAACTAACTAATGCACATGATCAAAACTATATATCAACTGAGGTTTGGATGTAAATAAATATCATAACAATTCCCCATCTCAACTAGGTGATACACATGATCAAAAATATATATCAAGTGAGATTTAAATACAAGTCGATGTCATGGCAATGCCCCATCTCAACCATTAGAAATAGTTATATACCCTCAAATCTAAATAAGCATTGAAAATTTCCATTTTCAAGAAAATATGTACCAATTTTGTGAAATAGTATATAATATACATTAATCATTAACAAGAAATCATACAATCTAACTATATACAATCTCCTGACAAGGGAAACTTAGACACCATCTAGTACCCACAAAATAAAGATCACTGCAGGCTAAGAATTGCATCTGAAGCACATTCTGGTTAGAAGAAACAATAGACACACAATGTAAATACCCAATAAAACATTAGTATATCCATTTAAATTTCATAAAATAAGTGCCTTGATTGTACAAGGACCATTCTTATCTCACCTGTCGAAGGGGTTCCACCATCTCCTATGGTTTTTAACTATATTTGGACCAATCACTTGTTGTATTTGGGAACCTTGGGAGTAGTCATACTGCTCCCTGTTGAGTTTCCTGCAATTCTACTGACTCTTGGTACCTGTTGAAATATTTCAGAAACATAAAATCAAAACAAGGCCTACAACAGTTAAGACTGGTCCTGCAGCAAAAAGGAACCAACATTTTCCTGGTGTTCGAGACGCTGCTCCACTGGTGCTTTTAGCAACACCATCTGCAGTCTCATGGCTGGTCTCTTACACAAAAGTGAATTCTACAACAACAATATTCTCCTGCTCCTGCTCATGATTAGTAATTCTCCTCTACCTATCTCTTCAACAAGACCTGCCCCACTAGGATTTTTGAGTCCTCTATACTCTCTGAGTAAAATTTCGACATAAGGTTTTTTCTCGAGACCGACATTATCCAATTCCTATGTATCAATATACATTTCTGAAAGACATATGGCATGTAATCACATAGGTTTAATTCAATGTTCATTATCCTATGATGCCTGTGAATATCCCTCCATCTGGTTCTCCTTGACCGCAAACACCATCGGTAATAAACTTGTTCACTGCTTTCTTCTACACTTGAAGCTCTTCTTGTCTCTCTAGTTCCTTCTCTATCCTCAGTATTATCATCATCTTCCCCTCATGCTTCCCATTCTCCATCATCATCATCATCATCCATATAATCCCATTCATAGAGACCTACACGCATCGTATCAAGGCCAGATTCAATATCTCCATCTACATGGCTCTCATCATCTCGGTGAGTTACAAGAAAATCACCATCAAGAAAATTATGCACATCTCCTGAGGCATTTGAGTAACCTCCATACCCACTCAGGGTAATGTTAGTATCAATCTCTCCTAAAATTGTTCCATACCCACTAAAGGTAGTGTTAGTATCACTATCACCTAAAAAGGATTCAATGTGGTCATACCCTTCACTCCCAATCTCTGATCCAGCTCGTCTTCGACTGTGGGATCTGGTTATAGGAGGATGAGAGGGCATATCATCTTGAACCATGACCCTCCTCACATCATGTTCCTAATCAAATTTATGCCCCTAATCAAATACTGATTTATCACGTGAAGTCTTCCCCAATCATTAAAAAAATTGTGAGATGTGATTTGAATACAAACTCTCTAGAATCTCCACACTATGACCTGAACTGCCTCCTCCCCTGTGACGCCTCTAATGGTGATAAATATGCGCATCAGGAAAATTCCGGGAAGTGTTCATGGCTTCAATGAAGCCATTGCGACAATCAGAGCATACCATTTCCATATTGTTTCCTGGTCTTTCTGGTTCTGCCAAAAAAAAATTACTGCATAGATAGCACCAGAAAATTGCTTGAACCGAATGATGAGGGACATCATCCACCTCTCCAGTGGTGGGAGACTTAGGATATTCCTGAACAGCATTGGACAAAATGTGTGATGACAGTGATTCGAACTCCATATCAAGCACCTGCAATAGGGACAATCCTCAATAATATTCATAACTCTATAGAAGTCATATAATATAGCAGATGAAAAAGAAATGAAATAGAGTGCCAAAGCATTTCAGAATTTGAAATTCCCAATCCTGACAAGTTTTTCCTGTGTATTTCATCACAGAAATAAGATAGATATCAAAATGTAGAATTAATCTACCCCCAACAAATGATCTTTAAACAGTGCCTGAGACAATTCCAACATGGAGTTTACCTTCTTAATTCTGGGAGCAAGGAATCACATGGAAAAAGCTAGTGCCTAACCCTTGGAATAGAAGGCCCTCCCACCAAATCAAAGCAACCACCATAATAAAAGAAATCACCAAAGTGATGAAACTAGCATTTTCCAACTAGAGCTCCTAAGGAGATTTGGCATCCAATGAGACATTAAATATCAATGCACAAGTGTCTGCTCTTTGGCTCCTTGATGTGTCAATATTGATATACATGTAGACTGATTTCTGAAGTAATATTGCTTCATTTAAAATTTAAAAAAAAAAATGATTAAAGTAGAACAAAAATCACAACATTACACAATTCTAAATTTACTCATTTGCACCAAGAGCAAATCCTAAATAATATATACTATTTAATCATCATAAATTGCTCCAAAACCTAAATTTCTTAGGCTAAAGGGATTAAGAACAAATAGATAGTCCCCTCAAATGTGGGAGGTTTCTTATTCCCATAAAATTTGAGCACAAGTTAAAGAAATTACATTACCTTTCAAAAGTAAAGGCTCAACAATACTACCCTCTTGATAGAGAATCAATCCAAATTCATGGTTATGCCAACAAAAACTACACTTAAAAGTCAATTTCTAGCAAGATACATCCAATCTGGACCTAGAACATGTAAATGTTAGATCCCTATATTACTAGTATAGTCCCTTATTGTTGTTAGTGTAACCCCCTTATTGTTATTATTGTACCCCTGTAACCCCAATATTGTTATTATTGTACCCCTCTAACCCCCATATTGTTATTATTATGCCCTTAAATTATTATTATTAGGTTGGCTAGGATTACATTGTGGCCCCACTAGGGTTACATTGTGGCCCCATGGACTCCTATATATAGAAAGGAGGTTTTGTAATTTGTATCATCCAAGAATTGTTCATACATGTAATGTATTGGAGGTTGGCCCCTCGAAGTGGCTTATTTCTAAGGCGTTGATATCTCTTTTATTCTATTTTTAGAGCTGGTTTCATAAAATTTGGTATCAGAGCTTTGGATTCTAGGGTTTCACTGCTCCAAACAGGTCATCGTGGAATTTTTGCTATAATTTTTTTTCTACGAAGTTTCAGAAGCTGAAATTTTTAGGGTGTGAAGCCAAAATCCTGAGGAACATCGTCGCAAAATTTCAGAGCTTGGTTTACAATATTTTCAAAGATATGATCTGTGGAATTTAGGTCTTTTTGCAGGCTCCTCAATTTAATCTAAACAGGTCATCGTGGCATTTGCGTTATAACATTTTTTTTCTAAGAAGGTTAAGAATTTGAAATTTTTAGGGTGAAAAGCTCAAATCCTGAGGAAACTCATCGCAAAATTTCAGGGCTTGTTTCGCAATATTTTCAGAGATATGATCTGTGGAAGGTAGTGCTTTTTCAGGCTCCTGAATTTCATCTAAAAGAGGTGATCATGGGAAAATCTTCATAACTCTCTCTCTCTGAGCATCGGATTGGAGTACCGTAAAAAGTGGCCACAAGTACACGGACTGTAGTTTCTTTTCTATCAATTTCAGAGCTAAAAGACGAAACAATGACACGTGGAAATTCGTACAAGTTCGATATACTGAAACAGTCCATAATTAGGTCATTGTGGTAGATTGGAAATAACATTACCTTGAAGAATCCAAATCAGCTCAGAACTATGGCATTCAAAAGAGGATTCAGAAGGCTACCTCATTGCCAAATTTTAGATATTGAAGAGCTGTAACCACAGAGATAATCCAATTTAAATATCGAGCTCTTCAAAAGCAAGAAAAAGGTGTGTAATTTTTTCCGAATTGCATAAGTCTTGTTTGAAGAATAAATTTGAATTGATTCCAAGGGCATATTGTAGAATAGATATCAGTATTGGGTTCTAAAAAATGCCCTGTAAAAATAATTCAACACCCATTAAGCCTTCAAAAGGCTCTACTATGACTCATGAAGATGAAGAATTGCAACATGATCTATCATAATTACAAGAGCAAGTGCACCAAATTTCTCTCTCGCAAAGAGAAACAAAAAATGAAATGGAAGTTTTGAAGAAAGGCGTGGAAGCAAAGATGGATGGTTTGAAGAAAGGCGTGGAAGCTAAGATGGATGGCATGGAAGCTGGCATGGAAGCTAATATGGATGACATGAAAGAAAAAATGAAAGACAACATCGAAAACATGAAGAATGATCTAAAAGTAGACATGGAAGGTTTGATAAAGTTGATACAAGAAATGTTTCCTAATGGTGAAAAGATAGTAGAGGAAAATCATGATGAGAACAAAATAAATGTTAATCGTGACTTCATAAACTCTAATGTTGGGGGGAAGAACCACCATATTCCAAAAATGGATATGAGGAAGTTTGATGGAAAGGATCCTGTAACATGGATACTACAGATGGAGCAATATTTTGATCTCCATAATGTGAAAAGCACACAAAAGGTACACATTGCAACTTTACATTTAGAAAAAAATACATTTGTGTGGTATCGATGGCTTTGCTCCTATAAAAAAATTGTCACTTGGTCAATTTTTATGGAGGAAATATAGCACATTATGAGGATACAAAGAGCAACACCTTCTTTAGCCAATTGATAAATCTCAAACAAAAGGGTTTAGTGGGGCAGCACATTGAGGACTTCCAAAAATTGAATATAAGGGTAACTGATATTCCAGAGGAACACAGGGTTGATCTCTTCATAGGTATTTTAAAGGATAACATCCAACATGAAGTTCGCGTTTTGGAACCTGATTCATTGGAGAAGGCATTCAGGTTGGCAGGAAAAATTGAATGTAAAATTATAGTGACAAGGAATCCTACCACTCACTTCTATAAAGAAGGAAGTGTTGCTATGCCTAGATTTCCACAACCTACAAGGTTGACACCACAACAATTGGAAGAAAAAAAAGAAAAAGGGATTTTCTACAATTGTGATAGAAAATACACTAAAGGTCATAAGTGTGTTGAGAAGAAATTATTTTACATAGATTGTGAAGAGGAAGAAAAAAATGAACAAGAAGAGTTTACACACCTGGAACCAGCCCTAGAAGAGGAAGAAATGAGTCCAACCATATCATGTAATGCATTGGCAGGAATTACCACTCCTCAAAATCTAAAGATAGAAGGACATATCAAGAAGAAAAAGGTAATAGTGTTGATTGATTTAGGTGGCACCCATAATTTTATTCATTGTAAGCTAGCCAAGGAATTGAATTGTTTCCTATACTCAGCACTAGAATGTCAAGTGATGGTTGCAAATGGAGGAACTATAAATTGCTTTGGAAAACACCATAATATCAAGATAACCATGGGGGAATATGTATTTAAAATTCCAATGCTTTCCATTCCTATGGGAGGTGCTGACGTTGTACTAGGAGTACAATGGTTACAATCTTTGGGGACGGTAGCTTTTAATTTTCAAGAACTTTTCTTGAATTTTTTTTCAGAAAGAAAGGAAGTCGAATTATGGGGTATTGCAGGGAAGACAAGAAAGATAATAAACTCTAATGTCATAACAAAGCTTCTAAAGAAAGAACAGCGAGGCATAATTGCACAATTATGCTCACTAGAAGTTCCAACATCAAAATCATCTATTTCTGCAGATCTCCAACAAGTTTTGGACAATCATTCCAAGGTGTTTGAAACTCCCAAAGGACTCCCACCTATTTGTGATCATGATCATGCTATTCATTTGATTCCAGGAAGTGTTCCTCCAAACATCAGGCCCTATAGATATCCTTATTTCCAAAAGAGCGAAATTGAGCGTATGATTGTAGAAATGTTAGAGGCGGGTATAATTCAACCTAGTCAAAGTTCTTTATCTGCTCCTGTAGTATTGGTACACACGAAGGATGGATCATGGCGCATGTGTCCAGATTATAGGGAGCTCAATAAGCTCACCATTGAAGATAAATTTCCCATGCATGTGATTGATGAATCATTGGATGAATTGCATGGAGCAATTTATTTTACCAAGTTGGATCTTCGTTCACGATATCATCAAATTAGAATGAAGACTGAAGATATTCCAAAAACAACATTTCGAACTCATGAGGATCATTATGAATTTTTGGTCATGACTTTTGGCCTTACCAATGCACGTTCTACATTGCAAGGGTTGATGAATTCCATTTTCAAACCCTTCCTTAGAAAATTTGTGCTAGTATTTTTTGATGATATACTAATCTACAACAGGTCTTGGAAGGATCATGTTGAACATGTTGACAGGGTGCTCAAACTATTGCAGGAGAAAAAATTATATGAAAAAACATCCAAATGTTTCTTTGTAGTACAAGAGGTGGAATATCTGGGTCATATTGTATCTCACGAGGGTGTTAAGGTAGACCCTAACAAAATTAAAGCCATTAAGGAATGGAAAGTCCCCACAACTATAAAGAAGTTGTGAGAATTTCTCGGGTTAATAGGGGATTATCGCAAGTTTCTTAAGAATTATAGGAGAATAGCAGCACCTCTAACAACATTATTGAAGAAAGATTCATTTTCATGGACTCCTGAAGCAACTAAGGCCTTTGAACATCTTAAAGAGGCAATGTGCCTAACACAGCACCTCTAACAACATTATTGAAGAAAGATTCATTTTCATGGACTCCTGAAGCAACTAAGGCCTTTGAACATCTTAAAGAGGCAATGTGCCTAACACCGGTCTTAGCTACACCAGACTTCACAAAAACCTTTATTGTGGAATGTGATGCCTCAAGAAATGGAATTGGTGCTATTTTAATGTAGGAAGGAAGACCCATTGCTTTTGAAAGTCATCCAATCAAAGGAAAGTATTTACAGAAACCTATTTATGAGAAGGAAATGTTAGCAATACTGCATGCACTAAAGAAATGGCGAACTTACCTAATGGGAAGACACTTCAAGGTAAAAACTGTTCATGATATTATTAAACACTTTTTGGAACAAAGACTATCTTCAAAAGAGCAACAAAAATGGGCCACAAAGATGTTGGGTTATGACTTTGAAATAATCTACAAAAAAGGGAAGCTTAATGTTATTACAGATGCACTCTCAAGAAAGAATGAAGTGGTGGAAGCATTGCTTTGTGCCATTTCTATTATCCAAACAGATTGGATAACCTAAGCAAGAGATGAATGGAAGAAGGACAAAGAAGTATGGACACTCATTCAAAAGTTGCAGCAAGATCCTAGTACATCTGATACATTTAGTTGGAAAAATGATTCTTTATGGTACAAAAATCGCTTATATCTTTGTAAGAATTCCCAACTAAAACAAAAGATTCTTTTGGACTTGCACACTTCTCCTTTAGGAGGACACTCAGGATTTTTTAAAAACTTACCACAGGGTGAAGAAAGAATTTTTTTGGGATGGCCTTAAATCTGATATTCAAAATTTTGTGGCGGATTGTTTTGTTTGCCAACGGAATAAACTTGAGACAATTAAGACCCCGGGGCTTCTACAACCTTTATCCATTCTAAGTCAACGTTGGGAGGAGATTTCAATGGATTTTATCACAGGTTTACCTAAGTCTGAAGGAAAGAGTGTCATCATGGTGGTAGTTGATAGACTTACCAAGTATGCACACTTTTGTGCATTATCTCATCCATTTAAAGCAATTACAGTTGCTACTACATTTATGAACACAATTCAAAAGCTACATGGAAACCCAAGGGTTATTGTGAGCGACAGAGATCCCATTTTTACCGGAAATTTTTGGACGGAGTTATTTTCTTGTTTGGGTACTCAATTAGCTCATAGCTCATTTTATCATCCTCAATCTGATGGTCAAACTGAGATAGTAAATAAATGTTTGGAAGGATATCTTCGTTGTTTTGTATCTAATAAACAAACACAATGGGTCAAGTGGTTACCTCTTGCTAAATGGTGGTATAACACTTCCTTCCATACTGCAGCGAAAATGACCCCATTTATGGCACTTTATGGATATCATCCATCATCCATCACATCATATTTAAGGGAAAGTTCAAAGGTTCAAGCAGTGGAAGATCACATCGAGTATCCAGGATTAGGAGTTTTCTTTGGTAAATTACATGTTTAATTTATTGATTTGTTTATATACGACGTAAAAATATCCTTTCACATATTAGTTATTTAATTTGTTGTAATATTTGTTCTGATCTTCATGATATTCTTTAACGTGCCATGCATATTAATTAATGTATACAAATATAGTCTCGCAGGTCTTGTAACAAAAGGGTATTTTGGATGTAAATGTTGTGGACCTTCTCTGAAAGCTAGATGGTCCAAGGACCTACGAAATCCAGTGTATGATTGATCCAGGGTATTCCTACCAGAAGAACACCCTTATAGAAGGGTAGCATCCGCTTTCAATGGTAAACGAGAGAGAACCCAAAGGCCTCCAATAATGAAACCAACTGAATGGCTTAGAGCATATGAGAGAGAGAAGGAGAAGGAGTTCATATAAATGTTCGATTCAAATGGGGAGCCTACGTTCGATGATCCAGATTTCTTCGACACCTGTGTTGAGAAATTTCCCATTGGGATGAAAAGGAAATCTATCTTTTATGACCTCCCATATTGGGAGCATCTTAAGATTACCCACTTATTAGATCCCATGCATATATTTAAAAATGTTTCATCTTCTTTATGGAGGCACATATCATCGAAACAAAGTGACACATTGGTTGTTAGGAAAGATCTTATTACTTCAAAAACTAAAAAGAAACATTGGCCAAGATGATTAGAAAGTACGGGATCAGAGGCAGGCGCTGGTCCCTCTAATTCATTGTTTTTCAAAGAAGGTGATGTCCCATGGATTTAAAAAAAATATGATATATCTTTGGCAAAGGAAGTTATAATGGGTGTGAGGGTGCCAACTTCATACGGGTCTTCACTACGGCACTGATTCACCGTGGATGACCATTTTTCGGGGTTGAAATCCCATGACCATTTGAATCTTCTCAGAGTATGTATAATGTCAAAAGCATGATTTTATTATTTGTTATATTAATAAATTTTGTCCCATGCGAGGATCATAAAACATAACTAATTTTGTATATTATTGCACGTGTTTATAACTTTTCAATGTCATTATCCTTTTTTCATGTGTGGGTGTGTGAAACATGAATTCCCTCAAGACCTAGGATGTGCCATATCTAAATTATCTTCATTTGTACGTTGGATCACGTCAAAGGAGATTCATGTGGCTAGCATTCCACGGTGTCGTTAAGAGATAGTTGAGATTGTTTGTATGTTTGAGAAGGAACTACCGACGAGTTTCATGGACTTACAGGTTCATATTCTAATCCACCTAGTAGATGAGGTTGAATTAGTTGGGGGGATGCAGAATAATGAGAAAGAGGCAATAGCAGGATGGGATAGAAATATTGGACAATCATTGAAAACAATGGATGAGGATGCAGCTGATATCTGGGTAGAAGAAATGATAAATCACCTCAAGAAGAGCTCTCCTAACGTACCAGTCTACCAGATTCTTAAATACTTGCATAGCAGTATTTACTGTTGTAGTAACCCTTTTATAAAATCTGCAGTTGAATCCAGACTTCTCTACTTCACACAATTTAGTGTTCTTCCAAATCATAACACACAAATAATTGACAAAAACAATAGATTAAAAACTCAATCTAAAACTAGAGTTCCATTGAAGCATAGCTTTGAGAATAAATATAAGGAGAAGGAACATTCAACAGAAGAATAGAGACTAAATATGTCATCATTGCTATAGCATCATCAATTTAGCAAAATGCAAGAAACTCTGGTAAGAAGGGAGGATGAGAGATTCAATGAATCAGATGTAGCAGGGAAGGAGGGTTCAGGAACATTAAGGAATATTAATAGCCCAACTACAACTTCTTGTTCTAAAGAAGAAGGATTGCATCTCCTAGCTCTTCTTCTACAGTATGCAGAAGCTGTTTTAGAGGACAATCATGAAGAGGTGAACAGTATCCTGCCCTATATTTATGAGCTTTCTTCACCTTATGGGAGTTCAGTTCACCATGTGGCTGCATACTTTGCTGAGGCCATATCATGTTGGTTGATCAGCTCATACTTAGGAATCTACTCTCCTATCATGAATGAATCACGGAACCAAAGTATTGTATCAGCATTCCAAGTATATAATGTATCAGCCCATTTGTGAAGTTTTCTCATTTCACTGCAAAACAGGCAATCCAACAAGTATTCCAAGGTGAAAATAGTGTGCACATCATTGACCTTGACATAATGCAAGGTCTACAATGGCCGAGATTGTTTCACATATTGGCCTCCAGACCGGGCAGTCCTCCCTATGTGAGAATTACAGGCCTGGGAACCTCCATGGAAGCATTGGAGGCAACTGGCAAGAGGCTCTCAAACTTTGCTGAGACATTCGGTATTCCTTTTGAATTTCATGATGTTTCAGACAAGGCTGGGAATATTAATGAAAATTTAGAGAGGCTTAAGGTCAGAAAAGGGGATGCATTGGTTGTGCATTGGTTACAGCATTCTCTATATGATGTCACAGTCTCTGATATTAGCACATTATGTCTTCTGAGGAGGCTTTGTCCAAAGGTTATCACCATGGTAGAACAGGATCTGAGCCACGTTGGGTCATTTCTAAATAGATTTGTGGAGGGAATACATTATTATTCTGTTGTGTTTGATTCTCTAGGTGCAGCTTATCCTGAGGATAGCCATGAGAAGCATGTTGTGGAACAACAACTACTTTCCTGCGAGATCAAGAATATTCTAGCAGTTGGTGGGCCTGCAAGAACAGGTGAAGTAAGATTCCACAACTGGAGAGACCAGCTGCAACAAGCTGGGTTCAGCAAGCTTTCTCTTACTGGAAATGCAGCAGCACAAGCCACACTTCTGCTGGGTATGTTTCCTTGCAAAGGCTACACTCTTGTCGAGGAATCAGGGACTTTAAGGATTGGATGGAAATATACTTGCTTATTAACTTCTTCGGCCTGGAGACCTGCTCATCATACCCTATAAACATAAAATTATAGTTTTCCACAATTGAATCTGAAGTACATTATGAATATCATCATGGATATGAACTTGGAGAAAGTTATAGTATTGTTTATAAACTTGGTAGAATATGTGTGGAGCTGCTAACCCTGGTGGAAGTCAACTGTGCTAGGACTAGAGCTAGAGTGGAGCCATAAAATTCACAAAAAATGCCATAAAATTCAACAGACACCTAATGATGGTGTGTCCAGACAGAGAGAACTATCTTAACAAATATTTCTATTACACTCATTCTATTACAGAAATGTCTATTACAGAGATAACATACCTTGCAGTAGACGAACAGAGCCGACGAAAGGAGCAACAATGTGGACGGGAGGAGCAACAGCACGGACAAACGGACCTCCAGTAGACCAACAACGCGGACGGGAGGAGTGAAAACGTGCGAAAAGACCAACAGCAACAATGACAAAAATACGCGCAAATAATGAGACCGGTAAACAAATCAACTTCGAAAGTGATTTATTTATAGAAACTAGTTTGGCCGAACTATTTTAAAAGTAAAAGTTCGGCCGAAATTTTGTTTCCAGTTTTCCCATCTCCGGCAAAAATTTTGTTTGCCTGCGTCGTCAGTGTGCCGTCAATCTAAACGGAATCACGAGTTCGGCCGAACTTTCTAAGAAATTTCAGCCAAAATTTATAAAATGTTCGGCCGAACTATTGCCGAAAAAAGTCTTCGGCCCTCGATTCTCACAAAAGTGTAACCCAGCTTCACGTTTCCGCCCTGCTGCTAGCGTGTTCCCTTTTCTTTAATAAATTTTCTATATTTACTTCCATTATTTATATTTGCAACATGTCTAACTGATAATATAAAAACAAATAAACTAGTACATATTGATAGTTAAATTCTTTTCCAATTCAAAATTTTATAAATAATCATGAATGGCTTTAGAGAGAAACTGGTTGAAGTTAAACACTATTTATGGCTTCTTCCCCGATGAGAAAGTTGATAGAAAACCTAGAATGACTTCATCAACTACCTCATCACTTTGATACCCCAATAGGCAACAAAATATATATATATATATATATATATATATATATATCTATATATATATATATATATATATATATATATATATATATATATATATAATCATTCTTGAGGGCTCTGGGAACATCACAGAGGAGTAAGGAAGATTGTGAGTAGGAATTCCAGTTCCTTCAGGCATAAATGACTCAAAAATAGAGGCTCTCTTTTCAAATTTCAATTTCTGATAAATTTCTAAGAGCACTTCACTATAGAATGGGTGCACAGAACTAGGAATGATGATATCCAAATTTTCAGTATTGATTTAGAAGTTTTTTTTTAGTAAGTTAAGCTATTCTATTAATTTTAGAAATGAAATATTACATATGCTACAGGCGGGGTTGGAAAGTTGCGCTTAACCAATCCCAACCTTAGTTGCTCGGTTTCGGGGCTGCCTCAGAGGAGGAAACCATCTTGAACAAAACTTGAGATATAAAATTACAGTATCCATAGTAGTGCTGACGTATCTAGATAGAACAGAATATGCAGAAGAAAAAAAATGTTGATGGTGGTAAGCTTGACAAAAAACATGGAATAGCTGTGTAGCTGTGCAGGCCTCAATATTCATCTTCATCATCATTGTTGGGGACCTCCTCCTCAATGGGGAAAGCGAGTGCCTGCACAATGGCTTCCTCCGAATTTGCCACTAGACGCCTGGATTTGGGGACCAATGCGCAGAGGATGGGGGACAGATCCTTAGGGAAAGGCGTCCATTTGCCATCAAATTCCATCACCCAGATATCTGAATCATCATCTTCCTTCTCCTGAACCGGTAGAAAATCAGTCTTGCTAGGCAGGGGATGTGTCTGGTATGCTATGGTGGACTTCCACGGGCCACACCTGCCTATATTCATGGCGTGAATTGGAGCTTCTTCCTCCTATTCAAGGTCGGGGCTCTGTCGTGCAAAAGTGCCAAAGGAGGAGCCTTCCATCGAATCCAAGCGGTTGTCCTCGCCACGGTGATAACGGTCACGGAGAGCACCTCTCTGTCCACCTTGGATGGTTCTCTGGCATAATCTTCGGGCCATTGCACAATGAGGCAGGGGGGAGACTTCAAGGGAGGGGTGCGCAGCAGGGGGAAAAACAACGTCAAGGATCGGGGGTTTAGAAGGGCTAGGGAAGAGGTGTACAGATTGGGATGTCACAACCCAGTGGGGACTGCGCAGCACAGCAATGAGAATAGGGTTGCGCGACCTTCTGGAATTAGGGAAGTGCCAAAGTAGAGTTAAAAAGAGAGGCATAGGGAAAATATTGTGGGTTGCTTGGGGCTGAGAGCTCATCCTTTTGAAGGGGCTAGGACACATGCAAGGAGGATGCAATAAGTATGCCTCGCATGCAATTATGTGCCATGACCAATATTCTGAGCAGGCTCGAGGGAAGGGGGATGGATGATATACGAATTAGTCATGATAATCATTTATGGTGAGGGATGCAGATGGGTACCCTGGGCAGGGTGACGTTGTTCCCAACATCTCATCATCATACCTTATCCTGTTTGTCTCGAGCATAGGGCTAACGGTTTGAGGATCCGCAACTGGTGAGGCTCTGTGCAGAAGATCTCTATCCTCTGGGGTGTGTAGTTCGTGCCAGTTCTGTGACCCGCATCCGGGGAGTATTGATTTAGAATTTATATAAAACAATGGTTTTCCATTTTGGTAAAATATGGCCTTTTCAGTAGGCAAATATCTATCGACACACCATACAACAAATTTCTCAAAGTGATGGGTCTGAGGAAAACTAAATTGGGGGAAAAATTATTCCCATAGGGAGAATTCATCATTGTTATATTAAAACTTATGAAAGGACAAGTTCTGAAGCTCATAAAGATCAAATCACATTTTGTTTCTATTATCTTGTTGAGTAAATAAATAAAAGTGGAAAATATTATTTAAATGGTGGCGGGAGTGAGTGTATATGAAATATTAGGAGAAGAGTATATTAATGATACAAATATTTAAATGTAACGAAAATATTTCCCATTAATGCTTAACGTTCAACGAATTTAAGAAATAGATGTGGATAAGGTCATTGGAAAAAACCAAAATGGTGGAACAAATAAAAATTTAGGGGTAAGTTAACTTTAGTGGAAAACTAGAGTGGTTTTGCGCTTGGGGGTTGTGGGGGGGGGGGGGGGGGGTGGTGGCCCGTAGGGTAGTAATCGGTAAAAGGCGAGAGGGGTGCACAATGTATGAATGAATGCCACATTGCAAAGGCTAATTTTGAGAAACCACTTTTTGCGTGTCGCCCCTCGTTAAATGTCAATCAATTGTGGGGTGTGCAAATGAATAAGAGTCGTTGATTGGCGCGAGGAAGATATCGGTCGTAAAAGGAATGCACTAAATATAAAAGTGCTTTATTTACCAAAATTAAATAAAATTTAATAATAAACCAAGGTTTATATGTCGCATATAGATTCATGTACATATTTTAATTACAAAGTACATCAGAAATAAAACATTTATGAATATTTTCTTCAAAAAATATATAGCAAGAAAATGTTACACCAAAGACTCCTAAATTTGGTGGAAACAATGAGAATTTATAAGGATAAAATCCATATCTATAAGGAAAATAATGAGTGGCACATTATAGACTAATAAAATCAAATTGAGATAAATGAAATGCTATTATAAATTCTATCATATTTATAGAGAAATCCTAGCATGGACCAACTATTAGGAATGTGGACAGAAATTAGTTAAATAAAGTCCTAATATCACTAGAAATTTATAAACATTGGCCATCTACCAACACTATAGGAAGAAGCATATCAAGGAAGAAACAAGAGAGTGCCAAGAGAGAGATATACAGTGAAGAAACCTCATTAAATACCTTTGGTGAGGAAACAAACAATTCAGACAAATTATGCACCCATGCAAATAGAAGAAAAGGACTACAAATTTTTCTTTGCTTGAGGAATTAAAAATGGGGAAATAGAAGCATGGATACTATGATTGAAGAAGTCTTCATAGTTCACAATTAATCTGAAAACATGAAGGCTAGAGTAGACATATTTAACTTGAAGGAAAAGGTTGACATTTGGTGGAAATATCTCAATAATGTCAAGGTAATTCATGAAAGGAAGCTAATATGGAGCGGTTTTGAGAGATAATTCAAGCTAAAATGCTTATAAAAAAGGTATTATGATGGAAAATATAGATACTTTCATCTACATAGATTGAGATAACTCAATATGGATGCAATTCTTAGATTTTCTCATGTATGTGTTGTTAGTAATCCACTAGTTCTCCCAAGGCTGAAAAGGAGACTGACAAAGGTAACCACAGACCACTTTGACCTAGTAGCTTACCTACTAGGCTGAGAGGGCTCTCTCTATGAGATCAAAGCCAAGGATTGACTATGATATGAAGGATATTAGGCTAGATATGATAGGATCAGGTAGGTTTTGAGTGTTTTAGGGTTGGATGTTGGATTAGGGATGAAACCAAGTAGCTAGGTCTAAATATCAAAAGGGTTTACAGTTGAAAAGATATAAAGTATCAAGGTAGTAGTGGATATATGATGGATTTAGGGTTTTGTAGGTATGGTGGAGAGTTTGAAAAGGTAGAGGGATTTAATGAGCATGTTTAATCATGAATTCATAAAAGTGGAAGCATGAAACACAAAATGGCATTCCCATATAAACAAAGCTAAATGAAAAGAATTATGCCTATGAACTGTAAGGAAAGCCACTGAATATACAAGATATATAATTCATCAAAGACTATAACAGAGAAAAAACATGATCATAAACTCACTGCACATGAATACTTAGATAATAGCTGCAACTGCATCCTTTGATTTTTGAATATGAAAGTGAAAGTACAAGCTACAAGAGTTGCAATCCTCTGATGTCCAACTAGGAAAATGATTAAGAAAATGATAGATATAGGCAAAAATAACATCTACCCTCTCTTATGGGTCAAATCCATGAGTTTTGGAACAGTTCCTCAAATGTCTTAACCATAACCTAATGACTAGGGAGGTTAACAAACTCTCCTCATAATAGCAAAACTGATTCATTTGACCAAAAATAAATTTTACAAGCATGTATCTACTCCATTTTCACTTTAATATACCCAATTACACCTTATGAAATCATTACATAATCATCATATAAAAATTACATGAGTAAAATTCAAACTGGATGAAGCTGATGGAGAAAAATGGCATTCTAGAGAAAACACAACGTGGTTGGGAGAATGGCATTTTAGAGGCCTTCCCGGTCTCCATATGTTGATATGAAATTTGCTTTGGATAGCCCTAGATGTATGCTACATGATAGGATGTTAAAGAACTAAAAAATGTGGCTTCTATCCATCTAAAACTTAATTATCAAAAGAGTACTCATAAAACACAGCATGGCCTCCAAAAAGAGGGTAGAAATGCCATCTTTTGCTAGTTTTTGGGCATTTTAACCCTCTAAAAGTTGCTGACATGGTTCCAGAGTTGACTTGGATTTAAGTATGTGTCAAGAGGAATCCACCAATGCAGATAATTCATCCATTGGATATACCCAAAAAAAGCACAGCACGGCCCACACTGCGTGCGCTTTTTCCAGTGGGACTAGTTTTCAAAATTTTCCAAAAATGGGGCTCAAAGATGGAGTGATATCTCAATAACCATAAGGTTTTTTACAAACATGAGATAGGTTTTTTTTCTTTGGCATGTTTTGAACAAATACCTCCAGTTTTCAAAAATACTTCCCCATTTGTTCATAATCAAAGCTTGAAGTTGATCACTTGAAAATTGGAAAAACGCAGTGTGCTTGGAGAAAACGCAGTGTGCTTGGAAAAGTGACTTTTGGAGGCCTTCTCGAGGTCCAAATAAATATCTTAATGTACCATTTGAAATACTATGATTTCTACTACACAATGGAATCATAAAGCACTGCAAAAACCTTCTCCAAACCCCTGAAAAACAGTCTTGAAGTCAAGTTGTCCAGAAGTGCAGAAAACCTCCTTTAGAAATTGTGTTTTTGGCATTTCTCCCATATAATAATACATGTGTATAAAATGAAGGATTTTTTTTTCCTTGGTCTATTATGGACAAAAACCTCTTTCACGTTTGGAAAATTCATCTCTATTTGGTCAGAAATAAATTTTGAAGCAAAAGTGTCAATGTGTGCAATGTAAACCCTAGGCAGCCCATATCTTGGAAAGGTGAAGATATGATTTCTTGGACTTTAGCGAGCTCATAATTACTGATATGACCTTAGTTTAAATTTTTAAAAATCACTCCTGCAATGATGACCTTATCTATCTTGAGCTGAGTGGCAAACAATTTAGTCAATTTAGCATGGTATTTGACTCTTTCAACTTTCTCACAAAACGGAAGACACCCTACACTCTGAAAACAATGCTTTGAAAATGGTGAAGACAATATATCATGAGTGGTTATGGGTTCATATATTTCATTTTACCTCCCTTGCTGTAAGGCCTCTTATCTCCCTCCATATGTGTTTTGCAACGGGAAAACCCTAATAGTGAAAAATAGGGGAATGGAGAAATGGAGTAGGATGGAGGGGTTAGGAGAGGGAAATGGGAATGGGAAAAATTAGAGAAGTATGGAAGGGTGTTAGGAAGGTTTAATAAGTCTAATGGGAGTGAATTAGGGTATGAGTAGACCTAGGTAATTTTATTACGGGTCTAGGTCTAGGAGGCTGCCAAAAATGTAGCGTTAGGATAATGGTGTGGTGTAGGGCTAGGGTTTGGATGTAGAAGCTTAGGGAGAGAAATTGAGGTGGTTTGAGGGCTTCAAGGATTGTATGTTGATGTAGAGAAAGGAAAAATTACAATGGGAAGGGATTATTTGACTTACAAATTTTCAAAGAAGAGCTCTCCCACAAAATGCAGTGTGGGGCTTTATGGAGTTACACCACGAAATCAAGGAAAACAAACTGAAAGGGAGGTTTCCAAAGCTTAAACTTACTTGTATAACCCTAAAGAACACTTGGAGAACCTTTGCAAAGCCTTGGTAGGTGGGTGATAGCTTGTGGTCACCTTTTTAAGGTCTTCTTGGATGATGAAATGTTGAAGTTGCATTGGTAGGTGGGTGAGAGCTCTTCTTCAATATGATGAATGAGAAAAATGAAAGAAATGATATTTTATAGCTTGTAAGAGTCAATTTTATTCATAGTAGTGGGTTGGCCCACCACATGCCTTTCTCTTTGTGCTTTGAACAATATGTAGCTTTGGGACTTTCTGTGTAGCTTAGGAACCATAGGAACTTATTACGTCATGTTAAAATAAAATTACATATGAAACAAAATTTATTGATTGATTTCCCTATCACTACTCCTTCATTTGCCGGATTTATGCATGAAATGATTGATTTTGATGACTGGAACCCTAATGACCTAATGAATACATTGAGCTGAATGAAGACCATGATGGCATGACTGAAATGAATATGGAGACCTTGCAGTGATGACTCATCAACTGAAAGATGGCAATGACCAACAGATGAAATTTTTTAAAGGAGTAGTAATAGACCTAGACACATTAGCCAGCGACCAAATTTTAATTTGAAGACCTACTGAAACCATAAAAAATTTGACTCGACACGCTAATAAAATTTTTGAAAGAGCCCATTTGATCACTGGAGACAGGAAAACCTAAATGGAACTAACATGTTTCATATATCAAATATTAAAATTTGAAGATACAATGTTTTCTCAATGGAATACCATAGCCATAACAAGATTGTATTGATTTTGATGAACCCAAGACACTTGATGATATTATTAGAAAGGCTAAATATTGTTATAGCCAATGAAAGAATGAGTTCGAATCCTAGACAATGTGTAAGAATAAAGATAAATTTAGATTCAAGAAGAAAGGATCCAATTCATCACACTACAAGCAATCAAGAAAAAGTTCCAAATTTATTTTTCCAGCAAGGAGTGAATATCAGTAGTTATCATGCTTAAAGTGGGGATAATTCAATTGATCCAACAAAGGAGAAGATAAAAGAACCAAAGAAAGGGCCATTGAAATATGTAGAATTATAAAAACAATAACTATATCATGGATTCAATCCAATCTAACAATGTACTAAAGCTAGATACTGAATCACTTCTACAAATCAATTGTAGAAATTAAACACAATCACCAATCGCATGAAGCAAAGAAGAATCGATCAAACTACAACACAAATAATTTCCTAGGGAAAGCTTGTTGCTCAAAACCCCTCTATCATATATTGTATATTCCACAAGGAATCATGAAACAATTACAATGCACTCTTCTCATAAGAGTCTCCTACACTCTGCCTATCATCTCACATTGATCCAGACAAAATCAGGCCAACACTTATCCAATTCTCAACCTATCTTCAGCCTGCCTTGCTCATGAAATTCATGAGGAATGCAATCCCTATTCCTTAGGAATTTCAGCCTTCCTCAACTGCGTTGAGTATCATGGGAATATTGTGGTATTTTAAATGCATATGGGCAGTTTTCTAATATCACAACTGATAGTCACACTTCCCTTTAACCTTTGTCTCAACTGGGTCTCCATTGGAACTGACATGCATGCAACTATTAATATTAAATCATCAGTTGCATTTTATATCATTGATTGTGAATTAAATAATATTTAATTCATTTGATCTCTCACTAGTGAAACAAACAGTTACAACTAGCACAACTGACTTTAACTCACTTAACTGAGTTAATTGATTACTCATGCACTTAACTTCAACTTGTACTCTAAAGCACATAGAATCACTCTGCATGCCTCACTAACCACCCTCAACTCAAAATTCATGAGCTAACTGAGTTTATCACACTCTCTGCACTCTCTGCACTCTCTGCACTATTGACATGTGCATCCATGCACTCTGCACTGCTGCCAACTATGATCTGCACTCAAATATCTGACACATGTCACTCTGATATCTGTCTTCCTGACATCTGACTGCATCAATTTAACTGATCCTAATAATACTATACTATGGTCGGCTCCTCGTAGCCAGGTTCAATACATGAGACACACCATCTCTAAGACCTTGCTCGATTTCTTCTTGGGATTTTTTCTACACGTCACCCTACCTCACATCTGGAGGTATAGCTCCATGTACTCCCTTTTCCTTTCTTTCTCAAAATTTCCCCCTCTTGGAGGTGTCTGCTTGAGTGGACACTTCCACTCAGTCTCCTCTCTGCTTCTCCAATTGTGGCTACTCCACAACCTTCTAAGACTACTTCTGAGACTGCATGTTGAGAGGTTCCCTCTCACCCACCAAGGCACTATCCTATGTTTTTTTCCTCAAAGCTTTGCATGAATATTGTACCTCAAGTGCATACAAGTTCATCACTCGCGCACATTGTAATTGTCCCGGCATCACAAAATTTTCTAAAAAAAGAGTTGATTTTAAATCGACAATATCTCCCTCATCCGAGCTCCGATTCGACCGATTGTTTTTTCAATTTGGGTATTTTTTTGCAAGGAATCCAATTATGCTATTTTTTTTTTTAATTTTGCATAAAAGTTTTTAGCTATTCTCTGCAAACTCACACGCCCAAATTATTCCTACTCTGATACCATGTAGAAATTATACAAATAATATGTATATCATGGATTCAATCTGATCCAACAATGTATTAAATCTATATACTTAATCACTTCTACAAATCAATTGCAGAAATTAAACACAATCACCAATCACATGAAGCAAATAAGGATCAATCAAACCACAACACATATAATTTCCCGGGGAAAGCTTTTTTCTCAAAACCCCTCTATCATATATTGTATATTCCACGAGGAATCATGAAACAATTACAATGCACTCTTCTTACAAGAGTCTCGTGCAATCTGCCTATTGTCTTACACTGATCCAAACAAAATTGGGCCAAAAAGTAGCCAATTCTTAGCCTGTCTTCAACCTGCCTTTCTCATGAAATTCATGAGGAATGCAATCCCTATTCCTTAGGAATTTCAGCCTTCCTCAATTGTGCTGAGTATCATGGGCATCCTGTGGTGTTTTAACTGCATATGGGCAGCCTGCTGATATCACAACTGATAATCATACTTCCCTTTAACATTTGTCTCAACTGGGTCTCCACTAGAACTAACATGCATGCAACTATTAATAGTAAATCATCAGTTTCATGTTAGATCATTGATTTTGAATTAAATAATATTTAATTCACTTGATCTCTCACTAGTGCAAAAAACAGTTACAACTAGCACAGCTGAATTTAACTCTATTAACTGAGTTAACTGATTACTCATGCATTAAACTCATGCACTTAACTGCAACATGAACTCTAAAACGTATATAATCACTATGTATGCCTCACCAACCACCCTCAACTCAAAATTCATGAGCTAACTAAGTTTATCACACTCAGTTAACCATGACAAGTGATTATGAGATAAGATTGCATTTTATTGGCCATTTTAATTAAGGGAAAATTAAAATAGACATGCACCAAATTTAGCCAACACACCAGTGTATGTGTTGCTAAGACTTTTGGTCCCACACTAGTGTAGGTGTTTCTTGGACCTCTTGGTCCCACCCTAGTGTAGGTGCTGCTTCGACCTCCTGGTCTCGCAGTAGTGTAGGTGTTGTCATGTTTTTTCCATATGCCAATTTCATTGTTTCTTGTTGTAAAATTCAACAAAATATTGGGGATGCGAGGAGGAGCACCTAATACAATATTTCCCTTACATACAACATGATAATAGAAGAGTTTATAATGTCAAAGAGGCTATCAATGATGTACTTGGAAGCATACCTCAAATTTAAGCAGCTGTGGAAAATTTTCAAGTAGAACACCAAGTTCCAATGGTGAAAATGGATTAATGTATACTTCCCAACCACTATATTTTAATTTTGATTGACATTAGTTCTAACCTCAACTATTTCCATGTAAATTAGTAAAGCGTGTTTTTTACAAAAAAATAAGCACACTAGGTCATGGTTGGTTCAACTAACTATAAGAACCAAGAGAAAGGTCAATGAATGCATTAAAGCATGCCAATTTGAAATGAGTCGATTGCACATGCACGAAACCTTGAATGTGTTTACGTTGAGCTCATACAACCTACTGATTGAAATGGACATGATTGGATTATTTCTATAAGACTCTAGAATGTGAGGATGAAGACATAAAACAAATGAACTTACATGGCATTCAAAATGTTATGTTGATGAGGTAGATTTCAACTTTAAAGATTAAGAAATGCCATAAGAAATGAATTCAACTATATGTTATTCATATATTAAATTATCTTGAAGACAACAAGTTAAAAATTGAGGATCATCCAATGTTGCAAGAGTAAAATGGTGTATTTCCATAGGAGATACTAGGAAATCCACCTATGTGAGACATATAATCCTCAATAGAGTTTATGCTTGGAACAATTTTAGTGTCTTATGTTCCATAAAGGATGGGTACACCTAAGCTAGTAGAGTTGAAGTTGTAGTTGAAAGAAATGTTGGAGAAGTGATATATTAATCCAAGTGTATCCCCTTGGGGAGCACCATCTTTGTTTATGAAGAAGAAATACAACACTGTCATGTGCATTTAATATCAACAACTAAATATAGTGATTATCAATAACAAGTACCCTTTGCTACAAATTGATAATTTGTTCAAATAATTGAGGGGATCCATAACATTATCCAAGATATACTTAAGAACAGAGTACTATCAAGTTATAATAAAATAAAAAGAAATTCATAAGATAACATTATTGATATGATATGGGCATTATGATCTTGTAGTGGTCCCATTTTGACGTACCAATGCACGAGTTACATTTATGTGTTTTATGAACACTATTCTCAATAGATACTTGGACAAGTTTGTTTTAGATTTTATTGATGATATTTCGGTGTATTCAAAGAACAAGGAGCATGAGGAGGACCACAAAAACATATTACAAGTGCTAGATAACATAAGTTACATGAAAATTTTACTAAATGTGATTTATTTCATAAACAAATGCATTATTTCATTCATGTAATTTTAGAGGAAGGGGTTGAAGTAGACCACAAAAATATTAAGGCAATCATTGATTGGCCAACACCTCGAAATGTGACAAAGGTAAGATCATTTATGGGCTTGGCTAAGTACTATCACTACAAGGAAAAGACCCTCTAGTGGATGTTTTTGAGGAACCCCTTATAAAAATACCCCAGACATCTATTTCTAGTGAAGGTTACTAGAGGAGGTTGGCGGGCAAAGGTTTTTGCAGATATATTTCGTCTGGTGCACTTATCACCGTAAACGCACCTATGCTTTCAATAAGAGAAAGCACCGGTGCGCACAAAAAATTTGCACACCGGACACCATGTGCTTCGTACACACCCGCCCGATGCGTCGTATTACTATAGTGCACTGGTGATTTACAACGCTTATGCATCGATGCCTCATAAAAAGTGCGCGAAAATAGAAACCGCCCGGTGCGAAATGAAGAAAACGCACCAGTGCACCCATAAAAACCCCATGCACCGGAATAGGGTTAAATAAATAAAACATTACGGCCAAAAATCACATTTTTCACTTTTTTCAGTGCTCTAGAGCTCTCAAGCACCGGTTCAATTTATCCTTGTCTGAGCCACCCTAACATTGGTGCTCCCATTGCACTCATTGCACGCATTGCTCCTGTGCATTGCCCACCAATCTCCAGCTTGAATTTTAACGATGGACAAAATTTCTTTTGCAAATTCTATAGCCAATATGCCTCCTTGACAGCCAAATGTACAGGTATTTTTCTTGTTTTTTAAATAATTAAGCTTTTTAGCGGATTAGAATTTCAAATAACCTTAAAATTAACCATTTAAAAGGGAAAAAAAAAATGTCGCGCGATACGCTTGAGCCATTCGGCTCAGACCGATTTGCGGTGCTGCCTGTAAATTTACAGGCCACACCGCAAATGGTGCTAATGGTATTCACACCGGTTCCAGGGCAGTACTGATAGGCGCACCGTGTTATTTTTAAAAACTTTAAAAAGTGTGGTGCGGTCGTTTACTAGGCTGCACCGTTGACAATGTCAAATAGTGGCAACACGGTGCGTTGACTGAATTATCCACCCTGTGGTGGGTAATTTTTTTAGCGCACCACATTTTTCATTTCGACAGGGTCAACGGTTCGGCATGGTAAACCGGTGCTAATGGTATCCACACCGGTTCCGGGGCAGTAACTAAGGCGCACTGTGTTATTTAAATTTTTTTTAAAAGGTGGTCAGTTACCTGGCCGCACCGTTGACCTAGTAGTATAGTGGGGACACGGTGCATTAACCAAAATCACCGCCCTGAGACAGCTATTTTTTTCAGCGTATGACTTTCCGTATTTCACCTAGATCAATGGTGCGGCCTAGTAAAAGACGACACTGTTCACTATGTAATGATGGCAGGAGATCGGTCCGCTGACTTAACTATACGCCCCGGGGCATAGAGTTTAGTCAAATCACTGCCCTCCTAGCACCATCAATAGTCAACGGTGTGCTACAAATTTTTCTGGAGCACCGCCCCCGGTGCACTGAATATTAGCTAGTGCACCGATGCCGGTGCACTCCATAAAAAGACACACCAGGACCGGTGCGTGATTTTTTTTTTTTTGGCGCACCGACTGTTTTGTTTTTTTTTTCAAAAAAAAATATATATATATGTATATTTCTAAATACATGTCTCATTTAATAAAAAAAATTTATTTAATATGCCAATCATTCAGAGACGTGAAAGGAGAGAAGAGGGGGACCAACAACAACAACAGGCGAAGAAGTATAACATGGTTTGCATGTGGGAGGCACGAGAGAGGGAGAGAGATGCGTACCCTCACCCTATTACAATAGCTACATAGGGGCTCCTAAGGCAGGTAGGCCTCCTCAAGTTCTATGAGGAGGCTACTTCCCTAAAGGCCATAGTTTGTTTTTGAGATATCTTATCCGAAGGTGGAATGCCCACCAACAGGCTTTCCAGGTTGGTATCGACCAGTGGTACATGCCCACTGAGGAGGATATATATTTCATTACAGGGCTATTGAGGAGAGGGGTGGATTTTCCCTCATTCCCAGAGGTTCCAGCTGGCTGTGTAGCAGGGATTCAGTTAGTTTACTCCCAGAGATACATTGGAACAAATGTACTATCTCCTACAGAATTTCAGGTCCCTAGAGGTCAGTTACGTATTGGTGCATTTGGTAGTGAGGAGGTGCAGTGCCTCTCACTTCTCATTTTGACCATTTCTCACAACACCAGTGACGGGAAACACATTAGTTTCTCACTTCTATATTATGTTGATTCTTTAGTACAGGATCCATGACTTGTCAGGTGGTCTGCCATTTTTTTGCAGCAATTTTGTACAACCTTCAATAGATGTCATGCTCATGCACAAGGGAGGGTCAACTTCCCTTTTGCTTCAAAGATTTTTTGTTTATTTTTTGAGAGGTTTCCAGAGACGAGACCTACTTTTTTTCGACAGCCTCATAGGCCGATGGTCAAGGCACATATGCACATGTGGGGGCAGATGATGCTCAAGAGGGGCGAGACTCTATTTCTAGTGAGGATATCACATGATGAACTGGAGTTGCTAGCCAGTGTTGATGATCATCCCTTAATTATGGTCCCCTGTCCTTATGCGGGTTTGGATTGGTGAGGGTGTTCCAACATCCTCTTCACAGCTGATGAGCTGCCAGATGATAGAGGTAATATTACTGTTTTATTTAAATTTATTCTAGCATGTTCTTTAACTTGTTTTTATTAAATTGTGTAATCAAATTGTCTAATTATTGTTGTGTACTTGTATATATTTTGCAGACATTGGCTCTTTTGATGGCGAGGGCATACCAGCACCACCACACGATCCAGGTGTGGATCCTGATGATGATCAGGGCATGCCAGATGTCAAGGATCATCAAGAGGCCGGTGCAGAGAGACCTGCTCCTGTTGGTGTGACGGTATTGCCTTTTGCTAGGCATGGTCGACTTAATGCTAGATACAAGATGGAGTTGAGCGACCAACTCACTACATTGATTGTTGAGGCAGGCATCAGGCCCGCTCATTACAGAGACATACAAGCTTATGATAGGCTATTACAGATGTGGAGAGGTATGTCGCGTAACATGTACAACCTGATGCGACATGTCGTAGGAGCTACGACAGTTGTTACGCAGCTGAGGAGGATTGTTGCACGTTATAGGCATGGTGGAGATGTAGCACGTGATGAACAATCTGCGAGCAGTGACTCATCATCTCATGATCGTTCACCTCGCGCCACGCTAGATGAGCATGAGCCTCCACTAGCATCTAGCAACAGTCATCATGGAGATGAGACTGTACCATCCGCCACGTCTAGTTAGCAACCTGCAGCATCCATCAGCCATCAGTACTCATGATCATGAGTAGGATGGACCATCGAACGTCGAGGCTGCACCATTGACTGAGCAGACCTCCACTAGTACTTCTATTGATGTTGTACTACCACTAGCTGATCCATGACATTTATATTACAGTTGTATATTTTCAACATTATTCAGTTATATATATATATATATATATATATAGATATAGATATATGGTCCATGTATTTTATGTTCATGTTGCAGTTGTACTTAATTTACATGTTGGTGATCATCATGATATATATATATGGTCCATGTATTTTATGTTCATGTTGCTGTTGTACTTAATTTACATGTTGGCGATCATCATGATGTGTATATTGTTAGGTCATGTTAGATATGTTCATTTAATGTGCATCTTGCAGATAGATATGTATGTGATAGCATGAGTTATTTGACATGAGATGTATATTTGATGTTTGTGTTGTGATGATGTTAATATGTAATGTTAATTGTGTTTTGTTAGATGATCATGATCATGATGATGCTAGCGATTTTGAATGTGTTTTTTAGTCAAATATGATGTTTGTACGATGGTTATCATGAATGTGAAGTTTATTAATTAATTTAATATTAAATGACCATGATATTGTAAAATTGTAATATTTGTAATTCTAATTGTATGTAAAATTCTAAAATTGTAATTGTACGTGAAATTGTAAAATTGTAATTGTAATTCTAATTCTAATTGTATGTAAAATTGTAGAATTCTAATTCTAATTCTAATTCTAATTGCCTTACTATGAATTGATTGTAATTGTAAAATTGTAATTGTATGTAAAATTCTAAAATTGTAATTGTATGTGAAATTGTAAAATTCTAATTCTAGTTCTAATTCTAATTGTATGTAAAATATTTGTAAAATTTTAATTGTATTAATGTGAAATGATTTTATTGTATTAATTGTAATTTTAATTCTAATTCTAATTCTAATTGTATGTAAAATATTTGTAAAATTTTAATTGTATTACTATGAATTGATTGTAATTGTAAAATTGTAATTGTAATTGTAATTGTAATTCTAACTCTAGTTCTAATTGTATGTAAAATATTTGTAAAATTTTAATTACATTAATGTGAAATGATCTTATTAAAAATTTTAAATTTGTAAATTTGTAAATTTTAAATAATTGTAAAATAATAAATCTAGAATAATATGAATTATTGTAACATAATAAAGTTTAGAAAATAATGCAAATAAATTCATGTAATTTAGAATTATCATTATTTTATTATGATCTTAGATACAAAAAAAAGAACTAATTTATACAGTATGCCATCGTTTTTGAGATCAACATAATTGCAAATTATCAAGTGAAATATTGATTTTAACATTAACACAATGCAAATTACCAATTAATTCAAAATACATATTATAATGTTTCGAAAAATCCATCTTAAAAGTATAAATATTGATTAAATAACACATGTACCATATCACTCTTGGTTCTCATGATCACCCTCATTATCTTCCAGCTCACATGGCATGATAACACTATTGTTCTCAAAAATATGTTTTGATCTAGGGTCACGTGTCAATACGAACCACCAATCCCTATCCAACACATCTTGGTAAAAAAAACACCTAGTTGCAGTGTTTGGGGAAAACATCTAGGGCTCCTTAGCTTCATCCCACATCTTTCTAGAGCTAATACATATCAGCCTACTATCATGATCTTCCTTTATATTATTCCGATCAAAGGTGTCCCACCACTTGCACCTAAAAATAACACGTTGGAAAGAAGATAAATCCATTTCAATGATCTCTTATATCTTTTCGACGTAACCTAACGTCCCTCGTACTAGGTTTTGATCATGGTGGCTAGATCGACTAGATTGATCAAACTCGACTTCCACTCCACAATCGTGTGTGATTTTTCTTGTATCGGAATTTTCTGTGCAAAAATGGTGTCCATAAGCCCACATAAATGGGAACAAATGCACCTATTATAAAAATGTTAAAAAAATCATAGTGTCATGTGTCTTATAATAACCCAACAATTAAAATATGAATTATAAATGTCTTATAAGTTTCAAATTTACATATAAATTAAAAAGATAATTACCGAGTTGTTGCACCCAATCCCTACGTTTAGTGCATCCTCTTCAGCACGCGGGTAACGACTGGTTGCATCGTATTTCTCTCTATCTTGGTCAGCAACCCAACTGTTAGGGCATATTTTTGGCATATTTTCTTTTAAATGATCGGGATAAGGCACACTTCTACCATTCAATCGTCTGAATTATTTCCTGTCACTATCCCATTTCATCCTCTTTTGTTTTTACAATGCGACCCATGGTTGTGTCGCTTCAGAATTGTAAAGAACGAATTTATTGATTACTTCAATTTTTGCATTCCCTGATGAAATCAAACCAACATTATATAGTACTTAGAGATCAAAATATACATTATATCAAAGTTCAACATGAGTATTAATTAATTTTTGTAAATTTGAAAAATTATAAGTCGCTTACTCTTTATCAAATGCTTTTTTCCACTCATTTGGAGCAACTCCCCTTCTCTTTTGTCTTCATCCATTTCATCGTCCCAAATCACAGTACCTGGTCTGTTGTCAATCTACTTGATGTACTCACTAGAATAATAGAAAGACTCATACGATATGTACCCCTCTGTCATAGACCCCTCAGGTTTTTCCCTTTGTCGAACAAAACCTTTCAATTTCCTCATGTACCTCTCTAAGAAGAACATCCAACGACAAGAAACCACCCCAACTAATTCAACCTCATCTACTAGGTGGATTAGAAGATGAACTTGTAAGTCCATGAAACTCGTCGGTAGTTCCTTCTCAAACATACAAACAATCTCAACTATCTCTTGATGCCACAGTGGAATGCTAACCACATGAATATCCTTTGACGTGATCCAACGTACAAATGCAGATAATTTAGATATGGCACATCCTAGGTCTTGAGGGAATTCATGTTTCACACACCCACGCATGAACAAAGGATAATAACACTGCAAAGTTATAAACATGTGCAATAATATACAAAATTAGTTATGTTTTATGATCCCTGCATGGGATAAAATTTATTAATATAAAAAATTAATAATAAAATCATGCCTTTGACATTATACGTACTCTTAGAAGATTCAAATGGTCATGCAATTTCAACCCCAACAAATGGTCATCCAGAGTGAAGCAGCGCCGTAGTGAAGACCCGTATGAAGTTGACACCCTCACACCCATTATAACTTCCTTTGCCAAAGAAATATCATCTTTTTTTAAAATCCATGGGACATAAACTTCTTTGAAAAACCATAAATTAGAGGGACTGACACTTGCCTCTGATCCTGTACTTTCTAATCATCTTGGACAATGTTTCTTTTTAGTTTTTGAAGTAATAAGATCTTTTCTAACAGCTAATGTGTCACTTTTTTTGGATGATATGTGCCTCCATAAATAATATGAAAATTTTATAAATATATGCATGGGATCTAATAAGTGGGTAATCTTAAGATGCTCCCAATATGGGAGGTTATAAAAGACAGATTTCCTTTTCATCCCAATGGGAAATTTCTCAACATAAGTGTCGAAGAAATAGGGATCATCGAACATAGGCTCCCCATTTGAATCAAACATTTCTATGAACTCCTACTCCTTCTCCTTCTCTCTCTCATATGCTCTAATCCATTCAATTGGTGTCATTATTGGAGGCCTTTGGGTTCTCTCTCGATTACCATTGAAAGTGGATGTTTCTCTTTTGTAAGGGTGTTCTTTTGGTAGAAATACCCTGGAGCAATCATACACAGACTTTCACATTTCCTTAGACCATCTAGCTTTCAAAGAAGTTCCACGACATTTACATCCAAAATACCCTTTCGTTACAAGACCTGCGAGATTATTGTATACATTAAGTAATATGCATAGCACGTTAAATAATATCATGAAGATCAGAACAAATATTACAACAAATTAAATAACTAATATGTGAAATAATATTGTTACATATATAAAGAAATCAATAAATTAAACATGTAATTTACCAGAGAAAACTCCTAAGCCTGGATAATCATGTGTCGTGTAAGCACATATGCCATACAACGTAAAACTCCTCTATGTTGCAATGGGTCTTGATACATCATATATATTTATACCATCCCATAATTCCTTCAATTCATCTACCACTGGTTGTAAGTAGACATCCATATTCTTCACTTGTATTCTACCAGGGACTATGAGAGCCAACATAAGATGTTCATTCTTCACGAACAAACATGGGGGGATATTTTTATTGATCACTACTAGAGGCCAAATAGAATATTTGGTGTTCTGGAGGGAATATGGGTTGACGCCATCCATGGCTATGATGAGTCGTAGACTTTTTACTTCATCCTTGAATTTTTTGGGCCATGTATCCTCTATATGCCTCATGGCTATTGAATCAGTTGGGATTCGCATAAGTCCCAACTCACTTCTGTGTGAGGCATGCCATCCATGTAACATAGCTAATTATTTGCAACGAAAGAGCCTTTGAATCCTTGGGGTTATAGGCATGTGCCACAATATCCTAAAAGTAGAACCAACACATGATTTACCCTTCTTATTTTTATTTATCATACCTATCATGCCCACATTTCCGTTGAGCGTATAGAGAGCCACCCTCTTTGGGGATTTATGGTTAGGCTCCTCACTCACGCTCTTAGGCAAGAGAGAAAGAAAATAAGGTAGTCCTTTTTCCTGGTCCGATAGGCAAGTCATGAGGCAAGAACTTCAAACCGGGTACCAGGCAAGAGCTTATGCTAGGTGCTAGGATGGGCCCGGAGACCAGAGTCTTTCCTCATATGTAACCAGTTCAGACACATCTCTTTGTCTGCATATTCTCCTCTATATAGAATACAATCATTTGGACATGCATGATATGATATGTACTCAACACCAAACATTTTCAACAATTTCTTTGCCTCTTCGCAGCTACCGGGCAAGACATTATCACTCAGAAGAACCTTATCTTTGAATAACCTATAGTTGGTGATCATGGAAAAATATATTAATAAATGTGCATTAATGTCGATATAATTATTAACGTTCATAAAATTTACCATTTGTAATGTTCATTGCAGTGTACTGATTATATTTCAAATTTATATAAGGGGGTACTTTATGGTAACTTACCTCAAAATTTCTGAGAAACATGCATTCGACAAGCCAAAATTTGCTTTCAAGTTGTACAATAACATCGTTGTCCCCAACTGGGTAGACTTTGACTGACCACTAGGTCCAAAGAGAGGGGTGGTGGAAGAAAATTTAAGGCTTTCAAAAAATGTGTCAGCGATATGAGCATCATCCCCTAGCTAATCATCGTTTTGGAATGCATCTAACAAAATTATCTCCATGGCAGTCGTATCCCTTAAGTAATCATCCATACCAACCTCTATTTGATTGCCTCCATTGCTAGCTTGTGAAGAACTACTATTGCTGTAGTCATTCCTAATTAGTGAATCTCAACGTAGCGGGAATTGAATCGGTGGTTGATTCAACCATACTTGGTATCATTCCTCTCCGAATTTTTCTCTTAATTCAGTCTTCTCTCGATTTGAAATTGTCGTGGGGTGCAACAGAAGATGGTAGGTAGGTCATTCATCATCACTAGAATCTTAATAATTTAAAATATATATATTTGAAAATGATTAGTACAAAATATATGATATCAATTAGTAACGACGTTGACAATATTGCATGATTATAAATTGGTTTGATGTTGAAATAATTACATATTAATCAATATACCAAACAATTATAATTATTTCCATCATTGTCTTGAGATTGTGGCTAGAAGATGCAATATTGTCACAATTGGAAGGGTGAAGAGGTTGTCCATTTTCATCTACCAAATGCGCCTTGCGGTATGCAGCTCCTGATAAGAACTTCCAACTTTTTGGAGCAGTTTGAATATTTCATGCATCTGAACTCGATGCTAAATCTGCATGAACCTGCAAATTTGTATACATTATAAATTTAATTAAGCTGTGCATGATTGGTTGCATGGATAAAAAACATAAATTCAATTAGATAGTGAAAATATAAATAAAATCTGAAGTAAATATTACGTCTTGAGATGGATAGGGAGAACTCCGCGATGGACTTTGAGAAATTTTATGGAATGAGCTGGATTTTGAAAAATTGTCCATTCGATAAAATCATGATATTTTCTCCCTGCATTTGAGAAAAATAACAATAAATTTTGGTGCACACACCTAAGAGTAATTTCGGTGCCTAATGTATAGATCATCGTAGCAATACATTTTTGGTAATGCGCACTGGTGTCATTTTACATACTGATGCACTGATGCGGTTCGATTAAGGGATGCACCAGTGACGAATAACCGCAAATAAAAAAAAACGCAACTCTATTTTCTTTAAGTGAAAAAAAAATGGTAAATTGAAAAATGGGCTGCAAAATATTTTCGGAAATCTAATTTCATAAAACATTTCTTTAAATACTAAACACTTTTCATTATTTCACTATTTTTGCAAAAAATTCCAGCCAAAGATTTGCAGGAGACATACCTGGAGCAAACAGAGCACGAGAGCACTATGGTGCAGGGAAATACGTTCGAACAAAAGTATTCAGACAATCAGAATTCCAAACCTCTGGTGATTCAAACCCTGTAGCATAGAATTTCAAACGATCTCGTGAATAATTTTTATTGTTTTTTTTACATTTTCTGCAGTTTTTTTTATGCAGTAAAAGAAAAAAATTCAAAGTTTATTGTTTTTTTACTTTTTCTGCAATTTTTTTTATGAAGTAAAAGAAAAAAATCAAAGTTTATTGTCTTTTTAACTTTTTCTGCTGTTTGTTTTACTTTTTCTGCAGTTTTCATAAACAAAATAAATAAATAAAAATCCATTTTTAGAAACAAACCCTAGATTCTTTTTGTTTCTACCCTTTCTTCTCCCTCTTTTTGTGATTTCATAATTATGGCTTTTCAATTTAGATTTATAGGGTTTATATTGCCAAATATAGACATAAGACATCCAACCCATGGGATGAATTGCATAATCGAATCCCAATCCATGTTGGCCCTTCCATGAAATTAAAAAAAAAAACAGATTTTTTTTCATCGGTGCGCTTGGCGTAACCTAGCGCAATGGTGCGCTTGATTATCCCAGCGCACCATGAAAGTATTATGATAAAAAATTAAAAAACAAAATATATTTTTCTTAGTGCACCATATGTAAAATATGCCACCAGTGCGCTATTTCATTATGGTGTACCGCAAACGTGTTGTTTCACACAAAAAAAAATCCATTTTAGAAACAAACCCTACATTCTTTTTTTTTTCTGCCCTTTCTTCTCTCTCTTTCTGTGATTTCAGAATTAGGGCTTTCCAATTTATATTTATAGGGTTTGTATTGCTAAATATAAGCCTAAAACATCCAACCCATGGGACGAATTGCATAGTCGGATCCCAGTCCATGTCGGCTCTTGCGTAAATCTAAAAAAAAAAAAAAATCATCAGTGCGCCCTGTGTAACCTAGTGCACCGGTGCGCTCTATTATCCCAGCGCACCGCGAAAGTACTGTGATAAAAAAATTAAAAAAATTAAAAAAAAAAAAATTCTCAGTGCACCATATGTAAAATATGCCGCCAGTGTGCTATTTCATTATGGCGCACCGTGAACGTTCTATTTCGCACAAAAAAAAAAAAAAAAAAAAAAATATATCCATTTTAGAAACAAACCCTACATTCTTTTTGTTTCTGCCCTTTCTTCTCCCTCTTTCTGTGATTTCTGAATTAGGGCTTTTCAATTTATATTTATAAGGTTTGTATTTCTAAATATAATCCTAAGACATCCAACCCACGGGATGATTTGCATAGTCGGATCCCAATCCATGTCGACCCTTGCGTAAATTTTAAAAAATATATATTTTTTTCATCGGTGCGCCCTGCATAACCTAGTGCACCGGTGCGTGCTCTATTATCCCAGTGCACCACGAAAGTACTTTGATTAAAAAATAAAATAAAAAACAAAATATTTTTTTCTCAGTGCGGCAAATGTAAAATATGCCGTCGATGTGCTATTTCATTATGACACCGCGAAAGTTCTGTTTCGCACAAAAAAAATAAAAATCCATTTTAGAAACAAACCCTACATTCTTTTTGTTTATGCCCTTTCTTCTCCCTCTTTCTGTGATTTCAGAATTAGGGCTTTTCAATTTAGATTTATAGGGTTTGTGTTGCTAAATATAGACCTAAGACATCCAACTGACGGGACAATTTGCATAGTCGGATCCCAATCCATGTCGACCATTGCATGAATTTAAAAAAAAAAAAAATAGATTTTTTTTCATCGGTGCAGCCAGCATAACCTAGCGCACTAGTGCTCTGTATTGTACAAGCGCACCACGAAAGTACTATAATGAAAAATTAAAAAACAAAATTTTTTATCAGTGCGCCATATGTAAAATATGGCACAGGTTTATGCTACAAAAACTAACACTGGACTATTTTTATTATTTTATCTGTGTTAGTTGGTGTGGTGGTTGACATGTAACGCACCGGTGCTCCTTGTTGACATAGAGCACCGTACGGTCTATTATACTGTTTATGCGGTGCGTTTATAAGACCCCCACGCATCGGCGTCTGTGTGTACACCATGAATGGTGCACTGGTTTCTTGATATTTTTTTTTTACCTGAAAAGTTGACAATTTATTTACAAATATATTAATGAATGATATGGTATAGGAATGAGATTGATAAAGAAATGACTAACAAGAGATCAAGTAACAAAAATACTGATTGCACATCAAGAAAAGCAAAAAGTGCAAGTTCTTTATAAATTCTTTACAAAAAATATTATTTTTGAACTATATGTAAGTTTAACTAATATGTATGGTTTACTATGTATCATGCAGAGCCACAAAATGACGAAGCTCGATAAGATTATTTTTGATCTAGGACCAGAAGAGCGTAAAAGCTTGATGGAAAAATTGCAAAAGGATGAATCAGGTGAATGAAAAAATACTATCGATCCAATATGAATTTCTTTTTTTAATTTTCATTAATAATATAATTAAAATTATTAGATAACATGTGTCAAACAGTCTATTAATTCACATTTGTTTAATGTTCTATAGGGACCAACAACTCAGAAAAGGAATGTTGTTCTAAGAAAATAAAAGAAAAATAGAACATGCAAATGAAAATGAATTTCTCCTTAGCTCATCTGGAGTGGTGTTGGAGGTTAACAAAATGGGGAAAATCTTTTACAAAATTTTGAGGGATCTAGTGGAACGAATGTATAGACGTTATTTCCACTTACAATACAAAAACCAATCCAATGATTCCAAGAACCAAATTTTATCTAAACTACAGGAAGAGTTTCCAGAGAATTGGTCAATGAGACATGTCAGACTTTTAATAGCAAAAACATACAACAACAAAAAAGAAGGAATGAAAAAGTAATATTCCTTTAAATGTTTGTCTAGAATTATTTATAAATATCACTTTTGTTATATTTAATTTTCATATATCAATATCAAAATTAAATAGTTTATTGTCATATTACATTTTCAGGAACATTATGAAAATCTCAAAAGATGAACAAGCTGATATCAGAAATATGTCAGTAGGAATGTCCAAAAAGGTGTACAATGATATGGTCAAAGAAATGGACAAAATTGCATCGCGAGAGGAGCCATCTCAACAACAACGTGCTTCAAATGTAATATGTAATCATTGAATTTTTCAATCATTAGGTACAATAAATAAACAATTTAGCAATAAATATTAATTTTCAAGTATTTTCTCGCAGAAAAGAAAAGAAAATGGAACCATTCAGCACATAAAACAGGACGACAAGGAAGAAAATGGTTGATATCTAAGTTTGTGAGTAATTGTTACTTCCTTATAACAACTTAACTAGATTTCATTTTTGTATTTTTTAAGTTGTTTTACAAAAATCATCATTGAATGTCTTCAAACAGGTGCTAACATACAAAGAAGAACCATCAGAGGAATTGATTGAAATTGGGTTAGATATGGGTTGTGAGTATATGTTGGCATATCAAAATTTAATTGTGGAATTTGTAAGCATCTATCGATATTGTTTTACTTAGCTCCGTCTATAATTAATAGAACAAAAAAATCTTTTATATTAAATATATAAGTTGTTATGGGGTATAAAACTTGCAGGAAACAAAGTATGGAATTGCGCCAATAGATGAAATCTTGAAAGATGGCATGTTACATGGTTTTGAAAGAATGTGTATATTTTATGAGCCAATTTTTTCAATGGTATGTCATTTCTTTTCGATTTACATTGATGTATATTATTTAATATTGTAATTTTCATTATTCTCACCAATGTATATACACTCATTACAATTTATTTTTATGTTTGTAGATGGAAGGTGAAGAAGAATAAAAAAATCAAAACCATGAACAAAACATTCCTGAAAATAACCCAAGTCATGGAAGTAGCTCTAGCAGTGATAGCAGTTCAAGCGAAGAATGATGATCACTATGTTTGGATATCAAAGCAAGGCGTTGTATTTTTTGAAAATTTATCCTGTGAAATCAGATATTTTGTTTAATGTAATGGACATAGTGTCCCAATTGAAAGACAAAGGGATACCAATAACTGTCCCATTTTGTATGACAAAAATTGTCTTATATATATGTGTGTGTGTGTGTGTGTGTGTGTGTGTGTTTTAATTTATTCTATTGTGTTCTCCATTATCGCTGTGAAATATAACACCACTGATTAAATTTATGGATGATTAAATATTAAAATGAAGAGATGTGAAATTTTATGATATGATATAACAAATTAATCCAAACATCACATTCAAATGCACTAATAAAAATTTAATTCATATGAATGTTGTTAGAAGATATATATGTGTCGACTTTTGATGAATAATGAATTTTAAAAAATCACAATAAATATGATATGATATAACAAATTAATCCAAACATCACATTCAAATGCATTAATAAAAATTTAATTAATATGAATATTTTTATAAGATGTGTCGACTTTTTATGAATAATGAATTTTAAAAAATCACAATAATTGCATTGTCACAAGTCAATGTTTCTAAACAATAAAAAATGAAAACCGGTGCGTGTCAGTTACTATACACCAGTGCGTTTGTATTCTGAAGCGCACCGATGTGTTTCTATGACCTCTGGGAACCGCACAAATACGAATACCAATTATAAATCTCGGTGCGTTTGTGTGATAATGTGCACCGGTGCGTTTGTGTGTCTATATGCACTGGTGCATTTGTACGACCTATGGGCACTGCACGAATACCAATACCAATTATAAATCTTGGTGTGTTTGTGTGATACTTCGCACCGGTGCATTATGTTTCTATATGCACCGATGCATTTGTATGACCTATTGGCACCACATGAATACGAATATCAATTTTAAATCTCGATGCATTTGTGTGATATTGCGCACTAGTGTGTTTCTATAAGTCTACGCGCCAGTGTGTTGATACGACCTATGGGCATTGCACAAATCCCAAGACCAATTAGAATGGCCCCATGTGTTGTATCACCAACACTACGCCCGATGAGGTTTTATACCTTAACGGCCTGGTGCATTCTCCTTTGACTGCCCCGAGGCACCTTCTACATATACGCACCAGTGCATTAAAGCCCAAGTAGCGCACTGATGAAAAAAACTTCTGTAATAACCTCCGACCGCCGACTTTTTTTAGTTGTGTTGATTTTTCATTTAAAGCTCCGCCAAAACCTCCGTAACCATAAACGAATGTTGTAGAAAATGTTTTTTTTTACAACTCGGGCCAATTTTGTAACACTTAAAACCTTATTTATAACCTCCACTAGAGGGTCTTTTCCTTGTAGTGTATAGAATATTCATACAAGGAATTTTGAAGATCGGTCACCCAATCACTTCATTGCAGAAGAAAGGAGTGATATTTGTATGGATAACATAGTATAAAGTGAGCTTTCAATATCTAAAATACCTCTTGACATACACACATATTTTAAGGATTGTAGATCAAAAAAATTACTTGAAGGAAGGACTTGAAGGATTTCTTATGTAAGGGGGATATGTAATCATCTGTGAATCCAAAAAAATTAATGAGCATGAAAGGTGCCACATAACCTAGAACAAGTAACCACTCTAAAAACCTTAAAAATGTGTAGGCATTAACCACTGGGAAGAATATTTTTACTATTAACAAATAACAGTGGTCTAAGATTTTTGTTTGATCAACCTCATTTGTATGTCACACAAGTTAAATGGATGGCACTCATCAACAAAATTTATTTTGAAATTCAACACATCAAAGGGAAAGAAAATTGAGCAACAGATGCACTCAACAAGTGTATACAAGTTATACATATGTTAGCAATAATCACATGTGAACTAGATATAAAGATAGAATTAGAGATGCCCAACAAGGTGATGAACACTTCAAAATGTAAAAGGATGCTTGAAGAAATATCCCAAGGGACCAAGGTGTGTGGATTATTAGTTAACAAAAGAGAAATTATTAATGTACAAGGGTATATTATACATAATAGATTTAGAATACTTGAAAAGGCTCATAATGGATGAACTCTATAGGAATCCTTATTCAGGCCGTCCAAGTTATTAGAAAATGATAACAGACACAAGGAGGTCATATTATAGGCCTAAGATGAAGAAGAAATTGCAGATTACATTACTAAATTTTTATAATGTCAATGGTTCAAAGTTGAGCATAAACATCTAGTGGGGTCGTTATTGTCGATACAAATTCTAGAATGAAAGTGGGAAGTCATATCCATCGACTTCATCATTTATTTTCCAAAAAGAAAACAAGCAATATGATTCAATCATGGTAGTGGTGGGAAGGTTGAGAAAGACAATCTATTTCACTCCTTTGGAGTCCACTTGCAATTCAATTTACATTTCAAACGTCTTAGTGAATGAATGAAGATGGGTAACACTTTTGGGCCAAATTTCGTGATGGAATTTAAAGTTTTTCCTCTTTTATCGAATTGCAACCCTAAAAATTCATATAAGCATTGTGAATTTTAGTTACACATTTTAAAATGTTAAATGATATGGTGCTTCTACTGAAGAAAAAAATTTCCAACTAATTTGATTTTGTATAGTAGGCTTTCAAATATTAACGTACTTAAATATTAGTTGAATAGGTTATTGCATCATGGAATGTGTATTTATGTATTGTATGGTTTTTTAGTCACAATTTATCTTATAGTTGATTAAATTTGTATAGATATAGATATAGATATAGATAGATATAGCTATATATATATATATAGAGAGAGAGAGAGAGAGAGAGAGAGATTTTGTTTTCTCTCATGAAATAAATTTGGCCCTTCAATTTGGTAATCACTAGCTTGATTTTTCAAGAATCTTCCTTTCTCTCAAATTAAAAATATTCACCATGTTGTTATGTTCTTTAAGTAATAACTCCCTTTGAAATATGTATTTATAAGTTTCATATATAAGAATTTAAACATAATTTCTATTAGCTTTTAGTTAACCAACCTTGCAATTTATTATACAAATGAGTAGATTTAAATAATTGAAATGTATGGTATATGATGTATATGAACAGAAATATAATACTTTCCTTCTTACAATAGGGATCACTTTTAGTTTGGGATTTATATAGTCTTTTGAAGAAATAAAAATTGTTGTTAAGAATAAGTAAATTTGAAAAAGGTCTTGAAATGCTTCACTTTGTTGTATAAATCACTTTTAGTTTAGGATTTATATAGTCTCTTTAATAAATGAAAAATAGTTTCTAAGAAGAACTAAATTTGAAAAAGGTCAAATGCTTCACTTAGTAAATGGAGACAATATTCCTATGATTTACCAAATTATTTTTAAAAATTTGACAATATTGTATTTTATTAACCATTTATAGAAATATATTTAACCACACATTATAACTATATAATACATATTTCACACATACTTGCAATTCAAACACTTTGTATGTGCACTAGATTCACCTTGCACACACCATCATTACCAACTAAATTGTTTTACTAACCATTACAAGTAGAGTATTGCCTATATTTTAATTTGAAATTTTGCACAAACATATACTCACATGGTATAATTAGGAAAGAAGTAAGTGGTCCATCATCCACACATAATTTATTTTCTTGCAAGAAAAAAACATCACAAAGTTTAATTAAGGGAATTGTAAAGGATCTCCACATATCCACATCAATTCACACTTTGTATGCTCACAATTTCACTTGCACACTCATTCAACCGACACACTAAGCTCGCTTAAAATTTGTATAAGGGTTATCCTCTTTCCAGAATATTTGTACCTAATTTATTTGAGCTTATATTTTTTTTCATAGTCTAAGTGAAGCAAAGCATTCTAAAAAAAATATTAACCTGAACACACTAAATTCCCCACAAGGGTCACAAGATAATTTATAGTGCAGGCTATAATCATGGTTATAGGCAACACATAAGTTTTCATGGTTGTTTTTCATATTGAAACATATAAATTTTTCTTATAGGGAGCTTAAAATATTGTATCATCCATTGACAACTTTGATACATGGATAGAAACACGTGAAGGGGATAAGACCTAGGTGGCATATTATCACAAACTTCATGTTGTCCCTTGACTCGTGGTAGGGGTTCTGGGTCAAAAACTCACAACCAAAAGCTGAGATTCGTCCATTCCCACTGGACACATGTAACTTAATTTCCAAATATTAGGGAATATTTCCCTATAGTTTTAGGTGCAGGAGCACTTAGACCTAAGGTGATCTTGATCAGGCTACTGGAAGTGTCACCATCTCTTTCGGGACATGGACCTAGTACATTTAGCCACTATAACCCTCTCCATACCTTGGTTATTTTTTTTTACTTTTATAAGTGTCACCAATGAAATTTATGATAGGGCCCTAGTACCCGATTCTAAAATATTTACAAGGCCTATTCACTACTTAAGCGGAAGGACTTTAGGTATTTTTAGGAATTTTTCTCATCCACAAAACCTCAGATAAACCTTTTTTTATATTGTTTGACACATTAGGATAAGAGGGAAAATTAACCATTTATTTTTCACTTTATCTTATGTATGTGATTCATTTGGTTTTCCTAAAGAAATTGTGTGTTCAAGTGTGCTTACAAATGCAACAATCTCAGGTGTTGTTGATTTATTTCCTTTCTTGTCAATTGATTTATTTCTCAGAATAGAATGCTTGTCATTAGTTACATGTTTCATAGGGATTATATCATCTTTAGGTGCCTCCTACATACAATTCACATCATCATGAAAATTATTATACCTTTCATACATGTTGAATTCGTTTTCCTTTCATCATATTCTAAATTAACCTTTTTTTTACACAGAGACTGATACTTTTACTGGCCTGCTCTCTTCTCTGACCCATATTTCCCTAAGCTCAAAAACATTTTCTTTTTATGTTTCAACATAGATCCCTTGTTCCCAGTGGCTATAACCCTAGGGTTTCCAAATTATTTTTTATTAATTGAGGATGAATGTTTTTACCTTTCATTCTATTATGAATCACCTTTTGTGTTGACACAGGGACTGATACCTTTACCGGTGCACTCTTCTTCGACCCATTTTTCCCTGAGCTTGAAACCCTTTTATTTTCATGTTTCAACTTAGAACCCTTGGTCCATGTCAAATTTACTACCTAGCTACCAAGTCTTAATGTGTTTTTCATTTAAATTTTCCCTAGGGTTTGTGACTAGAACACTATGCTTTCCAAATTGATTTTTTTTAGTGAGGAGTAATGTTTTACCCTTCATCGTATTATGAATCACCCTTTTTGTTGACACAAGGACCGATACCTTTACTGGTGTTCTCTTCTTTGGCACGTATTTCCCTAAGCTTGAAACCCTTTTCTTTTCATGTTTCAACTTATAACACTTAGTCCATGTCAAATTATGCTACCTAGTTTCCAAATTTCAACTTGATTTTCATTTAACTTTTCCCTAGGTTTTATGAATAGAACCCTAGGGTTTCCAACTATTGATTGAGAACGAATGATTTTAATTTTCATCATATTATGAATCTCCCTTTTTTTGACACAGGGACCAATACTTTTACTGACCTACGCTCTTCTTCGACCCATCTTTCCCTGAGCTTGAAACCCTTTTCTTTCCATGTTTCAACTTAGAACCCTTCATCCATATCAACTTCTACTACCTAGATCCCAAGTCTCAACTTGTTATTAATTTAAATTTTCCCTAGGGTTAGTGACTAGAACCCTATAGTTTCCAATTTTATTTTTATTGGCTGAGGAGGAATGATTTTCCTTTCATCATATTTTGAATCACCCTTTTTGTTGACACAGGGACCGGTACTTTTACTGGTGCATGCTTATTTGACCCATATTTCCTCGAGCTTGAAACCCTTTTTTTTTCATGTTTCAACTTAGAACCCTTGGTCCATGTAAAATTCTACTACCTATATGCCTACTATCAAATCATATCGTGACCTTCCACCTATGGTGATTTATTAAATAAACATTAGTAGATTTACTATTCACTTGTCTTATGATGATGGTTCACTTGAATTACAAGTATATTTTGTACTCCACTATGCAGGGATGGAAATTTAACATCCACATGAGGGAGAAGATGTGTCCCATTAAGATGATCAAACAAATTATGATCAAGATGTTCCCTATGTACCTTATCAACCACTAGAGGAACATGTGCCCTATCAAGTTGATCAACTATCACTAAGAGAACAACATGTGTCATGCCAAGCTAATCAACCAATGGAGGAAGAAAAATTTCCCTATCAATTTGATCAACCACTCAAAGAACGAATTTTTTCCTCTCAAGTTAACAGGATAACATGGAGTTGTAATGGTTTGGAAAGGGGTGGACCGTTTGTTGAAAATTTGGATGCAAGCACAATAGAGGACCTTGGGGAGCCTATCCTTGCTCTCACTATTAGAGACCATGTTACTAACATCATTCGACAACATTTTGAGAAACATTCAGTTGTTTCACAAGCTCAGATACTACATGGGTTGATCAAATGTAAGAAACTAAAACATGCCACAAAGCTTTTGGGTTCCCAAGATTCTAAAAGCAAGAAGACACATTGAATGTCACCGAAATATATCAAATTCATTCACTATGTTTGGATAAACAAGAAAACCCGATGTTTGAGTTGCACGCAAGGTAATTACAACTGTTATTATTGCACCAAGTACATCAAGACAACAATGTCAAAATTGATTCATGTCCCGAGAAAAACATTGCAAAATCATACCAAATTCAGGGTTTGAGTGAATGAAAATGAATAATCTGCTTGTTGGGCTCTTATCACTAGGAAACCCTACCAAGACAAGCTTACAACAGGAATCATAGCATTTGTGGTATATTTTTGTGAGACCCATTCCTGTGTTGTTCTATATAGAAAGCATGTTGTATGACATCACATACATAAAGGTGAGTATGTGTAACATGCTAAGAACATTTTAGAAATGACAGACGTTGCACTGTTCAAGGAATTTCAGGAAATAAATCACCATGTGAAGATATCCATAAGGATGTTTCAGAAATTAAAGCCATGGTTTATTAGGCCTAATCCAATCCATGACACATGTTGTTTTTGATATCGTGTTGAATTCCAGCTTCATTATGACACTTTCCAGGAATTTTACAAGTAGAACTGTCACATTGACCCTCTTCCTCCAATAGTGTGTGATTTTGTTTCATAAATATTGTGTATAAGGTATCTAGAAGAGTTGTTTTACAAGAAAATATGTATAGGTGGGAGAAGATGCACTAAATGTTGTAATTTGGAATTGTTCCATAGGAACTTTCTTATTGATCACAACCAGTATGGGATGTTAAATGTCACTCTCACATGGAAGAATTATGAGTATGTCATGGGAAATCAACCATCTTCTTCATCTCCGACACATGAGAGGATACACTATGTTGAGGATGAGATTATTATTTCATAATTCATGGGGGTGTTTCAAAACCATATCTATAAATATATCAAACACTCACACAGGTCTAGGTGGCAAGTATCTGAATTTAAGCATCCTCACGAAGTATTTTAGCCAGGCATAATCTTATTAGTAGAGGATTTTACTGATAATTACACATTTTCTCCTCAAACAGAGATACAGAGTGAGTATTATCACTCATACCAAGTGTCCATATTTGTACATGTTTTGTACAAACATGCACAATTGAACCTTGATGGTAGGGATAACACTAACGAGTCACGTGATGTGATTAAGGAGTGTCACTTTTTCATCCATGATGATATTGAGCATGACACATTGTTTGTGCAACATTGATTTGATATGATTTATGAATCATTAAAAAAATGACATATCATTAAGGAAGCATTGGATATTGCCAGATGGTTTTGTAGGGTAGTTCAAGTCAACACACATTTTTTATTGATTGAGTCGACTACACAAGAAGACAAAAAATCAGCATACTTGGAGCTACATTGAAACAGGACATGGAAAGGGTGAGCATGATGGTGTGGGTGCTTGTATGAAGCAAGCACTTAGGAGGTACCAAATGAGTCATTATGCAGATCAACTCAAATCATCACTAAAGGTGATCAACTAGTGACAGAGTCATACCATGAACGTATTATGAAAGCTTGCATTACTATAATCCATTGGCCATATGAGTATATGATGCAAATGGAAAGCCATGAAGGCGAGAATATAACTGTAAGTGTAATCTAATATAGTATAAGAGATCTAAAATGTATGATTCTTGTAATTTATAAATGTGACAATTGAATACTCTTGTAATTTTGTAATAGAGAAGTGTTTCCCTCTTATCTAGGATGGATTCATAATGGTGTACATATATGTTATATAAGCTTTAGCTTTCTTGAGGTGCTTAAGTTTCTAAAGTGCACCAAATTTCAAGGAGGTTTTATTTTTAGGGATAAGATCCTTATGTGAACCCCATAGATCTAAAATTTAATTAAAATTTAGAATCAATATGGATTTATATTTAGATTTAATTTAAAAAATTCATCTTAAAATTTTTAAATGTCATGTGTATAGTATCCATGTCAATCATGCAAGAAATTTTATAGATCTATATACATGTCATACATTTGGAAAACCATTTTAGTATGTAACAACCAAGTTGACATATTATTTTACTTAAAATGGAAATTCAACTATCTAGGTTATGAACAATATTGAAATATTTTTATGTTATTAATAAATATGTCATGTGTGAATTTGATATAAAACATGGAAAGAGTTACAAACAACTTCATATTGGAATGTAAAAAGTGCAACAAATATATATATATATATCTGTATGTATGTATGTATGTATGTATGTATGTATGTATATGTATATGTATATGTATATGTATATGTATATGTATATATATATATATATATATATATATATATATATATATATATATATATATATATATATTCACACACACACACACACATATATATATATATATGATTATTAACCTCTTTTAGATAATCTCAAAAGAAATAAAATCGCATAAAACTTATTTGTAGTTTACATCTTGACATCTAAATTAAAATCATTGCAATTTAACATACATTGATTGTGCACTAAAAGACACTTTCTACAAGCCAAGGTAACAACTAAAATTGTTATTTTGTAAAATTTTACTACTTGAATGTTGTTAATTGAAGGACTTAAGATAAGGAATTGATTAAAATCCTTGGATAGACAAGTAAATTTAGGAAAGTGCATAAAATTATAGAAACATACCATTAATTGTTTAAATTAACATACATTGACTACACTAAAAGGCATTTTCTACAAATTCAATATTAAATTGATGTACATGATATATTTAAGTTCATTTTAAGTATCAAAGTGACTTGCATCATACTAATATTGTACTTATTTCCTTAGTCTATGAAACTAGAATTCACTGAATTGTTATTTTGTAAAATTTTACTTCTTGAATGTTCTTAATTGAATGTCTTAAGTTAAGGAATTGATTGAAATATTTGATAGCCAGCTAAATTTAGGAAAGTTCATAAAATTATTTAAAATTATCTAAAACATATCATTAAAAAAATTTAGGTATATTAAATTCCAATACATATGACTTATATCATGTGTTATGACTAAGCTCATGTAGATGATCTCAAATGAAATAAAATTTAATAAAACTTATTACTTGAACGTTACTAGTTGAATACATCTTTTAAAATTGAATTTAAAATTTATTTCAATCCTATTTATGTTTTTTAATTGAACCACAAACATATATTTTAGTTCATTTTAAGTATCAAAGTGACTTGCATCATAGTCTAAGATTGGACTTATTTTCTTAGTTTATTTCCTTATAAGTTGGGACTGGTTGATTTGGCAAGGTGCCGGAAGGCTGCTCTATTGTTAAGCTATTTACCCACCCACCCCACTCCCTCGTCTCCATGGCGATATTGTATTGTAATAGTTGTTTGGATCACAAATTGTTATCTTGTTAGCTATGTATGATAATAAACTATCCATATGAAAATATATACAAAATGAAGCAACAAGCATCCATAAACTGAAATAATGTTCATGCATCCATAAACTATCCATGTATGAAAATATACAAATTTTTTACATCACATATGAATGTGCCCTATGAAATGGGCCTAAAAATATACAAACTATCTATGGTCCACTCTAGAAAGTATCACTTCTAGAACTCTTATGTGTGTTCCGCTGCACAGAGTGAACGTCCATAATCTGGTACTGAAATATAACACATTCAAATTCAAATTAATTATAACACTATTTGTAAAAAATAAACAATCTGGAAATAAATTATTTTGAATTGTGCATTTAAATATTCCCCTACCTATGACTCAATCGAGTCCAAATGGAAGTTAGGTTGGATGGGGGTTTGATCAATCTGGGTTTGGTGCTCCCCTGCCTGTGGCTCAATACCTCCATACCCAGTATCCCACTCACATGTCCACATAACTACAACATCGACACCCATATGTTTCAAATATTGGGGGAGGGGGGGGGGGGGGGGGTGAATCAGTATTCCTTTCAATTAGTATTATTATTAATCTTTTAGAGGATTAGTTAATCTTCAATTATTATCAGTGTTTGTACAATGATAGCAATAAACAAAAGGAACACAAATGCACACATTTTTTAAGGTGGAAACCCTCGCCGGGACAAAAACCACCTGAAGTTTTTATAATAATTCTTTAATATTCAATCCCAATTGAAAATAAAGTTCCAACTTCCAAGAATCTAGAAAAGCATTTTTCTCCAACTCCCATTGGATGGACACTCCAACGCCCGAGATTCTTCAGTAGTCAACTGAACAGATTCCCCAACACCCAATGAGTTAAAACTCACCCTAGCACCACCCTACCACCCTGAATTATTCACAGTCTTGAACATGTTGGTGAATTCATGCACCAGCCTAGCACCACCCTACCACCCTATAGAAGAATAAAAGAAGAATGGACTCCCGTACCAGGGAAAATGGTCCACTTTACAATGATATAGAATGATGTATAAGAAGAAGAAATACTAGACCATAACCCCAACTATGACACAAATACCTAATGATGATCCTAGACCTCCCGACACTGCCTTTTCAACTCTTGGCAAATAGACACTTGTACATTTTTTACAATGATGCATTTACAATGACTTAGTACAATGATACCTTGATAATAACTGTATGCAGTGCTACCCACTTGAAGACTTCAAGTGGTGAACTTCTTGTTGTTGTTCTACACCTTGATTGTTTCTTTTTTCATGCCACCCTCTGCTGCACCTTGCTTTGCTTTGCTACCCTAGAAAGTCTGGTCCTTTGCAGCCCTTAACAACACATGATCTAACTTTTTCTTTCCTTCTAGAATCTCAATATTGAATCTGGTGTATCTCTATTATTTCATATCTCCAATATGTGATTTTAGGTTTTTTAGTATTTCTCTAAGTCTTCTTTCCAATGCCATAGGTCTGACCCAATTTGGATTCTTCAAGGGAGAGTTATTCCCAATCTCTCACAATGACATAATTATGGACTTGTTCAGTAAAGCAAACTTGTACAGCATGCCACATGTCATTGTTTCTTCATTCGTCTCTGAAATTGATACATATAAAACTACAGTCATGCACTATCTGCCACTTTTTACAGAAATCCAATCTGATACTCAGAGAGAGAGTTATGAGGATTTTCCCAAGGTCACTTCTTTGAGATGAAGTTCAGGAGCCTACAAAAACACTAACTTCCACAGATCATACCTCTGGAAATATTGCGCACCTTGATCTAAAATTTTTACAAGAGTTTCCTCAAGATTTTGGCTTCGCCTCATAAAAATTTCAGCTTCTGAACCTTCGTAGAAAAAAGTTAGAGCACAAATTCCACGATTACCTCTTTCAGGTAGCGCTACATAAGGAGGATATGAGGATCACAATTAATATAAATGATTAGGTTGAGAAGGTCTTCAACAAGTGAATGTGGGAGGGATTTTAGGAGCTTAAAAATTATTAATTATTGACTTTTCAATGACCCATGCCACAACCCCATGGGGTTTTAGCCCACTAACTAGGGTTACAAACTTCAAACATGAATATCTCTCAAACCGTGAAGAATTACATGGCGTGCCATATATCAACATAAACATCTCGACAAGTAGAAACCATCAAAAATATTGTTGACCCAAAATATAGTAATTTTGTAGGTCAAATTTACCATGCAATATCGGGGTGCCCTTGATGCTGCTTGGGTTGACATCAATGACAACCACTAATCAACAATATCCCCCTTTGGCATTGATGGCAACACAAGTATTCACCCTACGATCATGACACCTCTTCCTACAAAATTCTCTTCCACTTTGACATCAATAGCGAAGGGTAACTCCCCCTGACACACAACCATCTTGCAAACCTGTACACACTTCCACTCCCCCTTTATATTCTGAATAAGGAAAATCTAATGAGAAATTGGGAGAATCCCAAGCTTCTGGCGAAGATATTAAAATTCTTCACGAGTACTCTTATGATTATCAACACTTCCTGCCTAATTTGCATCTGTAAAGGCTTGAATAATGAAATTTTTACCCTTGGGATACCACAAGCCATATTCTGATGTTCCCTTTAGATATCAAAGAATTATTTTGACAGCAATAATATGTGATTCTTTTGGTGATGCTTGGAATCTTGCTACTTGACCAACTTCTTGCATAACATCTGGCCAAGAGGTTGTTACATATAGAAGACTACCAATCATATATTTGTACAACCTCTGATCCACATCCTTAGATGAGTCATCCATGCTCAATTTTCAACCTGTTACCATCAGAGTAAGGATGGGTTTGCAATCTTCCATTTTGAATTTCTTAAGAATTTCCTTGATGTACTTGGCTTCACATATAAATATTCCTTTCTCTTGATGAGATATTTGAAGCCCTAAGAAGTATGTCAGTTCACCAAATAAAGACATCTAGAACTCACTTTTCATCTTTGTAGAAAAGTTCTTACTTAGTCGATCATCATTGTTACCAAATATTATATCATCCTCTTTAGCTATTAGACGTGCTTTAGTTGCTTCATCCAGAAAATATATGTCGTTTGGAGCTCGACTTGTTGTAGCCACAATTTCACCGTACCTATCTTTCCTAATTTCACATTTTGTGGAGTTTAATAGTATTGTGTGTCCTTGATCACAAATTTTTCCAACACTGAGGAGATTGTGATTCATGTTTTCAACTAATAGAACATTCTTGGCTAGAGCATCTTTGCTTCCGAGAGTGACGGTACCTGATCCTATAATGTTTGAAGATCCATCATTTCCAAAGGACACGGTTCCATCCTTCTTCTCTTTCAGAGATACAAATTTATTTCTATCTCCAATCATATGCGTTGATCAACCGCTATCAACATACCACCATCTTTGTTGTTTTGAGCCTTGAGAGCGAGAGAACAATTATTAATCTTATTCTTCTTCCATGTTCATTCGTTCTGTGACTTCGAAGATTCTTCAGGAGAATTTTCAAGTCTTCAGTCTCTAGCTATGTGTCCAAAGTTTTGACATTTGTAACATTCAATATTATTTATTGCATGTTCAAATCTATTGATTTTTCATTGAGCCCTGGGAGGTTCATATTTGACAGATCTCCTGGAATTGTATTGGTTCCTAGGGTACGTGCGACATTCTACAGCTTTATGACCAAATTTTCCACATGAATAACAATAACCATAAAAATATTTTGGTACCTCGATGGAAATATTCGTCGAGGAATTGTCTTCCAAGGTTGTTCTTGCGAATCTTGTCCAATGAAGTCTACATGCATGTCAGATCTCATAGGTCCATTGTATTTTGTTGTAGAAAGTCTTGCTTCTTCTTCTTTGTAACCGAGGCCAGTTTTTCCATTGTAAGATCGTTGATTGTTAATGAGTTCTTCGAATGCCCTTGAGCTGTTGGCATAGTTTTGGACAGTTTTCCCCTTCTTCACTTCCTTACGCAGTGAGACTACTTTGGCTTCTAATGCTTCCCTTTCTTGGTTGCTTTCTTCCAACTTCTTTTGAGGTGACTCTTCAATACATTTTTGTTCTTCAACTTCAATTTTGAGACCTTGAACTTGTTCTTCAAGAGTATTGGAACAGATCTTCTCAGCCTTGAGCTCTTTTATAAGCTTGATTTCCTCCTTAGAAAAATCTTCTATGGTCAACCCTTCTTCTTCATTGTTTGATACCTCTTGTTTAATGTGCTTGGCCATAAAAAATACTCTCTCATTGGCTTCTTCTAAATTGTCATTGTCTTCATCGGATGATGAGTTGTCTTCTTTAGAGAGAAAATTCCTTTTGAATCCTTTATTTTTTCTTTTCTTGTTGAATTTCTTAAATTATTTTGAGTTGCCATCACTTCTGTTCAGACATTTTGCTGCGAAATTCCCAACGTCACCACAGCCGAAACATATCAATGGAAGTTTACCCTTGAATTTTCCCTTACCAATTTTTAGTTTTCTCATAAAGTAAGCATATTCTCCATCTGAAAGATCGTCTTCATCATCTTCCTTTTCTTCACACTTGCAGTTGCAAGTCTGTGCCTTTGAAGGTTGTTTCTCCTTTTTTTTTTTCTTAGATGCAGAGAACACAGTTTCTAGATGTGAAGTACCCTCTTCTTCATCAATTCTCATTTCATATGTTATGAGAACTCCATGTAATTCCTCTTTGTTGAGTTTGTCCAGATTTGCACTATATTCTAAGACTGATACCTTTGGGTTGAATCTCCCTGGTAACGTTCTAAGAATATTTCGTATAATAGTATTCTCGTCTACAGGCTCTCTCAATCCTTCCAGAGTGTTGGTTATTTCATCAACGTGTTGGAAGTATGCAACAATTTTGTTATCTTCTTTCATTCTGAGTAGCTCAATTTTTTCTCTGTAGATTTGAATCTTTGCTTCTTTGACATTTGAGTCACCTGCATATATATTCTCAAGCTTCTCCCATACATTTTTGGAATTTTTACAACCCAACACCTTATGATAAGCAGATTCAATAAGTCCACTGTTAATAATATTCTTTTCTTTGCATCATTTTTCAAATTCTTCTTACCTTGTTCATCCACGGTTGATGTAAATCCATTTTGAATAGTGTCCCATACTTTGTAACCTTGTGCCAAGAGATAGACCTCCATTCTTCCTTTCCAAAGTGCATAATTATTTTCATTGAACAGAGGTACACCATTCTTGGTATGCTCCATGACCTCCTTCCAGCTGTTAAAGTGTTATTGAAGGAACCAAGCTCTGATACTGATTTTTGGAAACACTGAGAGGGGTAGGGGGGGGGGGGTGCGAATCAGTATTCCTTTCAATTAGTACTCTTATTAATCTTTCGTGGCATTAGTTAATATTCAATTATTATCAGTGTTTGTACAATGATAGCAGTAAACAAAATGAACACAAATGAACATATTTTTTACGATGGAAACCCTCTCCGGGACAAAAACCACCTGAATTATTTTCTAATAATTCAATATTCAACTCCATTTGAAAATAAAGCTCCAACGTCCTAGAATCTAGAAAAGCATTCTTCTCCAGCTCCCACTGGATGGATGCTCCAACACCTGAGATTCTTCAGTAGTAAACTAAATAGATGCCCCAACACCCAATGAGATACAACTCACCCTAGCACCACCCTACCACTCTATAGAAGAATAAAATAAGAATGGACTCTCGTACCAGGGAAAATGGTCCACTTTACAATGATATAGAATGATGTAGAAGAAGAAGAAATACTGAACATAACCCCAACTATGAAACAAATACTTAATGATAATCCTAGACCTCCCGACACTTCCTCTTCAACTCTTGGAAGATAGACACTTGTACAATTTTTACAATGATGCATTTACAATGACTTAGTACAATGATACCTTTATAATGATTGTATGCAGTGTTGCCCACTTGAATACTTCATGTGGTGAACTTCTTGTTGTTGTTCTGCACCTTCATTTCTTCTCTTGTCATGCTACACCCTACTGCACCTTGCTTTTCTTCGCTGCCCTAGAAAGTCTGGTCCTTTTCAGCCCTTGAAAACACATGATCTAGCTTTTTCTTTCCTTCTAGGATCTAGATATTGAATTTGGTGTATCTCTGTTATTTCAGATCCCCAATATGTGATTTTAGGTTTTGTAGTATTCCTCTGAGTCTTATTTCCAATGCCATAAGTTTGACTCAATTTGGATTCTTCAAGGGAGAGTTATGCCCAATCTCTCACAATGACCTAATTATGGACTGGTTCAGTAGAGTGAAATTGTACGGCGTGCCATGTGTCATTGTTTCTTCATTCGGCTCTGAAATTGATATAGATAAAACTAAAGTTTTTCGACTATCTTCCACCTTTTACAGAATTCCAATCTGATACTCAGAGAGAGAGTTATGAAGATTTTCCCAAGGTCACTTATTTGAGATGAAGTTCAGGAGCCTCCAAAAACACTGACTTCCACAGATCATATCTCTGAAAATGTTGTGCACCTTGATCTAAAATTCTTATAGGAGCTTCCTCAGGATGTCAGCTTCGCCTCATAAAAATTTCAACTTCTTAACCTTTGTAGAAAAAAACTTAGAAAGCAAATTACACACCTCTTTCAGGTAGTGAAATCCCTACATAAGGAGGATATGAGGATCACAATTTATATAAATTCTTAGGTTGAGAGGGTCTTCAACAAGTGAACATGAGAGGGATTTTAGGAGCTTAAAAATTATTAATTATCTACTTTTCAATGACCCATGACACAACCCCATGGGGTTTTAGCCCACTAACTGGGGTTACAAACTTCAAACATGAATATCTCTCAAACCGTGAAGAATTACATGGCATGCCATATATCAACATAAAAATCTCGAAAAATGGAAACCATCAAAAATATTCTTGACCCGGAATATATTAATTTTGTAGGTCAAAATTACCATGCAAGATCAGGGTAGCCCCTGGTGTTGCTTGGGTTGACATCAATGAAAACCACTGATCAACACCATCTACATTTGGGTCTGTGTACACAATGGAAAAGACAAATTACAATTAGTTTATGAATTAATTAGCATGCATACATGTAACTTAAAAATAGAAAATCTTGAAATATTAGGAATTAAAAAATCACCTCAATTGTTAGTCCATGAGTGTTATGAGGTGGAGGTGGATGTGGAGGAAACTGAGCCATGGAAACATGCACTAGAGGAGGTTGCTCTATATAGTCAACTGCCCCCTCAGATGACCTTAAAAGCTAATCTTTGTAGCTGGGTTGTGCATGCATGTTATCATGAAAATATAAATGCAATATGATACAAACTTATTAATATAAATAATGTATAATTTGATGATAAGAGTCAAAATTTATGTATATATCTACCTGGTCTATGTCACGTGGTTCATGCACCCTCTAAGTGTCACAAATGGTATCATGACACATACATGCATATGACAAAATTTGGTCATGCCCTAGAATCTCAAGCTATGAATCATCATGTAATGTAATTAGTGGGCCACGAGGAAACAAAAGTGGTCTAATCATCTCTCCACACAATGCGACATGTGCAATGGTCAATGTCCTCTGCATGTTATCTGCAATGGTATGCCTAGTATTAGTGCCAAGATGTGATGACTGCTCTAGCTCTGTTGGAAATACCATGCTCTAATATGGTCATGGAAAAAATCTCAGAAGTGGTGCTACATGTGCGGGGTCCTTACGAGCCCTGACACATTCATAATTGTGTCCCAAGCCAGGTACATAAAACTTAGATTTGATCTTGGTGTAATCCAGCCTCATATGTAGCACAAAATCTGCATATATATGCTTCGCAACGTAAATCCTATATAAGGAATATATGAGTTGGCTTTGTGGGCCCACCCTATGGTATGTCTCGATCAACCTACTAATGCTATCCAACATCAGAGACAAACTACACCTAGTAGTCAAACTAGCATAGATTTTATCCAACTCTCATGTGATCCATGTATGTTGGACCCTAACATCCTCAACTGTGATACTGGATATAGCATCATTCCATGGAGGGATCGACACTGCACTTTGATCCTCGCCTTCACCCTGTTGAGGGTCTGCATATCATAAACATAATTTAATATATATAACAAACTAGAAGCATAATAAAATATACATTAAATTCAAACACATCAATTGAAGACGATTTAAAAATTAAATACAATTTCAATACATAAACACATATAGTTTAAACAGGATTTAAAATGAAATATGTATACCTACAACAGGTGAATAAGTTCCACTATCTGTAGCAAGATCATCAACAAAGACAAAAACATTGCCTTTGACGCTTCAATTGGTGTCGGAGGGAGGATCTATGAGTGGAATAGACACTCTAGTGTGGCTACGTGATCTAGCCTAACCATGTATAACAAATCCCCCAACACTCTGACAAGTTGCAGTTTAGGGGTGTATTGGTGATGGATCTGCAAATTACATATAATACATATAAACTAATCTAAGAAAAAAAATGTTGACATAGAAAGAATGTTGACAAGAAAACGATTTATAAACTCAAGTAGAATCATCTAGGCTAAAGTCCTAAACTAAATAGAGTGACTTTTTTGATAAATTATCAACCAAAGTATTGAGTTCCATGTAAACACAATCTATAAATGTGATCAAATCTAACTTACATTTTTTCCCATTTATAAATAATGCATTTTATTTATAGAGCATAAATATGTAAATATATGTAAAAAGTTGAAATAAACCTATTTTCAATACTAATAAAACTTCATGCTAACCAAATACTCCATAAGCGAAGTTCTTATAATGTTTGATTTTGACACATGAGATGTACTAGGCGCAAGCACATGAAGACCATGTTTCTGGTACGACACTTTTCATCATGGATTTAATGTATGTATCAATGATGCATTGTTGAAACTTGAACACTATATATATATATATATATATATATATATATATATATATATATATATATATATATATATATATATATATATATATATATATATATATATATATATATATATATATATATATATATATATATATATATATATATATAGTATGTTGTGTTATATAATTAAATAAAAATATAGGAAGTGCAAGTCACAAAATCATTACTCAGATAATAAATTTAATAAGGGTGGGATCTAAGAGATATATAGTTGTCATATCATTATATTAAATAATTCTACAAATATGAGTAATGGAAATTGTTGACACCTAATCCTATGGGATGGGTGTGGATATTTAATTTTGTCTAATAAATAATAATAGGAAATAAGGAAGGCCAAGAGTCATTGGGAGATGAATCCCAATAGCCTCACCTCCATGTATAAATGCATGTAAATTCTTCAGCTAATAAACATTCTGATTTGAGGAGTTACCTCCTGGTTTGACATGGTATCAGAGCCAGTCCCACTATTGGCATTTTTTCCTGTGGTGTTACTCCCTCTCCTTTGCTCAGTCAGTTTTTAATAATAGTTTTTGCTGCTCCTACTTATTGCTATACTGTTATTCTGCATTTTTTTTTATCTCTGCATAGCTCTGGCATTTGCAGCTCTTGCAGCTCCTGAAGATTTTGCAATCCTGCAGTTCCTGAAACACTGCAAATTGCAGCCCCCTCTGCAATCCTACAAATATCCCATTCCTAAATTTTGTAACAGCCTCTCGGCCTCCCTCTCTCCAACGCTCTCCTTTCCCAATGCCTTCTCACTCAACTCAACTCCCCATTCAACCTGCGCTAACACTCCCTACCCATCTCTTCCCTCGGCCCCTCACTCCACTACTGCTCCTTCCCAACAAACTGCTCCCAAATACAACATACCACACCTGCTCACACCTCCGCACACCTGCTCATTCCTCTCATTCGCTATATACACCGCCCAACTGTAACGCGCTATCTACATTTCTACAGCGCTGTCTAACTCATTCATACCCATTACACCGTCTATATTGCGATGTCTGTGTTAACACCATGCCTCCACGTTGCTTTGAATATGGTGGAGCTGCTTTGAATATTCTGTCATCGTCCCTCCCCGCACATTTGCTCTATTATACATATTAAATATTGTATATAACGCTCCTCACACTGCATAAGTTGTGGTATATAAGCGCTCCTCCATTTTAATCGACTATTCATAACTCCGACTGTCATAACAACGTTGTCTCTGCTTATAATACCAACGACTGTCCGACTGTCATAATATTTACGCCGTCACCTATAATACAGCTCTGTCATATCACATATCCATTTTCAATACGTTGTCTATTTCACTGTACTATCGCCCTCCATTCATATATAATACCGCCCTCCACGCTGCATATACCGCCCTCTGTCCATTTAAAGCACTGTCATTCACTCATTCCACTAGTAACTATACCGCCCTTCCTCCTCCAGCACTGGCTATGATACCGCCCCTCCTAATTTTAAATACTGCTTTGTCATATATATATACCGCTCCTCTCCATTGTTTTATTTTGTAACGCTCTATCTCCAGCATTTTATTATGCCCCTCCACCTTTAATACAGCGCTGTCACCTTATCACTGTTAATACCACTCCCATTTAACTATACTGCCTTCTATACATCTCTTCCAACGCTGTCATACCCATTGCAACGCTTCTCTCCCATCTCCTATACGCCCTTCATAATATTCAATACTGCCCATTTTTTAATACGCCCTTCCCATCTTTCAATACCACCCACACCATTCTTAACAATACCGCCCACACCATTCGTATACAATAGCACCATATTACCGCCCCCTCCCACTGTCATATTTAATACCACTTCTTACATTCATAATACCGCCCCATTCATATTCATAATACCGCTTCCACATTTTTAATACATATATATTTTCCTTCTTCAAACACAAAAAAATACATACATTTTTTTGGTGCAGAATTCAGTCTTCGTATTTTTAACAATGTTTCTATCCTTTTAAACTGAGTATATTTTCCAGCAAAGAGTGTTTTTGTTTTCTCTCCTTCAAAAGAGATTCTCCAGCAAAGTTTTTTTGTTTCTCTCCTCCTTCAAAAGAAGATGACAGTCCCTTCATCTTCTAAATAGGTTGCATACTTGGCACAGAGAGAAAAGAGACATGCTTCAGATTCATCCAGAGGAAGAGATGGCAGAAGACGAAGAAGAAACTTCAGAGAAAAGGGGGGCAGACAATCTAAAACTCGTAGAAATTCTTTCGGTAGTAATCACATGCAAAAGAACGAGGTCGACGCGTTTCGAACCAACCAGTGTGGTTCATCATCAGGACTATGTGAACCACACTGGTTGGTTCGAAACGCATCGACCTCGTTCTTTTGCATGTGATTACTACCGAAAGAATTTCTACAAATTTATATTATGGATCACAGAAGCTTAGATTCCAAAAATCTAAAACTCAGCAGCAAAGAAATCAAGACAAAGGTAAAACTAATGACAAAGACAAAGGTAAAGCACCTGAATTTGCTCACTATGTTCTAGCACATTGTAACAATGGAGTAACTGAAAACCTATTTGATGTTTCATTTACTTCATGGAGAGATGATTGGTTGCTAGATTCAGGAGCAACATGTCACATGACATTTAGAAAAGATTTTTTGAAGAATTCACTGACAAAGTTGATGGAGCAGTATATTTCGCAGATAAATCCAAACTCAAGCCATCAGGGCTTGGCACAGTCAGGCTTAAACTGCCTGGTCTTCCAGATCATATCCTACATGAGGTTCTATACCTCCCTGAGTTGAAGAGAAACTTCTTGTCCCTGGTCGAAATCCGGCTGCAAGGACACTCAATTCACTTGTTTGATGGCAAGGAAGAGGTCAGAAAAGCATCAGATCACTCACTTTTCATGGAGGGAATAGAAGAAGGGAGACTCTTGAAGCTGAAAGGTTCATCTGCTCATGCTCAAAACTTTGCATTCAGTTCACATCATGATGAAGGTACATTCCCATCAAGTCTTTTATGGCATGCTAGATTTGGACAATTAAACTATGAAAGCCTTCATTTGTTGAAGAAAAATGGTGTTAATGGACTACCTACAATTCCTAGAAAACCTAAGGAATGTGATGCTTGTATTCTAGGAAAGCATAGCAAACAGCCATTTCATGATTCACACTCCAGAGCACATAGAAAACTTGAGCTTGTTCATTCAGATTTATGTGGCCCTATGCCTATTGCTTCTGCAAATGGAAACAAATACATGATGACATTTATTGATGACTACACCAGAATGTGTTGGATTTACTTATTGAAGAGTAAGTCTGATGCTTTTCAAACTTTCAAGAATTTTCATGCATGGATTGAAAATGATGCACAAACACATATTGGCTCTTTACGTACTGATAATGGAAAAGAATACACTTCAAACGAATTTGAAAATTATCTTCGTCAACATGGAATCAAACATCAAACAACTGTGCCATATAATCCACAACAGAACGGTGTAGCTGAAAGAATGAACAGAACTATTTTAAATATGGTCTGATCCATGTTATTTTTCAAGAATGTAAAATTGATGTTTTGGGCTGATGCAGTTCTATGTGTTGTTTACATAAAGAATAGGTGTCCTTCAAGTTCAATTAGAAACAAAACTCCTTTTGAAATGTGGCATGGCCACATTCCTTCGGTAAAGCATTTCAGGGTCTTTGGGTCCACCTGTTATGCCTTGATACCCAAGGGTCAAAGGAACAAACTTGGTGCTAGAAGTATAAAATGTATCTTCTTGGGGTACTCCAATACCTCCAAAGGATATCGTCTCTATGATGAAGCAAATAAGAAATTTGTAATAGCAAGAGATGTCATATTCCTTGAATCTTCCAAGAGTGACAAGGTTGTTGAGCGGCAACTTGATCGCATGGATAGATTCACACATGCAAAGTATTTCCAAGAATTTGATAATGAGATTCCACATCTTGAAGCGGGGATTCTGATATTAAATCAAACTGTGGAATCATGTCCTGAAGCACTCTCTCCCCCACATGAAGAAACAACCACGGATGACACATTGGATGATGTGATTGACAGAATTGGGAGATTGAATCTTGAATCAATCCCAACTCAGTCAAATGACCAGCCTGGGCCATCTCAGAAATGTCCTCCCAAATGGCTGACAAAGACACTGGAGAATGTTCATCCTGATGAGGTTGGAAAAACAGGAACAAGAAGTTCCACTCAACAAATCGAAGGTGATGTAGATAATTATGATTCTCCTGTTGATATGGATATTGCTTATAACTGTGAATTGAGTTTGTCTACAGATCATGAACCAACTTCCTTCAAAGAAGACGCTTCTCATGATGAATGGAAAGAAGCGATGCAGAAGGAGTATGATGCCTTGATAAAGAATGGCACTTGGAAGCTGGTTGATTCGCCTTTGGGAATGAAACCAATTGGATGTAAGTGGGTCTACAAGAACAAGTACAAAGCAGACGGCTCACTTGACAAGCACAAGACCAGGCTTGTGGCAAAAGGTTTTGCACAAAAAGAAGGAGTCGATTATGAAGAAAATTTTTCTCCCACAGCAAAATGGACCACCATCTGGACTCTCTTTGCCTTAGCAGCTCAGAATGGATGGAAAGTCCATCAGATGGATGTAAAAACAGCCTTCTTGAATGGAGATCTAAAGGAGAAATTTTATATGTCCCAGCCAGAAGGATTTGTGATAAAGGGTCAAGAACACAAAGTTTGCAAACTTGTAAAATCCTTGTATGGCCTTAAGCAAGCACCATGAGCCTGGTATGAGAAATTGACCGAGCATTTTCCGAAACTTGACTTCAAACATTTTGATCTTGATGATGCAACTTTGTTTGTTAAGAAAGTTGGAAAAACAGTTGTATATCTTGTGGTATATGTAGATGATCTTTTGATAACAGGAAACAATGAGAGCTATATTGCATCCATGAAGAAAGAGTTGAAGAAAAGTTTTGAAATGACTGATTTGGGTCATGTTCATTACTATTTGGGTATTGAAGTAATTCAACATCCTAAATTCATATTTCTTTCTCAAAAGAAGTACATTGGAGATCTCTTGAAAAAATTTGGCATGGATGACTGTAATCCCTTAACCACTCTAATGGAACAAAACTTGAAGCTCACATCTATTGAAGGGAAGGAATTTGAGGATGCAACTAAGTATAGGCAGCTTGTAGGAAGTCTTATCTACCTGACCACCACCAGACCTGACATTTCATTTGCTGTTGGAATCCTCTCAAGGTTCATGCAAAAACCTTGTGAAGGACATTAGTCTGCTGCAAAAAGAGTGCTAAGGTACTTGAAGGGGACTCAAGACTTTGGACTCAAATATACACAGGTAGGCGACTTCAACTTGATCGGATACTCTGATTCAGACTTTGATGGCGACAAAGAAACAGGGGTGTCTACTATAGGTTACACCATGAGTCTTGGATCATGAGCTGTCTCATGGAGATCACGCAAACAGTCAGTTCCAGCAGATTCCACGACCGAGGCAGAATATGTGGCAGCAACTGAAGCAACAAAGGAAATTGTGTGGCTCCGGAAAATCCTGGAAGATTTGCAGATGAAACAAATGTATTCCACTCCACTCATGATCGACAACACTTCTGCAATAAAGTTGGCCAAGAACCCAAAGTTCCATGATCGAAAAAAGCACATCAATACAAAGTACCATCTAATTCGACATCATGTTCAGGCCAAAACCATCCATCTACATCATTGTTCCACAAATGAGCAAACTGCTGATATCTTCACCAAAGCACTTGGAAGAGAAAAGTTTGAAAAGTTCAGATCGATGCTTGGGCTCACCAACATCCCTTCAGATTAAAGGGGGAATGTTGACACCTAATCCTATGGGATGGGTGTGGATATTTAATTTTGTATAATAAATAATAATAGGAAATAAGGAAGGCCAAGAGTCATTGAGAGATGAATCCCAATAGCATCACCTCCATGTATAAATGCATGTACATTATTCAGCTAATAAACATTCTGATTTGAGGAGTTACCTCCTGGTTTGACAGAAATTTTAAGGAAAATTACAATTTATAGATCAAATCGAGTCTTAAAAAGTTGTTAAGCATCATCCATATTATGTTATTATGAAGCACATTATGTTAAATAGTTATAAAATTATGTTAAATGTTATGTGTGTGTGTGTGTATGTGTATAAGAGAGATAGAGAGAGAGAGAGAGAGATGTTATAACTATGTTATATATAATTATGTTATACCTCACAACTGTGTGTGTGTGTGTGTGTATAGTTAATAAAATTAAATTTAAAAAAAAAAAAAAAATCAATTTGGAATTTTAGTTAATAATTTATTTAAGTACAGTTTTACTATATTTATTATTAAAAAAATATTTAAAACATAAATTTATTTAAATTTAAAATAAAAAGATGAAATAAAATTTCCTCTTAAAGGTTTATCATGAGCAACCATATTGATTATGTCAATTTAAAGCTCCTAATTTATTTATTTATTGGTTATAGTTTAATTGTTTTATGTTTTGAATTTTTTTTTGCCATATTTCTAGTTGAATTTGTTCAAAATTTAAAATATTTTTTTAATAACAAAAAAAAATATTTTTTTGAAAATTTATTTCACTAAATTCCTAAAAAAAACTTTTAAACGTAAAATAATTAAAAAATAAATATTTTACCATAGAATTTATTTATAATAAACATGCTACCATTGCAGATAACGTATACAATAAAATAAAAATAAATAAATAAAAATAAAAAACAACTTGAATTATAGTTTTTCTTTTGTGTTTTTCAAAAGTTTTCTTAGTGGTTTTTTAATTTGTTTTTGGTCTTCTAGGGTATTCTTGGTGGTTTTCTAGGTTGTTTTTTGTGGTTTTCAAGGGTTTTTTTGGTGGTTTTTTGTGGTTTTCATGATTTTTTTTTGTAGTTTTATATGGTATTTTTTTTCAAGATAATTTGTTTTATTTGTAGAAAAATAAATAAATAAAAGAGACAAAAATGACAAGAAACCTACCTCGGCTTGAGCCTCTGGGTTCCTCCATCTTGGTCGAGCTTACAAATCTTCCATCGAACTCCTTTTCCTCGCGCGGTCTAAGAAAAATTGCTTGCACAGGTTGCTGTTGGGGTTTTTAATAAGAAATAATGCTCGATCGAGCCAAAGCACTCAATCTAGACTTTACCTTGGGCTAGAAAATGACTCGATCGAGGGTTTTTTTAATGCTAGATCAAACTATTTTTAAGCGCCTCAACAACTCAATCGAGCGCTTAAAATTTCTTGATCGAGCATAGTTTTTTCACAAAAACGCACCCTTATTTCGCCAAAAAGTGTAATCTAGCTCCATGCTATCACTTGTCTTCAGGAAATAAATATTCAAATTACATGGAATGCCTAAGACCATCGTATCTTATTAGGATGCTAAGTTCACTTCAAATTTATGGAGATGTTTGTTTGTAATTTTTGGAATGTACTTGCCTTTCATCACAACCTACCATCCTCAAATAGATCGAAAAAAAAAAGAGTAAATATGAGATGGAAGATATTCTAAAGATGTATGTTATGCATCCCCCTAAGAAGTGGGAATATTATTTACCTATGGTATAATTTACCTATAAAAATGGCTATCAAGTCCTTAAATATTTTTTTTTTTGAGGTGTTGCATGGGAGAAAATATAATGCTCCAATAAGCTAGGAAATCTAGTAGACTGGATCACACTTAGACCTGATATGCTGAAGGCAATGGAATAGGAAGTGGTAAAAATTGAGAAAACCTAAAGAAAAAATTGTATTTCGACATAAAATTTGTGAGACCAGAACAAAACTCATGCGAAGTTCAAATTATGAGAGCATGTGTATCTCATAATTAAAAAAAAAAAGTTCCATGAGAATTACAACTCGTGTCAAGTTGGCCCCATGATATTGTGGACCATTGGAGATAATAGAAAGAGTGGGACATTACCTCCTAATATGAAAGCACACAATGTATTCCATTTTTCCTTAATAAATATGTACATGATGCTTACCATATCATTGATTCGATTGTGATTCAGGTGGAACTAAAAGGAGAATTCAAGTTAAAGCCTCAATGGATCCTTGACAGGAAGGTAAATTTTCTCTGGAACCAAGTCATTGTGCAATTCAAGGTGCAGTGGGAGCACTTTGGAGCAGATGAGGCCACATCGGAAGTGGATGCCATGAAAATTGCATACCCATTTTATTTGTTGTACATAGTTCTCACCATGGATAATAGAACATTGAGGATGATGTTCCTTTAAGCGGAGGCGATTCCAAAACCCCTTTTTAAACCCAAAATTTTTAATTGTAATTAAGACATATAATGTTGGAAATTGCTAGCATGGATATAGTGATAAACCTTATTTGATGTAATATAATTTTTATTTTAATAAATTCACAAAATCTAAAGAAGAGAGAAGCCCACATGGATCTTGATGCTCGAGAGAAAGTTGTGAGGGGGAATTGGGAAATTTATTGTGTCACTAGAAAATTTGGCGGAATTTCTGACGGCCAATTCGTCACTATTCCGACACATAGTCATCGCAAGAGCGACAGTTCGAGGGCAGGAAAAACGTGGTTTGCCATACCGTCACAGTTCCGACGCACTTAAAAAGTGTCGCACTATCGACAGTTTTTCCATCGCTTTCAAACAAGCGTCGCTCTTCCGACGTTTCCCAAACCATCGCGCTTCTGACGTTTGTAAACTGTCGCACTTCCGACGAAATGTGGTCCAACGTTTTGAACGTCGCTCTTCTGACCTTTTTAAACTGTCACAATTACGACGAAATGTGGTCCGACGTTTTGAACGTCGCTCTTCCGACGTTTGTAAACTGTCGCAATTCCGACGCAATGTGGTCCGATGTTTTGGACGTCGCTATTCCGACGTTTGTAAGCTGTCGCAATTCCGACGAAATGTGGTCTGACGTTTTGAACGTCGCTCGTCCAACGTTTTTATACTATCGCTCTTCCGACGTTTTTAAGCTGGCGCAATTCCGACGCTTACAAGGCGTCGGTATAGCGACGGCGGGTTCAATTTTAAAAAAAAAATGAAACTTTAAAAGAGGAAAAACGTTGTTTTGAATATATTATATGAAGTAAAATAGTCCATGAAGTCATTACATTTTCACATCTGAAGATTGGAACCCAAATATCCATCCAGAAAAGTGGAAGTCCCACCGCAGACAATGATAGAAAAATACCCCATGTCACATACAGGGACATGATATAAAACCGAGTAACGGTCCACATGGAGATTATCGACAATCCGAGAAAGCATCCAAATATGCCCAAGGCATCTATAAGAAAGTGAAATAGCAGTATGTAGAATAGTAAAGCAACAGATAGAGTACCGACGTCCATTGTTCCAAATACAAATTAAAGTACCCAAAATCCTTGAACAAAGAAAAATGCTAATCATGTGAGGAGTGTGATATGTCCAAAATATAAAAAGACCATAAGACCATATCAATAAACCAGCAACATAGACCAGCATCGCTAGTTTTGAAGGAAGAGTGATAAACATTAATCATTTTTTTTCACAAGAGAAAAAACGTTGTTTTGAATATATTATATGAAGTAAAACAGTCCATGAAGTCATTACATTTTCACATCTGAAGATTGGAACCCAAATATCCATCCAGAAAAGTGGAAGTCCCACCTCAGACAGTGATATAAAAATACCCCATGTCACATACAGGGACTTGATATAAAACCCAGTAACGGTCCACATGGAGATTATCGACAAATCTGAGAAAGCATCCAAATATGCCCGAGGCATTTATAAGAAAGTGAAATAGCAGTATGTAGAATAGTAAAACAACAGATAGAGTACCAACGTCCATTGTTCCAAATACAAATTAAAGTACCCAAAATCCTTGAACAGAGAAAAACGCTAATCATGTGAGGAGTGTGATGTGTCCAAAATATAAAAAGACCATCAGACCATATCAATAAACCAACAACATAGACCAGCATCGCAAGTTTTGAAGGCAGAGTGATAAAAATTAATCATTTTTTTTTCACAGGAGAAAAAACGTTGTTTTGAATATATTATATGAAGTAAAACAGTCCATGAAGTCATTACATTTTCACATCTAAAGATTGGAACCCAAATATCCATCCAGAAAAGTGGAAGTCCCACCCCAGACAGTGATAGAAAAATACCCCATTTCACATACAGGGACTTGATATAAAACCCAGTAACGGTCCACATGGAGATTATCGACAATCTGAGAAAGCATCCAAATATGCCCTAGGCATCTATAAGAAAGTGAAATAGCAGTATGTAGAATAGTAAAGCAACAGATAGAGTACCGACGTCCATTGTTCCAAATACAAATTAAAGTACTCAAAATCCTTGAACAGAGAAAAACGCTAATCATGTGAGGAGTGTGATATGTCCAAAATATAAAAAGACCATCAGACCATATCAATAAACCAGCAACATAGACCAGCATCGCTAGTTTTGAAGGCAGAGTGATAAATATTAATCATTTTTTTTTCACAAGAGAAAAAAAGTTGTTTTGAATATATTATATGAAGTAAAACAGTCCATGAAGTCATTAAATTTTCACATCTGAAGATTGAAACCCAAATATCCATCCAGAAAAGTGGAAGTCCCACCCCAGACAGTGATAGAAAAATACCCCATGTCACATACAGGGACTTGATATAAAACCCAGTAACGGTCCACATGGAGATTATCGACAAATCTGAGAAAGCATCCAAATATGCCCGAGGTATCTATAAGAAAGTGAAATAGCAGTATGTAGAATAGTAAAACAACAGATAGAGTACCGACGTCCATTGTTCCAAATACAAATTAAAGTACCCAAAATCCTTGAACAGAGAAAAACGCTAATCATGTGAGGAGTGTGATATGTCCAAAATATAAAAATACCATCGACCATATCAATAAACCAGCATCGCTAGTTTTGAAGGTAGAGAGATAACCTGTCAACAAATAAAATAGTGTCATAAATCAGATACAGCAAATGTGCAGAGACATGTACTGTTGATATACACCTCACACAAAAAACATCCATGATAGAGAAAAAATATGTATAAACCCAGGGTTGATTGTATGTTCTGGCTCGCTTGTTCCCGGAAATAAAAACCATCTGCAGAAACCCAGGCTCGCTTGTAAGATCAGGCTCGCTTGATTCCAAAATTGGTAACCATCTGTTGCATCTGAGATGTAAGGTTCGGGCTCGCTTGTTTCCATTAGTAGCCCGCTACAACATCCACCATGTTCATAGCAAAAAGGTTCCTGTAGATATACAGAGAAAGAGTATAATACGTAGACCATATAAACATGGCTCTGTATTTCAAAAAACAGGTTTAAAATAGAAATAGGGCAACATTTTTTTTCTAAGTAAATTTAATCTATTGACAATGGGAATAAAATTACACTGAAGTCAAAATCATTGCCCAGACTCATGGCAAATTTGTCATCAAAAAATCAAAAAATTAAGAAGACTGCCCTCATACGGGGAAACCAGTATTGAACGTTTAATTTACAGAATTAAAAAATATTACAAAGGTCCAGCACAGTAAAATAATCTAAAAGCAGCTCAATTAAGTGGGCCGCTCCTCCGGCTCCTCGATGATTCGGCACCATCCTTCGGAAGGTCCAAGATCGCTAGGTGCTACCTCCACATTCATGCCACAGCTCCCCTCCTGAAGGCTCGAATGCTGGCCGAATTTTTCCAAGCTCAGACCCGCCGGATGGGTGCATTATTCCTCTGTTTGGGCCTCCTCGTAGAAAACCACAGTGACTGAAGCTGTGATTCGTGGGCGGTTGAGAGAGCAATTAAAGGAAAATTGTGTAGTGCGCGTCGAGGGAGAAGGTGAACTAGCGATGGGGAAACGATGAGCAGGGGAATCCATACGATGGCCAGATCCTACAACCCAACCCCGCCCACTCCTAGTATTTGGATAGCGACCTGCGTAATAATCACTGGACTGGCTGGAATACGACTCGGTTGAGGGGCTGGAGGGAGCGCGCAAAGGTTGACCTCTAGTGCTCCCACTGTGGCAATGCATCCTTTGACGCAGGCGAGGCATGGGTGCAGTATCACTAGCAGTGGGCACAAGAGGAGACGGAGAAGAAAAATTCCAAGAAACAGAGGAAGACAGACAAGGACCAAACCGAGAGAAATGTATATATGCAGCAAGTTCTACGCAGCAGTTTAGCTGGCCACTTCTCCTTCTCATCACAGTGATAAGGCAGTGTAACCCAGCAACCGACTCGTCTGAAAAACCATAGCGAAATGCCATTTTATCGACCCGACTACAATGCAATCGAAGGACGCCCATCATAATTAATCTCTGATCATTAATGAGAGCCGAAGGCCGGATCATATTGGAGCATGCGGAATCGCTAACAGGAGTGGAGGTATGATCTTGAACAGTGTTAAAACTTAATGCGATTAGATGTGAAAACCTTGGAACTTAATTGAACAGCGTTAAAACTTAATGCGACTGATATGAAATCGCACATCCATGTCCCATCGCCTTAAACGCCATCGAATGCACCCATAGCCGGGAGCAGGGCAAGTTTTTATTGAGGACACATGGAAGAAATTGATTGGAGCGGATCTTTGTTTGGGCCGCTCGCATAGTGGAAATCCGAACCCGAAAAAGATTAGGGCGAATTTGATAAGAAATTCGCGTCACAACTCTCCCTCCGTACGCCAGCCCAACTTCGGACCCGAAAAAGATTAGGGCGGAATTCATTTGGTTTTTGCGTCACAAAATTGGCCGACGTCAGCAGGCTATTTTGGAACGCAAATTTGGTTTGAATTAGGGTTTATCGCCGTTTGAAGTCCGGCGGGCTCGACTTAAGAACAATTTTGTTTGATCCCATCTTATAAAATTTGTGTTGGTTTTCTTTGATAATACACATATTTATAATAAATCATGGGAATACCACACTAAACATGTGGAAAAGTTATTTAAACTATTGAGAACAATCATTTTTATGTAAAAATATTCAAATGTGCTTTTGGGAAATAAGAATTCGAGTATTTGGTTCATATTGTTTTAAAGGAAGGAGTGAAGTTGGAGCCTCAAAAGATGCAAGCTATTACAAATGACCTATTCCTAAGAAAATCAAGGTTCTTAGAAGATTTTTTAGACTTACATGATATTATTGATAATTTGTTAAGAATTATGCATGCATTTCAAGTCCACTCACATATCTCTTGAAGAAAATATCATTTATATGGAATGACGAGGCTACTTTGGCATTCTCTCTTTCAATGGATGCCATGTCTTCTACACCAACATCGGTTGCACCTACTTTTGGTAAAACATTCATAGTAGAGTGTGAGGCACTAGGACAAGGAATTTACTTAACATTAACACAATAAGGGATATCATTGGCTTTTAAAAGCAAGGAATTCAAAGAAAATATTTGGTGAAATCTACGTATGAAAAATAAATGGAAGCAATATTACATGCAATAAAAAAATGGGGATAGTATATCACTGGGAGGTACTTTAAAGTCAAGATATACCATGATAGCATAAAGTATTTTTTAAAGCTATGGATTTCATTGGAAGATTAACAAAAATGAGGAGAAAAAATGCAAAGTTTTAATTTTGAGATAATCTGCAAAATGGGTAAGGAAAATTTAGTACATGATGCTCTTTCTAAAATAAGAGGCCTAAAATTTATATCTAATTACATTTTCTATTCCTAGGTGGCTAGAAGAAGCTTGCCATAATGGAAAAATGACAATAGTACTAAACAAAAACTAAAATTTATAAAGGATGGGATGAACTCTATGGAGCATTGGGAGTGAAAGAGAGATATACTTTGGTGCAAATGTAGAATATTTTTATGCACGCAAGAATATTTGAATAAACAAATATTAAGGGAGTCCCATGTCTCTCTGATGGTAGGATGCAGGGTTCCTTAAAACATCTCAAAGGATCAAAAAATATATTTTTGGAAGGAATGAAGAAAGATATTAAAAATTTTGTAAGAGAAGGTCAGGTTTGCATAATAAATAAAAGAGAGATAATAAAATCTCTAGGGTTACTTCAACCATTCCACGTACATATTCAAAGACTAGAAGATATATCAATAGACTTTACTACAGGGTTACTGAAATATAAAGGTAAGTATTACATTTTTGTGGTCATTTACATAGACAAATTTTGTAGATTTTTTTTGTAGAGCTCAAAGTACATAAACAATAAGCCAAGTGGCAGAAGTGTCCGTGAAAGAAATTCATATTCTTCATGGTTTTCCTAAAGTAATAGTAACAAGAAACTTTTGGAAATAATTATTTAATATGAGTAGAGAAACACTAACTGCCATGAGTTCTACATATCAAACACAATCAAATGGTCAAACAAAAATAGTTAACAAGTGTTTTTAAGGTTATCTACAATGTTACTCTTTAGAAAGGAAATCTTAATGGATGAAGTGGGTTCGTCAAGGAAGAATGGTAATATGATACTACCTATCACACATCTACTAAAATTTCCCCATTTAAGGCCCTTTATGGATATCCAACTCCTAGTATCTCATACTTTTTGCAAGATAAGTCCAAAGTATAGGAAACAGAGTCACATATGGAAAATACTAAAGAAACTTTGAAAAATATTATGGAAAACCTTCAAATGACATGAAACATGATAAAACAACAAGGGGAACAACATTGAAGTGAAAGATAATTTGAGGAGGGTAATTGGGTATTTTTTTAGATTATAGCATTATAAGCAATCTTCATTCAAGAAAAAGAAGAATAAAGAATTAGCTCAAAAATGTTATGGCCCTAAATAATTATTCATAGGATTGCACAAGTGGTATAGAAGTTATATTTTCATTCTTCTTGCATTCATAAGGTTTTTCATGTATCTTGCCTAAAAAAGATTTTGGGAAAAAATATGCCAATGTAAATAGAACTTCCAAAATTAGATGAAGAATGAAAGTTGATTCTTGAACCACAAAAAGTTATAGATAAAAATTCTGTATCTCTTTGACATATAACCATTATGAAGTACCTAATCAAGTGGAAGAATATTCCTCTAGAAGAAGGTACATGGTAAAATGATCAATTCGTGATGAAATACCCACGGCTAAAGGGTTCGTTTGAAGTTTTGACAAAGGTTTTGTTATATGTTTTATATAACTCGCGGTGAAATAGTTTTATTGTTTGTTAAGGTCCCACACAGTGATCAAATTTGAAGGGCAGGTCCGAATTTCAATTAGAAGGGCATATATCTATGTTGCCCTTCCATAATGAAAAACTTTTCAATTGACCACAATAAATTATTTTTACATTTCATTTTCAGAAAGACAAAACCATCAATATTTATATTAATAAAAGATTGTTACATATACAACAATGAAGAAGGCTCCATATTTCATTGCTTAAATATCTCATTGGAAATGTCAACATAAGTCTTGAATACACTATTATAAGAATTTGGATACATACCACCGGGATATAGGAGATTCTTATGTGTCAGATTGTGTAATGCAATTTTGACTTTGTCTCACAAGGAGCAGCAGCATGGAGGTCTGGATTTTTCTTATAGAACTTCTTTATTATTATTTGAAACATTGTTTATAGATATGAAGACAACAATGAAATTATGAGCATGGTGGACAATTAGTCAAGCTCATGATGCCAAACCATGATGATGTAAGTTTGGAATTTAACATTTTTACATGTTAAAGAAAAATAGTCAAAATCACTGACAACTTAGTATGCCATAATTAATAATCATTCCATGTTCACTTTTGTTAATAGGTTTATGTCACACGATGATCTCTCTTCTCTGGCATTTACTTGTATTGAAGATCTCTATTCTAGGAATAAGGAGTTATTTTCTCCAAAAATAACCCTAGCCAAACATTGACAATGCATCAAGGATATCTTTCTATGCTTCATAAGTACATATGTTCTACTTCTAAATCATGTCTTGGAAGTGGTTGTTTTGCTGGAAATTATTCACCAGTTGGTTTCATACCAAAGTCTTTTTCTCATTTTTAGTATCCAATACATGAAAAAGATAATGGTTTAAAACAACATAAATATTTGAAATTTTGCAAGAATTGTCTGGCACACTTTGAATATGAATTTTGAAGTCAAGTGCATGATGCTGTATAGGATCAAGTGTCATTTTGAATACCAAATGTTTCACAAGAAACTTCTCAACATGCTACCCTGCAGCAAGGATTAAATGACAATATTGCATCAACTATTTCCATAATAAAAGTGCACCTCGGCCATAAGACTAAACAACTACAAATGTTGTAGATCTAACAAGACCACACAATCAAATGTAATCCACAAGGCCAATACTGTATGAAAAATGAAAAGGAGTTTGCAACCAAAAATACCTTAGGCAACTAATTCAATTAGATACACCAAACCATCAGCAAAAAGGAAAACCAACCTACTCAAAAGGAAAGCGTTTACCTCCTTTGACAAAATTTTGAGTTCCGAAACAAGGGCCTTTATTGTCTTGTCAATGCCCCTAGTAATTTGAATGGGGTTTGCACCTGCTGCAACAACCTAAACAAAAAGGTTTCATTTCAAATTATTTTCCACAAATTTAAGATACAAACATTGTCAGTTTTGTATTTCCTAATAAGCTCATAAATTTTGACAAAAGAACCAAAATTTTTTAATACCTGATAGCAATTTTTTCACTCAAAAACTATCTTAGACTCAATAAGCCCAACCCAAAACTAAAAAACCAAACACCATAAGACCCTACAAAAATGAATAGATGATCTTAATCTAGTACTATCGACAAAAAGTTACCTTTACACCCTCACTTATTAAACCCTGTGCTGTTGAATTTTAACTTGAATTTCTGTACAGGATTGTATTTAAACACAACAACCAGCATTAACGCAATTCACCAACCAGAAATTAAACAAACAAAAATTTACCCCCCATTTTTGTAAATTCAAAAGGAGGACACGTGGAGCATTAATATTGGATCGCATGAAATTGAAGGGAATCTGAAAACCTGAAAACCGGACCCGAATTTTTTATAAGGCACATTGGATTGAGAATTCGCATTACAAAGTAGGCAGACGTCAGCATCCCATTTTGGAACGCGAATTTGGTTTGAAATTCAATCTATTCATACTTTTGAAGTCCGATGGAAAGGGTTCTTTAATGTTTTGATAATTTAATTTTATGTATGCTTTAATATATACATATGTTTTAAACATATGTTATATATATATATCATATGCGAAATGAAAGGTGGGCCATAGAATTTAGTTTTAATTTTATTTTTTTTAAAAGAGGGTTTATTATAATATGTTTTATATGTTACTGCATATAAAAATAAAAAGGACAAAAAAGCTTGGTAGTTTTTTTTATAGACAGTACGTAAATTTTTTATTACACAGCAGTGTGTAAAAAGTGAAAGATTGAGTGTAACTTTTTAAGTGTGTATGCACAGCAGTGCGAAAGTGAAAAACACAACAGAGTGTTTTAGAGACAGAGTATGTTTGTTTTGAACAGACAGTGAGTTGGTTTTATGCACTGCGTTTTGTAGCAGTCATAATTTTGTAATCCCTTTCAGTGAGGAAGAAGTGTAATAGTTTTTTTTTGAGTTATTGAAGGGAATAGAAGTTTGTTTTCAAAGTATTGAAACTCTGTCTCCTGTCAAAGAAATTTTTATTTTCTCTATGTTAAAAGAAGGGAGATTTATTCTCCATTCATTGTTCTAGAATTTTTCAATATTCCAACATGTGCAAGAACAACAGATGTTGTGGTTCCATCCCCAGCTAAATCATTTTTCTTTGCCGCAGCTTGCCTTACCAACTTGGCCCCAATATTTTCAACTAGGTCCTCTAATTCAACCAATAAAAAGGCCAAAACCATAGCATTGAGATACATTTCATTACACTATCAATAACAATAAAATTTGACTCAGCCATAACCCTTTCCTTTTATTTTTGTGAAAATCTTTATGCATTACTCTATTATGTCTAGTCCATAGGCCAGGTAGACCACTGGGTAACAAATATGTTTCCTTTCACCTTTGAGTTTTCAAATTATACCTACCAAATCTAAGACATTTAAGAGGGGGAACTAATACAACGTTAAAAAGAAAACCAGAGCACACATCTACAAATTACCTCCTTAGCTACTGTCACACCATCATTAACTATTTTCGGAGAACCATGCTTGCTCTCCAAGACAACATTTTGCCCTTCGCCCCAAGGGTGACTCCAACAAAATCAGCAAGTTTGTTCACACCGCCTGCAAGACAAATTGACAATGCTTTCAGTAAGTGTGCAATTGAATGCCAGACCATATGCCAAAACAACCCTCCATGAAAAATTAAAATAACACATTAAAATAGAATATAAGTGGACAAGGAAAGATCCACTGCAGTGAAGTTTCACATGCAGGTGACCTTCCTTTAAACATAATTTTTTCTCTGACCTGCAATTTTTTTGTCACTGAGCCATCCTTGTTGAAGTACAACTCCTTTTCCATAGCTCTTGTATTAACTACCTTCTCTTTGTCACGTAATCTCAGATTCCCTCTTCTGCTTGAGCGATTTAAGGAAATGGGTGAAAAAACTAAAAGAGAAGACAATTGTCTGCCATAATTATCAAACATTGCACCCAACTTCTTCCCCTTTCCATTGTTACCCAATGAGGTAGATGTGGCAATTGTTGTCATACTACCCAAAGAAGAGGCCATCTTCTCTTATGCTGAATATAGAATTACAAGATCTTCATATTAGTATGAACCTTAAAAAACATGACTCCCATTGCTAAAAACCACTTTTAAGTTGTAACAAGCAAACTAAACAACTATCGCAACTTTTGGCAACTTCTGGAGCATTAAGAGAGAAACAACCAAAGAGAAATACAACCACAATCCTCATTTTAATGAGACCGGACTATATATTTGTATTAAGATAATAGAAAGAAATCACGACTATATTAAGGCCAGCACAAAACAATCTTTAACCAGTGTCTCTCGCGGCCTTCAGGTTGCCATGCTAGAGGTTGCATATTTTTAATTTAAATTCTTAACCTCTCGTGCCCATCTATGAATGCATCCAATGGGATATCTACATCAAATGCTCCTTTATATCCCCAAAAAAAATTCCCTACTACAAGAGCACCAGTATTGATGGATCACCCCACACCATCCCACCCACTAGAAACGGTGAAAAAGGAAACCCGAGAAACCTTCTGAAATATCTCAAGATGACTATATGGGTGGTTCTTATAAATCAACCAACCATTCAGAACATGCTCATCAATCCAAACCATAAGTATTATGTGACAATATTCAAGCAGGCACTGAATCGGATTTCTGAAGCTATGTTAGAGAAACCCTAAACTCTCACTGAAAATAGGTGAAATGTGGCACCACTCATAGATTGACATGTGCCAATTGGTACAAGTGGTAGACAATTGGCATGCTCAAACAACGAGGTGATGCAGGAATGACATGAGGGAGAAAATATCAGAAAAGCCCCAAATCTGGAGAACTGAAGCTCATCACCAACCTGAGATTGACAACTTTACATGATGTAACCTATGAAATCTTAAATGGAGAAATCATAGTAACAATAAATTAACCTATGTAAAAATAAATCTGGATTCATCCTGGGAGTGGTAATGGGAGAAATCATAGTGAACAACAAGAAACATGTAGAGTTGCTTACAATCAAATAGATGAAAAAACACATACAAAAAACCTAGATAATAATCATGAACAAGCTTAATATTGAATTATGAATTGTAAAGGAACTTACAAAATGTGACATTACGAACCTGGTCAAGCGCACAAGCAAAAATATCCTGGACATGACCCCGGTTGACAAGTTGTATTGCTCATGATGCAAGAGGATTTGTACCTGCACTGCCAAGTCAATCAAAATCCATCATTATCTATACAATAAATACAAGTAATTGATGTAGTATTTTTTACTCTAAGATGCATTCTTATGATAATGTTAGAACACATGTTGAAAATTTCAAAACATACCTGAATAAGCTCCTCTTCGTTTCAAGAACAATTTATTGGAGTCGCATGAACTTGGAACAAGCCTCCCACGATCTGAAAGAGTAGCAACTAAGTCAACAGTGACTTTTTTGTTGCTACACTGGATCGAGGGAGGTTTGCTCCAAGATTAAATCGCTCCAATAAATTATTCTCTACTAAAGGGCCAACCACGTGAAGGTGGAAGCTCTTATGGCCCCTCCCCCCCCCCTTACATCACTCTCAATTCCCCAATACCCAATCTATATTTCATTTTTTACTTTCATGAGCATAAAAAAAAATATTCAATAACTAATAAAAAAACAATTCAACAAAAAGTACGCAAGGAAACATTGCAATTAATGCTTGACATAAAAATAGTATGATAAATGAGTTGTTTATATAACGCAAAAAACGTTCCAAGTATGGTAACATTTGTCTTATAATAATACAATAATTTACATTATCAAATTTTCTTTTTCTTCTTCCTATTTCTAAAGCTCCTAATTACATCATCAATATCATCCTGCTCTGCTCCTGTTTCGTGCCTTTCGACCCGCACTGCTGACCTAGTTGCATAGTCATGATGTCTAGTCTCATCCAGTGACGGGGCATCGCCTACAAAAATAGATAATATTAAATTTTAATTGTCAGTTTTTAAATATCATTGAACTAGTTCGGTAATATTAATAAAAAAAATTGCAATGAGATTATTTACCTGGTGCACCAGTTGTCGGCGCTGAACTAGTTGCGTAGTCACGATGTCTGGTCTCATCCAGTGACGGGGCATCGCCTACAAAAACAGATAATATTAAATTTTAATTGTCAGTTTTTAAATATCATTGAACTAGTTCGGTAATATTAATAATAAAAAAATTGCAATGAGATTATTTACCTGGTGCACCAGTTGTCGTCGCTGACCTAGTTGCGTAGTCACGATGTCTGGTCTCATCCAGTGACGGGGCATCGCCTACAAAAATAGATAATATTAAATTTTAATTGTCAGTTCTTAAATATCATTGAACTAGTTCGGTAATATTAATAAAAAAAATTGCAATGAGATTATTTACCTGGTGCACCAGTTGTCGTCGCTGACCTAGTTGCGTAGTCACGATGTCTGGTCTCATCCAGTGACGGGGCATCGCCTATAAAAACAGATAATATTAAATTTTAATTGTCAGTTTTTAAATATCATTGAACTAGTTCGATAATATTAATAAAAAAAATTGCAATGAGATTATTTACCTGGTGCACCAGTTGTCGCCGTTGGGACTGTTGCCCTGTCTTCCTCTCTGGTGGTAAGATCCTCAAGGGAAACATTCTCTCTCATTTAAACAAAAAATGTTATAAGGACAACCATCAAGGTATAATTAGAAAAAATTATAAGTGGAAATTAATTACTATCACGGCCCTCATTGATAGTAGCATTGTCGGCCTGGTCCCCACTACCATGATCAGGTTGCACATGAGGATTATCTACATCTCGCTCTAAAATTGGGTTATTTGCCTCGTTGGTAGTGTTGCTCCCCTGATTTAAACAAAGTTGTTAGACATTAAATTTATGGACGAAAACAAACATATTGAAAGGTTAATGTTTTACCTTATCAGGCATTCTGGATCTTGGGACCTGCCCCAAGCTTCTGCAACATTCAACTACAGCTTGATAGCCGAAATGGAAAGCAATATTTTTATCTTCCTCTGTAGTTTCTGTTCCGAATTCATCACCCTACATTACATATTATTGTGTATTTTTAATCATATTTGATAGGATTACAAAAACGTTGGAAGGCGATACAATTAATTATAAGATGTTTAGCTACTTAATTACAATTCTTGTGGCTAATTTCAAGTAGCCGCCCTGGCCTAGCTTGTGATGGCCCCTTTTTTCAATCCTAGCTTTGGTTTCCTTTGAGGTGTCAGGAAACCTAGCATCAAAATATTGAAGTCAGATATGACGTAGCACACTTTTATTTTAGACATAGAGAAAATTAAAGCTATTGAATTAAAGTTGTAATTTACCTTGTGGGTCCAGTTGGCATTTTTCCTTCTTTCTTTGCCCTTTTCTCTTTTCCGTCATGGATGAGTGCTCTCCACTCACTCTCTGGAACTACGAGAGGACGCTCATATCTAGGGTTAAATTTCAATTGCGTCCTATAGGTGTCCCTGGTATATTTCAAATATTTGCCGGCTACCCGAGCCACCGTTGTTTTGTCAAATGTGCCGACCCCAAAAAGGGCTTCTAGATAATCTAGAAGTTCTTTTTTCAGGTTGGAATTCTGGGAATTCCACCCTGTACGTATGGTTGGGCCAAAATTACCAACGCATGGCTCTCCAGAATCCTGTAGAACTCATTGTTTCCTACACAGAATAAAACCAAAAGAAAAAGAAGATATTATCATTAATTTAAAAATAAAAATCATGATAAATATGTTTTAGATAAAGTATATGAAATAGTTAAAATATTAAAATTTACCTGGGAGTTGTACATGCTTTATAGGGACACCTTCATCGTTCACCAACAACGTGCCATTAATGGTCCCTGTGGAGCTGACACGTGTAGCTCCATGAAACGCAATAATGTAGTTGGCCATATCAGCCTCATCATTGCCAACACGTTCAGCGGTTGGCTGGGTGTCTGCTTGGGCAGGGTGTGTTTCTTGGCTGGCACCTAAAGGAGTAGAAGGTGTATGAGAGGGTTGTTGGGAAATCTCTTACTTTTGTGTCCCACTACCACCAACACCGGGTTCAGCAAATGCCAGAAAATGCTACAAACAAAAGAACTTTTTGTTAGTTTAGTCAATGTAAAAATTAAAATTCAAAATATCACAATTCATCTCATGTAGAACAAAAAAAATATCCTTTTGAATTTTTATTATTACTTGATATCTTTCTAGCTGCCTCATAAGATGTTGTATCCTCTCTTTTGTTTCAGGTGTTTGAGGCGCGTCTATCAAAGTATTAAATTTCGACCTTGCATCTCATGCCTTTTTTTGCAACAAGAACAATGGAGATAGGGATGAAGAAAGCTCTTCCTCAAACAGGGAATCATCAGGCGTACCATGGCTAGGTGTCTGCATATTTGAACAAAATTAATATTATTTAAATTATGTAAATAACTAAAATACCTGAAGATAGAGCAATGCTGGCACTTTACATGTTCTTCCGCTGGCCTCTTTCCGCGATCATCCCGTCTCGGGGTTGTTCCTGCACTGCTCTGATCAGTCTGTCACATTGCAATAAAATTATAAATGTAAAAACTTGAAAACAATATCTAACTTGAAAACACAAAATGAAAACTGAAATAATTTCTAATAAGACACCGGAAGACAAAGTTAGAGTTTCAAATATGCCTTGCATTGAATTCAGTCCTGGAAACATGTCATTGCACATTAAGGCACCCAAACAAGAGATGAGTTGACAATGAATACCTTATTGAATATATTGTTGGAGCAACTTCTAGTAAACTTGTTGTGAAGACCTTGAGGACATTTTTGGAGCAACATTGTTGAAGTTGATGGTATAGCATTGTTGGAGACGATCTTGAAGGGCCAAGCTTTTGGAGCAACAATTGAAAAATCCTTAGAGCATTTAAGTAAGGAACTTTCTATCTTCCATCACCTTTTTCCTTTCAATATCCTTTAAACGATTTTGTTGATATTTAATGTTTGAAATCACGTTATAATTCCTTGATTATATGTGTTTGGGGACTTTCCCTTTGAAATTACCCAAAAATACCCTAGCAATTTTATCTTCGGATGCATGTCCGACCCTATTGTTCAATATTTTGATTGATAGTAGTAAACATAGAGAGTTAGGGGGCTCTTGACTTGGTTTGGTTGGGCCATTAGATCCCTAACATCTACTAGGGAGAACCTCCCTTGAGTTGGAGGAGAGCTAGCCCGAAGTGAAAAGAGGTTGGTGAGGTGACAATGGGGCTATTGAATTACACATGGTATCACACTTTAGCTTTAGGACTTTATCTTGAGAAGTGCGAGATTTTGCTATATCAATTCTCAAATTGCTTACAACACTATTGTTAAGAACTAATAAGAAGTGATGTTGAGGGGTTTTTGGGTATAAGAAACAATACCATTTAAAAACTAGGGTTCTCAGTCCTTGGCATTCCTTCACCTGGGCCTAGGGGCACACTAGAATAATTTCACACTAAACCATGCAAACTTAAAAGTAACTTAACAGATCTATAAAGTAATAATAATCATAATTCCTTATTTCCTATTGTACAATATGATGCAAATTATTCAAACATGAAGCAATGAATACATGCAATGTCCAAATTTCAAGATTGATGAACCAATACAAGAAGTTAGAAACTACAACTTTGATTCAATACTCTGTGTCCTAACTCCAGGAAGGAATCTAGTTTGTAATACAGAACATGCATCGTGTATTATCAATTCTTAATTTACAATAACTAAAGGTCATCTACCTCATCAATTCCTTCCCATTTTGTGTTTTTATGTTATATTCCTTATAAAAGAGTCAAATTTCTCTCAAAGTAAGCAACCACTGAATAAAATAAAAAATAGTTGAGATATGATTGAGAAATGGTCATTTATTTCTTGAAAGGATCTTCACAATTTCTTTGGTTTTTTTTCATCTCAAGAAACAAGAAATGACCTAAGAAACTATCGTGATGTAATATAAGAAACAACATGGTGCAATGGCCATTTTCAAAGCCAAATGATGTCCATTGAGGACATGGCCTTTATTTGGTTCCTGTTTCATAGGATTTTTAGGTAGAAATGGAACTTTGTTGTACCATTTTCCAGTAGTAAAAAGGGAAAACCTTCTTTTTCCATGGAAAATAATTTACCTTTCCTTTTTCAAGATAATCTAAATCACAAAAAATATGAACTATACTGCACACATTCTTGGATATTGTGAAAGTGGAAAAGGAATACCCTACACAAGTGATGCACACATGTACATTTGAACACTAATAGATTTTTGTAGTTGAAATGCAATGATTGTTTTCATTTAAATGTAGGGTTTTTAAAGCAGGGAGAAATAATGGCTGCCAAATTAATAAGCGTTTCTTTGGGAAAAATTTAAATCTTGTGTTGGGTGATGAAGAGAATAGAGGGTATTGAATCTTGATTCTTGACATCTAGAGAGAACCCTACAGCCTAACACAATCCAATGGAATTGACCAAAAAAACCCAAATAGAGTCAACCCTACTATAGGAGGAAGGGCCTGCAGTAAGAACTTACCATTTTGCAAGAGCTGAGGGCGAATGTTTTTCTGCAAGAGCTGAGGGCGAATGCTGTTCTGCAAGAGCTGAGGGCGAATGCAGGGCGAATGTTGTTCTGCAAGAGCTCAGGGCAAATGTTGAGGGTGAATGTTGTTCTGCAAGAGCTCAGGGAAAATGTTGAGGGTGAATGTTGTTCTGCAAGAGCTGAGGGCGAATGCTGTTCTGCAAGAGCTGAGGGCGAATGTTGTTCTGCAAGAGCGGAGGGCGAATGCGCGCATGATATCAGACGTTAATGTAGCACACATGTACATTTGAACACTAATAGTTTTTTGTAGTTGAAATGCAATTCTTGTTTTCATTTAAATGTAGGGTTTTTAAAGCAGGAAGAAATAATGGCTGCCAAATTAATAAGCGTTTCTTTGGGAAAAATTTAAATCTTGTATTGGGTGATGAAGATAATAGAGGGTATTGAATCTTGATTCTTGACATCTAGAGAGAACCCTACAGCCTAACATAATCCAATGGAATTGACCAAAAAAACCCAAATAGAGTCAACCCTACTATAGGAGGAAGGGCCTGCAGTAAGAACTTACCATTTTTCAAGAGCTGAGGATGAATGTTGTTCTGCAAGAGCTGAGGGCGAACACTAAGGACGAATGCTGAGGGAAAATGTTGTTCTGCAAGAGCTGAGGGAAAATTCTGAGGGCGATTGCTATTCTGCAAGAGCGGAGGGCAAATGCGTGCATGATATCAGACGTTAAAGTAGCTATTGCGATGGATATGAAACAATAAAATAATTTTTATGTAGCGCACATATAAGTTTCGTATTTTTATGTAGCGCGCATATAAGTGTCGTTATACCGACGGCGGACAAAGCGTTGCTATTGCGACGGGTGCCTCCAAACATCGCAATTGCGACACTTAGACATTGTGTCGCACTTGCGACGTTTGGAGGCATTCGTCGCAATAGCGATGCTTTGGGCCATAGTGTCGCAATTGCGACACTTAGACATTGTGTCGCACTTGTGACGTTTGGAGGCAGTCGTTGCAATAGCGGCGCTTTGGGCCATAGTGTCGCAATTGCAACGTCTTCCTCAAAACGTCGCAATTGTGACACTTTGTCTAAGTGTCGGTATTGCGACACTTTTCTATAAACGTTGGTATAGCGACGGTTTCGGGCGGGATGGAAAAAATTTGGGGAAATTTCTGACATTTGGTCAAAAGCATCGGAACCAAGTGTCGGAATTTCCACCAAATGTAGTAGTGTGTTACCCTTAATTTAATTCTTAGCTCTCCTTATTCCCAGATTTTAGATTGGTATTTGTACTATCAACTTCCAACAATTATGAGAAATAATGGTAGTGGTATATAATTTCTCTATAGGTATGGGAAACATACCCATCTACAGGCCTCTGAATTGACCAGATAGTCCAAGTTGGGGACCCCAAATTCTCATGCATAGTGTGATTTGACAGACTAAGTGGGAGGTAGTTTTTTTAGACAATGTTGTTATGTGGGCAAGAACAAAGAGAAGGAGAATATAAGTGTGTGTGAATTAGAGTAAACCTATGGAAAATATAAATAGAGACGCATGAGGGTGTTAATACTGTAACTTTTAATTGACTGTGATAGAAAACCTTATGAGACACAACTACCTACATGGAACTATGATTTATTTGATTTGGTAAAGGAAGTCAATGTTGAAATCTCTAGCCTATGTTAGAGGGTTGTAACACACACCTCCCACATTTACCCAAGTAACCGACCAACTGGGATAAATGTAATAGCCCTAGTGAAAACTCCATGTAATAAAAGTTAATAAAGGAAAAATATTAACCATGATTGATGGGACACTTATTCCAAGCTAAATGTTGGGAAAAACATCCTAGTGGGTGTTCATTTTGGTTTATAATGGCTAAAGGAGATTGGAAAAGGCTTTGGAAAGGAATGAGACATTAATTGGAATTTTATTTATGAAAATAAAGGGAAAAAGGAGAAAAGGAAGGTGAAAGGTCACAGGTTGCATGTGAGGAGGAAAATGAAGAAAATAGAGGCCTCATTAATAAAAAGGCTTATGAGGATCAGTGGGCAACCTTTTTCTCAAACTTTTTGTCAGTTTAGTTTTGGATCTCTCTCATTATTCTCTCTCTCTCTCTCTCTCACTCTTGGACACTTAGAATTTTCTTGGAGCACTTTGGCATTGGATCAAGAAAGGAACGAAGGCAAGAGGAAGGAAGGAGAAGGCAAGGAAGAGCGGGATCAAGCAACTACAACAAGATTCTTTGCAGGTATTGATTTGCATGTGTGATTTCCTTGTTAGATTTTGTGTGCATGGTATTGCATGTGGTTCTTTATTGTCATGGCATGATTTTTGATAGGAGTGACAATGTTTTTAGCCTAGCCTTGGCATTTTCGGATAGCTATGGTGTGATGGGGTTCTCATGTTTTGGTTGAGCTAGTTTTCAGGATGGAATCGAAGCTAATTGAGTTGGATCTCCGAAATGAAAACACATGGCCTAGTGAGCCTTGAATCATACTGTGGATTGTGGTAAAGCCACTGGCCTATTCACCTCTAAAATGGAATGTGGGTCGCAGTAAATCTAGGTATTGTGTACCTTAGTGGGCCTAGGAATCCTCGACTGGTTAATGGTGGGATATATACAGTAAATCCTAGAGATGGTTGCCCTTGATTAGGCCTAGGAATTCTTGTCAATGAATGGCAGGATATACATTAAAGGCTAGAGGATGGAGTCTCGGTTTAGGGCCTAGTGATCCAATGTGGATTTTTGTAAATCCTAAGAGACCGAGGGATAGGAAAATTATTCATGGTGTAGGTGGATAAATCCAGTGGCATTCATGTTTTTTTTATGGCCTAGTGATTCTGGATGGAGTGTGGTAAATCCTAGTTTCTATTTATGGGGATGAGGTGGTTTAGCCTCAGGATTCCCTCATAGGATATTTTGGTTTGATTCCAATGTTCATGCTTGGAATATGGCACAGGGGGGATTGGCTGAAGATATATTTGGCTTAGTCAATCTATGGTCGAGTGGAACATGGTAGTCCCATCCCAGGTTGGCTTTTGCATTCATAAATAAGATATTCTTTCCTTGACATCTTATGTGTAAATGTATTATTTTAAATGTGGATTCTATGGCTGATGTATCCTTGATATTCTTGTTTTTATTATGTTGGTTATAAGCATGTATTATGACAGCGATGATGTATGGATCTCCACGTGTTTTTATTTTTAAATGAATGAAGAATGTATATATGACCTAATAGATGATAATGCAACTAATGATGTAAAGGAACAATGCTTCTTAGTGGTTCTCATATAAGTATGAGACCCATATGCTTAGATATGTTGTTTAAACCTGTAGATTACATATTTGTGACATGTTTGAAGAAATGTTTGTCATGGATAGTGGGGGTCGAGTCTAGACATTGTCAATGTTTTTGCAAATGTCTCATTGTTTTGTTGTTATAATTCATTTCTAAACCTATCATTAAGTTATGGGCAGTGACTTGGGATTTGGGCCTGAAAAAGTGGCTCAAATCCTAGGGTTGTTGGCACAAGTCTGAGGGAAAAAGTCTCTGGATGCATGCATGCCCATGTTATGGGAGTGTCCAAAGCCTCCCAGACACACCCTTTTCCATATGAAGGGAGCGCCTAGGGGTTTAATGGTCTAAAAACCCAGTGGGACCCAGGGGTTGGTTACCTAAGAGGTTGGGATGGATCCTGGGAGTTTTGTTGATGAGGTGGAAGGTCTGTTTGATGTGTCTCCATCGATTCCACTTCCTTAAGGTCACGTAAGAGGTTGAATCAGATCATATTAGCCTCTATTTGCATTTTTACCCCAGTTGGGCGATTACTTGGGTAGATGTGGGAGGAGGGTGTTACAGAGTGGTATAAGAGCTGGTTGTGCTTTCCTTGGGTGGTGTTTGGCTTATGTTCTCTTTGTGTGATATACGATACCACATAGTGGTATCAGAGTAGGTTGCGCTCTCTTTGGGTCATATCTAATACCACAGAGTGGTATCAGAGCATGGTTCACCCCTTAGACTGGATGGGTGGAATGTGTTTGTCATGCATACATGTTAGTTGGATTTGTGTTCTATATGTTTGTGGACTATGTGCTTGTTGTGTATGTATGGTGGTGGTCATTATTGCAGTTGTGTCAACATTTGGAAGTTGATGGTGTTTTTGTTGGATGTGATCATCATGAGTACATATTGGTTATGCATTTTTTATGCATTTCAGTGTCTATATTTTGTTATGCATGCATTGTCATGGTTATAGTTGTTGTCCATAAGGTCATTGTTGTTTGGTGTGGAGCCTGATTATCATCATGATTTAGAGGTCTTTGTTTCAGCCAAATGTATATCCTAGGAAGACTGTACACCCCTCCACATAGGAGACTTGCCCCCCCCCCCCCCCCAACTAGGGGGTACAGAGGCTAGCGGCCTCCTGGAAAGGGTTTAGGGGCAATGCCCCTGAAGCTAAAAATAGATGTAATTTTTCCTTGTAAAATATTGTAATTTCATAGTAAATCTGGGTTGTTCATTAGGCGGATGATCTGACGATAGAAGTTATGTTTAATTTAGGGTTTTTTAACCCTAAAAGGAAACCCCTCGGTTCATATTGGGGAATTGTATTGCGGTTATGTGTGGTGTGTGTGTTCTGAGCGAGAAGGAGACTATGGGACTGGGTGTGATAGAAGAGGATATTAAAATGGATCTGTTGTAGGTTGTGTCTCTTCATTTTGCTGGATAATATAAAGGAAGGATTTTTTGTGTCTTCATCGACGTAGCCCAAGTTGGGTGAACCACATATATCTATGTCTCTCTTGTTATATTTTTTTTTGTTTGTATTTATGCATATTTTTATGTGTTCCATTACTCTGTAATATATAATTTTCTAAAAATTGTAGCATTTTAGGTCATCATGATGTTGTTGATATGTTATGATGTTGATGTGTTGGTTGAGATAGAGCAAAAGATGCAGATCATCAAAGTGGAGTTGCAACACTAGAATTTGGTGTAAGATTAAATCATCATACAGGTATTGTATGACTGGCATGCAAGTATGTTAGTTAATGGATTGTAATATGTGCTAGGGTTATATACATGTTTTTAATTCTATTGTTGTTGTGGTTACATGCATGGTAGATGCTAGTGAATCAGTATGGTCATGTGCACATGTGTCCAATAGTCATGAATGATAGTAACATGTTGTTATATGCATTGTTATTGTTGTTTTAGGTTAGTTAACTTGATTAATATGTTATATCTTGTTGATAAGTATATTATATGTTAACTTGTTGATTGTTATAGGATAGTTAACTTGAGGGTTATGTTATATGTTGTTGATGAGTATGTTATATGTTAACTTATTGTTGGCATATGTTAGTTAACTTGATGATTAGGTTTATTGTATTAAGACCTTGATGTTATATGTACTTTTTTAATGTAGATTGAACTATGCAAATGGTTATGGTTACGATATTTAGGTATGAGCCGACATATTTGTGATATTTCGTCGTACTAATTTGCGTTGACTATCTAGGTGTGAATGCTATGCATGAATGAAAATTATTTATGAACTTATGAGGTGAACATGTAGTTACTGTTATGGATATCATGAATTTATTTATGATTGAGTTGATATGTTGTGAAGTTATATTGTACTAATTAGATTGATTGTGCATACAAGATAGCCTCCCCTAAGGTACATTAAGGTATGAGTTTCTTATGTCGTTTATTTGGTGTTTGAATGTTTGATTATCTCGTCTATTTGGTGTTTGATAGTTTGGTGTCTATTATGTTTTTTATATGTTGTTTGAATGTTTTATTAATTGCATGATATGAGCATGTGTCTATAAGATTGCATGAAGTAATGATCTTGTTTTAAGATGGTTTTACTAACACACTATGTGTTGAGATAGTTGATGTGTACTTGACTATAAGTAGGTGATAGTTGTAGTATTATGATTTCGAATATTAGTTTATTCTGACATGGTTGTTAGTCTTGGTAGAGGTTGATTTTAGTTAATATATTGATGTCTTGATATTTGGAACAAGTGATTGACATGTGTGAACAGTTGTAGGGAAACATGCTTGGTACTAGTTTGTGTGTTTATATAACTAACAGATGGGTGATTTGACAGTACATATTAGAACTCGATTGCAGCAAGGCAAAAGAAAGGAATAGGGTAAGAATTCCTTTGGCAATGTTTGGGAACCACAATTCCAAATGAATGAGTACTTTGCATGGAAACATGAAGTACTCTTAACCCTAATCTTTTCTAGCATTATGTGGACATGTGCTATATCTATGAACATGTAGTTAACATGTATAACAATTGGCTTCTAGTCATGGCCACGATTTTTCAAGGTATTGGAGTCCCTTGAGAGATGATATATGTATGTCTTCAGATACAAGGCAGTGTTCCTGACATAAGAAGGTAAGGTAACTGGTATATTATATGTTTATATTATACACTCACAATTATGTGTTTATGACGGTATGATGCAGGGGATTTCATGGAAAAAGAGACTACCATGAAATATTGAAGAAGGCTCGGGTTGAGATTTCCTTTGGAAGCATTGGGGACCATGGGGATTGAGTCATGGTGTTTGTTATTAAGTCTTGTGCTTTCAATATTTTTTAATTTTTTGCACTTGATTTGTGGTCTTGATTTCATCTAGTGTATGGCCATATCACTTTGTTACAATATCACATTTCCATTGGTTTTTCATGGTTTTCTTCTTGTTTGTTTCTTGTTCTTTCCTTTTATGTTTCGAGAGTCTTGGGAATTGGTTGGGAAAAGAGGAAAGTTAGTGGATCTCGGGGAGAGCTAAATGAAACCTAACAGGAAGTGTAAGACTCGAGTGAATCTCAGGGCACGAGTAAATGGCAACTGAAGGTAAGAGTATGATAGTTGGTTGAGTTGGTTGGGTCCATTAGGATAAATGGATGATGGCAGAACATTCATGAGAAAAGTAGCAGGAAATATAAATTAAATGGGCTTAAGGTAACAGATGCCTTGGCTATGTTGGGAGCTATTGTTCTCAATGTTTTGCATTGCACGAATAAAGGGAGTTCTCCTAACCTTAACCTTATGATATCTGGTAATTATGTTGCGATCATGATTATGTTGATGTCAATATATGTATACATGTATGTATGTATGCCGTTTTATGACAACGTCATCAAAGGTCACAATTTTTTTTGTTGATGTTTATATGTATGTATGTATGTATGTTGTTGTCTGACAGGCTCATCATGAATAATTCTTATGAAGGTATGATTTCTTATGCAGGTGAATGGCATGAAGAGGTTCATGGATTATGAGGAATCAAGTGGGAAGAATAACCCTGAGAGATCTACAAGGTCAGTATCATGTGGGTATGAATTTATATTATTAATTTATGTTATGGACAAGTAATGTTGAGAGATACATCATCAGAATGAAAGTAGTATGATCTATGGCATGCTAGGATAATTGTTGGGCCAAGAAGAAGGAACGTTTCACCCCATCTTTACCATGATTTGTCATCTACTTTTATGTATTTTCCCTTCATCTTAGCAAAAAAGTAAAGGAAAATAATTCAAAGGAAAGACAGAGTGGACTAATGATAAAAGGAGTGTTTAATAACGTAAGAATTGATTTGTCACTATCTTTATTGATAGGGAAGAAAAACAACCAAACTGTTGACCAGATGACCAAAAGACATCCGACAAGGAAGGCAAACAGAATCATATCGGCTCCTATGAATTGGCGGAAGATGGAGAGGCATGCCCACGCTTGGAGTACTCAATCAATAGCCACGAAGCAGCAGGGTCCCACAATGAGAAGGATCTGTTACTACTTTTTAATTCACCTTTAAACTATAAAAGGCCGAAGATGAACAAGATGAATATACTTTAATATAATCTTCCTGTAATAAACGTATTCAGACAAAATCGTCAAGTCGTACCAATGTATTATTCTGTGGATTAATGAAGAATTTTGCGTTTTTTGAATAAACAGCATCTGAATATTCCTTAGCAGTAGGCTTCTAATGGCTTTGGGCCCAGCCCTGGGGGTTCTTCTGCTACTTCTGTGTGATATGTTTATTTACAGAATTTGTGTTTCCAGTTATTCATTGTGTTTCATAATATATCGTTTAATTGGTTAATTGCGAGCGTGAGGTGTTATAGCTTCCTTTTTACTAGACTATTTTACCATTCATGTCCTCTTATCTGAAATCAATGCTTTTACAATTTTTAGATTAGTTTCAGCACGATTATTGTTCAACTCTGCATATAGTAAACGTTGGATCTTTTCATCATCATTGTGAGCATTTGGTTAATGTTTAATTCATAAGGATGTTATTAGTTGATTAAAATAGAATTCCATTGCAAAATCTAGAATAATTTATTGTTGTTCAATTTATTAGAATTGATGTTCAATTCGTTAAGGTTGTTGTTCAATTCATCAAAGTGTGTTGTTCAATTGTAATTCATTATTTTCAGTATTGAGTAAATATTTCTGCATAGGCTTAGAACAAATTTAGCTCCCTTGAATAGTCATAAACATTTCATAATTCACTTCCAAGTTGGTTTGATTGAACTTCGAGAATTAGACAATGTTTCTTATGATGATTTAGAGTAGTTAACCTCTGATGTCACTTGCATATATTTTTCTTAAACTCTTGAAATAACAAGACTTGCCCTGGGTTGATAATTAATGAAAATCATTAAGGTTACCTTTAAACAGTCACCTTCATGACCCAAAATTTTGGCGTCGTTGCCAGGGAGAGTGTTTAAGAGTGATGTCCCTTATTTATTTTTCCTTTTGCTGTGAAATAATTTGGTATTGAAAACAAGAGGTGAGAACCTGTGTACCAGCAAGAAAAATGCTTGCTCTTTAGCCCGCTTCTTAGAAATTGTGCAGAGGTTATTAGGATAGGTGTTCTTGTTTTATGACTAGGAAGAAAAATATAGAATTAGATCAAAATCTCCCACTTAAATCCAAAAAACCCAAGGTATCGGTGGTCCTTGGCAGAACAACATATATAGACGAAATCATTAAGAAGGCTGAATCCCAGGAATCCGTAGGACCCAGAACCATTCCTACTCAAAGTCCTACAACACTTCCTCAGGTAGTAGCCTCATCATCTGCAGCCCACGCCGAGATTCACAGTGGAACAGAAGGGTTTGAACAAATCCTTCAGACTTCTGAACACGTAAGTCCTGACCCTTCGAGAGAGGGAAATTATTGCAAATTGCAGGAAGGAGAGGGAGAAACCAGCAGTGCAGTACAAGTAAAAAATCCAGTGCCTGGATCCCTTGAGAGAGTGATTGAGATAGAGACACCCAGTATCCCAAATTGGGGAAGTGTTGTGAGGCTTCTTCCAAATCCACTCCCTAATTCCATTCAAATTATTCCCCCAAAACAAGAAATCCCTGAAGATTACTAGCATATTTGTGATCAAAAGACATACAAGCAAAACCAGAGGCAAACATCAGCATTGGAGTATCCCATTGTTGATTTGGTCGCAAATGCCCCTATGAAAGCTATTCCATTACAAAACATCCCCACCTTCCATGGACTGACCTCGAAAGATTCGGATGCATTCTTATTTGAATTTGATGTCTTATGTAGGGGATATGACTACGCCACTGACCCTCAGAAACTGAAATTATTTCCCTCTACTTTGAAGGGGACAGCATTACGTTGGTTTATGGGACTCAATGGAGGAACCATTATTAATTGGGATCAGATGAAAAACTCTTTTCTTCATAAATATCAAGACTATTTTCGGACTTGAGAACTAAAAAATGAAATCTTCAATATGTCTGCAAGAGAAAATGAGACATTAGAAGAATACATTGAAAGATTTCAATATAACTTGCAAAGAACTCTATATATTACACTGTTTAAAGATATATTAAAAGCAATAATGATTAAGGGAATGAAATAAGAATGGGTCGAAACACTTAATATAATGGGAAAAGGGGACATCTATCAAGGAGAATATGATGACATTATTGCATTGTGCATCAGGTGTTCTAGAGGTAGTACACAAAGTAGGCCAATCGAGCAAGACTCATATACAAGGAATTATAAATAGTCTGGTGGCAACGTGACCATAGCAGAATTCGGTAACCTTTTAGAAGATTTTTAAACCGATATCTTGGGCACCCTAACAACGCATCTAGATGTCCTACAAGCCAAGAAGAAGCAAGCTATAGCAAAAAAAAACTTAGCTATTTTTTTTCCACGCTGTCGGAAGAAGCACAACCAATGGGAATGTCCATTAGACATGGTCCAGACATGCGCTATTTGTACCAAGGACCACGCCACTGACCATTTCCTTCACTTCCGGGGTTGAAAGCAGCTTTTAAAAAGGCAGAAGAAGAGATAGAACCAGTCTATATAATGAATCAGTGTCAATAATGGCAAGCACGACCAAGTATGCCACAATACCTGCACCAGTTATTTTCTTCTCCACAATTTAATCAACATAACCCTGCAACATCATGGCAGAACCAATCACCTTTTTCTGCCTAGCCATCCCAATAATTTTCCATGCCTCCTTGGCCAAAACAACCCTCTTCAGATAATAAGTGGTCAATTTTTTCTTGTTCTCCCCCTTACTGGCAAAACAATCCATATCAGTCCCAGTGGCCTACCTCCACTCCACATAATACAAATTGGTCTCAAAATTGGCAACGACCCCTGGGAATGACCAATCTACTGATGGGGACAGGGGCTCAGAATCAACCTAAATTACCAGCTCCATACTGAGTCCAACATAATCCTTAGCCTATCATGCATCCTCAACTGCCAGCTCAACCCAATCTTAATCCCAATAACAGATCGGTTCAACTAATCCAGATTGTCGAAAACCCAAACCGTGAAACTGAACAAAAGTAATGCAATGAACTTAGGTTGAGATCAAGATGTGTGATTTCACCTAAAGTAGATACGACCTTGCCACAACTTAAGTCTAAAATTCTGACAGCACCTAAACAATCAACTATGACAGAAAGAGAGGTAGAGTAGGGGAGGTACACAATTGACCAAAAAGACATTGAAAACCTTATTATTTCCTCCCCTCCATTCCTTTAGAGATTAACATTGCCTAAACCAATAGTCTCTTCATATTTTGATCTCCTAGGGGAATTAAAAAACCTTTGCATTAAAATTCCTCTTATGTAGGCTATACAAAACATTCCTATCTATGCCAAGACAATTAAAGAGTTGTGCGGAAAAAAACAGGTGAGGAAAGCAAAAATTGTACCAACTATTCATGTAATTGGAGCACTGTCAAACTTACTCTTGGGTAAATAAACACCAGTAAAATATGAGGATCTAGGGAACCCCATAGTTACTGTACAAATATTTGGCCACTCCTTTTTGAACACATTAGTTGACTTGGGGGCTGCCATCAACATCTTAACTACAGAAACCTGTGATAACTTAGGCATAACAACGTTAGAACCCACATCTACCTTGTTAAAAATTGCTAAAAGATATGTTATCAAACCAGAAGGAATATTACAGGACATCCTGGTTTCTGTGGACTCATGGGAGTATCTGACAGAATTTTTAGTTATTAACCCAAAAAATAGGTTAGATCAACACCCCCTGATATTGGGACGACCTTGGTTAGCAACAACTGACGCTTACATAGGCCACCGGATAGGCAGCATGACCATTGCTAGAGGTGATTCCATAAAAAAATATTGTCATTTACCCGCTTTCCAAACCAAGTCTTCCCACTGTAAGTATTCACAAACAACCACATACATACTGGGAACAAAAAATTCGTTCACCACTGACAATAGTTGAAGCACTCGAATTCAAAGATCAAACTAAAGATGTTGTAATCAATAACTTCATGAATCAACCATCTGCTTCTGAAAATTTATAATTCCAAATGTTAAAAGAAGTTCTTGATAATGAAGCACAAGAAGACCCCTTGCCAAACATTGATAATCAGCACATACCCACGGCTGTTGTTCGCAACAACTTACCAATTGAAACTGAGCCAGGAAAGGTTTTAAATATCAATGGTAGTCTTGATAGTAACCAACAACAAAAGCTCATTAAGGTTTTACAAAAATATAAGCGAGCATTTGCTTGGGACTACCCAGACATGAAGGGTATAGATCCTCAGCTATGCACACATCACATTTATACTGACAAGGATGCTCGACCTATTCGACAACCTCAGTAGAGGTTAAATCCGCATTTGAAATACATTGTAAAAGATGAATTGCAAAAGTTGCTTGATTTAAACTTCATTTATCCTATTTCAAAAAGAAAATGGGTCTCTCCTTAAGTAGTCATTCCTAAGAAGAATGGGAAGTGGAAAATCTGTGTGGATTACAGAGAACTGAATAAAGCAACATAGAAAAACCACTTCCCCCTCCCTTTTATTGATCAGGTCCTTGATACATTAGTAGGAAAGTGGTTCTTCTCCTTCCTTGATGGGTTCATTAGTTACAATCAAATCCAGATAGCCCCTGAAGACCAGGATAAAATGACCTTTACCAGCCCATGGGGTACATTTTCCTATAGGGTATTACGGTTTGGTTTATGCAATGCCCCAACAACGTTTCAAAGAGCCATACTCAGCATTTTTTCTGAATTAATAAATGAAGGACTCGAAATTTACATGGACAACTTTACTCCATATGGAGATGATTTTGATCAAGCACTGTAAACACTAGAAAAATTATTGGAACGATGTATTGCTACCATATTGTGTTTGAGAAACAAAAAATGTCACATGATGATGATCGAAGGATTAATCCTAGGGCACTACATCTCTGCAGCTGGAATACAGGTAGATTCTGAAAAGATAGAGGTAATCCTTTTGTTAGCCACACCTTGTACTCAGATAGAGGTACGTATTTTCCTTGGGTATGCAGGGTACTATCATAGGTTTATAAAGAATTTCTCACAATTTGTTGCACCCTTGTATGCATTAACTAGAAATGTTGAATTCCATTGGTTTGATAAATGTGACATTGCTTTTTTAGATTTGAAGAAATTGGTCTCGACTACACCAGTCTTACGTGGCTCCAATTGGGAGCTGCCCTTTCACATTTCCTCATATGCATCTGACACAACGATAGGGGCAGTTCTCAGTCAAGAATAAGATAAAAATCCCTATGCTATTTACTATATCAGCAAGAATCTCACTCCTACCGAATTAAACTATACAGTGACCGAAAAGGAGTTATTGGCTGTCATTTATGCTATTAATAACTTTAGACATTATATAACTGGCTATCAAGTATTAATATATACCGATCACTCCGCCATTAGATATTTAGCCAATAAACATATTACAAATGGAAGAATGACTCGTTTTTTGTTTCTTTTACAGGATTTTTACATAACTATCAAAGATCGCCTAGGGAAGGAGAACGCAGTTGCATATATCCTGTCTAGAGTTCTAAAGTTAGATGACCCACTAGAGGTGGACGATCAGTTCCCTGATGAAAATTTGTTCGTTGTAGTAGTAAAAACACCATGGTACGCAAATGTAGTGAATTACCTGGCAGTAGGAAAGCTACCAAGACACTTCACATCAAAGGAACACAAGTTGATTATTCAGCACAGTGCTAGATTCTCCTAGATCGGTGGATATATTTTTCATAGAGGAGCTAATATGCATATATGCAAATGCATCCAAGAAGATGAGATTTATGACATCCTAACGGCCTGTCATGATGAACCATGTGGTGGCCATTTTTCACATCACAGGACAGGGCATAAAGTATTGAAAATGGGTTATTATTGGCCTACAATTTTTAAATATGCCAAGAAATATGTCCAAGCCTGTGATAGTTGCCAAAGAATGGGCCACCCTGGCCAAGCTGACGAAATTCCATTACAGCCACAATTAGTAGTGGAACATTTCGAGCGGTGGGTGCTGGAATTTGTTGGACCATTCAACCTGTCATTAAATCAAAAGACCTACATACTATTTGCCACAGATTATGTGACGAAGTGGGTAGAAATAGTGGCTTTATCAAGAGCTATAGAAGCATTTGTGATTAATTTTCTTTTTGAGCTATTTATGCGATATGGCTTACCTCACGAAGTGATAATTGATGGAGGGGCGTAGTTTGTGGGAAATAAAATTACAACCACTCTGAAGAACCACCATGTCACCCATAGAGTCACCTCTCCCTACCACCCGCAGGCAGACGAGCAGGTTGAAAGCACCAACAAATTCCTTGAGGCAATTCTCACTAAAACAGTCTCAACACATCGTCGGGATTGGGCTACTAGACTACTAGAGGCCTTGTGGGCTTACCACACAACATGGAGAAACACCACTGGATATTCTCCATACCATATGATATTTGGAAGGGAACCAATTTTTCCTATCAAATTCGAAATAAATACTCTAAGAACAGCCCAGGAAGTGGGGCTGGATTTGATGGAGGCCCAGATTAGAAGACTCCAACAAATAAATGAATTGGATGAAACACGACTACTTGCTCTGTAGTGCACTACAATTATTCAACAACAATGAGCTAAGTGGCATGAAAACCTCATCAAAATAAGACATTCCAGAAAGGAGATTGGGCACTTCTCTACGACTCTAGATTCCAAGACTTCCTGGGTAAGTTACAAACAAGGTGGCTCGGTCCATACGAAATTCAGGAAGTACACAACAATGGTACCATTACCTTGACTACCATAGATGGATCTGGCTCCACCTTCCGATTCAATGGACACCGGGCATGCCTCTATCATAAACCACTTACAAAATATTATTTCTGCCAGCAGGTACATGAAAATCACACTATCCAAATTTTAGCTACAGGGGGTGATGGCCCCACAGTTTTAAGTTCATGAAAATTTGTTATTCCCTCTTGTAAATATTGTATATATGTCTCCTGCAATTTATATTTTTTTCTCATTGTTGTACATTCCATCTCTTCTTAATGCTCACAGTTGCATTCTTTTTCTCGTATCCTTTCTTTTGTGTTTATTTTTGCTGTTCATACTTTTGAACGGTTGTTGTTCAATCTAATTGAACAATTATTGTTCAATCGAATTGAATAGTCGTTGTTCAATTCAATTGAACGGTTGTGTTTTCATGTGCTCATTTGTTGTTGTTCAAACCTTTGAATGGCTGTTGTTCAATCCAATTTAACAACTGATGTTCAATTCAATTGAATGGTCGTGTTTTTGTGCATTTATTTGTTGTTGTTCAAACCTTTGAATGGTTGTTGTTCAATCCAATTGAATAGTTGTTGTTAAATCAAATTGAATAGTTGATGTTCAATTCAATTGAATAGCCATGTTTTTGTATGTTCATTTGTTGTTGTTAAAACCTATGAACGGATGTTGTTCAATCCAATTGAACAACTGATGTTTCAATTGAATTGAACAGTTTTTTTTCAATTCAATTGAACGGTTGTGTTTTTGTGTGATTTTATTTTTGTTGTTCAATCAATTGAACAGCTTCCGTCCAATCCAATTGAACAGCTGTTGTTCAATCAAATGGAACAGCTGATTTCTTTTCTAAGCATGTTTTTTTTCTTTTCTTACTTGTGATTATCTCTTTTCGAATATACACTTCCCCTTTACACATCCTTGCCATAAAAGCCATTTTTGGAAAATAATTGGCACCTGAAGAGGAGAAAAGAAGTGATATTACTAATATGTTGATTCTTTGAAAATTTGATGGAAATATCTACTCCAGAAGATGACATGGTTTATCTATGAAATTAAGGGATTGATATCTTTTATTCAAACATAATATCACACAATTCATTTCCATAGCCTTATGCTGGTATATCTTTCTACACTCTCAAGTAGTAATTCTCCTTGACATGAGGATATAGGAATAAAGAGTATTAATTTTATTGGCATTATTTTTACTTCTCACACCATCCCTAACTCCTTCTATTAAGGATTTAATGAGCATCCCTCCATGTATAAATAACAAGAAAATATTATGTCTATGTGAAATTTTTTAAGAGATAATAGGGCGTATCATCACGATCCAACCTACCATGATCATAAGGGTTTAACAGGTGACATTCCCACAATGGCCAACACATCAGGGAAGTGACCTTCTCAATAGCTCAAACTGCTTGAAGGACAGGAGGTCTCATCACGAGCTGGCATGATCACTATGTTACAATCCCCGTTAATGGAACTATGACTATCTGGCCACCACACCAACACAATGATCTCTCCATAAAACAAGCAAAATTCCTACTTTTCAAAAAAAAAAAAAATTGTCTATATGCAAATTTTTAAGAGAGAATAGGGGATCTCATCACGAGCAGCCTACCATGATCATAAGCTTTTAACAGATGACATTCCTACAATGGCCAACACACTAGGGTAGTGACCTTCTCGACAGCTCAAACTACTTGAAGGATAGGAGGTCTCATCCCGAGCCGGCCTGATCACTCTGTTACAATCCTAGTGAATGGCACTTTGACTATCTAGCCACCACACCATCATAGTGATCTCTCCATAAAATAAGAAAAATGTCTACTTTTAAATAGATGATTTTGGCTCATTTCCGAGTTAAAATAGCAACCCTATCGAGGCTATGAACGCCTCCTGACAGCAGTGGCTCTGCTTGTGGTATGGAAATATTTTTATAACAATATCTAATTACTTTTATATGCCCTATTTATTATTAATCCATTTCTGAGATAAATGCACTACTTGAATAAGTGTTATCACTACCTACCCGCATAATTTACTATGAATGAATTATCTTTTCATGTTTGAATTAAGGGATGGCAACACCAATCATCATTTGTCACTTATCATGCTTCTATCATGCTACACCATCAAAATAGGACATCCTAACATAATAATTTCTATTCCGCTTTTCTCCCCTTCTTCAATCATTTCCACCTGATGTACAGTTGTGATGATTATCAACTTCTGACCTTTGCCTCATATGCATTCATTATTGTTGCAATATTTCCTCTTCTCTTAAGCTTAAGGCCATGGACGCCCTTCTCCCGATGGAGGGGGTACAAATATCCATAATGAATAAGCATGTGAATTACCCATGCAACTACCTTTAGATACACTGATGGGACTAAAAGATCGGTGCATTTACAATATGAGGTTGCATTTTTTTATATAATATATGTTTAAAAAACACATGCAGTGTTGTGTTTTAACCAACAGGGCTGAAAGAAATGCAGACAGAAGAAGAAACCAATTCAAATAACACATTATCCATGGGGGGGAATTCTCTTTGCAATGAACCCACAACATTCCAAGTCTCAGAATCAACTCGCACCATTCTCCAGCAAGTTGGTTGGATTCCATTTCTACACAGACTACAAGGGTTTAACATAGAGATAGCAATTGAATTCTTGCAAAACCTGCAAGAAGGGCATACCATAGTCAGAGTTATTATATCGGTCTCTGAGGAAATCATCGTTGAGGTCTCCGGACTACCATCAGAAGGAGAGATATGGACTGAAAAACATGTTCTTCTACAAGAAGCAATCTTAGTGTACCAGGACCTAGGAGAACCATTAGAACGAAAAGGAAATGGTATTAACCCTGCGTCCTTGCAGTAGCCCTGGCAAGAATTGGCGGTGTTCATTCAAATATATATCACATGTGACAGACGCCAAGATGTGGTAAAGTCTAGCCAACTTAAACTATTAGCTGTTCTCAAGCGAAAATTTTCAGTTAACTTACCTTTTTTCCTAAATTTTGTATTGCACAATACTATTTTTCCAATTAGAAAATCCAAAAACCCCCAAGAAGTTGTCAGCCACCATGGCTTGATTAAATCAATCATCATTCATGAGCTAGGAAAACATCAGATAACTTGGGACAACTTTGTTAATCCTTCCCTGCCTGCCCCTGAAGAAAACCCTGTTAGACCCTGTTAGAGCAGAGATTGAACTGCCTAGAATAACCATACCCAGGAGAGCAAGAGGGAATAGGACCCATGTTTCGACCACATAACCAGGGAAATACAGACGGTCTGAAAGGCTGCAACTACAGCATGATTTCCAGATGAGGTAGGACCATCTCATACACCACCTTCAAGCCCTAAAAATATGTCCTTACAACACTACGAAGAAGAAACGGCTCATGTACTTGAGCAAATGAGAGCATCTCATGACATTGGAATCCCATCTGAACAATCTGAGGAGTAGAGAAATCTGTTGAACTAGTCAAAAACTGCCAGCAGCTCTGGCCACACTAAAATACTACCCCACCATAATGAATTGCAGGCTTTGAGGGTTTTATTTCCCTCCGATAATAAATGGGTGAGTAGGGAAGACTAGACAGAAGGAATATCTGAATTAGGAAACCATTCAGGAGACATTGTCCCATTAGAACAAAATGCAAGCATTGAGATAGTTCCCCTGATGCCTGAAGGAAATATTATCTCACCCAGTCAGGACGTTAATGCTGAAATAAACTCTTGGACGCATGAAGAAAACACCATTGCTCATAATCTTAGAATTGGAACAACCATTTCTAAAACCGAAGCCACTACTCCTCCTTCCCCTACCAAAACCTTGCTAAAAGAGAAATCAGCTGAGAAGAAGTTAAGTAAAATGAGCAGGAAGTGCAAGAAATTGAGAAAAATGATAAAACACCTGAGGAAACAGTTGGAAGAAGCAAACAAGGCTCGGAAGCCTGAAAAAGAATTGGCTACCATGGGAACCCAAATATATTTTGTTACCCAAATGGTAGATACTGCTGAAATTTCTATACTAATGGATCTAATGGACAATGTTGAAGCATCTATACAGAACAATTTAATAGATAACACTGAAGTTTCTATATAGACTAAGTTAATGAATAAGGTTGAAGCCTATGTACAAACGTAGTTGATACACACTACTGAAGCCTCTGTGCAGACTAATCTAGAACTTACAGAAGATAAAGGGACTCAAACAGAGATGACACCTGCCTACACTCCCCTAGTAGAAAAGGTTTCCGATCAGAAGTTGCGCAATGAATTAATTCACGTCCAACATGAATTGGCCCAGTGCAGAAAGGAAGTAGTACCCTTACAGGAACATCAGGCACTACTAAAGTGATTCAAAGACCTTTCTGCAACTGAGGACGAAACCTTTTCCCAACTCAGGAAAGAAAGGACAAAAGTAAAGAAAGCATAGGATCAAGTGGAACAAGCTAAGAAGAAAACCAGTATGGTTTTCTCTCTTTACTCTGATGTATTGACTTGTAGGAAACTAGCCACTAATTACGCTCTATTATTAGTGGAATGGTATTTACTGTTGAAAATAAAGACAGTCAAGGTAGGGAAGCCCACTACTTTTAAAACCATTGAGGAATTTGTCCAGTTTTGCAATGATCAGGATGAGCAGGTCCAACATCTTTTGTGTGAATTATATTTACACAACTTCTTTCTATAGGAGGATAGGGACAGTAACCCCAGCCCCTTCATATGGGATGTTTAGTTCTAGGCTTTCCTATCTTTTGCCAAGAACCAAACTCAGTGGGCTAAGTCCTACAACACCTTTCAGAAAATAGAGCATGGCCTAGACTTATGGGTCAGAGGGGAACCTACTAAACCCCTGTACCTTTTCACCCAACATAAGAAATTCATGCCTCGGAAAGGAGTGATATCCAAATTGGGACCTATTCATAGGGATATTGTACAGAATGGGCGGACATACTTCCAGGAAATTCTAGAAGAAGCATTGGAAATAGCCAAACAGAGATGGCTAGCCTCTACAAATAATGTGAATAACAGAGAGCCATTTGGCTACAGGAACATCAAAGTTGTTGCTTCCAGGTTCCTTTTGTACAACAACCTAATTTTGAACATGGACCCCACATGGATAGGGTGCAAATACAGATTCTCCATCATCTGGTACCCCCCTAAAGACTATCATCATGATTATGAGTTACCAGAGGGGCACACGAACTCAACATTTGCAAAGATTAAACAAAGACATGGCTTCAGACTTTACAAAGAGGAGGAATACCTTGCATATTATTTAACCCAGCTACACCTCAACCATCTATTTGCATGAGGAACTACAAAAAGGTAAGTAGGGGAGTATGTTGGGCCAAGAAGAAGGTACGTGTCACCCCATCTTTACCATGATTTTTCATGTACTTTTATTTATTTTCCCTTCATCTTAGCAATAAAGTAAAGGAAAATAATTCAAAGGCAAGGTAGAGTGGACTAATGATAAAAGGAGTGTTTAATAACGTAAGAACTGATTTGTCACTGTCTTTATTGACAGGGAAGAAAAATAGCCAAACTGCTGACTGGATGACCAAAAGATAGTCGACAAGGAAGGCAAATGGAATCATAACGACTCCTATGAATCGGCGGAAGATGGAGAGGCATGCCCATGCTTGGAGTACTCAATCAATAGCCATGAAGTAGCAGGGTCCCATAATGAGAAGGATCCATTACTACTTTTGAATTCGCCTTTAAACTATAAAAGGCCGAAGATGAATAAGATGAATATAATTTAATATAATCTTCCTATAATAAACATATTTGGACATAATTGTCAAGTCGTACTAATGTATTGTTCTGCAAATTAATGAAGAATTTGGCGTTTTTGGAATAAACAACCTCTGAATATTCCTTAGCAGTAGGCTTCTAGTGGCTTTGGGCCTAGCCCTGGGGGTTCTTTTGCTACTTCTGTGCTATACGTTTATTTACAGAATTTGTGTTTCCAGCTATTCATTGTGTTTCATAATATATCATTCAATTGGTTAATTGTGAGCATGAGGTGTTATAGCTTCCTTTTTACTAGACTAGTTTACCATTCATGTCCTCTTATCTGAAATCATTGTTTTTACAATTGTTAGATTAGTTTCAGCATGATTGTTGTTCAATTCTTCATATAGTTAACTTTGGATCTTTTCATCATCATTGTGAGTGTTTGGTTGATGTTTAATTCAAAAGGATGTTGTTAGTTGATTAAAAGAGAATTCCATTGCAAAATCTAGAATAATTGATTGTTGTTCAATTTATTAGAATTGTTGTTCAATTCGTTAAGGTTGTTGTTCAATTCATCAAAGCGTGTTGTTAAATTTCAATTCATTCTTTTCAGGCTTGAGTAATTATTTATGCATAGGCTTAGAACAGAGTTAGCTCCCTTGAATATTCAGAAACATTTCATAATTCACTTCCAAGTTGTTTTGATTGAACTTCGAGAATTAGACAATCTTCTTTATGACGATTTAGAGTAGTTAACCTTCGATGTCACTTGCATATGTTTTTCTTACACTCTTGAAATAACAAGATTTTCCCTAGGTTGATAATTAATGAAAATCATTAAGGTTACCTTTAAAAAATCACCTTTATGACCCAATAATAAGCACAAATAGTGGAAAGACACTAAAATCAAGGTTTATTTGTGGGGTCACTATGTAGTCTATGGATGTGCAGTACTATTGTTGTATATATGTTGTGCTTATTGTATATTCAGTGATTGTACCTATGGAGATGTGTAAATATTGTATATGTAGTATTGTGTACATAGGATTTTGTGTGCCTGTTGTGGATATGGTGTTGTGAGTATAGTGCATATGCAGTGCTATGTATATATGGTTCGATGTACGTGTTGGATATGCAGTGTTGTGTAATATTGTATTGTGCGCATGTTGGATATGCAGTGTTGTTTTCATATGGTGTTGTGCGCATGTTGATATGCGGTGTTGTGTATGTATGGTGCTATGTGCATGTTGTATATATGGTGCTATGTACATATGGTGTTGCATGTGTGTTTTTCATATGGTGCTATGTACATATGCTTTTTTGTGCATGATTGTACATGTGTTGTTGTGTACAAGTTGTACATGTGGTGTTGTGTGCAGATGGTGTTGTGTACATGTCGTGCATGTGGCATTGTGTACATATGTTGTCATGTACATGTCGTGCATGTGGTGTTATGCACATGTGGTATTGTGTGCACATTGTACAGGTGGTTCGGTGTACATGTAGCATTGTGTACATGTTTTGTAGGTGGTGTCGTGTACATGTGATGTTGAGCAAACGTTGTGCAAGTAGTATTATGTACGAGTGGTACTGTGTACATTTTGTGCATATGGTACTGGTATACATGTGGTATTGTGTGCATTTCGTACATGATGTGTTGCGGTCACGTAGTACTATGTATGTGCATGGTGTAGTCATGGTATCGTGACATGTGTATTCGTTGTGTTGTACTCTATATATGTATATGTATTGTGTTGTATTGTGCACTAGGTGTAGGTGCATGTGTTTTGTTGTACACCGAATGTATGTGTATGTATTGTGTGGTGTTGTATGTCATGTGTGGGTGTATGCATGTGATGTACAATATGTGTATGTGTACGTGGTTGAAGAGGAGAAAAGGCACTAGGTGCTTGTCAGGTGTGGAAACCGATCTAGTGTGTGTATAAAAGAACAAAGGCAAAATTAAGGACCGATGAAGGATAAGTATCAGTATTTTATTTTAGTCTTGTTATGCATGTGATCTATGATTCTAACTTATGATGGTTACATGTAATTTATGATTATGGTTTATGGTGATTTCATGCGATTCATGATTTTAATTTATGATGGTTTGATTTTGAGCTAACCAGATGTGATATGTTTATACATGATTATTTGATCAAATAACTAGTTTGACTTGTTGTGATGGGAAGTGAATAGAATTGCAAGTCTACCTTATTTATGAGCTACCAATGAGGTATGATGTGAATTTATTTCAATTTGTTTTGAATCTAATGCCAGTTGTCTGCTTGGTACAGGAAGCACAAAAATGTGCAGTTGGATGGTTGAAATTGATTGCGAGCATTATAATAAATAGCAAAAGGAAGTGAAACAGGAAATATTATGTCGGTAAAGAACTTCAGGAGCAGGGCCATTGTGGGACACTGGTACCCAATAGTTTCCATTTATTTCCGTAAGCATGCTATGATCGGTATGAAAACTTTGAGGTAGGTATATGCCTTGGTTATTTTAACTTCTGATGTGAGGAATCCTTGACAAGGGATGGATCTCCCAGGATAGGGGATGCTGAGGAACTTGGAAGGTGAGTAACTGCATGGAAGGGGATGACCATATTACCCGAGGGACTATGTATCAAATAAGGGAAGGTCGGGGATAGATTTTTTTTGGTCATTATCATTTCCAGATGGAATCATATGCACATTGGGAGTGTGCCTTGGAACATTGAGCCGGTAATTGTTAAATGAGAGGAAAATTTGCGCAGGATTATAGCACTGGACATTAGATGCAACTTTGACTTTGGCAGTGGATTTTGGACTTCCTCGAAAGGAGGTTAATCTTGGTATTTCTTTGAGGGTGGAGGTGTGAGCCTTTGGATTCTCTTATTGTTGATACATGCATCATATCCTTTTATTTTTTGGTTGAGAAAATGTGCATATGTGTATATTATTGTAAACATTGTATCGAGATAGATTTATAAGGATCCATAGATCATATGGCTGTATATATGGATGTCATTTTAAATACTACAACGAGTTGTGTTATAAATATCCATAGGCAGTATATTTTATTTTCAGCAGTTTGTTGGTTTGTAGGTGTCATTAAACACTGAGGATGGTGTTCCCCCAAGGGGGAGGGTTCTGTAATAGGCATGGTGAAAACTCCATGTCATAAAAGTTAATAAAGGTAAAATAATAGCCACGGTTGATGGGACACTTATTCCAAGCTGAATGTTGGGAAAAACATCCTAGTGGGTGTTTATTTCAATTTATTATGGATAAAGGAAATTGGAAAAGGCTTTGGAAAGGCATGAGGCATTAATTGGAATTTTATTTATGAAAATAAAGGAAAATGGGAGAAAAGGAAGGTGAAAGGTCACAAGTTTCATGTGAGGAGGAAAAAGAAGGAAAATAATGGAAAAGGAAGAAAATAGAGGCCTCATTGATAAAAAGTATTTTGATGATCAGTGGGCAAGATTTTGATCAAACCTTTTGTCAGTTCAGTTTTGGAGTTCTCTCATTACTCTCTCTCTCTCTCTCTCTCTCTCTCTCTCTCTCTCTCTCTCTCTCTTCGACACTTAGAGTTTTCATGGAGCACTTTGGCATTGAATCAAGAAAGGTAAAGAAGGCAAGAGGAAGGAAGGAGCAAGCAACGAAGAGCAGGATCAAGTAGCTACAACAGGATTCTTTGCAGGTATCGATTTTCATGTGTGATTTCCTTAATAGATTTTCCATGCATGGTATTGCATGTGGTTCTTTGTTGTCATGCCATGGGTTTTTCCAGGTGTGACAGTGTTTTCAACCTAATATTTCCATTTCTGGATAGCTATGGTGTGATGGGGTTCTCATGTTTTGGTTGAGCTATATTTTCGGATGGATTTGAAGTTGAGTGAGGTGGATCTTAAAAAGGAAAACACATGGCCTAGTGATCCCTGAATCGGACTTTGGATTGTGGTAAAGCCACTAGCCTAGTGACCCTTGAACCATACTGTGGGTCACGGTAAATCCAGGTATTTTATGCCTCGTTGGGCATAGGAATCATCAACCGGTTAATGGTTGGATATACAGTAAAGCCTAGAGGTGGTTGCCCTTTATTAAGCCTAAGAATCATTTCCAGTGAATGGCAGGATATACGGTAAATCCAAGAGGGTGGAGTTTTGGTTTAGGGCCTTGTGATCTGGTGTGGATTGCGGTAAATCCTGAGAGACTAGGAGACAGGAAAATCCTCATGGTGTAGGTGGAAAAATTCGGTGGCATTCATGCTTGTTTTATGGCCTAATTATCCAAGATGGATTGTGGTAAAGTCTGGTTTATATTGATGAGGGTGAGGTGGTTTATCCTCGGGATGCCTTGGTTGGTTAATTTGGTTTGAGCCCACATTCATGCTTGGAATATGGCATAGGGGTGATTGGTTGAAGAGATATTTGGCTCATCCAATCTATGGTCAGGTGGAACGTTGGTGTCCCATCTCGGTTTGGCTTTTGCATTCATTAATAAGAGGTACTTTCCTTGACATATTATATGTAAATGTATTGGTTTATATGTGGATTCTATGATTGATGTATCCTTGATATTTCTATTGTTATTATGATGGTTATAAGAACATTATGACAATGATGATGTATGGCTCTCCTACTGTTTTGATTTGTAAATGAATGAAAAATGTATCTATGACATAATAGATGATAATGCGATTAATAATGTAAAGGAACAATGCTTCTGAGATATTCTCTGATAAGTATGAGACCCATATGCTATGATATATTGTTTAAACCTTTAGATTACATATTTGTGGCATGTTTGATGAAATGTTTGTCATGGCTAGTAGGGGTCCAGTCTAGACCTTGTTAATTTTTTGCAAACTATCATTGTTCTGCTGTTATAATTAATTTCTAAACTTGTCATTAAGTTCTAGGCAGTAAATTGGGCTCTGGGCCTAGAAAAGTAGCTCAAATCTCAGGGATGGTGGCACATTTCTGAGGAAAAAATTCCTTGGACACATGCATACCCATGTCTTGGGAGCATCCTGAGCATCCCATACACACCCTTTTCCATATCAAGGGAGCATTCAGGGGTTTCATGATCTAAAATCCAAGTGGGACCCAGGGGTTGGTTACCTAAGTGGTTGGGATGGCTCCTGGGAGTTTTGTTTTTGAGGTGGAAGGTTTTTTTGATGTGTTTCTATCGCTTCCACTTCTTTAAGGTCACCTAGAAGGTTGAATCAGATCATAGTAGCCTCGTGTCACATGTTTTCCCCGATTGGCTCGTTACTTGGGTAGATGTGGGAGGAGGGTGTTACTGTAAACATGTGACAAAGAGTTACTATGATATTATTAAACCTCCCAGATCACCCTAAGGAAGTGGAACCGAAACTACACAAGGAAAAAAACCATCTACACATGCTACAAGACACCTAGGAGCCATCCCAAACTTCTAGGAGGCCATCCCTTGCAACAAACTAAGATTTCCATGCATCAACCCCCCATTCACTCCCTTGATATGGGCAAGAGTGCGATTGGGACCCTCCAGTCGCATGCACAACATGGCATGCATGCGACTAGGGACTTTTCCCGATAGTTTTGAGTCTGCAACCCCAATTTCTGTGTAACTTTTTCAGGCCCAGATCCTAGGTCATTTCCCAAAACACCGTGATACTTTCAGAAATGAAATATAATAGAGGAATAATGACGTAAATGCAAACACTTGAACAAATACTTGACTGGACCCCTACTAGCCATGACATGCATTTCGTCAAACATGTCACAAATATGTGATCTACAGGTTTAAATAACATATCTAAGCATATGGGTCTCATACTTATCTGAGAATCACTAAGAAGCATTATTTCCTCATCACATTAACTGCATTATCATCTATTTGGGCATAGATACATATGTTCATTCATTTATAAATCAAAACATGATGATAGTCATGCATCATCATTATCATAAAACACGTTCATAACTAGCGTATAAACAATATAAATGAGAATCACATAACAATCATATAAGACACATAATAACAAGCATATTTACCCATTAATACAAGAGGAAAAGAGCTCTTATTTCCATAAGAAAAATGCAACCAAGTCTGTGACTTCCACTTTCCACTTGACCATAGACATGGCTAAGCCAAATATCTCTTCAGCTAGTCACCCCCATGCCATATTCCAAGCATGAATGTGGGATCTCATAAAAATCATAAATCAAAACCAAAACAGAACTTTTAGAGACCAAACCACCTCAAACCACAACTAGAGATTCCACCTCACAGTCGTACATCACAACCATCACCGGATTGGTCTCCACCTAAGTTGTCTAGGGCTCCAAAAAAAATTTCCAACCAAGGATCCGGGACTAGTAAATCAACCCACAGTTGTTGTCAGGTTCCAGAGCATTTTTCCACCCAAGGCTCCAGGATTAGTAACTCAACCCACCAAGGGCTCTAGATCATTTTTCCAATAAAGGCTCCAAGACTAGTAACTCAACCCAAGTTGTTACAGGGCTCCAGATCATTTTTCCAACCAAGGATATAGGAACTAATAACTCAATCCACGGCCAAAATAACATGAGAACCAACAAGAAAACAAAGTAATGAAATGAACCCACAACACCATGGTTATCTAGGAAATGGAAAGGCTAGGAAAATTCACTATCAATCTAGGAAATCCTCCATGCCAATGACATATAATAACCAAGAAACCACTTGCATATGCCATGCATGCAAAAACTAGTGAGGAAAACATACATGCAACTCAGTACGTGCAAACAAAACCCGATGTAGTTGTTGATCCTGATATCCTCTTGCGATTTCTTGCCCTTCCTTGCATTTTTGCTCCAAAATATCCAAGTATGCCACACTCTCCAAGAGTGCTCCAAGGAAACTCTAAGTATCCAAGAGTATGAGAGAGAGACAAAATAATGAGAGCTTCAAAACTACAATGAGAAAAATCCATGAACTGATCCTCATAAGCCTTTTTATTAATGACGTCTTTGTTTTCCTCATTTTTTATTATTTTCCTTCATATTCCTCCTCACATGAAACCTATGACCTTTCACCTCCATTTTCTCCTATTTTCCATTATTTTCATAAATAAATTCCCATAAATGTCACTTTTCATTTCCATATCCTTATCGCCTTTGCTAATTTCCATATCCATAATAAACCATATGAACACCCACACTAGAATTTTTTTCCAAACATTCAACTTGGAATAAGTGTCCCATGACCTTGGTTATTATTTTTCCTTTATTAACTTTTTTTACATGGAATTTTCACCAGGGTTGTTACAGAACCCTCCCCCTTGGGGGAACATCGTCCTCGGTGTTCAACAACACCTACAACCAACTAGACTGATTTAAGAAAAACATACTGCCCATGGATCTTTATAACTTAGCTCATTGCAGTATTTACAATGATCAACCTATTGAGAAGCAAACCAACATGACAACATGAAAAATATAACATCATAATTATATGACAACCATACCGCTCATTGGAGCTTTATAACATATTTCATGGTGGTATTTACATCCATATACATATATACATATATCAAAACATCATACCAACATATACCGAAACATCATACAACATATACCAAAACATTTTCTCAACCAATGAATAAGGAAGGATTCATAGCGCACATATGATCCACCATCTCCCATGCAGCTTAATCAGGACCAAAGTGCTTCCATTGCACTTTAACCTGCTCAATTTCTCGATTCTAGAGCATAAGTGTATTTCTCTACAAAATTCACTGAGTTTCTGGATGGAATTCTCCTTCTGGATCCACCTGCAATACAAACCATGCAATCACATCATCAACATCTTTAACATACTTCTTAAGCAATGACACATGGAAAAAATCATGGACTTTCACTGTTGGAGGCAGTGCTAGTCGATAGGCTACTAGACCAATCCTCTCAAGGATATTTAAAGTTCCACAATACCAAGGCTAAATATTGGCACATGATCCAATCCTCAAGGAGCTCTTATTGGGCTTGATGCACAAGTACACCTATTCCCAAGCCTTAAACTCCTTAAACAATTTGTTCTAATTTTCATAGCTCTTATTCCTATCCTATGTTACTTTCATATTCTTCTTGATTACCTGCATTTCCTGTTCCATCTCTACCATCATGTCTAGTCCAATCAACACCCTATTAACTGGATCACTCCAACTGATGGGATTATTGTAACTACGCCCATACAATGCCTCAAACAGACTCATCCTGAATTATTCTTGATACCCATTGTTGTAAACGAACTCTACTAGTGGAATATACTCTTCCCACTTTCACTACTCATGCATCACATACATCCTCAACATGTCCTCCAATATCATGTTGACCCTCTTTTTCAATCCATATGTCTTCGGATGATAAGTTGTACTGAAGGCAAAATTTGTGCCCAAACTTGCAAATAATTCCTTCCAAAACTTGGAAGTGAACTTTGCCTCCTTGTCTGATACAATCTTCCGCAGAACACCATGCAATCTGACCAGATCCCTAATAAATACATGTGCTGCATCATTCACTGAGTATGTAGACTTCATTGGAATGAAGTGTGCTACCTTCGTCAACCTGTCCACCACAACCATGATGGAATCATGTTGTCTAGATGCCCTCAGTAAACCTGTGATAAAGTCCATATAAATGACCTCCCATTTACACTCTGGAATCATAATCAGTTGTAGTATTCCACTTGGATGTTTACACTATGCCTTGACCTGTTGACAATCCAAACACACAGCCACAAACTCCGCTACATATTTCTTCAAATTCGGACAATAGTAAAACTTATTTACTGCATTCAATATATTTTGATATCCAAGGTGACCTAAATATGGTTTCGCGTGAAACTACCTCAATATCACCTTCTTTATCTCACTATTGTCTGGAACATATATCCTACCTCTTAACCAGACCAAGAAATCTACTATGAGATGATAGTCCACATCCTATGCCCCTACACCTATACCTGTACCCGTACATGTACATGTACCTATACCCTATTGCATTATGTCCCTAAGCTCCATATACCTGACATCCTGCTAACCTTCCTGCAAGATCCTATCATGTAGATTCGTCCCATAGGAACTCATAACTGCTATATGATTCACAATTATCCGCCTTCCAAGAGCATCTGCAATTCTATTCTCTTTACCTTTCATATACTTGATCTCAAATTCAAACTCACTAATCATGGCCAGCCATCTAGCTTGCCTTGCATTCGTATTCGACTGGTGAATAAATATCTCAACCATTGTGATCACTCATCAGTATAAATCTCTTTCCAAGAAGATAGTGCCTACACATCTTCAATGCGTGAATTATCTCTACCAACTCAAGATCATGTGTTAGATAATTCTACTCATGCTAATTTATTTTTCGTGACCCATAACATACCACTTGTCCTTCCTGCATAAGGACTCCACCAATCCCTCTCTTGTAAGAATTTGTACATGTCTGGATTGATGATCTTTAACACTGGAGCATGTGTCAACAACTGATTTAACTGCTCAAAATTGGCTCCTCATTCCTTTTTCCATTCAAACTTCTTACATTTCCTTTGCAATGATGTGATAAGATAAGAAATTTGTGAGAAATACCTGATGAACCTCCTGTAATAACCTGCTAACCCCATGAATGATCTTACCTCAATCACATTCCTAGAAGCTTCCCACTCCATCATAACTCTTATATTATTTTGTGGATCCACTTTATGCCCTCCTTGGAGACAACATGTCCCAATTAATGTACCTTTGTCTGAAATAATTTCACTTGCTAAGCTTAGCATACAATTGATGCTCTCTTAGCAATCTCAACAATGCTGCTAAAATGTTCAGCATGCTCTTCTTCATTTTTAGAATATACTAGTATATCATCAATGAACACAATATCAAAATTTTCCAAATAAGGATGCAACACATTGTTGATCAAGCACGTAAATGTAGCTGGATCATTATTCAAACCGAAAGGAAATACAACAAAATCATAATTCTCATACCTGGTCTAGAAATTTTTCTTGTAAATATCCTCTCCCTTGATGCGTACCTAGTGATATCCGGATCTCAAATCAATATTTGATAACATTTTTTCTCCCTTTAGCTGATAAAATAAGTCATCAATCCTCAGTAATGGATACCTGTTCTTGATGGTCACTTTTTTAACATATATGTAATCAATGCATAACCTAAGAGTACCATCTTTCTTCTTCACAAACAATACCATTGCACCCCAAGGTGATACAGTTGGCCTAATGTATCCCTTCTCCAACATTTACTTCAACTCCAACTTCAACTCTACCAACTCCAGGGTGCTCATCATGTAAGGTGCTTTAGATGTTGGCGTTACCCCTGGCATCAACTCAATAAAAAATTCTACTTCTCTGTGACGTGGCAACTCTAAAATATATGCGGGAAATACATCTTGAAACTGTTGTAGAACTTGGTACCTTCTCAAAACATCTACATCCTCAACTTCCTTACCTTTGTTACTATAAATGTGCACTGTAAATAACACACACCCTTTCTTGCAACTGCGCTTGACCTGCATAGTTGTAAACAATCCACCTTGGTCCTATGAATATAGAGCTAGTCCATTCCCAAAAGTGAATTTACGACCCCAACGGTAATACATTCAGATGTGATGAGATAGGAAACCATTCAAGTAAAATGCACAAGCTCTTACCTAATGATGAACTTGCTTCTTGGTACTTGTATCCAACTGCACTAACCAAGACTCTGCATGCACTTATTTATTCAAACCACACTTATCCACCAGTTCAAGATTAATTAGATACATGGTCAATAAAAATAGAAACAACTTGATAAAAAATCTTGCCATCCATCTCGATAATAGATGCCTAGTGATCTGCTTGCCTATTATCTAGCACTTCATAGATCCTTGGAATACTTTGTCCAACATATCCCACTGTTTGTGCCTCCTGCGCATTGTAGATCTGTGGTGTTCCACCCTAATGTTGTGGACAATCTCTCCTACGATGATCAACTCCACAAGTCCAACACTACACGAGCTCCCTATTTTCACTCTTATTTTTCTCCTCGTATCGAAGTACTTATCCTATGCCAGATGTATTTAACTTCTTAGGTGGTGCAACATTATTTTTGTTACTTGTATCCTGAGGTATTTCTTGCTTCTTGTACCATTTTAATTTATTATTATCATTACCTTTCTATTCTTACTTAGTCTCAAATCTTCACTTCGATTGCTCATAACAATGCTTTAGTTTCCATATGGCCTCCTCCAATGATCTAGGCTCTTCAAACTCAATCCTATATTTAAATTATATTAGCAACCCACAAATGAATCTCTAAATCCTAGCCTTCTCCTCCTTGAGGTAAGGAACGTACCTCAACAACTCTAGAAATATGTTGGTGTACTCCTCATCAGTCATAGATCCTATCTTTAGCTCATAAAATTCCTTTTCCATACCATCATAGTATCTCTCTGATAGATACTTATTTCAAAATAATCTCTCGAATTCGCTCCAAGTAAATTCCTCCTCATAAGTATCTCTGATATTCTTCACATATTCCCACCAAATATCTGATTTAAATTGAAGGTTGAATGTAGTATCTGGCTTTCATTTTTTCTGAGTAATCATGCAACCTGAAGAGCTTCCTCATACCAAGAAAACATGCCTTTGCATCCTGTGATTTCTTCATCTCTACATCAAATGTAGGTGGTTTTTCTTTCTTAAACTCATCCAGAAAATATCCCATATCACTCCTCCTGTAAGGATGATAATGATGATGATCATAATGCCTCTCAAAACCATAACTATAATAGTACAGTGTCTGTCACCTCTCTTATCCGAAGTGTCCAAGAACCTGGCATCTCTAATTGTGCCGTCTCTACCCAACATGTGACCACTAGAATACCTACTTCCATATGCCCCATTATTCCCATCCTCTTGTCCATAGTTGATCTGAAATGGTCCTAGTCGCTACAACTTTGACAAACTCTGAAGGATTACTGCATTAACCTCTGCTTGTTTTTCCTATCCCTGTATGATTTTTTCATTAGCTTCTTTACAACTCCTTATTTCTTCCTTCAAAATTCTCAGGGTGTCTGCTAAGTCAGAAGAGTGCCCAACACCATGTTGTTCATCTGATTCATAAGGAGAATATTTGTAGTCTACCATCTTGCTAGTCATTTTTTTATTTCTTCTTGCAAGACATCTCATGTTAGCTAAACCAAATCACAATAAACCAACATACATTATCATAATTCGGGGAGGATATATCATCTGCAAGATCAACCAATCAACATAATACATGTATAGACATAATCATAACAACATATAGACATATAACACATAATTTTATCAACACATGGACCCCATTATAGCTAGATTCCAGTCCTCAATTCATGACTATATCAACCACACATACCATGACCTCATGCATGAAAAAAACAACCATACCAATGTACGGTTGACAACATGTAAGCACTTGACATGTATAAGCAACACATAACCAATCATACATTCACGAAAACACATTTCACAACAACATCAATTTTCCCATGGTGACATCACTACAACCATGACCAACACTATATGGATGCAACCAATGGCATATACCACAAGCATAAGAAACACATATGCAACCTACATGAACGCATGACCAACACACCACCCATCCAGTCTGAGGGGTGAACCATGCTCTAATACCACTCTATAACACCCTCCTCTCACATCTACTCAAGTAACAGGCCAACCAGGGTAAACATGTGACGAAAATTTACTATGATCTCATCCAACCACCCAGGTCACCTTAAGGAAGTGGAACCAACACTAAACAACAACACATACCTTCTACACATGCTACATGACACCCAAGATCCATCCCAACCTTCCAAGAGGCCAACCCTTGCAACAAACTTAGATTTTCATGATTCAATCCCCCAATCTCTCCCTTGACATGGGCAAGAGTGCGATTGGGACCCTTCAATTGCACGCACAACATGGAATGTATGCAACTGAGACTTTTCCTAGTAGTTCTGAGCCTGCGACCCTGATTTTATGCCAATTTTTCAAGCCCAAATCCCAATTCACTTCCCAAAACACCATGACACTTTCAGAAATGAAATATAATAGTGGAATAATGATGTAAATGCAAACACTTGAACAAGGACTTGATTGGACCCCTACTATCCATGACATGTATTTTTTCAAACATGTCACAAATATGTAATATGTAGGTTTAAATAACATATCTAAGCATAGGGGTCTCATACTTATCTGAGAATCGCTAAGAAGAATTGTTGACTAATCATATTAACTACATTATCATCTATTTGGGTATAGATAAATTTTCCATTCATTTACAAATCAAAACATGATGAGAGCCATACATCATCACTATCATAAAAATATTTTCATAACCAGTGTATAAATAACATAAATGACAACCACATAACAGTAATATAAACCACATAATAACAAGCATATTTACCCATCAATACAAGAGGAAAAGAACTATTATTTCCATAAGTGAAATGCAACCAAGTCTGGGACTTCCACATTCCACCCGACCATAGACATGGCTGAGTCAAATCTCTCTTTAGCAAGTCACCCCCATTCCATATTCCAAGAATTAATGTGGGATCTCATAAAAATCATCAATAAAAACCAAACCAGGGCTTCCAAAGGCCAAACCACCTCAACCCACAACCAGTGATTCCACCTCACGGTCGGACATCACAACCATCACCAGATTGGTCTCCACCCAAGATGTCGATGGCTCCAATGTGTTTGTTCCAGCCAAGGCTCCACGACTAGTAACTCAACCCACAACTACTACCAGGCTCTAGAGAGTTTTTCCAACCAACACTCCAGGACTAGTAACTCAACCCACAAAGGGCTCCAAAGTGTTTTTCCAACCAAGGCTCCAATACTAGTAACTCAACTCAAGTTTTTACAAGGCTCCAGAGCGTTTTTCCAACCAAGGCTCCAGGAACTAATAACTCAACCCAAAACCAAAAGCACATGAGAACCAACTAGAAAAAACAAGCAATGAAATGAACCCACAACACCATGGCTATCCAGGAAATGGAAAGGCTAGGAAAATCCACTATTAATCCATGAAATCCTCCATGCCAATGATAGATCATGACCAAGAAACCACATGCATATGCCATGGATGCCAAAATTAGTGAGGAAAACATATATGCAACTATGTGCCTGCAAACAGAATATCTTGTAGTTTTTTATCCCGATGCCCTCTTGTGCTTTCCTACCCTTCCTTTGCCTTATTTCCCCAAAATCTCCAAGTATTCCACACTTTCCAATAGTGCTCCAAGAAAACTCTAAGTATCCAAGAGTATGAGAGAGAGAGAGAGAGAGAGAACAATGAGAGCTCCAAAATTGCATTGACCAAAATCCATGAACTGATCCTCAGAAGCCTTTTTATTAATGAGGCCTACATTTTCTTCATTTTCCATTATTTTCCTTCATTTTTCATTATTTTCCTTCATTTTCCTCCTCACATGCAACATGTGACCTTTCACCTCCCTTTTTTCCTATTTTCCATTATTTTCATAAATAAATGCCACTTTTCCTTTCCAAAGCCTTAGCCATTTCCTTTGCCAATTTACATAGCCATAATCAACCATATGAACACCTACAGTGGGATCTTTTTCCCAACATTCAGCTTGGAATACGTGTCCCATAACCTTGGTTATTATTTTTCCTTTATTAACTTTTATTACATGGAATTTTCACCAAGGTTGTGACAAGGGATCAGAAAATTCTTGAGTAATTTATTTTAACTAGGCACAAAAATATCTGAGAAAGGGGAAGTACCAAGGAATTGTTGGATTAGAGAAGGACTCTCTTTGTTTTGTGCAAGCACATTGTGACAACACTTTAAATGATAACATGTTGTTGCTCAATAGGTTGAAAGGTAGAATACTAATTTATGTTATGAAGGAGATTTTCCTTCATGACTTTATTCTGTAATGAACCTTGTTAATACCTAAGTGAGTCTTCCCCTTGAGGCATCATATCTAACTTCAAGGTGGTTATATGTAAGAAAACCACAACTTATTTGAGCATTTGGTTGGGTGGATAATGTCTCTCCATTATTCAGTTTCCAACAAAGCTTAAGTGACTCATATAATTGTAATTATTTCTCTCTAATGAAATGGCAATTGTTGTTCATAGTTTCATTAATGTTGCTATGCTACACTACTAAGTATGTTTGTAATGATTAGTTGGAACAATTTCTAATATTTCTTGGTTACTTGATGTTGTTTCTCAAATGAATGAATTATGTATACAAAGGTATTCATTAAAGTATGTTACCTATGATATTTTTTAGATGTATGGTTTTCATTTTAGAAACTATAAGTTGAATTAAGCTCTAAGGATACTCATGAATCTATTAATGTGGATGGTCTCTAATATAGAAGTTGAATTGAGCTCCAAGGATTTTTATATATCTATTAATATGAATGGTCTCTAGATAAGTGTGATTATTTATTTACAATGAAATGATACTTATTCTTCATAGTTTCACAATTGTTCCTATGTTGGTTTACACAGTATATTTGTAATGATGAGTCAGAAAAATGTTGTGCTTGGCTACTAGGTTTTGTTTCTCATATAAATAAATTATGTATATAGAAGTATTCATTAAAGTATGTTACTTATGATAGTTGTGAGATGCATGGTTTTATTTTATAAACTAAAAGTTGAAATGAGCTCTAATGTTTCTCATGTATTTGTTAATGGGAATGACCTATGATTTGCCAACTATGAGGCTGGACAAATATGTTGTATCCCTGTTGGCAACGAGAATGCTTGGAGGCTTTCCTTGATAGGAAAATTTGGAAGGTTATAGCAAATTCCCTAGTTTGGACAACTTTGGAATTCTACTCTAACTTTTCATGAGCCTTTAGTTTTCATAATATATTGTATCTAAATTGTTTTGTTGGAAATAGGCCACGGGGGCCTTGTTTCCTTAAGAGATAAGCTAGAATGATGGACTTTTTATTTGTAATTGTTTGGTGGTGAAGTGAAAATTTTACATCCCTAAAAGTGTGAGAAGAACATCGTTTAATTGGGTGAAGTTGTGGATTTGGCTATCAAACATCTCTTTGACTTATTTTGAGAATATTGTTAGTTTGGGTAATGAATTAGATGCCTTTAGATGTTTTTTAGGATTTATGTACCTTCATAAGTCTTTTGGGCAAGTTTTTTGTGTGCGCGCATATTGTATCTAAATTGTTTTGTTGGAAATAGGTCATGGGGACCTTGTTTCCTCAAGACATAAGCTAGAATGATGGTATTTGTATTTTTAATTGTTTGGTGGTGAAGTGCAAATTTTACATCCCTAAAAGGGTGAGAAGAACCTCATTTAATTGGGTGAAGTTGTGGATTTGGCTATCAAACATATCTTTGACTTATTTTGAGCAGAATATGAGTTTGGGTAATGAATTAGATGCCTTTAGATGTTTTTTAGGATTTATGTACCTACATAAGTATTTTAGGAAAGTTTTTTCCCTATCGAAATTAGAATTTAGTTCCTAAAGTAGGCTGGAAAATTCTCCTAAAAAGGTTGTAATGCTTGGAATTTCAGGGCTTGAAGTTTTAGCCTTAGTGATTTGAATATGGCCAAACTAGTTTTGTTGTGCTAGCTTCCTCATCAGTATAAAATAAAAGTGTGCTTAAGGATTGTGTCAAATAGCAAGTTTATGAGAGGGTTTATGTGTCAAATTTGTGTGTATTTTATGAGAAATTAATGAAGTAAATTAGCTTTAAAAACACATAAACATCAAAATAAATTGTAGGAAATAATCACCACACAACACACATTACACAATGGTGACGAAGGAGTTTACCCCTCCTGGGCTACATCTCCTTGGACCAGCTTCAATGGCTTGGCCCCTTTGATTATTTTATAAAATGATTGAGTACAACCATTTCATGATCTCTAATGGCTCTCAAACCTACTCCAATGGCTCTGGGACACCCCCAATACCCCTTTTTTGGTTCTAACTAAGTCGAATTCTGACTCTCTGGGCAAAAATTATGCCTCTTTCAGTGAACCTTGGCTTGGGCCTCTATATTAGCTCAAAATGGAAAAAAAGTGTTGTTTAAAATCCTCTACGGCTCCTGAAACCTACTCCAAACTACTCATAATGTCCAAATATGCTAGGATAGACTCTTTCTAAGCCCAATTTGGCCGAAATTTTCTCAATTTATGGCTCATTCAATTTTTCCTAGGAAAACTCCACTAAAATTGGAGAGAACTCCAGTTAACTCCGACAAATTTGGAGTTCTGCCAAAAATGGCAGATTCTGCCAACTTCGTTGCCAATATAAGACTATTTTAATTAAATATAAGTAGAGTTAAACTGATGGTTAGGCGTTAAATGCATGCTTAAAAAAATCTGCATTAAGTTATGGATTAGTGCATTAAATGTGATTAGGGTTAACAAATGGTGGTTATGGTTTAATAAAATGTGTTTAATGTTTTAACTCCACGTTAACAATGGAGCTCCCACCGTGATCATAGCATATGGTCGTGTGGAATGTGTGTTGGGTTTGGCCCCCATTTCCTTCAGCCATAAACCATAGTTGAAAACAAATATGATTCGAATGTATGTATTGTAAAAACCAATATGCAGCATAGATAATAAAGCTTGGCGCTAGTGGAGGGGAGCTCGCGGGGTTGAACCCTGGCGCCTCCATAAAATTTTATTTGACCATAAAATGTCCCATTTTTACCTTTGGGAGGGGGCACAAGGTGGTCTTTGGGCTTGCCACGTGTCATGACCTCATTGGTCTGACCCAAACCAACCATAATTTGACATGTAGCCCAGAAATTCAGGCCAACCACAAACTAACACTTGTTAGTTCCTCATTTGACCAACTGGAGGAATATTCTGGGAACATTCTAAGGAATATTCCTTGGAATATTCTATTTGCTAACTGGGTTGCCCAGTCATCATCCTATCATTTCTGCACAAATTTTAGATGTTTGTAAAAACAAACAACCGGCTCTAACTTTCACATACGGAGTCGGTTTCGATGAAACGAAGTGCGTCAGAATTAGGGTGACAAGGCCTATCCATTCGTTTAGGTCCCACTCCATTCCAATAAATTCGCTTTTTGATCACTTTAATTTGAAGATTTTTTGACCCAATGTATATTATCCGACATGAAGAGTTTAATATTCTTCGCCTTTCCAAGTTTTATTGACTTGATTCTACTTGGAAAAATCTTCATGAAAACCAATTTGGTTCCTTGACATGCCTACTCTATCAAATGGCTTGGTACTTCAACCAATGTCCTCCTTTCGTTGTTGACCCTTGTTGGCTACTTGGTGACTAATGAAAAACATATCACTGTAGCAAAGCAATCTCTCTGTGCTTGGAAAGCTTTACTGATGGCCTTCCCACTAAGAATCTTGTTCCTCCTTTGCATAAGCATGCATTTGATGCAAGCGTATCCTTGGAAACTCTTTTCCAATTTAAGCCCATCTGAGTAAACTACAACAATGAATTCAAATATCAGTAATCACTAGAAATTAAATGACAATTCTTTTACCTCCACGGTACCAAATTCTACATCTGGAAGAATGTCTTTTCCATTGTTGAGAATATGGAGGGCTGGAGATTAATTCAAATTCTCTTTTTGATAATTAATTGTGAGCTTACCTGAGTTACTTATGTATTTTCTTCTTTGGCTTATTTAATCTTTCATCAAGTCAATTATCAAAATACACAAGACACGGAAATTAGGCTCCTAGCTGAGACAGGGAAAAACCTCTCCCTCTTGGAGAGGAAAACCTACGAAAAATTCTTCTTATAGGTTTCATATGACAAGTACCATGACCTAGAATTAGACCCTTAACATATTTATGCATCCAAGACCTTGTCCTTTACTTCTTTGATGTCCTTCAATGTTGATTCTTCTTCTCTTCACCAAGTTGCATTGTTCACTAGTACTTCCTTTGAACCTTCAATTGAATATTCAGTTTCTTGAGATAATATAGGTTGTAATGAGGAAATTAAATCACAGATTTACTTTCCTACTTTCTTCTATTTTCCAACTACTTATTCTCTTTTTAGACCACTGTTTCAACCATACATTAACTGAATATTTATTTTACACTAGGATGGATCTGCACTTCAGGATGATCTTATGTTCATGCACTTGGACAGATCCGCACTTCAAGAATATGATGTAGCTTCAGGATGATCTGCACTGCACCTCATCCAAAATCCGCATTGCACCTAATTCAAACGTCGCACTTCATCTCATTCAAACTCTCCATTGCACCTCATCAAAATCATCACTGCACCTCATTCAAAATCCGCACTGCACTTCATCAAAATCCGCACTACAACCCATCCAAAAATCAGCACTGCATTTTTTCACAGGTGACCGAAATTATATCTTTTTTGTGAAGGCTACAGGGATATATATATAGTTTTTTTCCCTTGTATATAAGCTTACCTTACTAGGTGAATAGGTGTGACTATTTGGGATATGACGTGACTGTTTATGAGGCCAACTTCTCTAGCTGTTTGAAGGCCAAATGACACATTATTTAGGTTTTTCTATCAGCGTTGTATGAGGGCTGAATAATAGCCATTCTTCCACAGTTATTGGACTAGGTCTTGGAGCATTCCATGACTACTAGGTTCTTCATATACATGACATTAAATACATTTATAAACCGTAGATAAACCCTAAATATACATCAAGAAGAATTCTATCAACCTAAGATAAAATCTTTCTCATGAAAACCATGAAGCAAGTCCAACAAATATGCATTTTATTATCTTTGACTTCTTCTTTACATAAAATACATAATTACATAGTCAATATGAAGACCGACCTAGTTACACTTTTCAACATCCATCTCTTTTACTTCTTGGCATCATGCATCATATGGTCTACAAAAGGGTTGATGTTTTGGCTGCAATATTTTGTCATCTTGTCCCTCTTTCCACTTCTTGATTCCAACATCCTCCAATACTGACATGTTTCTCATGCCATGTGGTGAGCCCTGGTATTGCACCAAGAGTGTTGCAACTCCTAGGGGACGCCTTACTTTACTTTATCAACCAGGGGTTCATACAAACTTGGAGGTGACAGTGTTATATACATAGCAGATGCAATCTATTCATGTCATCCTCTTCTGATTTACGAAAGGGTGCTATTTTTTTAAACTATGATAAGAATCATAAAGTAAATTTCTAGAAGGAAATGATAGAAAGGAAACTAAACTAAATTTCTGAAAATAAATGACAAGAATGAAACTAATTTAATTTGCAAAAAAAAAATGACAGAAAGGAAACTAATTTAACTTGCTGAAAATGGATGGCAGAAAGGAAACTAATTCTAAACCACACTTAACTTGGCCAAATGGCTAAATGCACTCTATTTATCCTATGGTCTATCTACCATGCTTCTACCCATGCAACTAAGCTATCCATGACTTAATCCTAATTGAAAAAGTGTTGATTTTGCAACTTGGAGGAAAGAAAGGGGCTAAAGAGGCTAATGGAGGGCTTAAAACATGAAACAGGGCTTAGGAGTGGAAAGTGGGGGTTTAATCCTTATAAAACTTTATGATATGGCACCAAGATGAATTTGGAGCGAAATAATTGAAATATGCGATGGCGGAGTTATGATTGGCAAATAGAAGTGCAATATGCGATCTGCGATATCGCAATCACAATATCGCAATTTTGGAGCGGTGAAGGTTAACAAGAACGAACTAAAAAGTGTGGTTTGCAATTTGCGGTGCAGTAGATGACGGAGCGTGATCACAATATCGTAATCAGCAGATCGAAGCGATAAGTGTTGACGAAAAAGGGAAAGAGTTGCAATGGGGAAAAATTTGCGAAATGTGATTGCGAAGAGGTTGCGAAGTTCGAAATGAAAAAATTTGCGAAGTGCGGTTGCGAAAAGGTTGCAAACTTTGTGAAGTGCGAGATGTGATGGGTGACGTGGCAGTGGAGTACGGTAAGAATATTGCAATCGGGGCATGGAAGCATAAATTATTAACGGAAACCGATAAAAGATGTGAATTGTAATTGTGATAGGGAATTTCGGTAAGTCTTTTAGAAGAAAAGGGATCGATTTCTAATGTTTTTTAAATATTTTCATTAAAAAGGTAAAGGTGAGGTGAAAATGGAAAATCATTGAAATGTTGAAGAATGGAGAAGGAAAGGGAAGGGGTTCTGCGATGTCCGAGATGTGATAATCTGGAAATTCCAAGGTAAAAGAGCACATGCAAAACTTTAATGGTTTCTAGGAATAAAAAGGGTGTGGTAGCTAAAAGGAAGAGGAAAGAAGGATGGAAATGGAGAGTAACAGAGGTGTTTGGAAGCATAACACAGAGATGGAAAATGAGGCGGTGATGTGCCACTCGAGCTACTCTGGGGCTTTAAAATTACGTCCTGCGAGCAACCCTGCTAATTTATGCATGAAATACATATGAAATGCATGATAAAAACAATGGAAAGAAAGACCAAAACTAGTACTGCAACTCTACCCTAAACTCAAACAGAAAGCAATTTTTGGCCTGTGGGATGGTCTACCCTACTCGAACTCTATTGGCAGAGATGAGAGGGGAAGACGACCTCATAGTTTTATAGAGTTTATCAACTATTCTACATCGCAGATAAGCAGATTAAATCTACAAAAACGAACTATAATAGCAATGAAAATATTAGAAATAAAACAAGCTAAATCACAAAAAGGAAACAATGACAACGGCAAAGAAGTTGAGGCACATGGGTTGGGCCCTAACCCACAAGCCCATCTCTCTGGAACTAAATCAGTAAAATGGAGTATGTATGCTCATTTTAGGATTAGAATAGCCTCGTTACATTTCTAAAAGTTTTATCACTGAGTACAATAATAAAAATCTTAATAGCTTGCAACAAAATTTCTTAATGGAATCGAATCCCCTAGAATGGAGTGGAAATCGACCCTAATTAGCTCTTGATTAGCTTTATTTATCCTCACAGGCAACTACCAACATCTCCCTAAAAAATGGGTAATGAGTCCACTTGACTCCAAGTGAAGTATGGCTTGAGTGCACTTGGTCTTGAGTTGCTTGGCTACCTCTGGAACTCGAATTGTTGGAAAGAATCCTTGGGATCCTTTGGCTACCTTTGAGAGTTAAGGAGGGTGTAAAAGCCTCCTATAATTTTTCCAAGGTTTCTCCATAATTTCCTGACATTGTGCTCATTTATTCTTCAATCTTGATCTTCTAGTGGCAGGGAGAAAGTCCCTAAATTATCTCCTTCTCCAAATATGCATAATCTTACCAATGTTCTCACATTATTCTACAAAAATAATGTGCAAAAATAATATTAGGCAAAAATATGCAATTACCTTTAAACCTTCTTGAGAAAATATTAAAGCATAAGAAAACATTATTAAGTGTGGAAGGAGAGATTTAATATATATTTTCATGTGCATAAGGAAGGTATATGAGTCTAAGAAAGGTTAGATGGGCCTTAATTTATGTCTAATTTGGAGGCCCATCACCATGATTTGAGAATGAAGGCTAATCATGAGCCTCTCGCTCAAGAGTGGACCTTCCAAAATCCTTATACATCTTGTCACAAGCAAACCTATTAACTTGAAAAACACATCATGCAAGAAAAACAACTTGACTACCTCTTCATTTTGCTCCTTCAAAGAAAAAAATGTCACATCTTTTGAACATCACCATGCATTATTACATCTTGGTGTACAAACCCATTGACCAAACACAAGTCAACAAAACATGCATCTTCAAACCATTGAATCTTAATTCAAACAAAGGCATGTACAACACTTGATGACTCTTTTCCCAAAATAACAAGAATTTCACATCTCATGAAACAATTCGTCAACATATCCCTTTCATCCTTGGAGACTAAATCAACTCTTCCAAGTCGATAAGACATACATGTAACAATCAATCGACCAACACAAGTCGATCAATCATGTATGTGCAAATGATCAACACTCTCAAGTTGACAACATAAATTTTAACAAAGCAATCAACCAACACAAGTCAATCACTCATGCATGTTCAAGCACACTAAAACTATAAAAAATTCCACTGTTCACAAACACAAACTCTCATGCATGTATAAAATGCTCAACTATCTCGCAAGTAAAATCACAAGTACAAGAATCCCATTGGTATGCACGAGTACTTAAAGAGATGAGATGACCAAATTTGTTGCAACAAAGGGAGTCAACATACTCCACTTTCAAACACCTTCCTGGCATAAACATGTAACATGTGTTCTAGAGAAAAATAAATGCATTCGCATGCAAATTGTAACTTCAAATTTCCATCTTTGCTGCATCTAAGTGAGTCAACATAACTCTACTCTTCCAACATCTTGCTTCGTGCAATATGCAGCATACTTTCAACAGAAAAGAAATGCATTCAGATAACAAGGAAATGCATCAATAAGGAAATATTTGCATCAATTATCAAAATAAATGCAATGCCTTAATTGGTTCATAAATCTAACCATATATTTCCAAACCACTTCAATGGCGCTTCTTTCAGCTGCACTTCATCATGTGTATCATCCTGACCCACATCAACTATGGAATCCTCTTTTCCATTTTTGGCAGAATCTCTCTCCGCCTTCTTCAAATGTCATGGATGACTTGTTAGATACAAATTCCAACACTTGTCTACAATATGACCTTGTTTATGGCAATGAGTGAAAAATAATTTCATCTTCTTTTCAACATGGTTTTCATTTTACATTGGACCTTTGGCTTTATGTCTCCTTTGTTTTGAAAGTTTCTTGTGTATGGATATCTTCTTCCAACACCTCAAAACAATATGGTTATTCAAACCACAAAATGAACATGTAAATTTTCTCCAAATCTTATGTGAGGATTTTCCATGTTTATCATAATTAAAAGCAACTTGATTAAAGAAAAATTTATACCTTTCACATTCACCTTTGTCTCCTTCTTAAGGAGGTGAATTTGATGAGGTAGTGGCTCTCTTCGGAATACCGACAATGGCTTCAATTGCTTTAGAGATTTCAACATCCTTTTGTTTTCCATTTCAATTAGTTGCATTCTTATGATCATCTTCTTGCAAAGTGGGTGTAAAATTTTTGCATTCCTCATGAACACAAACTTCACAAGCTTGAGGTAATGAGCATGTAATGAAAGTCTTTCTAGGAACATTTCCAAAAGTCTACATATTTTTTTAGTGCTCTACATCATCTTGTTCATCATAACCTAGACCCATGTGCCTATTCCTTCCCTCAACAACAATAGGGTTTATAGTTCCTTGTGCATGTTTATGTAACCCTTTACCTTCATAGCCCATTTTTTTAAACAATTTAGACCCTATTCCTCTAGTTTCTTTCAAAAACACCAAAATATTCATCTTGAGAGGAAATTGAAGATAAACTTGTTTTGCATACATTATTTTCATACACATACTTGGCTAGGGTTTCCTTGGCATCATCAAGTTGAATCTCCATCTCATGCATATTTTCAAGAAGCTCTTGCTTCTCCTCCTTCATGGCCATCAATTGCTCTTAAAGCCTATTTCTCTCCTTCATATCTTCAAACATCTCTTGCACCATATCTCTTATGATGAAGAGCTTCTACAACAAATCTTCATCAAAGAGTCTTATTAAGGAACATTGATTAGAAATGTCGCTTGATGAAGTTGCCATCACACTTCTAATGCATAAAAAGCTTATTTTCTATGATTTGAGAGCTAGGTGCTCAATCTTGACCTTCTCTCTTCAACTTACACACATAAACTTGCACACAATTAATTCTCCTTGCAAAAATATAAAACCAATAGTTAATTTTCTAGCTAATCTTGGCAAACCCTGAGATAAACTTGGGCTATAGTGAGCTAAAATATGCTCTGATACCAACTTGATTTGAATATGGACAAACTAGTTTTATTGTGCTAGCTTCCTTATTAGTATAAAATAAAAGTGGGCTTAAGGATTATGTCAAATAAAAATTTTATGAGAGGGTTTATGTGTCAAAATTGTGTGTCTTTTATGAGCAATTCATGAATTAAATTAGCTTTAAAAACACATAAAAAACAAAATAAATTGTAGGAAATAATCACCACACAACACACATTACACAACAGTTATGAAGGAGTTCACCCCTCCTGGGCTACGTCTCCTTTGACCGGCTTCAATGGCTTGGCCCCTTCTATTATTTTATCAAATTCTTGAGTACAGTCATTTCCTGAGACCTTATGGCTCTCAAACCTAATCTAATAGCTCTAGGACACCCTGAATACCCCTGTTTAGGTTTTGATTGAATCAAATTCTGACTCTCTAGGAAAACATATGCCTCTTTTAGTAAACCCTGGCTTAGGCCTCTATATTAGCTCAAAATGGAAAAAAGAGTTGTTTACAATCCTATACAGGTCCTGAAACCTACTCCAAACTTTTCAGAATTTCCAAATCTACTTTGATAGACTCTTTCTAAGCCCAATTTGGTCGAAATTTTCTCAAGTTATGGCTCAGTCAATTTTTCCTATGAAAACTCCGCTAAAACTAGAGAGAACTCCAGTTAACTCCGAAAAAATTGGATTTCTACCGAAAATGGCTGACTCCGCCAACTTCGCCGCTAAGATAAGACCAGTTTAATTAAATATAAGCAGACTTTAACTGAGGGTTAGGTGCTAAATGCGCTCTTAAACAAATCCATATTAAGTTATGGATTAGAACATTAAACATGATTAGTGTTAACAAATGGTGGTTATGGTTTAATAAAAAACATGTTTAACGTTTTAAATCCACATAAACAATGGAGCTCTCGCCATGGTCATAGCATATATTTGTGTGGAATGTGCGTTGGGGCAGGCCCCCATTTCCTTCCACCATAAACCATAGTTGAAAAAAAATATGATTTGAATGATATGTATTGTAAGAACCAATACGCAACATAGATGGTAGAGCTTGGTGCTGGTGGAGGGGAGGTTGCGGGGTCGAACCCCAGTGCCTCCATAAAATTTTATCCGACCATACAATCTCCCATTTCTACCTTTGGGAGGGGCCATGTAGCAGCCTCCAGGCTTGCCACATGTCGTGACCTCATTGGTAAATCCCAAACCAACCATAATTTGACATGTAGCCCATAAATTCAGGCCAGCCAAAAACTGACACTTGTCAGCTCCTCATTCGACCAACTGGAGGAATATTCCTTTTTCTCACTGGGCTGCCCAGTCATCATCTTTTCAATTATGCATAAATTTTAGTTGTTTGTAAAAACGGACAACATGCTCTAACTTTCACATACATAGTCGGTTTTCGATGAAATGAAGTGCACTGGAATCATGGTGACGAGACTTATTTGGTCGTTCAAGTTCCACTCCATTCTAATAACTTTGAATTTTTAGCAAACTTTTGCCCCTAATCCAGTCTCTGATCACTTAGCCCCTAGTCACATGTACTGATGGAGGGGCTATGAACAAGGGTTAGTTAGTAGGGAGATAAAGGGATGGATTCCCTATAGAGGTGGATTTCCATATTATCCATAAATTTGGATAACCAAGGATTTGGGAAATTTACATTAAGTTCTAGTGGTCGAAGGTATGGAATGTCTAGATATCTACATATCTAGATATCCATGCATCTTGATTATTGAGAAGTCATGTTAGCGGGGAATTTAGGATGTTTCGAATATCCGGAGATCAAAAAATCCTTATAAAGGTATTTTATGTAAATCCCAAATGCTAGATGGGTGGAACCTACATGTGACATAACCCATAGTTGGAGGAGATCTAACATCATGGGTATGATAAATCTAGAAATTTGGAAAAGCTTAAATGAAAACCTTTTTTAAAAACCCATATTTGGATGATAGATGGATAAACCATTTGGTGGTTAAATGGAATACACATGGAGAAGTGACGTGGCATGAAGGATGGAAGCAGATGACATGAAATGCTAGCATGGAAAACATATATGACATACTAACATGGTGTGTGACATGGCACTAAGGTGTGAAGGATTTAACATGGAAATTGATGTGGCACTTGTGTGGAAAATGTGACATAGAATTCGAGAGTCCAAAGTTCCATTATTTTATTTTAATAAGATTTTTTGGAAGTTTTAGGTTAGCAGATTCCATATATCTAGATTTTACTCTTTTATTTAAAGGGGCTTTCGAGAGATTCTAGATATCTAGAAGGTTGACTACTTGACCAAGAACTAGGCCTATATCTGAATGTATTTGGAAGTTTTGGATTTCTGAATGGACCCTGAAAGGTTGGATATCCAAATATTTTGATAAAAGGAGATAAATGAAAATATTGGATCCAGATGCAAAGTGGCAAGTTGACATGTCTTCTTGAGGATGTGGCCCTATGTGGTGGTGACATGTGGGCGTGGACTACAACATGTCAATAACATGTTAAGTAACATAAAGTTGTATGGTGTGGACATGTAGGCAAAGGATCGCCAAATTTATTTCATGTGTTAAAGGTACATATGTTTATGTAGTGCCAGGAAGGGTAAATATTTTGAGGTCCATAACTTTGTGTCCAAATCTCAAAATTGGATTAAATTTATTTCATTGGAAATCTCTTGCCAAGTAGAAGGTGATGTTGATATTGGAAAAGAGTTTTAAATTGGTTGAATTAATAATACTTCTGATAACTCCATCCCCATATAGTAACCTTGGAGGTTGTGTCTGTACACTCCATACCCTCAAAAAAGACCTTGAGGGGACTATGTGGGTTACATGATGTACCTAAGTTATTGAATTATCTACATGCTTGATAACTTGTTCAAATTTTCATATAGCTTATGTTGTCAAAAGGGTGCTCAAAACTTTTTGAATATACTTCAAATTCTCTTACCAAGTTCCACTAAAGAAGAGGATGTCATCTAGGTATATGACGGAAAAATAATGAATGAATACATATCTCAGTCATCTTGAAACTTGTATGATGAATATTGGATAGTAATGGAGAAGGCTTGGTTTTTTTGGTATAGGCTACCAAAAATAATGATGTCCTAGCTTGGAAAATTTGTTCATCATTATTGAAGAGACCTTCCTCATACTCAAAGGATGTCCTCCACACATTGGTTGGATCAAATTTCACATGAATATATGTGATCGAGGGATGAGAATTGGTGAGGCTTGACTGTTGAAGGGAGGAAGAGATGCCCTTAAAATACACAAAGTAAACTCACAAAAAAAATAGATTTGCAAGGAAACGTGATGTTAAAAAATTCCAATGAATATAACACAGATACAATATGTATCACAAAACTATGAGAGATAAGAAACTTGGATAAAAATGAATTTATTAAGATGAACCATTACATACAATGAGATCTCCCCCCAACTTTAATTTTCATTTTATTATTTTTATAATAATGGTTTGTTAGCAAAATCAACTTTGATTAAATTTAACTTTTTCATTACATCTTTACCATATTTTATTTTTCTCTTAATTAAAAAATGTAAGTTTAGATTATAACAAATTATAAGGAGTGAATCATCCACTCACAAAATGATTGTCTGTATAATTTGATTGATGCTAAAGAAAAATAATAATAACAAGGAACATATTTACAATTTGTTAGATTGCCAATGAAAAGGGATTTTTTGTAGCTAGGTTTCTGGGTGACGTGTAACTAAGTTGATGATGGCCCATGTTTCTCTTGATCCCAAATTACTAACTATGGGGTGTTTGAAAATGAAATAAAATAGAAATAATTTGAATGGAATTCATATGAAAAAATCACAATGAAAATTCATGATTATTTCTGTAACATACTTCTCATTGTAAATTTGTTCACAACTTATGCTATGGGTTATGAAATCAAAGCTTGATAGATGCCCCTTGACATCTCAAATAGATCTATCCTACTATGTATTTTTGAGTGAGAAAATGAGAATTGAAACTCAATGTAGGACATTACCTCACAATGTTACAAATCTCTTGTGCTTCAATTGTTCATATCATACAAACCAAGCAATGAAATGAAACATTGTGAAAACCTAATTTGAGCTAACAATAAAACCTTAAATTCATATATGGATCACCTTTTGAAATGAATTTTGGATATTGCGTTAGCTACTCAAACTTTGTAGAAGAGATTCATTCATCCATTTATCCATGGTTTTCATCATATGGTGATTGTAATGTGGGTAAGTTCAAATAGAATTGGGATCAGATCACCCTAGATTGTACATACCACTTTCAAAGTTTTCACGAATGCCATGATTGTAAAATGTTTCAATAACTTTGAATGTGATAGTTTGGGCTTTGGCTACCAAGAAGAAATCATGGAAACACTTCCATATTTGCATGCTTTTAACTTACTCCTCGTATGAGGCCATGGTTTCCTTGAAATGACCCATTATTCAGAGAAACCTGTAAGCACAACCATCATTGGAGAGGGTCTTGAAATATGTTCAAGGTTTGTAGAGAAATGTTAGTGTTTGTAAAGGTTTTGTAATCTTTATGGGTAACATAGAAAACTCATGAAAATGCTAACAAAATTTGTAGAGCAAGGCACATAATGAGATGTCTATAATAATGATACTCTTGTAATGGAAATAATGGAAAAAAAAAGGTTTTAGGGTTAACAAACAATGTAATTCTTATGGATCAACTATGATCCATGCCATTTATAGCAAAAAAAAGGACTAGAGTGCCAAAGGAGGTTGCAAATATTTGAATCCAGAAAATGTGTATTGAAACCTCATTTTCAAGGAGTGGTATTTCGCTTCAATACCAATTATATATATTAGCACAATCATATAAATTAAATGGCTAGTAAACATTGATAGGCATCAATCCATAATAAGCATCAAAACACTTACTCCCACTTTACCATGGAGATTATTAGTTTGTACATAGGATTTGTTACAATACCATGGGCCAATACCATGGCTTATCAATACCACATGCCCAAAAAACCATAACTCACTTCATATGATATGCATATGAGTTTTTTTTTTTTTTAATTAATCAATTTAATTAAAAAGGAAAGGGGGGCATAACTACTTTGGAGATAAATATCAATCTTTAATTTGTGTATACTACTATGAATATTCTAGAATATTCCACGGAGGTTAAATCCACACCATCCACCTAAAAATTATTGATAATTAGATTAAAATTATAGAAGCCCTATTACCATCCACCTAAAAATTATTGATAATTAAATTAAAATTCTAGAAGCCTATTATGAAACCAACTCCAAAAATAAAATAAAAGAGAGATCAACGCCTTATAAATCAACCACTTCGAGGGGGAAACCTCCTTTACATTACATAAATGAAAAATTCTTGGATGATGCAAATGACAAAACCTCCTTTCTATATATAGGATTCCATGGGGTCACAATATAATTCTAGCCGACCTAACAATAATAATGTAAGGGCACAACAATAATAATAGTGCCTTTTTATGGGGCACAATAATAACAATATGGGGGATACATGGGTACAAAAATAACAATAAGGGGGCTACACTAACAATAATAAGGGACTACACTAGTAATATACGGCCCTAACATGCCCCTCTCCTTAAAAAAAGTGTTGTCCTCGACGCTTCAGTAGCTTGGGATGCTTCTGTATAAACTTCTCATCCTCCCATGTGGAATCTTTAGTGAGTAAGTTCTTCCACTTGATGAGATACTCTGAAATTGATCGATTTCGTAGTTTTCAAGTTCTAGTTTCTGTGACTACTTCAAGTTCCAATATGATTTTTCCTTCCTCATCAAGTTTTGGAAATATTGTTTGAACTGGAATTTTGTCACCTACAACCTTCTTTAAGCATGAAACATGGAAAATTGGGTGCACTTGAGATGAAGTAGGAAGCTCCAATTTGTATTCCATAGTACCAATATTTTGCAACACCTTGTAAGGAACATAGTATTTTGGTGATAATTTATTATCCTTCTTAGCTTGCTTGAGGGACATTTGTTTGTATGGTTGTAGCTGTAAAAATACCCAGTCTCCTACATCAAAACTTCTCTCACTGCGATGTTGATCTACCTGTTGTTTCATTTTATTTTGTGCCAAATTTAGGTTGTCCTTTAATAGTTGGAGAACTTGTTGTTGATGCTCGATGTGATCTTCCACTACTTGAACCTTAGAATTTTCTCTTAAAGATGATGTGATGAATGGTGGATGATATCCATAAAGTTCCATAAATGGGGTCATTTTTGTTGTAGTATGGAAGGAAGTGTTATACCACCATTCAGCCAGAGGTAACCACTTAACCCATTGTGTTTGTTTATCAGATAAAAACAATGAAGATGTCCTTCCAAACATTTGTTCACTATCTCAGTTTTCCCATTGGATTGAGGATGATAAGATGAGTTATGAGCTACTTGAGTACCCAAAAAAAAAAATCCATCCAAAAATTTTCAGTAAAAATGGGATCTTTGTAGCTTACAATAATCTTTGGGTTTCCATGTAGTTTTTGAATTGTTTCCATAAACACAGTAGCAACTATACTTGCTTTAAATGGTTTATATAATGCACAAAAGTGTGCATACTTGGTAATTCTATCAACTACCACCATGATGACATTCTTTCCTTGATACTTAGGTAAACTTGTGATAAAATCCATTGAAACCTCCTCCCAACGTTGACTTGGAATGGATAAAGGTTATAGAAGACCCGGAGTCTTAATTTTTTCAACTTTATTTTTCTATAAACCCAAACATTCTACCACAAACTTTTGAATATTAGATTTAAGGCCATCCCAAAAAATTATTTCTTCACCTCGTGGTAAGTTTTTAAAAAACCTGAGTGTCCTCCTAAGGGAGAGGTGTGCAATTCCAAAAGAATCTTTTGTTTTAGTTGGGAATTCTTACAAATATATAAGCAATCTTTGTAACATAAGGAATCATATTTCTAACTAAATGTATCAGATGTACTAGGATCTTGCTACAAATTTTGAATGTGTCCACACTTCTTCGTCATTCTTCCATTCATCCCTTGCTTCAGTTATCCAATCTGGTTGGATAATAGAAATGTCACAAAGCAATACTTCCACCTCTTCATCCTTTCTTGAGAGTGCATCTGCAATAACATTTAGCTTCCCTTTTTTGTAGATGATTTCAAAGTCATAACCCAACATATTTGTGACCCATTTTTTTCTGCTCTTCTGAAGATAGCCTTTGTTCCAAAACGTATTTAAGACTATCATGATCAGTTTTTACCTTCAAGTATCTACCCATTAGGTAAGTTTGTCGTTTCTTTAGTGCATGTAGTATTGCGAACATTTCCTTCTCATCAATATCTTTCTGTAAATACTTTCCTTTGATTGGACGACTTTTAAAAGCAATGGGTCTTCCTTATTGCATTAAAACAACACCAATTCCATTTCTTGAGGCATCACATTCCACAATAAAGGTTTTTATGAAGTCTGGCGTAGCTAAGACCGGCGCTAGGTGCATTGACTCTTTAAGATGTTCAAAGGCCTTAGTTGCTTCAGGAGTCCATGAAAATGCATCTTTCTTCAATAATGTTGTTAGAGGTGCTACTCTTCTCCCATAATTCTTAACAAAAATGCGATAATACCATGTTAACCCGAGAAATCCTCACAACTTCTTTATGGTTTTGGGGACTTTCCATTCCTTAATGGATTTAATTTTTTTAGGGTCTACCTTGACACCCTCTTGAGATACAATATGACCCAGATATTCCACCTCTTGTACTCTAAAGAAACATTTGGAGGTTTTTGCATATAATTGTTTCTCCTCAAATTTGAGCAGTACCCTATCAACATGTTGAACATGATCCTTACAAGACCTATTGTCGATTAGTATATCATCAAAAAATACTAACATAAATTTTCTAAGGAAGGATTTGAAAATGGAATTTATCAACCCTTGAAATGTAGAAGGTGCATTAGTAAGGCCAAAAGGCATGACCAAAAATTCATAATGACCCTCATGAGTTCGAAATGTTGTTTGCATAATATCTTCAATCTTCATTCTAATTTGATTATATCCTAAACGAAGATCCAACTTGGTAAAATAAATTGCTCCATGTAATTCATCAATCACAGGAATGGGAAATTTATCTTTAATAGTGAGTTTAATGAGCTCCATTTAATCTGGACACATGCGCCATGATCCATCCTTCTTTTGCACCAATACTACTGGAGCAAAGAAAGAACTTTGACTAGGTTGCATTATGCCAGCCTCTAACATTTCTGCAATCATACATTCAAGTTCGCTCTTTTGGACATAAGGATATCTGTAAGGCCTGATGTTTGGAGGAACACTTCCTAGAATAAAATTAATAGCATGATCATGATCATGAAAAGGTGGGAGTCCTTTGGCAGTTTCAAATACCTTGGAATGATTTTCAAAGACTTTTTGGAGATCTGGAGAAACAGATGATTTTGATGTTGGAACTTCTAGTTAGCATAATTGTGCAATTACGCCTTGTTGTTATTTCTTCAGAAGCTTTGTCATGATATTAGAGCTTATTATCTTTCCCAGCTTCCCTGCGATACCCTGTAATTCAACTTCCTTTCCTTCTAAAAAAATTTCAAGAAAAGTTATTGAATAGTAAAAGATATCGTCACCAAAGATTGTAACCATTGTACTCCTAGTACAACATCAGCACCTCCCATTGGAATGGAAAGCATTGGAATATTCAATACATATTCCCCCATGGTTATCTTGATATTATGACATTTTCTAGAGAAGTTTATAATTCCTCCATTTGCAAGCAGCACTTGACACTCTGGTGTTGGCTATAGGAATCAATTCAATTCCTTGGCTACCTTACAATGAATAAAATTATGGGTACTACCTGAATCAATCAACATTATTACCTTTTTCTTCTTGATATGTCCTTCTATCTTGAGAGTTTGAGGAGTGGTAATTCCTACCAATGCATTATAGGATATGGTCAGGCTCATTTCTTCTTTCTCTAGGGTTGGTTTCTGGTGTATATCCTCTTCTTTTTAAGTCTCTTGTTCATTTTCTTCCTCCTCCTCACAATCTATGTAAAATAATTTCTTTTTATCACACTTATGACATTTAGTGTATTTTCTATCACAATTGTAGCAAAGCCCTTTTGCTCTTTTTTCTTCCAATTGTTGTGGTGTCAACCTTGTAGGTTGTGGAATTCTAAGAGTTGCAACACTTCCATCTTTATAAATGTGAGTGGCCTACTCCAATGAATTAGGTTCCCAAAGGCGAACCTCATGTTGGACGTTATCCTTTAAATTCCCTATGAAGACATCAATCTTGTGTTCCTCTGGAATATCAGCTACCCTTATAATAAATTTTTGGAAGTCCTCAACATGCTCCACCACTGAACCCTTTTGTTTGAGATTTATCAATTGGCTAAAGAAGGTGTTTCTCTTTTTATCCTCATAATGTGCTATCATTTCCTCCATAAAATTTGACCAAGTGACAATTTTTTTACGAGAGCAAAGCCATAGATACCATACAAATTTATTTTGTTCTAAATATAAAGTTGCAATGCGTACCTTTTGTGTGTTTTTCACATTATTGAGATCAAAATATTGCTCCATCTTTAGTATCCATGTTGTTGAAGTATGTTTGGTGCACGTATGTACGAAATCACACGAAATTAAGGGGTGTGGTCTACCCACTTAAGGTATTGGTAATAGGCAAAAAAAGAAGTGGTTTCAAGCAAGTTAGTGGAACAAGCTAGAATCATAAGCATACTAGATAGAGAAATAGCATGCATCTATAAACTAAAACTAAACTAAAAACTAAAGAAAATAAACACAAGCTCTGAAAAGAGTCAAAAGACAACAATAACATGAATGGTGGCTCTTGGCCCCTCTTATTGAGCACTGGTAGGAATAAGAGTGAAACTTTACCCTCTTTCCAAAGGGCCCCTAGAACATGGGTTCTAAGTCCGGATGCAAGGATGTTTTTATCCCAGGCTTGCCTCGATGCAGTCTCCCTCTCTCTCTACTGTGGTGGACTGAACTTGTTGGATGGCCAACAATTTAGTCCCCTCTCTCTTCAGCTCCGGATCACACACTGTTGGTATTTCTTGGGCAATTCTGGCCAGCATAACAATGTGTTCACCCATTCTTCATCTCATGGTGGCCTTATATAGGAGATTTCAAATTCTCCTTCCCTCTCTTGGTACATTGTGGATGGTGACCCAAGAGAGGGGTATGATTCCTTTGTGTGCTCCAAATATTCCATTGTGTGCTCACATGATGTCTAAGGAGGCGTTGGTGTCTATCCTTAGGCAGCTTCAAGTGAGGAATCACTTGTCCTATGCTTTGTGTGGTCCCGGAAAGTGACATTTCGCCACTCCCAAGATTGCGCGCATTTCGGGCCATAAGGCGCAAAAAGGCGCTCTTCACGAAGGATAATGCGTGCAAATGCATTTAGGACTTGTTTAAATTTTATTTTTCCTTAGACCTTAGAGATTTTTAAATACTTTCTATATTTTTTAATGTCTTCCAACCCTGTAAATCCTTCTGCTTGACATTAAATAATGTCTTATTCTTCTTGTAAGATTTTCCAGCGTTAACAGTTGCCCCTTAATATGTGAGGTCTAGGAAGAACTATATAGTCTAAATACATTATAGTTTCTTTTCTATATATCGTGCATAGAGAGAGAGAGAGACCTACATGAAGCTTGGAATTGAAAACACCCTGCACTGGTTCCAAGAATGACCATGTCCTAAGGGACCCCCGTAAGCAAATATAATACAATACATATATAAATTTTCTACGAGGCGGCATGTACCATGCTCGTGATGTTGTGGCTAGTTAAACAAAACTATTTGACAGATATATATTATGTCTATATCACTGATATGGTAGTGATCTAGTGGTTGTTGATGATGACTGCTGATGCCCTCCGGGGTGTTTTTTCTTTGACAATAGGTGGAATATGGTACCCATATGTGTAAACTTGGTATGGAATATAGCTGCGCATTGTACACATAGGCACTAGTTGAGACCTTCTCGTGTAAGAATTGCTGAAAGAGACGCTTATGGAGGCATGGGTCTTCGACGAATTTGATCAAAGTGCAATGGTTGTAAGGTACGATACCATCTTGAAATGAAAGATTTTGTTATAGTCAAATGTCAAGAGGATCGATGACATCTATGGGCAATGATGTCTCCCATGGTGCCACCCGAGGATGCCCCTTTTTATGGGGAGGGGTAATCCAAGGTACCACTTCCTTTTTGGAAAATAGGTGTCAAAGTCGACAAAAAGGAAGCCTCAACCAAACGAGGGGTCGCTGACGTGAGGGGTTGGGGACCTAGATGTGATGGGTTTAACATAGGCATGTTGACGAGGGGTGACTGAAAACTGATGATGGGAATTCAGTGGCCCAAGTTTGGAGTATACTAAGTATTTTGGTGGCAGTCATAGTCATTTCCGATGGGGAAATCCCTGGAGTCGATAGGACTCCTAGGGTGGGTATAAACTAGCTATGAATGTCATGGTGGCTTGTGCATGTGGGTGTAATACTCTAACTAAGGGTGTTCAGGGACGGCTTCCAGTGGAGAAAAATATGGATGAGAGGGTGGGGGGATGCAGTGCACCATTTTTGGTCTTTGTACACTTACCAAAAGAATAAAATAATGGGGTTTGGTTTGCACAAAACATAAGGACGGGTACCCAAAAACATGAAAGTGTTCACTCACTGATGTTGTGAGGAAGGTGTTTTGATGAGGGTGGGGGTCCCATTGGTTGGTATCATGTGTGGGGTTGATGAAGCAAATGAAAAATTATCACAGATGGGATTATGCTAGTGGAGGTATGGCGGGCCAAATGTAAGGCATAGTAGTGCACTTTTTATCTACTTATATAACCTAATCGTTCGGGAAGGGGTTTTTAGCTTGTATGATAAACTTGACCTTATGCATGGTGAATGGATGGGCATGAGGTGCTTCCCAGACTGAATTGGTATGGCCATGGTGTCACTTTTGCGATGACATATGGTCTACTGTGGGTGATGAGCGCCATGGAGGGGAGGCTCTACCGACCAACGAGGATGTTTATCATGTGTAGGGTGAGATGATGATAAACATGGTCGGATATGAGGACCCTATGGTTGATTTATGATGGAGAAATGATGTTAGGATATGCAAAGTTTACTGGGACTTTATCATGCTGGGGGTAGAATGATACCTGCTCTGGAACTTTCAGTAGATGGCGTTGTGGATGGTTTGCGATCTTTTCCTACAAAAACAACTACCTCAGGTGAAAGCATCTTCTTTATCAAACATTATTGCAAGTAATGAGCTTTAAAAATAAGGTGAGAGAGGGCATACCTCTCGGTGCTTGAAAAATTAAATTTTTGGGAGTACGATTATGGCGCTTGAAGGCGACCATGGAAGGAAGCATGGGGGTGGCTTTGTCTAAGTCAAAAGCCATTAAGCGTGTATCGGCAAGTTCGATAGCACCTAACACTGAAAGTATGTCTTTCCATTGTTTTGGTCATGACTGCAATACTTCTAAAGCTGACATAGCAGCGAGAGATTGTGCTAAATCATCCACGATACTATAATTATGGGTTGCTTTGGAGTAGTTTCATGCTCTCCTATTGAGTCCCTTCGCCATTTTTGGAAATGGTTTGATAAGCATCTTTGAAATGGTCAAAGGTGCAGTCGATGCATTGGTACTTGCCCCTGACGTATTGGTGTCTGGTGGGGTGTCGTAATTGCAATTTCGTGTTTGGAAAAACATCTCTTCGCCAGTCATGTAGATTTCATGGCTGCTTCTCCCATATTTGTCTGTATTTTACTGTTGAGTGTTGACCGTCCCTTGATGGGGGAAAGGTTCTTACATCACAGCTGGTTGCTAGGAAGATCCTCCTTGTCCTCGGTTACTCTGTAGCTTCTTCATCTTAAGGAGATCAGGACAGTGGTGAGTATAGTGGTCGTACTCACCACATATTTAACAAGAATGATTTGTTCGAAGAGGTGTATTTTTGCTTTGCCGTTGGGAATTGCTTGGCTCCTGGCTCTGATTCCGGTTGGAGTTTCCTCCAGCCTAGGATCGTGGTGGGCATTGCTGGTTGTTGCCCCCTTTTCCAGGGTCCCCTTTTGCCTTGTTTTTTGATTTTTTCTTCACCATGTTAGGAGGGTAGTTCTCCTGGTTGTATTGGTGTGGTTGGTTTTGGGATGACTGCACAAATTTCACCTATGCATTGGTCTGCATAGGCGGGTATTGTGCTAGGGACTAAGCATAACGCGGTCCCTGGTTTGCACCTAGCTGTTGGAGGGGAGCTCTTCCATCAGTTTTTCTTTCTGTCTATTTGGTCCCCTGAGCTGGAGAATAAGGTCTTCCCTGGTGATACGCTTGTGCCCTATTGGAAATTTTTTTAAGGCATATGATGACTTTGAAAATCGGGTTGAGGTATGTTCTGGGTAGAACTATATGTGTAACTGGGGTTTTGACTGCTGCTCCCTAGGTATCCTGTTGAAGTGTGTTTGGTGCACGTATGTACTAAATCACACTAACTTAAGGGGTGTGGTCTACCCACTTAAGTTATTGGTAACAGGCAGAAAAAGAAGTGGAGTCAAGCAAGTTAGTGGAACAAGCTAGAATCATAAGCATACTAGATAGATAAATAGCATGCATATATAAACTAAAACTAAACTAAAAACTAAAACAAATAAACACGAGCTCTGAAAAGAATCAAACGAAAACAATAATACGAATGGTGGCTCTTTGCCCCTCTTATTGAGCGCTAGTAGGAATAAGAGTGAAAATTTGCCCTCCTGCCAAAGGGCCCCTAGAATATGGGTTCTAAGTCCTTATGCAAGGATGTTTTTATCCCAAGCTTGCCTCGGTGTAGTCTCCCTCTCTCTCTACTATGGTGGATTGAAATTGTTGGATGGCCAACAATTGAGTCCCCTCTATCTTCAGCTCTGGATCACACACTACTGGTATTTATTGGGAAATTATGGCCAACATAACAATGTGTTCACCCATTCTTCATCTCATGGTGGCCTTATATAGGAGATTTCAAATCCTCCTTCCCTCTCTTGGTACATTGTGGATGGTGACCCAAGAGAGGGGTATGATTCCTTTGTGTGCTCCAAATATTCTATTGTGTGCTCACTTGATGTCTAAGGAGGCCTTGATGGCTATCTTTAGGTGGCTTTAAGTGTAGAATCACTTGTCCTATGCTTTTTGTGGTCCCGGAAAGTGACATTTCTCCACTCCCAGGATTGCGTGCATTTTGGGCCATAAGACACGCAAAGGCGCTCTTCATGAAGGATAATGCGCGCAAAATCATTTAGGACTTGTTCAAATTTTATTTTTCCTCAAACCTTATAGATTTTTAAATATTTTCCAAATTCTATAATGTCTTCCAACCCTGTAAATCCTTCTTCTTGACATTAAATAATGTCGTCTTTTTCTTGTACGATTTTCCAGTGTTAACAGTTGCCCCCTAATGTGTGAGATCTAGGAAGAACTATATAGTCGAAATACATTATAATTTATTTTCTGTATATCATGCGTAGAGAGAGAGAGAGAGAGATCTGCGTGAAGCTTGGAATTGAAAACACCCTGCATCGGTTCCAAGAATGTCTGTGTCCTAAGGGACCCCTGTAAGAAAATATAAAACAATACATATAAAAATTTTCTATGAGGCGGGCATGTCCCATGCTCGTGATTTTTTGGATAGTTAAAAAAATCTATTTGACAGATATATGTTCTGTCTATATCACTGATATGGTAGTGATCTGGTCGTTGTTGACGATGATTGTTGATGCCCTCCGGGGCGTTTTTTCTTTGACAATAGGTGGAATATGGTACCCATATGTGTAAAATTGGTATGGCATATAGCTGCGCATTGTACGCATAGGCGCTGGTGGGGACCTTTCTGTGTAAGAATTGCTGAAAGAGACGCTTATGGAGGCATGGGTCTTCGACGAATTTGATCAAAGTGCAATGGTTGTAAGGTACAATATCATCTTAACATGAAAGCTTTTGTTGTAGTTGAATGTCAGGAGGATCGATGACATCTATGGGAAATGATGTCTCCCATGGTGCCACCTGAGGATTCCCCTTTTGTATGGGGAGGGGTAATCCAAGGTATTGCTTCCTTTCTAGAAAATAGGTGTCGAAGTCGACAAAAAGGAAGCCTCAACTGAACGAGGGTCATCAACATGAGGGGTCAGGGGCCTAGATGTGATGGGTTTAACATATGAATGTTGGTGAGGGGTGACTAAAAACTGATGATGGAGATTCAGTGGCCCAAGGTCAGAGTATACTAAGTAGCTTGGCGGAAGTCATAGTCATTTCCGATGGGGGAATCCCTAGAGTCGGTAGGACTTCCAGGGTGGGTAAAAAATAGCTATGAATGTCATGGTGGCTTGTGCACGTGGGTGTAATACTCCGACCAAGGGTGTTCAGGGACTACTTCCAGGGGATAAAAATATGGATGAGTGGGTGGGGGGACGTAATTCACCATTCACGGTCTTTGTACACTTACCAAGAATAAAATAATCGGGTTTGGTTTATACAAAACACAGAGAGGGTACCCCAAAACATGAAAGTGTTCGCTCATTGATGTTGTGAGGAAGGTGTTTTGTTGAGGGTGGGGGTCCCATTGGTTAGTCTAATGTATGGGGTTGATGAAGCAGATGAAAAATTATCGCAGATGGGATTATGCTGGTGGAGGTATGGTGGGCCAAATGTGAAGCACGGTAGTGCACTTTTGATCTTCTTGTACAACCTGATCGTCCAGGAAGGGGTTTTTAGCTTGTATGATAAAATTGAACTTATGCATGGCGAATGGATGGGCATGAGGTGCTTCCCAGACTAAAGTGGTATGGCCATGGCGTCACTTTTGCTGTGATATATGGTCTACTGTGGGTGACGAGCACCATGGAGGGGAAGCTCTACCGACCAACGAGGATGTTTATCATGTGTAGGGTGAGGTGATGATAAACATGGTCGGATATGAGGACCCTATGGTTGATTTCTGATGGATAAATGATGTCAGGATATGCAGAGTTTACTGGGACTCTATCATGCTTGGGGTAGAATGATACTTGCTCTGGAACTTTTAGTAGATGGCGTTGTGGATGGTTTGCAAGCTTTTCCTGCAAAAACAACTACCTTAGGTGAAACCATCTTCTTTAGCAAACATTATTGCAAGTAATGAGGTTTAAAAAGAAGGTGAGAAAGGGCATACTTGCCGGCACTTGAAAAATTAAATTTTTGGGAGTATGATTATGTCGCATCATCTTTGTTCATCATGGAGTGGTGGTTATGGTGCAACTTACGGTTCAGAAAACAAACCTTTTGATCTCTCGTTATGGTCCTCCCAAGTTTTTGAAAGGGGCGATATATAGGTGAATATGGACCGAATTCAATTCATTTGTACTTGCTGAGTTTTTGGGAGGTCAGAGGCTTCTGCGTAGCAATTCTTATCATTGCGGTCAGCCTGATTACCAGGGATTAGCAATATCATGCCCATGTAACCTCCATGACGTCCTGCACTTTAATTTTTTCAATTTGATGGTGTCGGGGTCTGTACAAACGGGTTTGTATAGATTTTGAGTGTTTTTTTCCCTAGATTGTGCAAGCGATTAGGGCAAAGGCGCACCCTCTGTGCGCATTTTCCAGGGATAATCGCGCTAAAAGTGTTATATTCCCTTTCTTTGGTGCACCTTAAGCACGCCTGTGGAAAATACAGGTGTACCCTAAGCGTGCCCATCTGAGGGATAGGCACGCAAAGCGGAGGTGAAAATATTTTGGATTTTCTCTATTTTTATGTTTTTTTTGTTACTGATGGGTACCTGTTTTGATGACACGTTGTTGTGGAGGGAGCGGGATTGGCCCAAGCTCCATACTGCATTGGCTGCTAATGCTGGGGTGTGTCGTCAGTTGGCGCAATGGGTGCTCCTAAAGTTCGCAGAGAATGAGCTTCTTCAGTCACAGGACCGATTGCTATGCTACTTGATCTAACACTAGCGCGGGAGGTGCAACATGTTCATGCTACGCGGGACGAACCTGGTCATCCGTCCTGAGATGGATGTGTATTTTGTGACCGGGTTACTGCCTCATGGTGAGGCGCTTAGGTACCCACTCCCTTCCAGGAGAGTGGATTTAAAGAGGTTTCGGAGACATCACTGTGCTAGGGGGCCTCTTACAGAGGGGTGCATCAACATTGCACTCGTGACAAATTTAGCAGAGCAATGTGCTCTGCCAGTGATTGTGCGACTTGCAGGTTCGTTGGCTCCGCATTAGGCATCAGGCCCATACATTAGAGTATTGCGCCGGTTGAGGTTTGGTAATTTCTTTGATTTTTCCTGTTTTTTCTATGATGGGATGGTGGCGCAACTCAACAAGGTCCATAGTGGATCGAAGTTGTTTACGTACACCAGCATTTTGTGTAGCATTATGTACGAGAGGGTAGTGTTTTCGAGGCCAGTGGTGGTGGTGCCTCCTAGGGGGGCATAGGAGCCTTGTATGAGGAGGTGGGCTCCGGTGATGCCGCGAGGCGGTGGTGGCATGGTTGGGTGTTATTGGAACATCACGACAGAGGCCTGGTTTCAGGTGAACCCACAGATGTTCTTATCATTCCCATATGCGGGGATGGATTTCTAGGGGATCCATATATGGTTCTCCCCCCTGGTTATGCTTAGGGGCCAACAGGTACATTTTCTATGTTTTCTGCATTTATTTGAGTATGTATGTGCTTATGTGTTTTGATAGTGACACTGACATAGTTTTAGTTACTCTTGAAAATGTTGGCGAGGTGGGTCACCCCGTGTCACAGTTGGCAAGCCATGATCCTCTATGGCAACCTAGGGGTGGGAAAGGAGGAGATGCTGCTAGAGGACCTGGTGGTGGTGCTGGCCATTCAGGGGAGGGCAGCAACTTAGCCGTTGTCGAGGCTGCGACCAAGCGGGCTCGTGCTGATGAAGCAATGGCATGTGTAGATACGACAGATGCTCGTATCATGGAACTAACTGCTCAGGTTTCAATTCTAGAGGATGCCTGGGGTTGAGTGGACAGCTTGACCCATGGGATGCCTCCTCGGGGATTTATGGATGATCTCGAGGAGGTCTAGCTAGAGATTGTAATGGCCCGTGAGAGGGACTATCGTCCTGTTTTACATCGGGTGGTAGTCTCAGTGGTGAAGACAGCTCCAGTGGTGGCAACGGGAGGGGTTGTGAGTCCAGGTGCCCCTCCTAAGGGGGTACCACCCTAAATTATACTTGTGCACAGGGAAAGCACCATGTGGATGCTTCCCTATTTTTGACGAGTTTTTGTATCTTTGGGCTAGTCGTTGGGTCAGCGACACTATCTTTGTACTCAGACATATACATTGTGATATATATATGTGTGTGTGTGTGTGTGTGTGTGTGTGTGTGTGTGTGTGTGTGTGTGAGAGAGATATTTTTTGCAGCTCTACATGTTGTGTCACCTAGTTTTGGTTTATGGATGATGTTATGCTAATGGATATCTATATTTCTAGTTTTTATGTATGATGGTTTATTCTATATGCATTCTTGTTTAGGATATTGTTAGCTATGTGATCAGTTGTTTGGTTTTGACTCCTTGCTACATGTGTGGATGTAATATAGTCAAATTGTCTGCTTAATATTTTTGCACACAAATATTTTCTAAACAGATGTGTATCTCTTGTCTCAAATGTTTGGTTTAACTACGACACTACTAATTGGGAATCGAGGTAGACATGCATATGGTGTATGCCCTAATAAAGGGCATCGCACATAAGTTTGATGACAGCGTCATATTCTGCCTAATTTTTTGTTGCTGAGCTGATGCACACACTATTTGAGCAGAGTGGTGATCGGTCAGGGTGGTAGATGACCCAGGCAGCTGCGGCTAAACTTTGAGACCATCTTAATGCTCCATCATCAAATCTGAAATAGGGTTCAGTTTGGTGATCCATGGTGGCACTTTGAGCGCTTTTAAATATGTATTTTGGTCAAAAAAATTCAGTGGTTGGGGTTGTGTGTGTTCACTCTAGGGGAGGGTCGTTTTGGCCCTTATGGGTAGAATTTCTTGAGGTAAAGGTCGTTGACGGGGTTGCTGAGGCATGTCCCATCCGGTTCCATCAAGATGTATGCCCCCTTTAGGAGACATTTTTTTATGATATAGGGTCTTTTCCACAAGGTTTCGAACTTTCCTGGCCCTAGGGCTTCTTTTGCGACATCATAGTGGAGGACTAGCTCTCCCTCGGTGAATGAGCGAGGGTTGATGTGGCGGTCGAATGAAGCTCTTACCCTTTTCTTGTGGGCCTCGTTGTGTTTTAGCGACTGTCATTGACTTTCATCGACAAGCTCTAGTTGTACTAGGCATTGTTTTAGGGGTTTGGTATCATCAAGGAGATCGATGGTGGCATGAAAATTTGGGATCTTGCAGAAACCAATGCAAAAGCGCAAGGTACCTTGATCTTTTGTGACAGGAATAGGGTGGAAATCCTGGGATGTGATGGCGGCTGCAATCCTATTTCCGATATGTGATGATACAAATCGTATATGGTGGATCGTGTTACCGACATTCGATGGGGGAAGAATCTCCGTAATGGGATTCTGCATGAGCGCAAGGTTGGGTTCCCCGCTAGGATGGTCAATTTCCTGTAGGTGGAAATTGTGCCTGCCGCAGAGGTGCCTAAATGTTTCCATTAGTGGGCATACCTCTGGTGTGTGATTTTTTCCAATGTAGATAGTGCATGGTATCACTGTGCCAACGGAGTAGATTGTGTGGGAATCAACACTACTCATGGACGCTTGGAAAGGATTTGTTTTCGAAGAGGTGGTCTTTTGCTTCCATTTCCTTATTGTTGGCTTGGGTGTGTCTAACCCTTTTGGGGAGTGTAGACTCAATGCTTCTCTTGCCGCTCTTAGCTTGAGGAGGTGTACACATTTAATCATATGGTGAAAGTGTGAACAAATTCAGCAATAGGTGCGCCTGATCTTCTCCTGATTAGAGATAATTTTCTCAGGGAGAGAAGAGACTATGTGAAGACTATTTGCAAGGGGCTTCAGTTCTCTCCACTGGTTGACTCGGTGGTCATTCAGGTCGCATAGTCTGCATGTTATCCTCGGCTTAGCCTAGGTGATGTTTGGTTGATGTCTCGTCCTATTTCTCCCATCAAGCCCATGTGGGGGTGGGGTTGTTGACCTGGTGGTGTACCTTTTATACCACTTACGGAGGTCATCCTCCTTCTTCTCTATGGTATGAATCATATCGGTGGTAGGAAAAAGTTGTGAGGCATAAGTGCAGTGTCACTCATAATGATTGCCTTCATATATTAGGCAGAATATCCTGGATATGGGGGTTCCTTCGTGCTCATTTTGAAGTCTGGCGGGGAACCAGAGTCGTAACGCTGCTAAATCAGGACAAGTGGTGATTGCATGATTGGGCATTTTGCATAACGTGAATGTTGGTCTTCTCTGTAAAGAGTGGCTGGGGGTAACTAGGGGTTCTTTGATTGGTCTCTTTTCGACTGACAAGAACATGATGGATCTGCTCGTCACATGTTCTTGGGTTGTGGAGATGTCCGTGGACTCTGCATCCATGTCATCTTCTTGGGAGAGGCAGACTATGGCTGAGCATAATCTAGCGAGGTCTAGCTGGAATCAGGGGATATAGTGACAATTCTCCAGAAGGTGATTGTCGGCACATAAGGGACATGTGAATTGCGTCGCCTGTAATCCAATGTAGTAAACCCTTTCTATAGGATATCGTATGTGAATGAGTTCCAGGGTTGCGCACTCTTCGAGGAGGTGACCACGTTCATCACATAGTGTGCAACGTATAACAGGAGGGGGTATGACTAGGGGTCTTTCTTGTGCCCTTCGTTCTTCCTGTAGGTATAGGATGTTACAAGGTTTATTTCTGGATGCCTGGGTGGAGGGATCCTCTTGATAGGATCGCCCGCTGGTGTGTAAGGCATCCCTATATCATGGGATCTCTAATAAATGATGGGTATAGTGCCCATAGTTGTTGCAGAGAGCGCATGCACGATTGGTACGCAGTGCTTTGCCTTTACCTTTGGTGGTAGGTTCCGTTTTACTGGAACACAGTGTCGCGATGTCAATCTCAGAGCCAAGGAGTGGTTTTAATTCATCTAGTTCCGGAAATATATGGGTAGGGTGGCCTATTATGTCGATATGGCGCAGACTAGTGAATCTCGTTGTATGGTGGGGGTCATCATCTTCTTTCCTCTCTTCTCGGTTTTCTTAGCCGTGATCACCTGTTTTGCAATGGGAATTTCCCTTGCAGGGGTGGTTTCGACTGTTTCTTGGATGAGTGGGGCCTCCTCGGGACTGAGGGGCTTCAATCCTGTGGCGGTGACGTGGGTGGCTCTTGTTCTCGCAAGGGGAATGAGGTACCAAACTGGTATTTCTAGTGACATGTTTGGTAATACCAGCGTTTCCAAAACCTGCTGGGAGACAAAACCAGCTGGGGGGTAGAGAGGCTGTCGTGGCCGATGACTCGGTGCCATTACTGCTTGTGTCTGTGTCCTGACTAGCTTCGGCGCTTGATGTGGACATCATGCACACCGGAGCTCCTGTGACATCGAGCAATGACTTAGGGATTATGGGAGGATCTCCTATGAATGACCCTAGAACGGATGACGGTTTGAACTAGCCAGGGCCATATTCTTGGTACCGTGAGAGAGCATCCGAGGATGTATCTACATAGGGTAGAATTACATCAGTGTTTGTTAGGGGTCACTATCGCTATGCGTCAATTGGTCTACAATAATGATGCGGTCCTTGTGGGGGAACATCATGATGTGCAAGACGGAGGAGGCTATGGTAGATATGGCGTACATATAACTCCGCCCAAGGAGTATATTGTAGTCTAGGTGAGCGTCCAAGACTTCAATGTCTATGTGGACTGTCTTTCTGGCTAAGCAGACCGAGAAGTTTTGGTAAAGGTCGACGGGGGTTGATGGATGACCATCGTATGCTCTAAGTGTAATGACTGAGGGTTTTAGTTTGGGAGACCCTAACTTCTACCAAAAATTTTTGGACATGATGCACCCGGATGCACCCTCGTCTATGACACATCGATGAATTGTGATATTCTGGACCGACACTGGTATCTGGAAGGCGACCATGGAAGGAAGCGTGGGGGTGGATTTTTCTAAGTTAAAATTCATTAGGCGTGTATCAGCAAGATCGATAGCACCTAATACAGAAAGTAGGGCTGTCCATTGTTTTGGGCATGACTGCAATACTTCCAAAGCTGAAATAGCAGCAGGAGATTGTGCTAAATCATCCATGATGCTATAATTATGGGCTGCTTTGGAATAGTTTCATGCTCGCCTATTGGGTCCCTTTGCCATTTTTGGCAATGGTTCGATAGACATCTTTGAAATGGTCAAAGGTACATTCGGTGCACTGGTACTTGCCCCTCACGTATTGGTGTCTAGTGGAGTGTCGTAATTGTGATTTTGTGTTCGGAAAAACATCTCTTTGCCAGTCATGTAGATTTCATTGCTGCTTTTCCCGGAGTCTTCTATATTTTTCTGTTGAGTGCTGACCATCCCTTTATGGAGGAAAGGTGCTTGCATCACAGATGGTTGTTGGGAAGATCCTCCTTGTCCTCGGTTACTCTATAGCTTCTTCAGCTCAGGGAGATCGGGACAGTGGTGAGTATAGTGGTCGCACTCACCACATATCAAACAAGAATGGTATGTTCAAAGAGGTGGCCTTTTGCTTTGCCGTTGGGCATTGATTGGCTCCTGGCTCTGATTCCGATTAGAGTAGCTTCCAGCCTAGGATCGCGGTGGGAGTTGCAAGCTGCTGCCCCCTTGTCTAGGGTTCCCTTTTGGCTTTTTTTTTTAATTTTTTCTTCACCACGTTAGGAGGGTAGTTCTCCTAGTTTTATTAGTGTGGTTGGTTTTGGGACGGCAGCACAAATTTCCCCTGTGCATTGGTCTACATAGGCAAGCCTTGTGCCGGGGACTGAGCATAACGCGGTCCCTGGTTTGCACCTGGCTGTTCGAGGGGAGCTCTTCTGTCAGTGTTTCTTTCTACATATTGGGTCCCCTGAGCCGAAGGATAAGTTCCTCCCTGGTGATATGCTTGCGCCCTATTGATCAAGTTTTTTTTAGGCATATGATGACTTTGAAATCTGAGTTGAGGTACGTTTTGGGTAGAACTGTATGTGTAACCGAGGTTTTCACTGCTGCTGCCTAGGTATCCTTGGGTCAATGACCCAATTAGTTCGTCTACAAATTTTGATGCACCTAGAAATTCTTGATAAGTTTGTAGGCGCAGGGCGTTAGGCAGGATGTTGTAGATGTATCCTGACTACGTATAAATCAGCTCAAGTTGCTGGGCTTTGTGGATGGCGTCCTCTTCGGATGTGGGCCTTTTTTGCGCCACATCCTTTGAAATCTCTGCCGTGAGAGTTTTCAAGAACAAATCTAAAAGAACCCAATCGTTGAGTTTAGCATGACATAAACTATGACGCTGCCTCCATTCGTGGACATGTTCCGAGATATGGACGACGAGGGTTTGTCTAAAATGTGTTAGTAATTCCATTCTGGAATCGTGGTGAATGGGTAACTGAAAATATGTTAGGAACGTGGTGGCGAGGGCGCCAAAGGTTCCATGTGAAGCTAAGGGTTGCTCCACGTACCACTTCGCGGCTACTCCAGTCAGAATGTGTTGAAATAGTCTCAATCGAATAATGTTGTCAATGATACGGTTTGATGAGAACCACAGGTGGAAGGTTATGACATGATTACCTGGGTCTTCTGCTTTATTTCTTTTGAACTTTGGTATATCTGAAGGGAGCTTCGTGGGCATGGTAGGCCATGTAGGGTTGTGTGCGATGGGTTCATTCGTAAGCTTGGTTAAATTGGGCAGATTCAATGAAGCTAAGAAAGGTGACTGGGAGGTTGATGCCATTTCAATGTGCGAAAACATAAACTTCTGGTTAGGAAGAGGGTTGGTCTGTGACGTACCCTGTTTTGTATTCGACTGGCTTCCCGAATGGGACACACTCCTCTGCCCCCTAGGGATCGAGGGAGGAGTGGTGTGTGGTGTGGTGTTGGGAGGCCAACTAGGGTTCCCAACTAAAGATGCCCAAATAAAGTATGAACCAATAATGGTGATAGTGTTCCATCTTTGACGCCTAGACGGCGAAAGACTTGCAACCCCTCCCGGTAATGGGGGGAGGTCCAAAAGATTCCTAGATAGATGAGGTCTCGTTGGGTCCGTTATGGTGTCAACTAAGTTTGGTTTTGGAAAAATTTGAGAGGATAGAGTCTATGATCAAAGAAAAATTATGGTCACATACATAAAACAAAGCGAAAATAAAATAAATTTTCCCTTTAAATTAATTCTATGTGATCAAGCAATCAAAAAATTGATTTTTTTTTGTTTGTGCATGATACTCAAAATCCTAGAAGATCTATCCATCCTCACACACTCAAATGTAACTGGGCCTTGAGAAGATATATTTCGAGTGCTGGCACAATGTCCCGTAAGAGCTGGGGACGCCCCCATTTAGCCAAATAAAATCCACCAAGGTAAGGGTAGAGGGTCTGGCGCTTGCCTGCACTATCACCTATAGGGAAAGGATGCCCTAGTTTTGGTCACTAAGTACCATCTTCCCATGTGAGAATTCGAGTCTTGGGCTTCTTGGTAAGTTAGCTAACAGTACCGAGTATCATCCAATTCAAGTAGCCCTGACTGATACCTGCGCACACTGCGCCTAAGCCTAACCCCCTCTGAAACGAGTCTCTGCCATGCTTGGGTTTTCTTTTCCATGGGCTAATAGGTGGATTTGAAGCTCCCTAAATATTAAAATTATATGTTTCAAGATGAATAATGATCAAGGTGGCTTATTGGATGCTTACCACCTTGATCCTAACTTAAGCTATAAATTATTTTGTGGCCCCTGTGGGGAGAATTTAGTGAGTTTGGTTAAGTTATTTTTAGGTGTCTTTGCTTCGCTTAGTGATTGAATGTGTGTGAGCACAATGTGGAAAAGCACATAGTTTGGACGTGTGGATATTCGATGATCCTTTTTAAAATCTCCTATTTAAACTATGTTGTATTGTTCCTTGCTCAAAAGATAAACATGTGCGGATATGGGCCACTTTCTATTTTTCCTAGTTAATCTATGTGATAAACTATAGGGAGATGGTGAGTTGTGAATAGGGAGTGTTCATATTCTTACCTAGGATCACTGGAGGGTGCAAAGATAGTAGAGAATACTTGCTCTTCTATAAACAATTCAATCCTAGTCCCAAAAATCCTAGTGCAAAAATTGAACTAAATAATAACTTTTACACTAGAAAAAAGAAACTAGCTACGCATGTGTGGTCTTGGACCACTTACTTTGGATAGTTATCTAGGTGTGTTAGTACCAAAATTTTCTCGGAATGCAAGTTATTTTTCCCCCCTACTTAAACTATGTGTGAAATTTGCAAAAATCTACTTGAAATAAAACTGACACTGAGCCTACAAAAAGCAGCTAAGAGTGAGCTTTAGCAAGCTACGAGGTACCAAAAAAGTGCTGGCATGTGTATTAGGGGCTGCCAATCACTTTACAAGCAGGAAAAGATAGAAATAAGGGAGAATTTTCTCTTTGTCTTTTGCAAGCAAAAGGCTGAAACATGTGCGATGTCTGCGCGCGGGTCAGCTCTGAACACGTGCCTTGGGCGCATCTGTGGGAAGGAAAAGCGTGCAAAGTCCTGAAAAAGTAATTTTTTGGAGTTTTTCTACTTCATTTTGTCACTTGGGATGAACTAGGGACTACAAGAGAAATCCGGGGAAATTCAGCTCCACTCCACAACATAGATAGAGGTCTCTGCAAAAAATGCACAACCACATAAACTTGGTAATAAATGTTAATGGAGTCGCCAATCCTGTTGAAGTGTGTTTGGTGCACGTATGTACGAAATCACACCAACTTAAGGGGTGTGTTCTACCCACTTAATTTATTGGTAACAGGCAGAAAAAGAAGTGGAGTCAAGCAAGCTAGTGGAATAAGCTAGAATCATAAGCATACTAGATAGAGAAATAGCATGCATATATAAACTAAAACAAATAAACACGAGCTCTGAAAAGATTCAAATGACAACAATAATATGAACGGTGGCTCTTGGCCCCTCTTATTGAGCATTGGTAGGAATAAGAGTGAAACTTTACCCTCTTTCCAAAGGGCCCCTAGAACATGGGTTCTAAGTCCCCATGCAAGGATGTTTTTAACCCAAGCTTGCCTCAGTGCAGTCTCCCTCTCTCTCTACTGTCGTGGACTGAACTTGTTGGATGGCCAATAATTGATTCCCCTCTATCTTCAGCTCTGGATCACACACTGTTGGTATTTCTTGGGAAATTCTAGCCAACATAACAATGTGTTCACCCATTCTTCATCTCATGGTGGCCTTATATAGGAGATTTCAAATCCTCCTTCCCTCTCTTGGTACATTGTGGATGGTGACCCAAGAGACGGGTATGATTCCTTTGTGTGCTCAAAATATTCCATTGTGTGATCACTTGATGCTTAAGGAGGCGTTGGCGGTTGTCCTTATGCAACTTCAAGTGAGGAATCACTTTTCCTATGCTTTGTGTGGTCCCAGAAAGTGACATTTCGCAACTCCCAGGATGGCGCGCATTTCGGGCCATAAGGCACGCAAAGGTGCTCTTCACGAAGGATAATGCGTGCAAAAGCATTTAAAACTTGTTCAAATTTGATTTTTCCTCATACCTTAGATATTTTTAAATAATTTCCAGATTTTGTAATTTCTTCCAGCCCTGTAAATCCTTCTGCTTGACATTAAATAATGTTGTCTTCTACTTGTACGATTTTGCAATGTTAACACGCTATGAGATCCTTGACATCAAACTTCCTCATATCGATCTTTGGAATACGGTGGGTCTTCAATCCAACATTAGAGTTTATGAAATCATGATTAACATTTATTTTATCCTCATCATGAGTTTCCTCTACTATATTTTCGCCATTAGGATTCATTTCTTGTATCAACTTTGTCAAACCTTCCATGTATGCTTTTAGATCATTCTTCATGTCTTCCATTTTTTATTCTATGTCTTCCATGCCATTATTCAAACCATCTATTTTATCTTCCATTCCTTTCGTCAAACCATCCATCTTAGCTTCCATGCCTTTCTTCAAAACTTCCATTTTTTGTTGCTCTTTGCGAGAGCGAAAGTTGTTGCACTTGCTCTTGTAATTTTGATATATCATATTGCACTTCTTCCTCTTCATGAGTCATAGTAGAGCCTTCTAAGGGCTTAGTGGGTGCTTAATTATTTTTAGGGGGAATTTTAGAACCCAATACTGATATCTATGCTTCAATATGCCCTTGGAATCACTTCAAACTATTTTTTCAAATAATACTTATGCAATTTGAAAAAAATATACGCACCTTTTTCTTGATTTTGAGGAGATCGATATTGAAACTAATCTATCTATGTAATTTCGAATCCCTTAGATTTAATCTTCGGTCCTATAATAGCCCTCTGAGTCTTATTTCCAATGCCACAGGTCTGACCTGATTTGGATTCTTCAAGATAAATTTATGCCCAATCTCTCACAATGACCTAATTATGGACTGGTTCGGTAGAGAAAACTTGAACGGCATGCCACGTGTCACTGTTTCCTCCTTCGGCTTTAAAATTTATACAAAGAATACTAATGTTCGTGCACTTTCGGGGCACTTTTTATATAATTCCAATTCGATGCTCAGAGAAAGAGTTATGACGATTTTCCCAAGGTCACATATTTGAGATGAGATTCGAGAGCCTACAAAAACCCTAACTTCCACAGATCATATCTCCGAAAATATTGTGAACCACGATCTGAAATTTTTACACGAACTTCCTCATGATTTCTTCGCAAATGGGTTTTTTTAGCATATGAACCTTTGTAGAAGAAAATTTATAGCGAAAATGCCACAATGCTCTGTTTGAAGCAGCAAAATCCTAAAATCGAAAGCTCCGATACCAAATGTTATGAAACCAACACCCAAAATAGAAGGAAAGAGAGATCAACGCCTTGGAGATCAGCCACTTCAAGGGGGAAACCTCCTTTACATTACATAAATTAACAATTCTTGGATGATACAAATGAAAAAACCTCTTTTCTATATATAGGAGTCCATGGGGTCTGTTAGTGTCAGTCTAGTCATACTGCCATCAGTTATCAAAATTTCTCTTTTGCATTTGCATATTAGGAATCCCTTACCAATAAAATTTCACCATTCTGCTAGGTCATGGATTCATTGATGGTAGTGATTTCTCATCTGTTTTCCCTCATGTGAAACTTTTTGATTCTCCTCTCTATGGTCTTTAGTCTTGAGTTACTCTCACTTCGTGAGTCATTTTAGTAGGTCATAGGATGGGTCTCATTAGGTTCTAGGATCTCATCATGGTCAAATTAATGAGTCAAGTGTCAATAAATATCAGCAAGGTCATGAGGAAGTCAATAAACTCAAAATCACAGCACCTGGAAGATCAAAGAGATATTTTATTCAGATTGATGTAATTTTCACCTCAAAACCATGTTTTGAGGTGAAAACATGATACTTTGCCTTTATTATCATATATTATGTAATTTTATGTCAGCATGTGTAAATAAGTCACATTTCAGAAGTTGTTATCTCCACCAAGTCATCACCCTACCTTTCAGAGAAACTTTCCACAGCATTTTTAGTGTCAAATCATGTCCTAAATATTTCCATTAGAAAGAGCCTAGAAAGAGCTTTCCAATGGTATATTACACTCGCAAAGCTGACTCCTGGATTGAAATTTATGCCTAAGTGAATAAAGTCCCCTATAACCTAAACCCTCCCCTTTTCCCATTTCCCTCCTACACTTTATTTCATAAAAAAATTTAATGTTTTCTTTTGTAAAAACCTTTTTCCCCTACCCGACGGCTTAATTGCATTTGTAAAGTCTTTTGACTTATATAAATATATAATGTGATTTAGTTAAAACCACTTCCCCTCCATACTCCTTTAAAACTTTATAATAAACATTTTAAAGTTTTTTATTATAAATTCCCGTTGCCTTTTCCCGTTCCGATTACATAATCACAAAGTCTTTGTTATAAATCCCATTCGATTTAATAACCACTTCCCCACCATACCTTTGAACTTTATAATAAATTTTTAAAAGTCCTATACCATATAATCCCCGCCGCTCCAAAATCCTTTTCCCTTTCCAAAATCGCAATCGCAACATTTAAACGGTGCACCCCGATTGGCCCATGGTAAAAAATCCAATGCGATTGTACACTAGTACATTTGGGGGAAATTCCGACACTTGGTTCTGATGCTTTTGACCAAATGTCGGAAATTTCCCCAAATTTTTTCAATCCCGCCCGAAACCGTCGCTATACCGACGTTTAGAGAAAAGTGTCGCAATACTGACACTTAGACAAAGTGTCGTAATTGCGACGTTTGGAGGAAGACGTCGCAATTGCGACACTATACCCCAAAGCGTCGCTATTGCGATGGCTGCCTCCAAACGTTGCAAGTGCGACACAATGTCTAAGTGTCGCAATTGCGACATTTGGAGGCATCTGTCACAATAGTGATGCTTTGTCCGCCGTCGGTATAACGACACTTATATGTGTGCTACATAAAAATATGAAACTTATATGCGCGCTACATAAAAATGATTTTATTAAAAACTACATTAACGTCTGATATCACACGCGCATTCGCCCTCTGCTCTTGCAGAACAGCATTCGCCCTCAGCTCTTGCAGAACAGCATTTTCCCTCAGCATTCACCCTCAGCTCTTGCAGAACAGCATTCGCCCTCAACATTCACCCTCAGCTCTTGCAGAACAGCATTCGCCCTCAGCATTCACCCTTAGCTCTTGCAGAACAGCATTTGCCCTGAGCTCTTGCAGAATAGCATTCGCCCTGAGCTCTTGCAGAACAGCATTCACCCTGCATTCACCCTCAGCGTTCGCCCTCAACTCTTGCAGAACAGCATTCACCCTCAGCTCTTGCAAAATGGTAAGTTCTTACTGCAGGCCCTTCCTCCTATAGTAGGGTTGACTCTATTTGGGTTTTTTTGGTCAATTCCATTGGATTATGTTAGGCTGTAGGGTTCTCTCTAGATGTCTTCCAATGTTCTTTCGGATGAGTTTCAAAGAGGATGTGTAAGATGTGTTTGTGCTGGCATGAATTTGACTCCACCAGTTTCGTGAAGTTTAAGCTATGGATTTTAGTTCAACAAACTCATCCATCTCAACACCCAGTAACGAATTGCCCTTGGTCTGATCTATATTGAAGGTGAATTGCAAAGTGGTAGAGAATGGGAGATCGAAAGTCATCAACTTTATCACAAGGGTAGTACTCTAGATTGAAAGTGATGAGCTTTAGTTCTCCAAATTTGGGGATTTTATGATATTTGGGGATTTTCTGATGACATACCAAAGGTTACATCCATACAACCATATCAAGGTCAATGTTGAGATCATTGTCATATAGATATAGGTCACTAATATATAAGGTTAATATCATCATCACTATCCATGGAAACCGAATGGTTATAAAATCTGTGATTGTGGTTGGCTCATTTATAATAATTACCCATTTACAGTAGAGCACAGAAACACTAAATATGGCCTGAGCAGAGCCTTTACAACAGGCAATGGAATTGCAGCTGCTTCATCAATAACCAATAGCTCCACTTGAGAAAACTTTTCATAATCTTGGGGCTGGATATACTGCAGAGCAAACAATTGTAGTTATCATTCGTACTCCAATATATTAATATACTTTTTACATTGAACTAAAGAAAGGGAAACAAGCAAATGCTAGCCATCATACAATGCTTTGACATAAGAGTTTTGAGTGACATACTTGAAAAAAAGAACTCATCCACTGATATTTATAATCATTTGAGTTATTCAAGTTAAACACAATGTCAGGAATCAAGATTCAATACCCTCTATTATCTTCATCACCCAATACAAGATTTAAATTTTTCCCAAAGAAACGCTTATTAATTTGGCAGCCATTATTTCTCCATGCTTTAAAAACCCTACATTTAAATGAAAACAAGCATTGCATTTCAACTACAAAAATCTATTAGTGTTCAAATGTACATGTGTGCATCACTTGTGTAGAGTATTCCTTTTCCACTTTCACATTATCCAAGAATGTGTGCAGTATAGTTCATATTTTTTGTGATTTAGATTATCTTGAAAAAGGAAAGGTAAATTATTTCCCATGGAAAAAGAATGTTTTCCCTTTTTACTACTGGAAATGGTACAAAAAAGTTTCATTTCTACTCGAAACTCCTATGAAACAGGAACCAAATAAAGGCCATGTCCTCAATGGAGATCATTTGGCTTTGAAAATGGCCATTGCACCATGTTGTTTCTTATATTACATCACGATAGTTTCTTAGGTCATTTCTTGTTTCTTGAGATGAAAAACAACCAAAGAAATTGTGAAGATCCTTTCAAGAAATAAATGACCATTCTCAATCATATCTCGACTATTTTTTATTTTATTCAGTGGTTGCTTACTTTGAGAGAAATTTGACACTTTTATAAGGAATATAACATAAAAACACAAAATGGGAAGGAATTGATGAGGTAGATGACCTTTAGTTATTGTCAATTAAGAATTGATAATACACGATGCATGTTTTGTACTACAAACTAGATTCCTTCATGGAGTTAGGACACAGAGTATTGAATCAAAGTTGTAGTTTCTAACTTCTTGTATTGGTTCATCAATCTTGAAATTCGGACATTGCATGTCTTCATTGCTTCATGTTTGAATAATTTGCATCATATCGTACAATAGGAAATTAAGAATTATGATTATTATTACTTTATGGATCTGTTAAGTTACTTTTAAGTTTGCATGGTTTAGTGTGAAATTATTCTAGTGTGCCCCTAGGCCCCGGTGAAGGAATGCCAAGGACTGAGAACCCTAGTTTTTAAATGGTATTGTTTCTTATACCCAAAAACCCCTCAACATCACTTCTTATTATTTCTTAACAATAGTGTTGTAAACAATTTGAGAATTGATATAGCAAAATCTCGCACTTCTCAAGATAAAGTCCTAAAGCTAAAGTGTGATACCATGTGTAATTCAATGGCCCCATTGTCACCTCACCAACCTCTTTTCACTTCGGGCTAGCTCTCCTCCAACTCAAGGGGGTTTCTCCCTAGTAGATGTTAGGGATCTAATGGCCCAACCAAACCAAGTCAAGAGCCCCCTAACTCTCTATGTTTACTACTATCAATAAAAATATTGAACAATAGGGTCAGACATGCATCCTGAAGATAAAATTGCCAAGGTATTTTTGGGTAATTTCAAAGGGAAAGTCCCCAAACACATATAATCAAGGAATTATAATGTGATTTCAAACATTAAATATCAAAAAAATTGTTTAAAGGATATTGAAAGGAAAAAGGTGATGGAAGATAGAAAGTGCCTTACTTAAATGCTCTAAGGATTTTTCAATAGTTGCTCCAAAAGCTTCACTTCAAGGCCCTTCAAGATCGTCTCCAACAATGCTATACCATTGGCTTCAACAATGTTGCTCAAAAATATCCTCAAGGTCTTCACAACAAGTTTACTAGAATTTGCTCCAACAATATATTCAATAAGGTCTTCATTATCAACTCGTCTCTTGTTTGGGTGCCTTAATGTGCAATGACATGTTTCCAGGACTGAACTCAATGCAAGGCATATTTGAAACTCTAACTCTGTCTTCCAGTGTCTTATTAGAAATTATTTCAGTTTTCATTTTTTGTTTTCAAGTTAGATATTGTTTTCAAGTTTTTACATTTATAATTTTATTGCAATGTGGCAGACTGATCAGAGCAGTGTAGGAACAACCCCGAGACGGGATGATTGCGGAAAGAGGCCAGCGAAAGAACATGTAAAGTGCCAACATTGCTCTATCTTCGGGTATTTTAGTTATTTACATAATTGAAATAATATTAATTTTGTTCAAATATGCAGACACCTAGCCATGGTACGCCTGATGATTCCCTCTTTGAGGAAGAGCTTTCTTCATCCCTATCTCCAGTGCTCTTGTTGCGAAAAAAGGCACGAGATGCAAGGTCGGAATTTAATACTTTGATAGATGCGCCTCAAACACCTGAAACAGAAGAGAGGATAAAACAACTTATGACCCAGCTAGAAACATATCAGGTAATAATAAAAATTCAAAAGGATATTTTTTTTGTTCTGCATGAGATGAATTGTGATAGTTTGATTTTTAATTTTACATTGACTAAACTAACAAAAATTTCTTTTGTATGTAGCGTTTTCTGGCACTTGCTGAACCCGGTGTTGGTGGTAGTGGGACACAAGGGCAAGATATTTCCCAGCAACCCTCTCGTACACCTTCTACTCCTTTAGGTGCCATCCAAGAAACACACCCTACCCAGGTAGACACCCAACCAACCGCTGAACATGTTGGCAGTGATGAGGCTGATATGGCCAACTACATTATTGCGTTTCCTGGAGCTACACATGTCAGCTCCACAAGGACCATTAATGGCACGTTGTTGGTGAAATATGAAGGTGTCCCTATAAAGCACGTACAACTCCCAAGTAAATTTTAATATTTTAACTATTTCATGTACTCTATCTAAAACATATTTATCATGATTTTTATTTTTAAATTAATGATAATATCTTTTTTTTCTATGTAGGAAACAATGAGTTCTACAGGTTTTTGGAGAGCCATGCGTTGGTAATTTTTGGCCCAACCATATGCACAGGGTGGAATTCCCAGAATTCCAACCTGAAAAAAGAACTTCTAGATTATCTAGAAGCCTTTTTTGGGGTCGGCATATTTGATAGAACAACGGTGGCTCGGGTAGCCGGAAAATATTTTAAATATACCAGGGACACCTATAGGACGCAATTGCAATTTAAACCTAGATACGAGCGTCCTCTCACAGTTCCAGAGAGTGAGTGGAGAGCACTCATCCATGACGGAAAAGAGAAAAGGGCAAAGAAAGAAGGAAAAATGCCAACTGGACCCGCAAAGTAAATTACAACTTTAATTCAATAGCTTTAATTTTCTCTATGTCTAAAATAAAAGTGTGCTACGTCATATCTGACTTCAATCTTTTGATGCTAGGTTGCCTGACACCTCAAAGGCAACCAAAGCTAGGATTGAAAAAAAGGGCCATCACAAGCTAGGCCAAGGCGGCTACTTGAAATTGGCCGCAAGAATTGTAATTAAGTAGCTAAACATCTTATAATTAATTGTATCGCCTTCCAACGTTTTTGTAATCCTATCAAATATGATTAAAATTACACAATCATATGTAATGTAGGGTGATGACTTCGGAACAAAAACTACAGAGGAAGATAAAAATATCGCTTTCCATTTTGGCTATCAAGCCATAGTTGAACGTCGCAGAAGCTTGGGGCAAGTCCCAAGATCCAGAATGCCTGATAAGGTAAAACATTAACCTTTCAATATGTTTGTTTTCGTCCATAAATTTAATGTCTAACAACTTTTTTTAAATTAGGGGAGCAGCACTACCGACGAGGCAAATAACCCAGTTTTAGAGCTAGATGTAGATGATCCTCACGTGCAACACCGATCATTGTAGTGGGGAGCGGGCCGAGCAATGCTACTATCGGTGAGGCCCGTGACGGTAATTAATTTCCACTTATAATTTTTTTCTAATTATACCTTGATGGTTGTCCTTTTAACTTTTTTTTGTTTAAATGACAGAGAATGTTTCCCTTGAGGATCTTACCACCAGAGAGGAAGACGTGGCAACGAGTCCCAACGGAGACAAGCTGGTGCACTAGGTAAATAATCTCATTGCAATTTTTTTTATTAATATTACCGAACTAGTTCAATGATATTTAAAAAGCGACAATTAAAATTTAATATTATCTCGTTTTTGTAGGCGATGCCCCGATCATCGAATGAGACCGAGACATCGTGACTACGCAACTAGGTCGATGATGACAACTGGTGCACCAGTAAATAATCTCGTTGCAATTTGTTTTATTAATATTACCGAACTAGTTCAATGATATTTAAAAAACTGAAAATTAAAATTTAATATTATCTGTTTTTGTAGGCGATGCCCCGTCACCGGATGAGACCGGACATCGTGACTACGCAACTAGGTCAACAGTGTGGGTCGAACGGCATGAAAGCAGGGAGCGAGAGCACAATGATATTGATGATGTAATTAGGAGCTTTAGAAATAGGAAGAAGAAAAAGAAAATTTGATAATGTAAAATATTGTATTATTATAAGACATACGTTACCATACTTGGAACGTTTTTGCGTTATATAAAAAACTCATTTATCATACTATTTTTATGTCAAGCATTAATTGCAATGTTTCCTTGCGTACTTTTTTGTTGAATTGGTTTTTTTATTAGTTATTGAATTTTTTTTTATGCTCATGAAAGTAAAAAATGAAATATAGATTGGGTATTGGGGGAATTGAGAGTGATGTGAGGGGGGGGAGGGGCCATAGGAGCTTCCACCTTCACGTGGTTGGCCTCGTTTAGTAGAGAATAATTTATTGGAGTGATTTAATCTTGGAGCAAAACCTCCCTCGATCCAACGTAGCAACAAAAAAGTCACTTGTTGACTTAGTTGCTACTCTTTCAAATCGTGGGAGGCTTGTTTCCAAGTTCATGCGACTCCAATAAATTGTTCTTGAAACGAAGAGGAGCTTATTCGGGGTATGTTTTGACATTTTCAACATATGTTCTAACATTATCATAAGAATGCATCTTAGAGTAAAAAAATACTACATCAATTACTTGTATTTATTGTATAGATAATGATGGATTTTGATTGACTTGGCAAGCAGGTACAAATCCTCTTGCATCATGAGCAATACAAAAATGTCAACCAGGGTCATGTCCAGGGATATTTTTTGCTTGTGCACTTGACCGGGTTCGTAATGTCACATTTTGTAAGTTACTTTACAGTTCATAATTCAATATTAAGCTTGTTCATGATTATTATCTAGGTTTTTTTGTATGTGTTTTTTCATCTATTTGATTGTAAGCAACTCTGCATGTTTACTATTGTTCACTATGATTTCTCCCATTACCACTCCCAGGGATGAATCCGACTTTATTGTTACATAGGTTACTTTATTGTTACTATGATTTCTCCATTTACGATTTCATAGGTTACATCATGTAAAGTTGTCAATCTCAGGTTGGTGATGAGCTTTAGTTCTCCAGATTTGGGGCTCTTCTAATATTTTCTCCCTCATGTCATTCCTACATCACCTCGTTGTTTGAGCATGCCAATTTTCTACCACTTGTACCAATTGGCACATGTCAATCTCTGAGTGGTGCCACATTTCACCTATTTTCAGGGAGAGTTTAGGGTTTCTCTAACATAGCTTCATAAATCGATTCAGGGGCTCGCTTGAATATCGTCACATAATACTCATGGTTTGGATTGATGAGCATGTTCTGAATGGTTTTTTGATTCATAAGAACCACCCATACGAGTCATCTTGAGATATTTCGAAGTTTTCTCGGGTTTCCTTTTTCACCATTTCTAGTGGGTGGGATGGTGTGGGGGTGATCCATCAATATTGGTGCTCTTGTAGTAGGGAATTTTTTTTTGGGGGATATAAAGGAGCATTTGATGTAGATATCCCATTGGATGCATTCATATATGGGCACGAGAGGTCAATAATTTAAATTAAAAATATGCAACCTCTAGCATGGCAACCTCGAAGGCCGCGAGAGACACCGGTTAAAGATTTTTTTTGTCTTTGGTCTTAATATAGTCCCGATTTATTTCTATTATCTTAATGCAAATATATAGTCCGGTCTCATTAAAATGAGGATTTTGGTTGTATTTCTCTTTGGTTTTTTCTCTCTTAATGCTCCGTAAGTTTCCAAAAGTTGCGATAGTTGTTTAGTTTTCCTGTTACAACTTAAAAGTGGTTTTTTAGCAATGGGAGTCATGTTTTTTAAGGTTCATATTAATATGAAGATCTTGTAATTCTATATTTAGGATAAGAGAAGATGGCCTCTACTTTGGGCGATATGACAACAATTGCCACATCTACCTCATTGGGTAACAATGGAAAGGGGAAGAAGTTGGGTGCAATGTTTGATAATTATGGCGGACAATTGTCTTCTCTTTCGGCTTTTTTCACCCATTTCCTTTAATCGCTCAAGAAGAAGAGGGACTGCGAGATTATGCGACGAGAGAAGGTAGTTAATACAAGAGCTATGGAAAAGGAGTTGTACTTCAACAAGGATGGCTCGATGACAAAAAAATTGCGAGGTCAAAGAAAAAATTATGTTTAAAGGAAGGTCACCTGCACGTGAAACTTCACTACGGTGGATCTTTCCTTGTCCACTTATATTCGATTTTTAATGTGTTATTTTAATTTTTCATGGAGGGTTGTTTTGGCATATGGTCGGCATTCAATTGCACACTTATCGAAAGCATTGTCAATTTGTCTTGCGGGTGGTGTGAACAAACTTGTTGATCTTGTTGGAGTCACCCTTGGGGCGAAGGGCAAAATGTTGTCTTAGAGAGAAAGCATGGTTCTCCAAAAATAGTTAATGATGGTGTGACGAAAGTAGCTAAGGAGGTAATTTGTAGATGCGTGCTCGGGTTTTTATTTTTAACGTTGTATTAGTTCCCCCCTCTTAAATGTCTTAGATTTGGTAGGCATAATTTGAAAACTCAAAGGTGAAAGGAAACATATTTGTTACCCGGGTGGTCTACTTGGCCTATGGACTAGCCACATTAGAGTAATGCATAAATCTTTTCACAACAATAAAAGGAAAGGGTTATGGCTGAGTCAAATTTTATTGTTATTGACAGGTGTAATGAAATGTATCTCAATGCTATGGTTTTGGCCTTTTTATTGGTTGAATTAGAGGACCCGATTGAAAATATTGGGGCCAAGTTGGTCGAGCAAGTCGCAAAGAAAGACAAATTATTTAGGCAGGGGATGGAACCACAACATCTTTTGTTCTTGCACATGTTGGAATATTGAAAAATTCCGAACAATGAATGGAGAATAAATCTCCCTTCCTCTAACACGGAGAAAATAAAAATTTCTTTGACGAGAGACAGAGTTTCAATACTTTGAAAACAAACTTCTATTCCCTTCAATAACTCAAAAAAAAACTATTACACTTCTTCCTCACTAAGAGGGATTACAAAATTATGATCGCTACAAAACGCAGAGTGCATAAAACCAACTTACTTGTCTCGTTCAAAACAAACATACTCTGTCTCTAAAACACTCTGTTGTGTTTTTCACTTTCGCACCGTCTAGTGCATACACACTTAAAAAGTTACACTCGCGTCTTTCACTTTTTACACATCGTTGTGTAATAAAAAAATTTACGTACTTGTCTATAAAAAAAACTACCAAGCTTTTTTTGTCCTTTTTATTTTTATATGCCGTAACATATAAAACATATTATAATAAACCCTCTTTTTAAAAAAATAAAATTAAAACTAAATTCTATGGCCCACCTTTCATTTCGCATATGATATATATATAACATATGTTTAGAACATATGTATATATTAAAGCATACATAAAATTAAACTATCAAAACATTAAAGAATCCTTTCCGTCGGACTTCAAAAGTCTGAATAGATTGAATTTCAAACCAAATTCGCGTTCCAAAATGGGATGCTTGACATCCGCCTAATTTGTAACACGAATTCTCAATCCAATGTGCCTTATAAAAAATTCGAGTCCGATTTTCAGGGTTTTCGAATTCCCTTCAATTTCATGCGATCCAATATTAATGCTCCACGTGTCCTCCTTTTAAATTTACAAAAAGCTGGGGGGTAAATTTCGTTTGTTTAATTTCCGGTTGGTGAATTGCGTTAATGCTTGGTTGTTGTGTTTAAATACAATCCCGTACGTAAATATGGTTGCGGTTGTCTACAAAAAAACTTACGAGAATTTTAAATGCTTTGAATTAAATTTACGGATGACGTGCAAGCAACCTCCAAAAAAAAATGTTGTTGTTGCATCCGTCCTTCAGTTGCGATAGTTGAAGTTAAAATTCAACAAACGACGAGGGTTTAATAAGTGAGGGTGTAAAGGTAACTTTTTGTCGATAGTCTTGGATTAAGATCATCTATTCATTTTTGTAGGGTCTTATGGTGTTTGGTTTTTTTAGTTTTGGGTTGGGCTTATTGAGTCTAAGATAGTTTTTGAGTGAAAAAAATTGTTATCGGTATTAAAAAATTTTGGTTCTTTCGTCAAAATTTATGAGCTTGTTAGGAAATACAAAAGCTGACAATGGTTGTATCTTAAATTTGTGGAAAATAATTTGAAATGAAACCTTTTTTGTTTAGGTTGTTGCAACAGTGCAAACCCCCAGTTCAAATTACTAGGGGCAATGACAAGACAATAAAGGCCCTTGTTTCGGAACTCAAAATTTTGTCAAAGGAGGTAAACGCTTGCCTTTGAGTAGGTTGGTTTTCCTTTTTGTTGATGGTTTGGTGTATCTAATTGAATTAGTTGCCTAAGGTATTTTTTGGTTGAAAACTCCTTTTCATTTTTTCATACGAGTATTGGCCTTGTGGAATACATTTGATTGTGTGGTCTTGTTAGATCTACAACATTTGTAGTTGTTTAGTCTTATGGCCGAGGTGCACTTTTATTATGGAAATAGTTGATGCAATATTGTCATTTAATCCTCTACTTGAGGGGTAGCATGTTCAGAAGTTTCTTGTGAAACATTTGGTATTCAAAATGACACTTGATCCTATACAACATCATGCACTTGACTTCAAAATTCATATTCAAAGTGTGCCATACAATTCTTGCAAAATTTCAAATATTTATGTTGTTTTAAACCATTATCTTTTTTCATGTATTGGATGCTGAAAATGAGAAAAAGACTTTGGTATGAAACCAACTAGTGAATAATTTCGACAAAACAACCACTTCCAAGACATGATTTAGAAGTAGAACATATGTACTTATGAAGCATAGAAATATATCCTTGATGCATTGTCAATGTTTGGCTCGGGTTATTTTTGGAGAAAATAACTCCTTATTCCTAGAATAGTGATCTTCAATACAAGTAAATGCCAGAGAAGAGAGATCATCATGTGACATAAACCTATTAACAAAAGTGAACAGGAAATGATTATTAATTATGGCATACTAAGTTGTCAGTGATTTTGACTATTTGTCTTTAACATGTAAAAATGTTAAATTCCAAACTTACATCATCATGGTGGCATCATGAGCTTGACTAATTGTCCACCATGCTCATAATTTCAGTGTTGTCTTCATATCTATAAACAACGTTTCAAATAATAATAATAAAAGTTCTATAAGAAAAATTCAGACCGCCATGTTGCTGCTCCTTGTGAGACAAAGTCAAAATTGCATTACACAATCTGACACATAAGAATCTCCTATAACCCGATGGTATGTATCCAAATTCTTATAATAGTGTCTTTAAGACTTATGTTGGCATTGCCAATGAGATATTTAAGCAATGAAAGATGGAGCCTTCTTCATTGTTGTATATGTAACAGTCTTTTATTAATATAAATATTGATGGTTTTGTCTTTTTGAAAATGAAATGTAAAAATAATTTATTGTGGTCAATTGAAAAGTTTTTTTTAAAGCTTTTTCATTATGGAAGGGTGACATAGATATATGCCCTTCTAATTGAAATCGTACCTTCCCTTCAAATTTGATCACCTGTAGTGGGACCTTAACAAACAATAAAACTATTCCTCCACACGTTATATAAAACATATAACAAAACCTTTGTCAAAACTTCAAACGAACCCTTTAGTCGTGGGTATTTCATCACGAATTGATCATTTTACCATGTACCTTCTTCTAGAGGAATATTCTTCCACTTGATTAGGTACTTCATAATGGTTATATGTCAAAGAGATACGAGAATGTTTATCTATAACTTTTTGTGGTTCAAGAATCAGCTTTTCATTCTTCATCTAATTTTGGAAGTTCCATTTACATTGGCATATTTTTTTCCCAAAACCTTTTTTAGGCAAGATACATGAAAAACCTTATGAATGCAAGAAGAAGGAAAATATAACTTCTATACCACTTGTGCAATCCTATGAATAATTATTTAGGGCCATAACATTTTTGAGCTAATTCTTTATTCTTATTTTTCTTGAATGAAGATTGCTTATAATGCTATAATCTAAAAAAATACCCAATTACCCTCCTCAAATTATCTTTCACTTCAATGTTGTTCCCCTTGTTGTTTTATCATGTTTCATGTCATTTGAAGGTTTTCCATAATAATTTTCAAAGTTTCTTTAGTATTTTCCATATGTGACTCGTTTCCTATACTTTGGACTTATCTTGCAAAAAGTATGAGATACTAGGAGTTGGATATCCATAAAGGGCCTTAAATGGGGAAATTTTAGTAGATGTGTGATAGGTAGTATCATATTACCATTCTTCCTTGACGAACCCACTTCATCCATTAATATTAATTTTCTAAAGAGTAACATTGTAGATAACCTTAAAAAACATTTGTTAACTATTTTTGTTTGACCATTTGATTGTGTTTGATATGTAGAACTCATGGCGACTAGTGTTTCTCCACTCATATTAAATAATTATTTCCAAAAAGTTTCTTGTTACTATTACTTTAGGAAAACCATGAAGACTATGAATTTCTTTCCACGGACACTTACTGCCACTTGGCTTGTTGTTTATGTACTTTGAGCTCTACAAAAAAATATACAAAATTTGTCTATATAAATGACCACAAAAATGTAATACTTACCTTTATATTTCAATAACCCCTAGTAATAAAGTCTATTGATATATCTTCTAGTCTTTTAATATGTATGTGGAATGGTTGAAGTAACCCTAGAGATTTTACTATCTCTTTTTATTTATTATGCAAACCCGACCTTCTCTTACAAAATTTTTAATATCTTTCTTCATTCCTTCCAAAAATATATTTTTTTGATCCTTTGAGATGTTTTAAGGAACCCTGCATCCTACCATCAGAGAGACATGGGACTCTCTTAATATTTTGTATTCAAATATGCTTGTGTGCATAAAAATATTCTACATTTGCACCAAAGTATATCTCTCTTTCACTCCCAATGCTCCATAGAGTTCATCCCATCCTTTATAAATTTTAGTTTTTGTTTAGTACTATTGTCATTTTTCCATAATGGCAAGCTTCTTCTAGCCACCTAGGAATAGAAAATGTAATTGGATATAAATTTGAGGCCTCTTCTATTTTAGAAAGAGCATCATGTACTAAATTTTCCTTACCCTTTTTGCGAGATTATCTCAAAATTAAAACTTTGCATTTTTTCTCCTCATTTTTGTTAATCTTCTAATGAAAATCATAGCTTCAAAAAATAATTTATGCTATCATGGTATATCTTGACTTTAAAGTACCTCCCAATGATATAATATCCCCATTTTTTATTGCATGTAATATTGCTTTCATTTATTTTTTCATACGTAGATTTCACCAAATATTTTCTTTGAATTCCTTGCTTTTAAAAGCCAATGATATCCCTTATTGTGTTAATGTTACGTAAATTCCTTGTCCTAGTGCCTTACACTCTACTATGAATGTTTTACCAAAAGTAGGTGCAACCGATGTTGGTGTAGAAGAAATGGCATCCATTAAAAGAGAGAATGCCAAAGTAGCCTCATCATTCCATATAAATGATATTTTCTTCAAGAGATATGTGAGTGGACTTGAAATGCATGCATAATTCTTAACAAATTATCAATAATATCATGTAAGTCTAAAAAAATCTTCTAAGAACCTTGATTTTCTTAGGAATAGGTCATTTTGTAATAGCTTGCATCTTTTGAGGCTTCAACTTCACTCCTTCCTTTAAAACAATATGAACCAAATACTCGAAATTCTTATTTCCCAAAAGCACATTTGGATATTTTTACATAAAAAATAATTGTTCTCAATAATTTATATAACTTTTCCACATGTTTAGTGTGGTATTCCCATGATTTATTATAAATATGTGTATTATCAAAGAAAACCAACACAAAATTTATAAGATGGGATCAAACAAAATTGTTCTTAAGTCGAGCCCACCAGACTTCAAACGGCGATAAACCATAATTCAAACCAAATTCGCGTTCCAAAATAGCACTGCATCGACGTCGGCCAATTTTGTGACGCGAAAACCAATTGAATTCCGCCATAATCTTTTTCGGGTCCAAAGTTGAGGTCAGGGCGTACGAGAGGGAGAGTTGTGACGCGAATTTCTTATCAAATTCGCCTAATCTTTTTCGGGTCCGGATTTCCACCGTGCGAGCGGCCCAAACAAAGATCCACTCCAATCAATTTCGCCATGTGTCCTCAATCAAATGTTGCCCTCGTTCCCGGATGTGGGTGGCATTCGATGGCGTTTAAGGTGATGGGACATGGATGTGGCGATTTCATATCAATCGCATTAAGTTTTAACATTGTTCAATTAAGTTCAAAGGTTTTCACATCAAATCCACATTAATTAAGTTTTAACACTATTCAAGATCGGACCTCCACTCCTGTTAGCGATTTCACATGCTCCAATATGATTCAGCCTTCGGCTCTCATTAATGATCAGAGATTAATTATGACGGGCGTCCTTCGATTGCATTGCAGTCGGGTCGATAAAATGGCGTTTCGCTATGGTTTTCGTACGAGCTTGGGTTGTCAAGTTACACTCGCTCGCCCTCACCGTAACGAGAAGGAGCAAGGGCTACCCATCGCGCTGAGACCTCGTCGTACATCTCATTTCTTCGCTCCGTTCGTCCTGTTCTCCAAGCCGGACGCTTCTCCGTCTCCTCTTGTGCCCACTGCTGAGACTGCACCCATGCCTCGCCTGCGTCAAAGGATGCGTTGCCGCAGGGGGAGCACTAGAGCTCAACCCCTGCGCACTCCCTCCATCCCCTCAACCGAGTCGTCTTCCCAGTCCAGTGATTATCACGCAAGTCGCTATCCAGATACTAGAAGTGGGCGGGGTCGGGTTCTAGGATCTGGCCACCGTATGGGCTCCCCTGCTCCTCATTTCCCCACCGCTTCACCTTCTCCCACAACGCGCACTACGCTTTTTTCCTTTAATTTCTCTCTGAACCACCCACGAATCATAGCTTCAATTACTGTGGTTTTCCATGAGGAGGCCCAAATGGAAGAACAATGCACCCGTCTGGCGGGTCTGAGCTCAGAAAAAGCCGGCCAGCATTCGGGCCTTCAGGAGGGGAGCAGTGGCATGACTATGGAGGTAGCACCTAGCGATCCTGGACCTTCCGAAGGATGGTGCCGAATCGTCGAGGAGCCGGAGGAGTAGTTTGGTTAATTTTTTTTTCTTGCTTCGCGGCCCACTTAATTGGGCTGCTTTTAGATTATTTTACTGTGCTGGACCCTTGTAATATTTTTGAATTCTGTAAATTAAACGTTCAAGACTGGTTTCCCCGTATGAGGGCAGTCTTCTTAATTTTTTGATTTTTTGATGACAAATTTGCCATGAGTTTGGGCAATGATTTTGACTTCAGTGTAATTTTATTCCCACTGTTAATAGATTAACTTTACTTAGAAAAAAAAATGTTGCCCTGTTTCTATTTTAAACCTGTTTTTTGAAATACAGAGCCATGTTTATATGGTCTACGTATTATACTCTTTCTCTGTATATCTACAGGAACCTTTTTGCTATGAACATGGTGGATGCTGTAGCGGGCTACTAATGGAAACAAGCGAGCCTGAACCTTACATCTCGGATGCAACAGATGGTTACCAATTTTGGAATCAAGCGAGCCTGATCTTACAAGCAAGCCTGGGTTTTTGCAGATGGTTTTTATTTCCGGGAACAAGCGAGCCAGAACATACAATCAACCCTGGGTTTATACATATTTTTGCTCTATCATGGATGCTTTTTGTGTGAGGTGTATATCAACAGTACATGTCTCTGCACATTTCCTGTATCCGCTTTATGATACTATTTTATGTGTTGACAAGTTATCACTCTGCCTTCAAAACTAGCGATGCTGGTCTATGTTGCTGGTTTATTGATATGGTCCGATGGTCTTTTTATATTTTGGACATATCACACTCCTCACATGATTAGCGTTTTTCTCTGTTCAAGGATTTTGGGTACTTTAATTTGTATTCGGAACAATGGACGTCGGTACTCTATCTGTTGCTTTACTATTCTACATACTGCTATTTCACTTTCTTATAGATGCCTCGGGCATATTTGGATGCTTTCTCAGATTGTCGATAATCTCCATGTGGACCGTTACTGGGTTTTATATCATGTCCCCGTATGTGACATGGGGTATTTTTCTATCATTGTCTGGGGTGGGACTTCCACTTTTCTGGATGGATATTTGGGTTCCAATCTTCAGATGTGAAAATGTAATGACTTCATGGACTGTTTTACTTCATATAATATATTCAAAATAGTGTTTTTTCTCTTGTGAAAAAAAATGATTGTTTATAGTCGAAGCGCTGCGGGGTGATTTATTATATTAATATTTCACGGTCATTGGAACGCCCATAATTCATACCAAATATTGGATATTTACTGTCATGTTTTAAAGTTTCATTTTTTTTTTTTTAAATTGAACCCACCGTCGGTATACCGACGCCTTATAAGCGTCGGAATTGCGACAGCTTAAAAATGTCGGACGAGCGACAGTATAAAAACATCAAACGAGCGACGTTCAAAACGTCGGACCACATTTCGTCGGAATTGCGACAATTTACAAATGTCGGAAGAGCGACATTCAAAACGTCGGACCACATTTCGTCGGAATTGCGACAGTTTACAAACGTCGGAAGAATGACGTCCAAAACGTCGGACCACATTGCGTCGGAATTGCGACAGTTTACAAACGTCAGAAGAGCGACATTCAAAACGTCAGACCACATTTCGTCGGAATTGCGACATTTTACAAACGTCGGAAGAGCGACGTTCAAAAAATCGGAACACATTTCGTTGGAAGTGCGACAATTGACAAACATCGGAAGCGTGACGGTTTGGGAAACGTCGGAAGAGCGACGCTTGTTTGGAAGCGACAGAAAAAGTGTCGGTAGTGCGACACTTTTTAAGTGCGTCGGAATTGCGACGGGATGGCAAACCACGTTTTGCCCGTCCTTGAACTGTCGCTCTTGCGATGACTATGTGTCGGAATAGCGACGAATTGGCCGTCGGAAATTGGGCCAAATTTTCTAGTGGTATTAAGTCCCTTCTGATTGAACCCCGCCCGATTACATCCTGACTGTCGATCCGATCAACGATCGGATGGTCCATACTTTATCGCTCTATCCCAATCGACGCTTGCGATTGATCCCCTCCGATTGAGTTCCGCCGATGGCAAACTCTCGATTGCACCTCCATTGTCGATCTATCCTCCTGATCGGACAGCTCACAAACCATCGCGCCATCGCATCGGCCTTTTCCATGCGTGCTTTGCCTCTACTCCCTCTCCCGATTCCGATTGCAATTGGTCCTCCGGTCCCACCATTAAATATTTTCCACCCATTCATATAAACAAGCCCTTTCCTTTGTAAAACTTAAAATTTCGTTTTAATTCGTTTTAAAAAGGCCTTTACCCCATCGTTTATTCACCATCGCATCGGAAAAATCCTGTCGTGTAATACATTTAACCCCGCTCCTCTTTCGATTCGGATTCCGATTGTTACCCCGGTCCCACCTTAAAAGCCCTCCGCTCTTTCAATATAAAATCATTTCGCTCCTTTGCAAAGCGCCAAAACATTTTTAATTCTGTTTTACTCCATTATCCTTTGACTTATCCCTATTACACTAATCCCAATCGCATCGGAAGTTTTTGAATCCTCATAACACCTCCCCCTTTCCCCCGATCCCGATTGCAATTACACGATATATTTTAAAACAATCCATTATATATTTCATCCCCTCCCCCAATTGCGATTTGCGAATGATTTTGGGCCCCACCTCCTTTCCCTTCCCTTTTTATCTTTCAAAATTGGTTTCTCCCTTCACTTAAGGCATAATTTCATTTTATGTTATGTCAAAGGTATTTTATTAAAAGTCAAGTTTTCTTCAGAGTAATAATAGAAAGAAAAGCAACAATCAAAGGCCAAGAGCTAATATGAGACAAAGATGTTTACAACAGCAGAAAAAATAGGGATCTGCTCTTCAAGTTGCCTATTTTTTATACAATAGTGTAACAGTGAATCTGCCAAAGTGGTCAAATGTAATGTTGTTCCTTCTTTTAGGCAGATTCTTGGTTCTCTTTTCTATCTTCGGATTTCAGTTCTTCAGCTGCTAAAACAAACTTCCTTTTTCTTTGGGTCTATTTCCCACAAATTTGGTCTATTTAATGTAATTTTAAATCATTTGTAAAGCAGTTTGTAACTCAGAAGTAGGGGAATAGTGTGGAAAATCAAGGAGAACACTTTGCGCTCCATTGTGACAGTTTTGGACAAGGAATTAATAAAGAGATGCAGCTCTGATTTGTGGGATCCATGTGGTATGAAATTTAGCATTTGTTCTCTCCTTTGTTTCATATGTAAATTTTTATGTGTACCATTCCTTCATAAACATCTCTGTTTGAATTCTTTCAATATAGAAAGGTAGAATCTATTTTTTATGCTCTACCTTGGGAAATCATTCAATACTTTGTGTTTTTCTTCTGTTTGAAAAGGATCCATCTTCCATGTCATTTTCAGCTCCTCACTAGTCTTTCCATTCCATCCTTATTTAAACTTAATTGCTGAAATTTTTGGCCTACCTTGCCCCATGAAATACCCTGTATCCGGATTTAATTCCCCAGTTTCAAACTATCCCATTTTTTCCATACATCCCTGAAATTCATTCATTAAAACATTTTCCCATTCTTATACCTAGCCTAAAAACAGTTTCAAAATTGTATCTTGTTGAATATCCTTTCACGAAGAGAGCCCTCTCTTTACCTTGTAGGGCTAGCTACAAGGCTAAGCGTGGTTTAGATGTTCACCTGATTTCACTTTTTGAGCTTGAGGTCCAGATTAGGTGATAAAATTTCTGGCGACTCCACTGGGGAAGTGATCTGACTGTCTTCGAACTAACTATGTTATTTTGTTTTGAAGAAAGTTATAGTTAGGCCCTGTGAATGCAGAGTATTGAAAACCTCTGTCTTAAGGTTAAACCCAAGTTATATTGAAACGCGACGAACCTTTAGAAATCTCTGTTTTTGAAGTAAAAAAGCTTTATTCTTTGCAGGTGGAATAATATCAGTGGGACCCATCCAGTGAGTTAACGCGAGGAGTTAAGCTCCAAACCACAGTCAGAAACCCAAGTTAAAGCGCGGTTTATTTACCAGAAGCAGGTTTCGGGAAACCATACCGCCTTCATCGCGCCGCTTTTGGCCCGAAGCAAAACCACGCCAAAAAAATGTGATCTAGTAATATACGGGCACGTCAGCTCCCAAATACCACCCATATCATGCAACTTTCATGTGTTAAACCTCGGCCTTTGAAAAAACGTGAAATTGACGAGGATCGTCCGATCTGGAGAGCCTTAGATCTGACGACAATCGCGCAGTGAACTGCACGAGCAATAAATCGAGGTATGATCCGACAGTTTGATATTATTTAATGTTTATTTAATTCATAAAAAGGAGAAATATGGCTGCGTGGGGCCCCTGCTGAATGAAATGTATGTCGCGCTAGTATCATAAATGTGTTTTATGGTATAAAGTTCAAAGGTTGGTGTTTTTTTAAAAATAATCGTGCCATTGTTATAATTTGATATTACGACCGGAGTAAGGCTTGCTCAAGTATTTTAATGTGTTCCCCTATATAAAATTAAACCTTAAATATTTTCTTGAGAGCTTTGAGTCTTATTGCAAGGCGAAAATTGTTAAAGCACTTTGGAAGGGAATACAATTACAAGCATTTATTTCAGACGTTCCATAGTCCTAATATATTTCTGGTATCAGAGCATAAAGACAGATCGCCCCAGTAATATTTTTCCTTGTAAATTCTTGGATTCTGGAAGATGATATTCAGAGTTTTCCCGGCTGAAATAGATATTATACAGTAGAAATTTAACCACATTGTCTTCAAGAAGATACACAAGGGCTAATCCAGATCCAAATCCTCCCCCTGTGTTTGACAATCCTAATCTTATTCCAAGAACTGTCAGAAGACAAGAAGGATCATTAAGTCCTAGACCTATCTTCAGATCCCATACTTGGCCTAGTGAGTGGTTGTTTATAGAAGATATTTCTTTTGATGAGAGTTTTGAGCTTTCTTTGTTTAGAAATAAGTCTGAAACTGCACTTGATGACACAATTTTAGATCCAGAATTCCTTGTAGATATTGAAGTTCAAAGGGAAAATTCCTCAATTGATGACTACGCTTTGAATTCCCCTCAGTCATCTATCATTGTAACTAATATCCCCGAGCCTTCATAATCATTAGGAACAACATTCCCTCCTTCTAATTCATCAGCATTCCCATCAGTCAATTCTCAGCTTTCATCTCCCCCATCAACACCTCCCTTGAATCCTTGTACTTCAAACACTGTTGTAAATCCACCTAGAGTCATGGTTGCTCGGTATGCACCCCTAGTTTTACCTCAGGTTCTCAATGATATGCCTGTTGATTACCAAAGTAAAATCCCTATTTTTGATGCCACTCAAAGCATTACAGCCCAGCAGCATGTTGATAAGATGAATGAATTTTTTTATCTTCATGAGGTAGAAGCAAAGAATGTAACCACAAGATTGTTTTTCCAAAGCTTTGAAGGTGAAGTTAGAAAGTGGTTCAGAGCCTTACCAGCGAGCTCTATTCTCACTTTGCAGGAGTTACATAGACAATTCTTAGATCGGTGGGAGGTAAAGAAAAACCCACTCCAAATTTTATCTAAGTATGAGAATATTAAAATAAATGTGGGTGAAATTGTACAGGATTATTGTTTAAGATTCAATGCTATATATAATTCTATTCCGGCTAACCTGAAACCTCCTGTGGGATTAGCCTTGCTCAAATTTCCAGATGGGTTCGATGCTGACATGGCATATCAGCTACGAGAGAGAGATCCCACTATGCTTGAAGACATGCAGAAGATAGCTATAAGTGTAGAAGCTAATCTGCTAGCTAAAAGAGCACGAACCAGAGCTGAAAAGAGAGTCACTGTGAAAGAAGAAGTGTCTCCTTCAGAAAGCAAGATGGACACTTTGATTCAGACAGTTGAAAATATGGTTGATCGATTAACCATTTCAAATAGGCCAGAAGCACAAATAAGGAATCCGAATTTCCGAGGACAGCAACCGCAATTCAGAATTAAGCAGAGAGAACAGAGAACACAAGACTAAGTGCCACCATAGCAACAGACCAGGGCTCCATTGTAGCAGAATTACGTCCAGGTAACAGAGACAGATGAGGATGATGATCCTTTGATTGAAGCCAACCATTTCTTCACTACCGATGGTGCGCCCATCTTTCTCACAGAAGACGAGGAATATATAGAGACTACAGACATTCAAAAGAACGAAAATTTCATTTTGTCTAATGATGCAGTGTTAGAAGAAGAATCCGATGATTACGGAGGGGGTACATGAATGCTTTATCTGCTAAAAAAAAACAGTATTCTTTGAGGAACAGAGATGTTCCGATCAGTCCCATTCAAAAGAGCAAAGAGCTCCAAATGAAGAACGATTCTTAAAAGAAAGGGAAAGAGCCGGCTGACCCTTCCTCTAGCAAAACACCTTCGGCGATTAACGTTGCAAATGAGAAGAACCAGCAGAGCGCAGAAAAGGAGCAAGCAGAGAATAAATATCCTCCCATTAAAGAGGTAGAAAAATATCCTTCTTTTAATTTAGAAAATGAAATTTCTAAGCTAAAAGTGTCCATGCCCTTGACTGAGTTGGTGAAAAATAGCACTTATAAAAATAAAGTGTCTATAATTTTGCAAATAGACTCTGTTTCAGATATGGTTAATGTTGAAGATGAATATCCAGAACTCATCTTTGGTCTAGCCATAGAAGATCAATCTGAAGAAAGTGAAGTCCCTCCCTTTTTCCTGAGTCTTAGATTACATGAGTTCATCTTGCATAATGCTATGTTGGACTCCGGAGCCTCACATAATTTGATGCCCAAAGCCATTATGGAGAAGTTAGGACTTGATATTACCCGAAAATACCATGATTTTTATTCTTTTAACTCAGGTAGGGTCCATTTTATTGGTCTTATCAAAGACTTGGTAGTGTCTTTAGATCAAATCCCAGCCAAGAATGTCTTGATGGATGTAGTTGTTGCTGATGTCCCACCATGGTTTGGAATGCTTCTATCTAGGTCTTGGGGTGCAAAACTTAAAGGAACCATGCAGCTTGACTTCTCTTATGCCACCATTCCCGTTTCTGGTTAGTTGAGAAAACTTTACAGGGAGAATAAAATGAAATATATGATCACTAGCAAAGAGAAGCCAATAAATCATCCCATTAATGCAGTCCACACAGATTTAGAGTCCTTTGTCTTATATTCAGATGGTGTTTTGAATGATGTGAATGTTCAGTTGGTACAAGTAGATGAAATACCTGAGATTTCAGAGAATTTTAGGGAAGTCCTCAAACAGGAAAAATATAAAGCAACAAGCACTTTTGAGCCTCTTGCCTGCCAGCAGCAAAAAGACAGTGAGCAGCAGAAAGATGCAGAAATCAGTCAAGATAAAGAAGAGAAAGAAGCGAAGTTTCAACATCTACAAGAAGAAGAAGAAGGCCTTTGGAGCATGGACTTTGATGGAGTTGTTGATAAGGATGGAGCTGGTATTGGAATATGGATTCGAAGCCCTGTTTTCCAGCCTGAAAAATTTCCTAGTAATGTTAGAGTATGTGCGTATAAGTTGGCTTTTGACTGCTCTAACAATGAAGCAGAGTATGAGGCTTTGATTGCAGGTTTGAAAATTTTAAAGAAGTTAAATGCAAAGAGGATTTCTGTCTGCGGAGATTCAGAGCTGATAATCAAACAGGTTAAAGGAGAATACCAAGCAAAACATCCACGGTTGAGGGCATACAGAAACGCAGTCCTGGATATCTTGAATAAATTCCCTGAGTACACTTTGACAGCAGTACCCAGGATGCAGAACATCATTTCTGATTCTCTGGCCACTACAGCAAGCAACTTGAAGATTCCGATGAACTCTAGCAACAAGTTTGAAATTTATGTCAAACATAGGCTTGTTGTTCCTGAAAATTTAAGGTATTGGATAGTGTTTTGGGATGACAATGAGATCAATGATTTTTTGCAGAATGATGGAAAATTCAAAGATACTCCAATAGAAGGTGATTATGAGATTGATGATCAAGAAATTGAAACAAATCAGATGGACATATTACATCTGAAAGACAATGTAATTCCTAGAGGTCTCATACCTTTAGAGGAGATTTTTGATCAAGATGATGTTGCAAAGAAACCAAGCTTGGTGCCTACTGAGAAAGGAGTTGAAGATGTGAATCTTGGAATACCTGACAAGCCCAAGTTTGTGAATTTGTCAAAGGCATTGTCTCCTGAGGTAAAGGAAAAGTATGTTAAATTGCTTTCTGAATTTTCTGATGTGTTTGCATGGGATTATTCAGATTTGAAGGTGTATGATAAAAAAATAATCCAACATACTATTCCCATCAAGCCAGATCAGAAACCATTTAGACAGAAGTTGAGAAGAATCAATTCGAAGCTACTGCCATCCATTGAAAAAGAGGTAAACAAATTGTATAAAGCTGGTATCATAGACCCAATTATATTTTCTGACTGGATTTCAAATTCGGTCCCAGTACGTAAGAAGACAGGAGATATAAGATTGTGCATAGATTTTCGAAATCTGAATAAAGCATCCTTAAAGGATAATTATCCACTTCCGAAAATGGACCATATTCTGCAAAGAGTAGTTGGAGCATCTAGAATTTCACTACTTGATGGCTATTCAGGCTACAACAAGATCTTGGTGCATGAGAAAGACCAAGACAAAACTGCCTTCACAGCACCCTGGGGAACTTTCCAGTATGCCAAAATTCCATTTGGACTGAAGAACGCTGGAGCCACTTTCCAGCGAGCAATGGACATTGATTTTGCCAATGAAAAAGATGTTTTTCTTGTTTTTTATTTGGATGATCTAACAGTATTTTCTGGTTCTGATGATGAGCATTTGCACCATTTGAGGGTTGTGTTTCAGCGATGCAGAAAGTTTGGGATTTCTCTTAATCCAAATAAGAGTCTCTTTGCCATGGATAAAGGCAAGTTGCTGGGACATATCATATCTAAAGATGGTATCCGCATTGATCCATCTAGAGTAGAGGCAATTCAGCACATAGACCTTCCATGGAAAAAAAAGGAGATTCAAGCATTCAATGGTGAGATGAACTTCTTGCACAGATTTATACCCAATTTGGCTTAACATCTAAGAGAAATGACTAACATGTTGAAGAAGGATAGCACTGTCAAATGGAGTGAGGAGACTATCAAATAATTTAATCTGGTAAAGTTTGCTCTGTCCAATGCCTCAATCTTAATCAGTCCTGATTACACTCAAGATTTTATTATTTTTTCATTTGCATCAGAGCATACTATGGTTGTTGTTTTGATGCAAAAGAGATATCAGATTGAAAATCCAATTGCCTTTTTCAGTAGGAATATTAGAGATGCTGCCTTGAGGTATAATATTATTGAAAAACAAGCATTAGCTCTTATAAAGGCATTGAAGGATTTTAGAGTCTATATTCTACATTCACATACTATAACATATGTTCCTGATGCAGCAGTAAAGGACGTCCTGATGCAAACTGATCCAGAAGGTCGAAGAGGTAAGTGGATAGCAGCTATGTTGGAGTACGATTTGGAGATCAAACCCACAAAGTTGATAAAAGGACAAGGCTTGGCAAAATTAATGGCCCAATCAAATCTGCATGCCCTGGATATAAACCTCATAACAGCAATATCAGAGGAGGAAGATGAAGGTTTGCTTGTTCCAATTTCAAACATTTTCCTACAATCCCCATGTTGTTCAGATATTTTTTATGTTCTTCAGCATCTTTCTCCACCTCCAGGGATGTTTAAAAGCAAAGGTAGATCACTGAAACTTAAGTCTGCTAAATATTGTATTTTAAACAGTGTTCTTTATTGGAAAGATCCAGGAGGTGTTCTGCTCAATTGTTTGGTTGAAGAAGAGGCTCAGAAGGTAATGCATGACTTTCACAAAGGTGATTGTGGTGGTCATTTGTTTTGGAAAACTACAGCTAACAAAGTGTTGAGAGCAGGATATTATTGGCCCACTTTATTTTTAGATTTGTATAAAACAGTGATGAGTTGTCATGAATGTCAAATTTTCCAAAGAAAAAGGAAATTGCTTCCTCTTCCTTTGAAACCAGTTGCAGTAAACGCTCCCTTTAAGCAATGAGGACTCGATTTCATAGGAGAAATCCATCCTGTGTCATCAGCACAGCATCGATGGATATTGACAGGTATGGATTACATTACTAAATGGATCAAGGCCGTCCCAGCAAGGCAGGCTACAGATACGGTAATTATTCAATTCCTAGAATCGAATATTTTATCCCGTTTTGGCTGCCCTCACAAAATTATAATAGATAACGCAGCAGCATTCAGATCTAAGAAGATGGTTGATTTCTGCGACAAATACAATATCGTGTTGGGTCATTCAACAACATACTATCGGCAAGGCAACGGCCTAGCAGAATCATCCAAAAAATCTCTGATAAATATAATCAAGAAATTGTTGGAGGAAAACAAAAGAAACTGGCATCAAAATCTCATCAACGCATTGTGGGCAGTCAGAGTTAGTAGCAAGAAATCCATAGGTATGTCACCTTTTGAATTGGTTTATGGTACTGATGTTGTCTTTCCTACATCTCTTACAGTTCCATTTATGATATTATTACAAGAAGTTGGAAGTGAAAACGATGATAATCAGCGAAGGATCAATCATATGATCCACCTTTAGCAAACCAGAGAGGAAGTGTCACAGAACGCTATTCAGTTGCAGGAGAAGATAAAGAAGATCTATGACTGAAATACCAAAGTAGAAAAAATTCAGTTGGATGATGTGGTGTTGAGATGGGATGCAAGGAATGAGGACAAAGGAAAGCATGGTAAGTTTGACAACCTGTGGAAAGGACCATACAGGATTTCAGCATACAGGGGACAGAATGATTTCTTGCTTTCAGAAATGGATGGCCAAGATTTCCCTGGAGGAGCAGTGAATGGTAGGATTTTGAAGCACTACCATTGTTGAAGATAACTGATCAGAAACTATGTCACAATCATTGTATATACCATGTTATTTTTTGTCAGAGTTCAAGTACATAGTCATTAAAGTTTGGGGCCCAAGGTGAAGGCTATAAAACTTGAATGTCATGTGTATGGTTTGGTTTCATTTCAGTTTTAAGTCTTAATCTTGAGTCAGAGTCAGTTTGCATTATGTCAGTTTTCAGCATTTTTGACTCCATGCCCAATGGATAAGGCTACTTGGTCTACGGTGTTCTTGGCACCTCCAAGGAGCTACCATCCCCAATGGAGCCAATGTTAGTGTCAGTATAGTCATACTGCCATCAGGGATCAAAATTTCTCTTTTGCATTTGCATATTAGGAGTCCCATACCAATAAAATTTCACCATTCCGCTAGGTCATGGATTCATTGATGGTTGTGATTTCTCATCAGTTTTCCCTCTTGTGAAAATTGTTGATTCTCCTCTCTATGGTCTTTAGTATTGAGTTACTCTCACTTCGTGAGTCATGTTAGTAGGTCATAGGATGGGTCTCATTAGGTTCTAGGATCTCACCATGGCCAAATTAATGAGTCAAGTGTCAATAAATATCAGTAAGGTCATGAGGAAGTCAATAAACTCAAAATCACAGCACCTGGAAGATCAAAGAGATATTTTATTCAGATTGATGTAATTTTCACCTCAAAACCATTTTTTGAGGTGAAAACATGATACTTTGCCTTTATTATCATCTATTATGTAATTTTATGTCAACATGTGTAAATAAGTCACATTTCAGAAGCTATTATCTCCACCAAGTCATCACCCTGCCTTTCAGAGAAACTTTCCATAGCATTTTTAGTGTCAAATCATGTTCTAAGTATGTCCATCAGAAAGAGCCCGGAAAGAGCTTTCCAATGGTATATTACACTCTCAAAACTAACTTCTGGATTGAAATTTATGTTTAAGTGAATAAAGTCCCCTATAACCTAAACCCTCCCCTTTTCCCATTTCCCTCCTACACTTTATTTCATAAAAAAATTTAATGTTTTCTTTTGTAAAAACCTTTTTCCCCTACCCAACGGCTTAATCACATTTGTAAAGTATTTTGACTTATATAAATCTATAATGCGATTTAGTTAAAACCATTTCCCCTCCATACTCCTTTAAAACTTTATAATAAACATTTTAAAGTTTTTTATTATAAAGTCCCGTTGCCTTTTCCCGTTCCGATTACATAATCACAAAGTATTTGTTATAAATCCCATTCAATTTAATAACCACTTCCCCACCATACCTTTGAACTTTATAATAAATTTTTAAAAGTCCTATACCATATAATCCCTGCCGCTCCAAAATCCTTTTCCCTTTCTAAAATCGCAATCGCAACATTTAAATGGTGCACCCCGATTGGCCCATGGTAAAAACTCTGATGTGATTGTATTAAGTCCCTTCTGATTGAACCCCGCCCGATTACATCCTGACCGTCGATCCGATCGACGATTGGACGGTCCATACTTTATCACTCTATCCCAATCGGTGCATGCGATTGATCCCCTCCGATTGAGTTCCACCAATGGCAAACTCCCGATTGCACCTCCGCCGTCGATCTATCCTCCTGATCGGACGGCTCACAAACCATCGCGTCATTGCATCGGCCCTTTCCATGCGTGCTTTGCCTTTGCTCCCTCTCCCGATTATGATTGTGATTGGCCCTCTGATCCCACCATTAAATCTTTTCCGTCCATTCATATAAACAAGCCCTTTCCTTTGTAAAACATAAAATTTTGTTTTAATTTGTTTTACAAAGGCCTTTACCGCATTGTTTATTCACCATTGCATCAGGAAAATCCTGTCGTGTAATAAATTTGACCCCGCTCCTCTTCCGATTCCGATTCTGATTGTTACCCCGGTCCCACCATACAAGCCCTCCGCTCTTTCAATATAAAATCATTTCGCTCCTTTGCAAAGCGCCGAAACATTTTTAATTATGTTTTACTCCATTATCCTTTGACTTATCCCTATTACACTAATCCCAATCGCATCAGAAGTTTTTGAATCCTCAGAACACCTCCCCCTTTCCTCCGATCTTGATTGCGATTACAACATATATTTTAAAACAATCCATTATATATTACATCCCCTCCCCCAATTGCGATTTGCGAATGCTTTTGGGCCCCACCTCCTTTCCCTTCCCTTTTTCTCTTTCAAAATTGGTTTCTCCCTTCACTTAAGACATAATTTCATTTTATGTTATGTTAAAGGTATTTTATTAAAAGTAAAGTTTTCTTCAAAGTAATAATAGAAAGAAAAGCGACAGTCAAAGGCCAAGAGCTAATATGAGACGGAGATGTCTACAACAGCAGAATAAATAGGGTTTTGCTCTTCAAGTTGCCTATTTTTTATACAACAGCGTAACGCTGAATCTGCCAAAGTGGTCAAATATAATGTTGTTCCTTCTTTTAGGCAGATTGTTGGTTCTCTTTTCTATCTTCAGATTTTAGTTCTTCAGTTGTTAAAACAAACTTCCTTTTTCTTTGGGTCTATTTCCCACAAATATGGTCTATTTAATGTAATTTTAAATCATTTGCAAAGCAGTCTGTAACTCAAAAGTAGGGGAATAGTGTGGAAAATCAAGGAGAACACTCTGCGCTCCACTGTAACAGTTTTGGATAGGGAATTAATAAAGAGATGCAGCTCTGATTTGTGGGATCTATGTGGTATGAAATTTAGCATTTGTTCTCTCCTTGGTTTCATATGTAAATTGTTATGTGTACCATTCATTCATAAACATCTCTATTTGAATGCTTTCAAGATAGAAAGGTAGAATCCATTTTTTATGATCTGCCTTGGGAAATCATTCAATACTATGTGTTTTTCTTCTGTTTGAAAAGGATCCGTCTTCCATGCCCTTTTCAACTCCTCACCGGTCTTTCCATTCCATCCTTATTTAAACTTAATTGCTGAAATTTCTGGCCTACCTTGCCCCATGAAATACCCTGTATTCGGATTTAATTTCCTTTTTTCAGCCTGAGGTCCAAATCAGGTGATAACAGGGTCACAATATAATCCTAGCTGACCTAACAATAATAATTTAAGGGCACAACAATAATAATATTGGCTTTTTATGGGGCACAATAATAACAATATGGGGGCTACAGGGGTACAAAAATAAAAATAAAAAGGGGGTTGCACTAACAACAATAAGGGACTACACTAGTAATATAGGGATCTAACGAAGCCCTATTCCAAATAAACGCGTTTATTGGTGAAATTAAATTAAGATTGAAATGAAAAGCATAATGTTCTAGAGATAAAATACATATTCTATTAATAAATCAATTCATGAAAACAATGCAAAAAAGAGAGAGGTCAAAACTACATTTCATAATGATGCCAAAAAGCCTTTATTACATGCAACAATTCCTAAAATGTAAAAATCTTAGCTTTGGCATGATTATTGTTGAGAAATGATGTTGGATTGGATGAATCTTAACAGTCTAAAAAGAAAGGGACTCTCTTTGGGATAATATATTTTTTCTTGGTGTTTCGATTTAGGACATTTTTTTATCTTGTTGAGAGAACATGAGAAAATTAAGTCAAATCTTTGGCATATGGGTGTAATTACATTTAAAAAGTGCATGAGAACACCCCAAAAAATGCATTAGAAAATCATCACCCAAAAAATGTTAGTTAGTACCATTTTTGAGATGGCCTTCGTTCAAGAGGTCAGCGTATTTAATTTAGGGGCATAGACCCCAACCCAAACCAGATTTGGTGCTGAGATGCTTCCAGAAGAGGTGGCATGGAAATCCTTAACAAAGACACAATTTCCTTTTTATTTTTGAAATTTTGTAAGTGAATAATTTTCTGGAAACCTCCAAGAGGCGTAACGTGGCAATATTAGTATTGTATATTAGGGTTTTGTTTCTTTTATATGGGAAACTTGTGATGTTAGAGGGTGGCCAATCCATTCTAAAACTAGGTCGAATGGCACCAAGCCCAGAGAGGTCATATATTTAATAATCTATAATTTGAATATACAAGCAGCTTGTGTTTTATTTGAATTGGTGGTTTTTTTTGTTCATGTGAATCCTATGTATTATTGTGTTCATCATCTTTCATTAATGGTGTCGAAGGCTAAGTCGAGGTGTTGTTTAAATATGTTTTGGGGAGTTACTTGAGAGATCAACTCTGCCCAAATCATATGGATAGAGGGCTATGTCCCTATGGCATGGGGAGATACTCGAGCATGGAACTCGAGAGAGGCTGAAACAACAAAGTTGGAGGTTGCATGACCTATCAGCATTGCGCCAAGGTAGAAAATAGTCAGGGTGAGAACTACTCGGGAGATACAAGCCAAAGTCCTGACCCCGACCTCAACCGAGACCCACATAACTTTTATGTAGGGAGAAGCGACTGTCACAATATTTTTTGACCCCAGACCTCACCCATAGCCTGACCTCTGACCTCAGGGTGGTACCTGTATAGTCAGGCCCTTGACATAACAGACCCCTGACTTGTTTAAGGCCCCCAATTGGATCGAGAGCCGACGTAGTGTCGAGGAGAATAGAGCAAATCAAACCACTACAATTTCACCCTATGTTGTTGTCATAAGTCGATTAGGCACTAGCCCTGTGTATGGTTTTGGCTAGAGACCGAAGTACTTGAGCTAGGGTATTATAAGGGGTTTAGAAGCTCCTTTAATACCATCATGGATTGGATTGGAGTTTGGCCTAAAGAGGAGAGGGTGCAACAAAATATTGGGGATTTGGAAACAAGTGGGTTCATTAGCTGCACATAATAATGGGAGAGCCAAGATCATGGGCCCATAAGATATAGGCTTCTAAATTTGAAGCCACTAGGAGATTGAAATTGACAAACTCCCTAGCTCGATTTTCATCACTATTTTGCTCTCTCTAGTGATAGGAAAAAAATTGTAGTTTTGTCAAAGTCATAAACACAACACCTCCTTCTGATTTGTAGACACCATGTACTTTTGTGCACTTCTCCTTGATAACCCCATACAATGTTATGGACTAGAAAGTGTTGAGAAAAGCTTTGAGGATGAAGCAACATTTAAAGACCAAATAATTATGAGCATTGATAATGTGCAAGTGCTTTGTGCCAATCCATGAAACATTAACCAATCTAGCACCCATCTTTATTGCGCCCTCTAATGAGAACAAGGAAACCCAAGCACAAATTTTGATTGTTTAGAAACACACCACTAGATAGGTGTAATTAATCTTTGATTTCAACCACAACAAATTGATTACGTCAATGAAAGATTAACCTTAAAATGTGACCACCACCCAACGTAAGAGATATTCTAAGAAAATATTCTTGACCAAAGGCAACACAACTTTTAATATGCAACCACCATCCTTTCACATTATATTATAACTATATTGTATTGCTCCATATGTATTTATTTTTTTCCTTTAAATTTAACTCCCTAGAAAACGCACAAACACTTCTCTCCAACTAAAAATAGTACCTAGTATAAAGTGGGTGACATGGACTAAGTACCCTTGACTTTGTGGGAATCAAATTAAAGACTTACACAATGTTTTGGGTTACCAAAAATATATTAGTAACAGTGACACTAATCAATCAAGCTAACCCTCACGACTATTCCCATATATTATTATGCTATACATTAGACAACATCTTGTAAATATATAATAGGTCAATTCCATTAAAAAGACAAGTTAAAAGCCAATATGTTCCACAATATGATCATCTTTTATTACTTCTAATTCTCATAATTCTTTTTTTTTTCAATAATTAGTTACTTTAATAAAATGTTTTAAATTATGCTCTCAATATATGTTGATAATGAACACATGCATTCTCATCTTAAGCTCTACATATATAGCTCAATCTAAATCATATAGGTAATTTTTTTTTGTACATTATATAGAAGGTAAAAATCAAATAAATAATTTTTAAATAAATAAACTATAGATGATCTGAAAATGGTGTGGATAACTTGTATGGAGTTCAAGAACCTACCACTCAGTTTTTTTAATGTTTATGTGTCTTAAGTTTATTTTTTCTTGCTATAATTTAACATGAATAACAGCAACATAATTCAGCAATATAATATAGGAGTTCACCCGAAATCTCATGGGCTACGTCTTCTTTGAGTCTTGTCAACTAGACTTGACTCTTTGGGATTAAAGTAATTGTTCTTTTACAAGTTTCATGCTTAACACCAATGAATACAAAAATGATTCAAAGGGCTAAGAATACCATTTAACATCCCTCTAATGGCTGTCCAAATGCTGCAAACAGCTTTAGGCTCCTGTTAACACATTTCCTTCTATCGGTGCACTAAGCTTCTCTGAGCTTCTAAATGGCACAAACTCCCGCAGAATTCTGTTTAAATCACTGAAACCACTACTTTTGTATCCAAAAAACATCAGACACCAAATTTCAACTGATAAATTGCTTAAATCAAGCACAGCATCCCCAAAATAGGCTATCATCCACGGTTTTCCCAAGGCTACTCAAAACTTCCCATCAACTTCTCGAGCTGAAGAAGTTCTCAAAATGTTCTGAACCCACTTCCATTGGTTCAAAAATCTCTGAAATAGCCAATTTTGACTATTTTTTCATCAGAAACGGCCTCCGGCTACTCCATTTTCCCCTCCATACACTTTCGACACCCCCTGGCACTAGGGTCAAAGAAAACCTCTCTACTAAGTTTTCGACCTCTATAAGTTATCCAAAATTTCTAAAACCTCTGTCATTAGATTCATAATCAAATTTTCAGTCAAGAATGACCACTAGTTCACTGCAAATGGTCTCTAGCTCCCCCAGCTAGGCCCTATACTGTTGCTGGAAAAAGCAGGCAAAATGGCCTCTGGAACTTAAATGAAGCTTTTCGGCTTTCTAATGCTCTCTACAAGCTCTACAAACCATTTCACAAGATTCAGAACATTTGAATTATCCAATTTAGACTATTGGAACTCTAAAAAATGACTCTAACTCCCCTGGTTAGGCCTCACACTGAATTTGTCTCATGGTGGCCCTGATGGCTCCTTCATCTTCCCTGAAGCAAAATCCTCTGAATATCACCTCCATTTGACCTCAAGCCTGTCCCAAAGTGTTCATAAGGTTGAAGAGACCCAAAATTTACTAAAATTTCGTCCAATTTGGTTCAATAATGAGAGAATTATGACCAAAAAAACTTTGCCCCAATTTCCTCCACTAAATGTGGGGCAACTACCAGTTAACTCCACTAAAAGTGGAAGTCTGCCTAAATTTGGGAGCGCCTCCAAAATTTCTGCCATATTAAACTCCACTTAAATTAAGCTTAATTAAATATTAAACCTGATATTGGGCTCCTTAAGCACTCTTAACATTAAGCTCCCACACTGGTCATATGATGAGGTTCCATGGGAGGAGGGTTGGCCCCTCCGTGCTCCGCCGAACCCACTCGGCATTCAAAGTGCAATAACTTCTTCATACGGTGTCCGTTTTTCGAACTGTTTGCGGCGCCGGAATCAGGAAGACGATACCTATGCAACCATATTGGTTTCAACCCAATCCTATAACTTTTAATTTTGAGTCTAATCCTTAGGTCCTTGATCCAGTTCTGATCACACCTCCCAAATGAGAAGCTTTTGGACCCCAAAAGATCTCTGGAATATTGAAACTGATCTGTAAATAAAATAATAATACTACACCCTTTTCTCTTCAGCCTCCAAACACTTTCCTTGCATGGCTAGTGACTTTGAACCACAACTAGAAAGCAATTCACACTTCCCTTCCTCGATGCACTTGTCCTCCTGTCAAGAGCCGTTTTACTTCACTCACTCAGAAATTTCTGGCGAAAAATTTGCAGAAGGTAGCTGAAAATCACTACCTTGATCCATGATCCAAGGTGGCTCAAACATAATTCGTGCAACATGCGACATCAACAACAAGTCGTCATAAAATGTGCTATACAATTAACACAAAATCAATGTAAAAAATATGCAACACAATTGACACAAGTTGACAAACATGTGCGACACAATTGACACAAGTCGATAAACAACTTGATACATCTTAACAAACACATGTGCTTGTATCAATGTACAATTAACCTATTTACAGTTCGTTATTTACACATACAACTTCCATGCACATGTACACCTTCAACTCTTCCCTTCAAGTACCAACAAGTACATAATCCCAAAAACATGTGGGTGACTATAAGAGCTGAACTAAAAGATATTTATGCAATAAAAGGGGGTATCATACTCATCTTTTACACCTCCACGGCGAAATTTTTCAACAACAAAGAAATTCCTTCAACTGAACCGCATTTATATGCAATCTTGCATCAAAATTTGCAAAAGAAGTACATGCATACAACCAAAATGTGCATATGTACAAAGGAGTATTTATTACTATGTTAAGAAGTCCATCCACTTCTTTCCAAGACACCTCCATGGAAACTTTTTCTGTTGCAACTCTTCCTCATGTGAATATTCCATTTTCACATCAGTAATGGAATCCGCAGTTCCACTTGCGCCAATCTTTCTGTCCTCTTGCTGCATGTGCTTTGGACGACTAGTTGGATGCAAAGTGCAACAATGAGAGACATCATGTCCCTTCTTTTGGAAATATGTGCAAAACTTATGCACCTTCTTTGAAAGTTTTCTTTGCCTCATCTGTTTCCTGTATGCTTTCTTCTTCATCCAACATCTCGAAACAACATCTTTAAATCAACCACAATATGTACAGCAAATATTTCTTCCATTTAAGCATTCAAAATTATCATGCCTTGCAGAAACATAATCAAATTGATCATGAGAAGATTTATACCTTTTGTACTGATTTGAATGTTCATCCTTTTTTCCTTCTTGAGGATATGAACTAGTAGAGGCTACAACTTTCGTTTGCAAACTAACATCATCGTTCTTATCTTGAAAACTATCTAAACTTGCATGCTCGCCATAAGTTGCATGTCTACCATCTTTTTGCTGCAACAAAGGCTTAAAGCAATGGAAATAATCTTTGAAACAAATTTGACATATTTGCATCTTAGAACTTGGAATAAAAGCTCTCTTTGAAATAGTCTCACATGCCTTCATGGCTTTGGAGTCTTCGCCATTAAATTGCACATAACCAAGACCAAGATTCTTGGGTCGTTCCTTAACCGAAATGGGATCAACCATGCCTTGTGCATGCTTGCCTAACCCTTTGCCTTCATAGCCCATTTTAATCATTAACTTGGACCTTATACCTCTTGTATGCTTTTCAAAAGAACCAACGCATCTTTCTAAAGAGGAAACTGAAGAAAAATTAGAATGGATTACCTCTTCCTCACGCATTTTCTTGGTCAAAGCCTCTTGGGCTTGATGGAGTTGCCTCTCCATATCATGCAATCTTTGACGGATTTCTTCCTTCTCTTCCTTCATTGCAAACAACTATTCACGAAGTTCAGTGCTTTCTCGTTTATCCTCAAACAAAATCTGCACCATGTCCTTCAATATAATAAATTCAAGCTTCATATCATCATCGAAGAATCTTGTGAAGGAGGAAACTTCACTTGTAGAAGTTGTCATTATGATGTCAATGAACAAATTAACTTCAAAAAATTTCTCAAAGCTTTTCAAAACAAATGACAAAACTTTTTAACCAAATGGCTGTAAAGACAAACTCTTATTCAAGCAGCCAAACAACAAACAAACTCCAAGAGCTTCTTAACAAACAAACGTCAAGAGGGTTTGTTCCAAAAGTGACCTTGAGGTCCTTTGGGGTAAGGAATATGCCTTAATTCCTTTTCTTCCTTTTTGTCCTCTCCAAGGCTTAGCTAATCAGTAGCTATCCCCAAAACTCAAGCAAACTCAAACAACAATCAATTTGCAAACAGTAAAATAGTCAATCTTTTACACTGTTTAACACTTTTCAAGCTATACAATCAAGCAACGAAATGCTCTATCAAGCAAGAAAATATGCTCCGATACCAACCTAATCTGAAAATTATGTGGATAACTTGTATGGAGTTCAAGAACCTACCACTCAGGTTTAATTAAAATGATCTAGCTTGAACTTGACATTTTGCGAAATTTTGGCTTGAAAGTGGTGTATGTTTTTTTTTTTACTGTTTATGTGTCTTAATTTTAGTTTTTCTTTCTGTAATTTAACATGTATAACAGAAACATAATTCAGCAATAAAACCATTAAACACAACATCAATATAATATAAGAGTTCACCCGAAATCTCGTGGGCTACGTCTCCTTTGAGTCTTGTCAACTTGACTCGACTCTTTGGGATTAAATTAATTGTTTTTTTACAAGTTTCATGCTTAACACCAATGAATACAAAAATGATTCAAAGGACTAAGAATACCATTTAACATCCCTCTAACGGCTGTCCAAATTCTGCAAACAGCTTTAGGCCCCTGTTAACACATTTCCTTCTATCGGTGCACTAAGCTTCTCTAAGCCTCTAAATGGCACAAAATCCCTCAAAATTCTGTTTAAATCCCTGAAACCACTACTGTTGTATCCAAAAACATCAGACACCAAATTTCAACTGACAAATTGCTTAAATCAAGCACAACATCCCCAAAATAGGCTATCCTCCACGGTTTGCCCAGGGCTGCCCAAAACTTCCCATCAACTTATCGAGTTGAATAAGTTCTCAAAATGCTCTGAAACCACTTCCATTGGTTCCAAAATGTCTGAAATAGCCAATTTCGACTATTTTTTCATCAGAAATAGCCTCCGGTTGCTCTGGTTTCGCCTCCATACACTGTCGGCACCCCCTAGCACTAGGGTCAAAGAAAACCTCTCTGCTGAGTTTTAGAACTCTAGAAGTTATCCAAACTTTCTGAAACCTCTGTCATTATATTTAGAATCAAATTTTCAGTCAAGAATGACCACTGGTTCACTGCAAATGGTCTCTAGCTCCCCTGGCTAGGCCCTACACTGCTGCTGGCAAAAGCACACAAAAATGGCCTTTGGAACTTAAATGGAGCTTTTCGACTTTCTAATGCTCTCTATAGGCTTTGCAAACCATTTCATCAGATTCAGAACATCTGAATTATCCAATTTCGACTATTGGAAATCTAAAAAAGGACTCTAACTCCCCTGTTTAGGCCTCAAACTGAATTTGTCTCATGGTGGCCCTAATGGCTCCTTCATCTTCCCTGAAGAAAAATCCTCTGAAAATCACCTCCATTCGACCTCAAACCTGTCCCAAAGTGTTCAGAAGGATGAAGAGACCCATAATTGACTAAAATTTCATCCAATTTGGTTCAATAATGAGAGAGTTATGACCAAAAAAACTTTGCCCCAATTTCCTCCACTAAATGTGGGGCAACTACCAGTTAACTCCACTAAAAGTGTAAGTCTGCCTAAATTTGGGAGCGCCTCCAGAATTTCTGCCATAGTAAACTTCACTTAACTGAATCTTAATTAAATATTAAACCTGAGATTAGGCTCCTTAAGTGTTCTTAACATTAAGCTCCCACACTGGTCATATGATGAGGTTCCATGGGAGGAGGGCTAGCCCCTCTATGCTCCGCCGAACCCACTCGGCATTCAAAGTGCAATAACTTCTTCATACGGTGTATGTTTTTCGAACCGTTTGCAGCGCCAGAATCAGGAAGACGATACCTATGCAACCACATTGGTTTCAACCCAATCCTGTAACTTTGAATTTTGAGCTAATCCTTAGGTCCTTGATCTAGTTTTGATCAATATAAGACGAGAACTTTCTGCTCTCCTTTCCCACTCCACTAAACAATTCTGGCATACCATCCTTAGCCGATGCTCCCCTCTTCCATTTGCCCTCGACCCTACATCCATGTTCTCTCAAACTTCCAACCTTTATGATATTCCAAGGCAAGCCCAGATTCATGTTACCTCCCCACCCTCTTCCTATTACCTATTCTCAGACAGAGATATTAGAGAGGCCATTTGGGTGATGAACAACAACAAAGCAGCTGATGAGGAAGGCTACCAAGCAGAGTTCCTTAAGCATGGTTTATGTGCTTTGGTTAGCTACTTGGCTGATCTCTTCAACCATGCAGTCCGCAAAGGTCTTCCACACACATGGTCACACCACATCATCAATCTGATCCACAAATCAGGCTCCAACTCAAATCCCAATAACTACAGAACGATCATGGTGGGCCACACATTCTCGAAGTTGTATGCTACTGTTCTACATAAGAAGCTCTCTAGTGAACTTGAGTAGAGACAACTCAGAGCTAGGGGACAAGCAGGTTTTTGACTGACTCATTAGACCATTGACCACATCTTCACCCTTCGTGTTGTGATTGAGGCATGACACCGCTCTTCGAAAGTCTATTGTTGTTTTGTAGATTTTCAGAAAGCTTTTGACTCAGTTCCGAGGGAAGCCTTATTCCAGAGACTTAGATATATTGGCATTTCGGTGACCCTATTGACAGCTATTACGTGCCTAAATGAGTTCGTCCTTGGTCGTCTGCGCATGGCTCATGGGATGTCTGATTTTATCTGAAGCATTATTAGGGTTAAACATGGTTGTCCATTGTCCCCTACCCTATTTGGGATCTATATTGATGAGTTGGAGGCATTTCTACACGAGCATATCCATGACACGGATGGCTGCCTTCTTCACTAGGTTCTGATATCTATTCTAATATTTGCTGACGATATGGTCGTCCTCTCCTCATCTCCACAAGGATTACAAAGGCAACTGGATGCCTTATCTCTGTTTTGCGATCTTCGACAGTTGACAGTCAACCTGGGTAAAACCAAGGTTATGATCTTCAATGGGGTGAAGAAAAAATTAGACCTTTACTTCTTATTCAGAGGGGAGGAGGTTGAGATCACTAGCACGTACACTTACTTGGGGGTAAAATTCATAGGTCCTCACTTCAGTTTGCAACCAATGCTTTAGCCTCGAATTAACAAAGGATATGGATCCTTAGCCCTTCTTGAGAAATAATGATTTCGACATCACTTCCAGGACATCTCGTCCACGATGAGCCCCATGGACACTGTGGTCCGCCCCACTATTCTATATGACTTAGAGATTTGGGGACCATCTTTACTTTAGTCAGATTGGGCTTTAGCTAAGAGAGTCCATAATCTTCTTCTTCATCGCATCATTAGATGGAAATAGATAGTACCTCAGCACATCATCCTTGCAAAGTTTGGAGCTCAGTCCTTTTGGCTTGAGATGGTCTTTAGTTTGGTCTCATTCTTGCATCATGTTCGAGGCTTTGCAGACTCGATATAAAGTAGGAATCGGTATCCTTACTTGGCATATTTCTCTTTTGAGAGTATTTCTCGTTCTACTCCCTTGGGCAGGGCTAGATGTTGGTTTAGAGGAGTTTCAGATCTCTTAGAATCAATGGGCATTCAGTTGGATCATCTCCCTCCTTTCCAATATTACTTATATGCTCCTAGTCACCTTTTACCTACTAGACATGAGCTGAACAAGATCATCAGGGAGGACATCTATAGGAAGTTCGTCTAGGTCACCTGGGTCAATCCTCCAGGAGGGTTGTGCCTAAAGATGGCCTTCTACGTTGAGCACTTCTTGGAGTTGAGAGAGGAGATCATTGTTCGACCCCAGTACACGTTTCAACATTGGATGCATGCTCTTCGCTTTCCTCTAAGCCAATTCAGAGTAAGCTCTCATAGACTTCGAGTAGAGACAAACCACCAGATTGATAGACCAGACAAAATTTGCAAGGTATGTCATTTACAGGATGTGGAGACCGAGGTACACTTCATTTTCGGATGTCATGTCTACTATGAATTCAGGTGAAGGTTCCATTGCTTGTTTAGAGATTCTCATACCCTCCCCGAATTTTTCAGGTATCTCAATTAGAGATGTTTGGCACTATATACAAGAGGTTCTCAAGTTTCGAGCGCATATTCTTCAACCTTCCCTTAGACCAGACCCCACATAGAGGAACACAACATTTTTCAGGGTACTACCTTCATACAAGGGCACCAAGAGACCGATTGATACCAGTTCATATCCATGCTCTAGATTAGTGAGGATCTGTGGAACCTCACCTCACCACACGAGATTTCAACAACAAATCTGTCTCAAATCCGTTCCTAGGAGACAGAGTAGGTCCTCCTACCTCAACAGTGCGCGAACTCCCCCAGGCAACGATCTAGCGGACAATCTGCACTTTCCACCAGCCCTTCATCGGGCCAACATAATTTGTGGAGTTTATTCAATATTCATTCAGCCTTGGATGTCAAGAGAGATGGGTTTGATCCTCAGACCCATTAGCTCCTGTATCTTCTCCGCCACGACATTCCATACATTGTGCTTTTATGTTCTTGCATTGTACCTTTTATATTCATGTGTTGTATCTTTATAGAAGACCGTTTGGTTCTCCCGCATTGTATGGACATCATTGTACTCAGCAATCTCTTTGACCTACTTTGTGAACATTAGTTAGACATAAATATCATTATTATTTTATTTATATTAATTATTTCTATAACAAATTAATATATTTACCAAACAATTAATCTAAACAACATTAATTACGCCGAAGACATTCTTTTAAGAGAAAATTTGTCGAAAGCCTTTTGTCATCTATCCACAACGCATAAAAAAGGCCACATGTTTACTCAACCATGGCATCTGTGAATCAGTGATGAACCACCTGTCACAAACACGGTGATTTGAGAGCCGTTGTAACAATGCTCTGTGGGATATCAAATTTCATGTTTGGTGAACGAATGTAAAAATGCATTATGCCACATCAATTCTTGGGGTCGGTAAATGAGTTTCGTGAATGACAAGTGAGGAGACCTTTCGTATTTCATTAACAATATAAAACATGATAAATATTATATATTAATCTATAAACCAATAATTTTATTACCAACTAACAACTGATTTTATACATTATAATACAATTTTTTCCTTTCATTTAGTAGAAATTTAGAGACGTTAATATTTATTTATTTTAAATATTAAAAATATTTATAAACCAAAGATCTTATTACCAACTAACAATTGATTTTATAAATTATCATATTACATAACGTGAAAGTTAGAAATTTATATAATCTAACATAAAGCACATATAATACATTTTTTCCCGGAAAAAGAAAATATAAAAGGTTATTAAATGTTTTTAATATTTATTTTGAAAATGATTTATTTTATAATTAAAAAAATTTGGAATATATATATATATGTTTTGAGAGTTTTGTAATACTTATTATTTGTATATTTTTTAAAAATATTAATCAGTATAAATTTATTTTAATTTTGTATTTATTATATGTTGAGAGGGATTATTTTTTTAATGAGGTTGACTCATTACTGTTAACATGGGAATTACTCATTGGTAGTCTTTATGGGATAGGGTTTTGCTCATGCCATATGCTTCTGGTTGTTGGGTCATTAACCTATTTCTCTAGGTCTGAAAAAGACAAACTCTTAACCATGTTTAAGCAGTTTTAGGGCATACTCCAAACCCAATATTGAGAGAGATCACATTTCTCCAAGTACATTTTTTTTCTTAACTATATACAATTTAAAAAAGATTTATATTTTGAAGTATTTAATTCCAAAAGAACTGATTCTAAATTTTAATTTATTTAAAAATTTATTTATAATTTATGAATTAAACAAATATTTTAATGTTTTCGTTTTGCATGCCATTTTAACATGCTCAAAACCTTTTTTTCATTTATAAATTAAATAACACACATTTTAATCTTTGTATTTTTTAAATATCATGTCTCCCTCATATTAAATTGTAAAAAGTAGTAGCTCAATTGGTGATCGAAGTAATGTGAAATCTATGAAAAATGAGAGATCCAAGGTTCAAATCCCCCAGGTTGTGACCTAGTTTACAGAGAGGAGGAGAGGTCATAGAGCCCAAAAGGTTTACTAGTAATTATGTGTCATGCAAGCTACTAGAAAAAAAAAAAAAAAGTAAATTCTTTCTCTCTTTAGATCATGGTCATAATTAAGACTATCATAAAGGAAAAATGACAAAAGTTAACATTTATACATTTTTTATGGGGTAAATATTGTATTTCCTTCAAACTGACATTTACATGGACATGTTAGGTCAGTATTTCACTAGGGAGGCTAGACCATAGCCAAAAGTGCACTCTTCACAGAGGGGTGTGGGAGATCGTGCTTTACAAAAAATTAAGTAGAAAGTGTATATACTAAAATATGGGCTAGACTAACATAGATAGAGTAATGGAAACTTGAATAGGATCTTCAATGTTGTCGGGAGTGCTTCTTACTAGCGGAGGAATGCCTAGATGTTCCTCAAGATGACCTGTGTGTTGATCTATGTCCCTCAAGTGACGATGAAGATGCTCCAGTGAGTGTAAGATATCAACCTTGTGCTTGAAACAATCCATTAGAATTCTTCCTGGGAGGAACTTCAGGGGACAATACAAATTGATGGTGTACATGTACTGATTAAACCGACCTCAGATTTTCCCAAAATCTAGCGCCCAGTCAGCCAAATATCCCATAATTTTTGTATCTAAAAATTGTTGTCGTTGGGAGGCCCCTTCCTGTTCCAAGCAAGCTAGCTCCTCTTGGATAGGTATTGGGGTAAGGTCTTGAAACTTGGAAGTGGATTCATGAATCCTATGATGCACACATGTATGTCCCCGAAAGGCTTGCTCTTGATCATAGGTAGCCCCTTAATAAACTAATGCTTGTCGATGGGCATAACGTAGGACCATGCACTAATACTGAGGGAGGCAGTTGAGAAGATAGACAGGTGGGTGTTGGACTGAGTGGTGTAAGCCACGTAAGGAGAGGTCAAAGGCAAGATAACAAGGAGTCATAGGGAAACAAAATTTGATGACATAATAAGTTGTCTGCCATCCAAACACTAGAATATGAAGGGGGTGTGGGAATGGACATGAATTTTTGGAGAGCCCAGTGCCAAGGAGGATGGCTATGAAGGGGGTGTGGGAATGGACATGAATGTTTGGAAAGCCCAGTGCCAAGGAGGATGTCCACAAGAGGCGAAAATGCATTGGCTGAGGAGCAGGGGAGGGATATGGAGTTGTTGGTATAAGAAAGGGGGTAATACAAATTTATGAGAAAACAAAGCTAGATACTAAGTACATCAAAGAAGGAGCAGGATAAAAAGGACATAGCTTCAATTCTGAAATCAGAGGAAATAACTAAGGAAGGAAACATACACAAGCCATAAACCTTCAAACCATAAGACATTGTAGGAGTCAAACTTTCAGAGAGGGTGGTGACAAATGTGTAGCTATCGCACACATGAGACTAGATGTTCTCACTTGCATGCAAAGTCGATAAGCCAAGAAAATGAAACATGTCATGCTTGATAAACTAAGGAGCCCAATGGACAATGTCTTTGTAATGCCGATAATGAAGGAAAATTTAAATGGGACTAAAGCTGCTGAGAGAAATACGGGTAAACGTGAGAGGTCCTGGACAGATTTCACTAAGGTGAGTTGGCCAAAGGCCCCAATATTGATTTCCTAGAGCTACAGATCGAAGAACATTTTTTCCTATAGCAACATCCGAGTAGGATCGCACCGAAAGGAGGACTAGAAATATAAGAATACTAACTTTGTTCAACTCACACGCAAGGATGGGATCATCCTAGCAAGATGACGACTCTTCAAAGCTTCTATGGTGCATGGTCTTGGGATCGAGGATCGTTCATATAGATCACCTTAGGCGAAGTGTTATGAGCATGATTGTCATTCATTTTTCTATGGGGATGTGTTGCCACATCCCCCAACCACTTGGCCAGGAAGGGCAGTGGCAGCCCTCCCCCACCCCCTTTTGTATTACAATCACCCCATCTGATACAACAATGTCTTTCTTAATAGGTTAACATTTATCCATTAAAAAAAAAAACATTTTAATATTTGTATTTTTAAAATCACGCGGCTCCCTTGAATTGTAATTAGATTGTAAAAAGCTTATATTTTTGCAATTAAAAAAATCATTTACTTTGGAGTAGTGATAATATTAGGAAAAATATTGATGTGAAAGATGATCAAGAGCTGTCATTCTATATTTCAAATCTATCATTTATACATAGAGAGGAAACAATTCATTTTCCCAAACTAATGAAAATTGAAGTAGATAGGTTCCTTATATCCCACACATGTCTATAATGTGGACTAGGAAATGACATGGACTGCACATGGTAGACTCATATAGAACGAACATAGACATCAAATATATCGTAAACACAAGTATTCATTTATGTTCATCACAAAGTATCATCACTACATATTTATTAATAATTCAATAATCCATTGCTTCATCTCCTCAACCTACTAGAACATAGAAAAATTAAATGGAAACTTGATGAAGACTACTCATTTTTTATTTGAAATTGATCACACATTGTCAAATAATCTAATAGTGATTAAGAAATAATTATTCTCTTAGAAAATTGTTTTTTCATAAAATGATCAACATGTATAATGTTCTTTATGGTTATATGACATTTGAAAGACCCACAACAAGTTCCCAAACATATTCTCAAATGCTAACAACTAGCACATGACTATCATCAATGTTTAATATTTAATTTAATATTAATTGCAAATAAAAACATTCCTTCTCCTAAAAAAATTCTTTAATGTATATATTCAACTATAACCATGCTTAACAATACAAATAATTATCAAACAAATTATTCATGAATTCTATTAAATCGATTCTCTATTAGTTATGCGTGAATGCCATTGTTTCTCTCACCGCTAAGCAGTGCATCATTTGGCATTTAACTTAATAGAGATACATCACTACTGAACATATGATTATGCAAACAACAGTGCTACAAATATCCAGTAACATTGCTCATGGTTCTGCAATTACCTATGCATCACAACAGCATACAGCTGCTCATCACAACAACAAAATGAGGGTGTTTGTTAGACATATTCACAACAGTAATGTTATAGCATTCACCACACTAACTGCTGCTGCCATAGCTCAGGGGCAACCCACATTTCAAGCAATGGCGGAATCCCAGAGCTTTACCAATGATAGTAATATAGTTAGATTTTGTAGAGAAGGGCGATCGACAGAGGCTATAGACATGTTGCATCGCACAGTCCATTCACTCAACCCCATCGCCTATATTTCTCTGTTGAAGGCTTGTTCAGACAGGAAAGCAACCACACAAGGTAAGCAAGTCCATGCCCACCTACTTATCACTGGACTCCACCAAGACATTAGTATAGAAACTAAGCTTGTGAATATGTATGCCAATTGTGGCAGTTTTCAGGATGCACGCCAAGTGTTTGACAAAGTACCTCAACCAAATGTGGAGATATGTGGTGCCATGATCAAAGGATATGTCTTGGGCGAGCTTTGGCAGGAAGTTATTGATATCTATCACCTAATGCAAAGAATAGGTGTGGAGCCACACAATTTCACCATTCCTTTAGTACTCAAAGCCTGTGCCCGTCTCGCAGACATGCAAGAAGGGAAAGACATTCATGATTATATAATCAGAAGAGGACTCGAGTGGGATGGATTTGTGGCTAATTCACTTCTGGCAATGTATGCAAAATGTGGGAGTTTAGAAGATGCACGCCGAGTGTTTCACAAAATGTCTGAAAGAGGTGTCGTGTCATGGAATGCAATGATTGCAGGTTATCTACAGAATGGAGCGTGTGAGGAAGCACTGAAACTTTTTAATGAAATGCAAATTGCAGGCGTAAGGCCGAATAGCATTACATGGAGTGCTATTATTGCTGGGTATGCACAGAATGGGTGTTGGGATGAGGCTCTAGAATTCTTCCGTCAAATGCGACGTGCAGATGTGGAACCCATTTCAAACACGTTGGCTGGTGTTCTCTCAGCATGTGCTTACTTCAAGTCCCTGGAAAAGGGCAAAGAAGTTCATGATTATGTAATCAAAACTGGTTTTGAGTCCGATCTTTATGTTAGGGGTGCTCTCATTGACATGTATGCTAGATGTGGATGTATAGAAATTGCAAGGCAATTGTTTGACAAAATGTCTGAGAGGAGTGTAGTGTCCTGGACTGTCATGATTGCTGGATATGTCCAAAACGGATTTCCTAATGAGGCCTTGAAGCTATTTAGTCAAATGAGAATGGCAGGAGTGAAGCCCAACAGTGTGACCATGGTCACTATTTTGCCACCTTGTGGTCATTTAGCAGCTGTGAAACAGGGTAAGCAGATCCATGGTCATATGATCAAATTTGGATTTGAATATGACATTTTCGCGGGAAGTGCTCTGATAGACATGTATGCCAAATGTAAAAGTATAGATTCGGCACTCCAGGTTTTTGATGAAATGTGTACAAGAAATGTAGTCTCATGGAATGCAATGATTGCGGGATATACTCAGAACGAACGTGCTGCCGAGGCCTTGCAGCTCTTCCATCAAATGCATCTAACAGATGTACGACCTAGTTATGTCACTGTTGCAACTATTCTTCCAGCATGTGGTCATTTAGCCGCTTTGCAACAGGGTAAGGAGATCCATGGTTATATCATTCGAAATGGCTTTGAATCGGTAAATTTTGTAGGGAATGCACTGATAGACATGTATGCAAAATGTGGTAATGTCGAGTTAGCACGCCAACTATTTGATAAAATGTCTCCAAAAAACCAGATATCATGGACTACGATGATTGCAGGTTATGGCATGCACGGATTTGGGCAAGATGCCCTTACATTATTTAACCAAATGCAACAGACAGACATGAAACCAGATCACATCACATTTGTTGCTGTTCTTTCTGCATGTAGCCATGCAGGTCTGGTAGATGAAGGGTGGCAATACTTTGAGTCAATGCGTCAAGATTATGGCATTACACCAACAGTAGAGAATTATGCATGCATAGTCGACCTACTTGGCCGTGCTGGTCGCCTGAATGAGGCACGGCACTTTATTGAGACTATACCCATACAACCTAGTGCTGGTGTGTGGGGATCTTTACTTAGTGCTTGCAGAATATATTGCCATATAGAGCTAGGAGAATATGCAGCAAGGCACCTTTTTGAATTGGAGCCTGAAAATTCTGGCTTTTATATACTGCTATCAAATATCTATGCGAAGGCTGGCAGGTGGGATGATGTAGCAAAGGTCAGGTCACTGATGAAAAGCAGAAACTTGACAAAGAGGCCAGGATGCACCTGGATTGAGGTCAAGAACAGGGTTCATACGTTCCTTGTAGGAGATCTAGCACACCCACAATCAGAGAAAATATATGCAATGTTGGAGAGCTTAGCTGCGAAGATGGAGGATGCAGGTTATGTGCCGGACACTGGTTTTGTGCTGCATAATTTGGAGGAGGAAGATAAGGAATTCCTTCTCTGCGGTCACAGTGAGAGACTGGCCATAGCCTTTGGGCTCATCAGCACTAGTCCTGGGACAACTTTAAGGATTGCCAAGAATCTCCGAGTATGTGGTGATTGTCACGAAGCTACAAAGTTCATCTCGAAGATTGTAGAGCGGGAAATTATTGTAAGGGATTCAAACCGTTTCCACCATTTTAAGGACGGATGCTGCTCCTGTGGGGATTATTGGTGATGAAAAATAAGATAAGTAATGACTTTGAGTTTAACTTGGTAGCAAGCCCTTTCATGATCATTGTCTTGATCTCATTGTCTGGTTCTTTGGTTTCTTACGTTGAAACCAGTGAGTGAGAATATTGTCATTCAAGCAGCATCGACTGTGCTACATTGGAGATCATCCTTACTCTAGCCAACCAATCTCATCTCCAGAGTCCATACCAAAGGTGTTAGTATATGATTAAGAGGGACTCAATTTGGAGAACCGAAGTAAATATTATATCATTTTTTTAGATTTCTCAGGTTGGTACAGGTACCCAATCAATCATCTGTATAATATTCAGAAATGGAAGAGTGTAAATCTTATGGAGAGGCTTTTCCATTTGATTATAGCTATCAGCACTGCCATCATTCATGATGTATTTGTCAATTCAGAAGGCCGCTTCTTTGGTGAACTATCAGTGAATGCACCCTTGAAAATGGTAGACTCAGATTTTCTTTTCCACCTTAGTTGGGTGGATGGAATAGTAATAGAAATACCCGTGAAATTGAAGCACTTTGTCATCTACCTGAAATATTAACAAGGAACAAAGAAAACTTATTCTGATTAAACAAATATTTGATTTAATTATCTGGCGTATCAGCCGTTAAAATAGTTTTTATCTGCATTGGCTCGATCTAGATTTCTCAGGTTGGTACAGGTACCCAATCAATCATCTGTATAATATTCACAAATGGAAGGGTGTAAATCTTATGGAGAGGCTTTTCCATTTGATTATAGCTATCAGCACTGCCATCATTCATGATGTATTTTGTCAATGCAGAAGGCCGCTTCTTTGGTGAACTATCAGTGAATGCACCCTTGAAAATGGTAGACTCAGATTTTCTTTTCCACCTTAGTTGGGAATAGTAATAGAAATACCCGTGAAATTGAAGCACTTTGTCATCTACCTGAAATATTAACAAGGAACAAAGAAAACTTATTCTGATTAAACAAATATTTGACTTAATTATCTGGCGTATCAGCCGTTAAAATAGTTTTTATCTGCATTGGCTCGATCTAGATGAGCTATTGTATCAAATGGTATTATTGGTCAATACCACCCCGGCAAGTGTTTAGTGGAGTATCATATTGCATTTCTGTACGTTAATATCAGGAGGGGAGATTTTTATACTATGATAAAAATTTCCTAAGCTTGCCACTATGATTTCCAAAATGGATTTTTTGAGCTAGAGAGTTGGATGTTACAGTAAGAAATCTAGGAGACTGGGGTATGAATGCTTTGTTAAAAGAGACTGGAGAATTCCATGATTCAAAATGCTGCCTACTTCAATAATTTTATTAAACACAGAGGTTACATTTATATCAGAAATATTCAGTTAGGTTTCCTATAACTGAAAAATACCTAATCTATAACTAATTTATACCGAAGAATTACAACATCTCCCCCCTTAATTTGAAGGGTCATCTGACATACCAAGTAAAGATCTAAAGTTTTCAAACTTTTCAAACTTTTCTCCTTGGTAAAGATATCTGCAATTTGTTCTGAAGTTGGACAATGTGTCAAATGAATTGTTTTGGCCTCTACATGATGTCGAATCAAATGATAATTGGTGTTGATATGTTTGGTTTGATCATGAAACTTTGGATTCCTGGCCAATTGAATTGCAGAAGCATTGTCGACAAATAGAGGAGTTGAAGCTTTTTGTTTCCCTTGCAAATCTTCAAGTATTTTCCGAAACCAAATGATTTCCTTAGTGGCTTGAGTTGCTGCAACATATTTGGCTTTGGTGGTAGAATCAACAGGAACATATTGCTTGCGTGATCTACACCTAATGGCTGCTGATCCAAGATTCATCGAATATCCAGAAGTTGAGACTCCATTTTCTTTATCTCCATCAAAATCTGAATCTGAATAACCAACAAGATGAAAGTCTAAAACTTTGGAATATTTGATGTCGTAAGTTTGAGTTCCTTTTAAATATTTCAAAATTCTTTTTGCTGCTACCCAATGCCCTTCACAAGGATGATGCATAAATCTGGAAAGTATTCCGACAACAAAGGTTATATTAGGATGAGTAATAGACAAATAAATCAAACTTCCAACAAGTTGCTTGTACTTTGTTGGATCTTCAAACGGCGTTCCTTCTTCGGAAGTGAGTTTCAAATTCTACTCCGTTGGAGTAGCAACAAGATTATATTCCGTCATACTATATCTGTTCAATAACTGTTAAATTATGAAGATGTTCTATGCTTAGGTGCAAATATACTTTAAACTTCTAGGGCACAATGAAAGTAAGATGCAGATAGAACAAACCAATAGATCTATGGAAGACAAGTCAAAAACAAAGTCAAAAACAGAGATAAAGAATGGTGGCGTTACTATACCAATAGATTAATGGAAGACAAGCCAAAAACATAGATAAAAAATGGTGGCGTTACGGCAATCAACAGGATGCTTCAACCAGCAAAGTCTTCATAAGGTCAGCCACCCATGTGTCACACAACCCCAAGACGTTACATCAAGAATTCTCCACCAAGACGTTGCACCAAGAACTGCAGAACCAAGAACGATGCTCCATCATCATCCAAGAGAGAAGAAATTGCCTCCACCAAAATGTGTGTGTGAAATGACCTCCAAGACTCTCCAATATATAGGCATCTGTGGGGGTGTGTGACACATCTCTTATGCATGTGGGATAAAATAGGCTGACCTTGCACATGTGGAATAAATTCAAAATACATGTTCTGCTCATTCGATCAAGATGATCTTTAGATCAATCTTGCACCTTTCCGAAAGAGGAATCCAATAAAAATATTGGCATCGTCATCTGAGCATCACAACATGGAGTTTGGACCTAGTTGCCCAAATTTAACACTCCCTCTCAACTAGGGAGAACTCCATCCACCAGTGCCATCCAAACATCGTGCGTCATCCTGCCGTAACTTGCTTCATTGGCTTCTTTATTTCAAAAAAAAAAGGTGAGTCATAAAGACATCACTCCCGACTAACCTGAAGTCAGCTCAGAAGTCTGAAACCTCTATAGGACTCAAAGGAGTCAGATACCAACCCGAAGTCAGTTGGAGGTCCGAAACCTCACTAGACTTGATCCCAGATCAAGTGGTTGGACACGTGCCATCCTAGACATAGAGAGTACAACAATATCTGATGCGTCCATCGGTCTTTCTATGGTCTCTATTCACATTTCCCACCTCATTGGCCAAATGAGAGGTACTTCCCATGAGTTTGGAACTCCATGTGTAGGATGCATATGGGGCACATATCAGAGAGAGGTAAACCAACTCAATATCATCACGGTGGGGCGGAAGCACACCAACAAGGTTCGGCAAGCCTAGCCTTGTAGTTGCTTATAGCTCCAAGAAGCTATCCCCAAAGCCCCCCTGGAGCTTCTAGAGCTCATCGTCCAATGGGACCCTCCAAATAGGGTCGTTCCACGATTCCAAGATTCTCACGGAATGTTAGGAACATGACCTTCCTCAAGGGCTTTATGAGAATATCTGCGACCTGCTCATCAGTTCCTATATGATTGAGCCTTACGGCGCCTCGTTGTACCATATCCCAGATAAAGTGGTACCAAACATCAACATGCTTGGATCAATCGTGGTACATGTGATTCTTTGACAAACGAATCCCCCTCTGGTTATCACAAAGGATAACGGTGGCATCTAGAACATGCTCAAACAACTCACTGAAAAGCTTTCGCAACCAAGTGGCTTCACAACAGGCCATACACGATGCAATGTATTCGACGTCAGTGGTGCTCAAAGCTACCGACTTTTGCTTCCTTCTCGAAGCAGACCTAAGTGTGAAGTAGCATCTAGATGTGCTCTTGCTATCCACCACACTGCCAGCCCAATCGACATCAGCATATCCACAGAGTCTCAAACTCCCGGCAGTGTATCTCAGCCCATGGTCTATCGTGCCCCAAAGATATCTTAAGAGATTCTTGGCACCAACCCAGTGAAGATTATGAGGATCAACCATGTGTTGACTCAAAGTGTTCACTGCACAACATATGTCTGGACGAATGTTCCCTAAGAACATCAAGGCCCCTACGAGTTGATGATACTCAATAGGATTTTCTAGCATAGGCCCAACAACGCTTTCACTCAACTTCTTAAAGTTGAGCTCCATCAATGTCGACACAAACTTACAATCCACCATTCCAAATCTTTCCAACAACTTCACAATACATTTTCCTTGAGAGAGGAAAATCTTGCTAGGTCTCTGCTAGACCTCCAGGCCTAGGAAGTAATGTATCACTCCTAGGTCCTTCATCTTGAACTCGGAAGCGAGCTCCCTCTTACACTGATGAATGAGAGGGTCAACACATGTCAGGAAGAGATTGTCCACATAGAGAACCAGAATGAGAGGCTTCTCTATCAACCTTGAAGTAAAGGTTCAGATCAACATTGCTTCGAGTGAAGCCCAGCTTCATTAAGTAGCTATCTATCCTCTCGTATCAAACCCCGGGGGCTTGCTTTAACCCATAGAGGGCTTTTCTTCATCCTGCATACATGAGAGTCTCTATCCTGGACTTCGAACCCCAAAGGATGCTCCACATACACCTCTTCCTTTATTGAACCATGCAGAAAGACGGTCTTCACATCCATTTGATGAAGACTCCATCCTTGCGTAGCAGCAAGGGTAATAATAGATCACAGGTGCAATCATAATCAGTGCCTTCCTAGAGAGAAGTCTCAGGAAACACATCTTGCCTTGTACTTTTCAGCACCTCCGTCAGATCCATGCTTGATCTTATAGAGCCATATTGAGGTGACAACAGCTTTGTCCTCCGGTCTTGGGACCATATCCCATACATCATCCTTCATATAGCATCCTTCCAGACTTGATGCTTTACAACTTCTTCAAATGATCCAGGCTCATATTGTACTCATGGTTGTTAGATACCCTTGGTATCTATATGGCTTCTTGTTTTCCCCAGAATGTACCCCTTTGGGGCCATATGTCTCTCGTCTTCCTCGAGAGTACTCCTGAGCCATGAGGGTCTTCTCTTCTTTCTTCCAGCAACATCATTTTCTCAGGAACATGCACGGTTGTGGTCTCCCTCTTAATGCCAACTCCTCTGCAAATGTGCCATTATCAGACCTTAGAATCTTGATCTTCTTCTTCAAGAAATATATCCAGACGGGCAACATATCAGATAAATCGGAATGTATCAACTACTAGACATCAGATTGTAATACTTAAGGGAAAAATAAAGTCCCCCATTTTATGCTTTCTTGCGGCACAACTCTGATATATGCCTTTATGATATTTTGAATTTGTGCGTCCCGGACATCAACTTCCTTTCCTCAGAAAGGGCTTTGTAATCATAGACCTGAATCTTACTCACCCACTGTCAAGGCTATACAAGAATCATAGCCATATACTGCCATATATCTGTTATACATCTCAACAGTTATCATACATTATCATGTCATTGATTACAATGTTGCTATAATATTATTTATCACAACCATACATAACAGAACATATCAAACTTCATGGTTATTTCTGCTATATGTCACTGTCCATATCTTCCTACACATCAAGAACAAATAAAATGACTTACTTGTTGAAGATGCGCTTCACTTACATCCCTTTGGTCTCTTGTCCTTGATGTACCAGGCAGGTCCTTCATAATAGCTTCATATATTAATGGTCAACGTGACAATTCCAGCACTAGTGTTTAAAGTTGTCCCTAGTTCAACTCCGAAATTAGTTTTGCTGAAGGTACCACCAAAACTGGGGTTGCAAAGGTGACTGAACAGACACCTATGTGATGATAAACTCGACTCTTATGAATTATTAATGATGCCTAGTTTATCAAGGATGGAATGATAAACTCGACCTGTCAATCTTGATCAATCTGGAATTCAGCCCTTCAATGAATGTATCCGAGAATTTGACTTCTAACTGCTTCAAGGAATTAAGCTTTGGCCAACCAATGATCTGCCTAGTAATATAAGGCTCTCGGCTTGCTCAAACGAATGAGGAACACGCCCATGGAGTTTCGGTTTATCAACAATAGGAGATTACTCCCCGAAAGTGTAATAATACTCACCCTGTCAATATTGACAATTACGCCTAGAATTTGTTCCTCCAGCATGTTGGAATTTAATTTCAACGGCTGCACAGCAGGATGAACCGTTCAGAAAACAACAAAGAGTACAGCGGCAGAGCCAAGTCCGAGGGGGTCGATGAGGCAGAGCCAACGGAGGTGTATACCCCATCGGAATTGCTGACATCACCGCAGCTGGTGGCCCACATATATAATACGGCCCACATGTTATATGTTACATGTTATATAATGAACGCCGGTCAAATATTTTAATACGGCATTTGGTTTTTTTTTAAAATAAACATAAGTCGTAGTTAATATTTTATTTGTTTTATTTTTAATATATGTACATCACATATATTAAAAAGCCGTGAAGTGTTTTATTTTTATTACACAGCAGTGTATGTAAAGAGATAAAAAGACAGGAATGTAATGTTTTAATTACACAGCACAGCAGTGCGGGAAGGAGAAAATATCAAAGAGCCACTAGTCAATTTGCTATCAATGCATATTAGAGCGGTGCTGACAGAGTTAATGCAGCCATAAAGATTGTCAAGCGGTGATAATTTAGTGGTTGAGCAATTTATGATACAGATATTTTTGTTTTGAAATAGGCATAAACAGAGCGCATCATTTGTAATGTAATGTTTTTAATACACATCAGCGTATTTTAAAAAAACAGTGAGCAGAGTTTTATGCACAGCAGAGTGCATTTTGTAAAAGACAGAGAGTGCGAATTTGAAATTGCACAGCAGTGTATTTTCAGAGAAACAGAGTATTCCAGCAGTGAATGTTTTTAGTGAAACAGAGTTTTATTTGTGCACTGTGACAGCAGCAGTCACAACTGTAAACCCTCCAAGAGAGGAAGAATTGTTACAGCAGTTTTTTTTATATATTGAATATAAATTTTTCTGAGTTGAAAACTCTGTCTGTGAGTGAATTTTTTTTTGAATTATTCTCTGTGTTAAAGAGGGACTGTTTATTGTTTTGGAATTCTGAAAATTCCAACATGGTATCGGAGCCAATCCAGGCTATTTGAAGGTCAAATAAGCTGAAGGAAAAGAATTCTTTGTTGCAGCAGCTTCTCCAGCAGAGTGAAGGTTCAGACAAGAAGAATTCGAAGGTATTTCTCTATACAGTTTTGTGTTACTGTTGCAGAACAGTTAGTTAAGTTTTAAAACACAGTCAAGTGTTTTTATCATAGTTAGAAGTGCAGAATGGCTGGCTCCAGCACAGGTATGAGTTTGGGAAATATCCATCTCCCACAATTCAATGGAAAAAATTATGATTACTGGTCAATAACTATGAAAGCTTTATTTACCTCACAAGAATTATGGGAATTAGTTGAGGATGGCTTTGAAGAGCCAACAAATGAAGCAGCGTTTTTTCTTTTAACTCAGGCAGAAAGGGAGTCACTAAAGAACAATAGGAAGAAAGATGCCAAGGCTCTTTTCTTCTTGTATCAAGCAGTGCATGAGAGTGTGTTTCCAAGGATAGCAGCAGCCAAGAAATCCAATGAAGCATGGGAAACTCTCAAGACAGCCTATCAAGGTATGGAGAGAGTGAAGACAACAAAACTTCAGTTGCTGAGGAGAGATTTTGAGACTCTCTGTATGAAAGAGTCAGATAACATTGACTCATTCTTCACTCATGTGATTGGAATGGTCACACAAATAAGATCTCATGGAGAGACTCTTGAAGACAAGAGGATTGTGGAAAAACTCTTGAGAAGCTTACCCTCAAGATTCGATGTGATCGTCACCACCATAGAAGAGACAAGGGATCTCACAAAGTTTTTAGTGGATGAATTACATGCATCACTGATTACCCATGAACAGAGATTGGGTAGGAGTGAAAACTCATCTCTTGAGCAAGCCTTTAAGACCCAGATGTCTTTCGGAAGAGGAAGAGGGCAAGGCAGAGGAAACAGAAGAGGAAGAGGCAGAAGCCAAAACAGAGGTGGAAGGAACAGTCCAGCAAATGCTCAAGGAAGGGGCAGCAATCCAAATCAGCATCAAGGCCAAGGCAGCAGCCAACAGAATGGTCAGCGGAATGCTCAAGGACAAAGGTATGATAAATCCAATGTCCAATGTTACCATTGTAAAAAATATGGTCATTATGCTAATGAATGTAGAAAGAAGAAGCATAATGATATGAGAAGTGAAACTAGTGCAAATTTCACTAAAGAAAATAGCAGTCAAAGTAATTTGTTTTTAGCTTGTAATATGGCTGAAGAAAAGAGTGAAGATTTATGGTTTCTAGACTCCGGTTGTAGTAACCATATGACAGGAAACTTAGCAATGTTTTCTATGTTAGATGAGAGTGTGCAGTCACAAGTCACACTAGGAACTGATAGCAAAGTTTTTGTTATGGGAAAAGGAGATGTAAATGTTTTAACAAGATTAGGTGCAAAGAAAACCATAGCAGATGTGTATTATGTTCCAGGAATGAAGTGTAACCTCTTAAGTGTTGGACAGCTTGTCCATAAGGGGTATAATGTTTTCTTTGATAATGATGTTTGTACCATCATGGATAAACCACCCAGAAAACAGTGTATTGCTGAAGTAAAGATGACAAGGAACAGGATGTTCCCTCTCAGAATGAGAGCAGACTTGAAAAATGGTGAAGAGAAAGCAGCAGTTGCACAGGAGACTTACCAAAGCGAACCAAAGGATGATAATTGGTTATGGCACTTGATATTTGGACATCTCAACTTTGGAGGTCTTAATTTGTTGAACAGAAAAGGAATGGTAAGTGGTTTACCATTGATAGAGAAACCGGACAGTCTTTGTGAAGGTTGTATTCTTGGGAAACAACACAGAGAAAGTTTTCCTTCCGGGAAAAGCATAAGGGCAAAAGCACCCTTAGAGATTGTCCACTCAGATGTGTGGGGACCGATGCAAACTCCATCACTTGCGAACAACCACTATATCTTAACATTTATAGATGATTTTACAAGAAAAACTTGGGTTTAATTTTTGAAAAACAAAAGTGAAGTGTTTGAAAAATTTTGCAATTTCAAAGAACTTGTTGAGAACCAGAGTGGGCTGCATATCAAGGTCTTAAGGACTGACAGAGGAGGTGAGTATATATCTAAATATTTTCTACGTTTTTGTAGAGAAAATGGTATTCATAAACAGTTTACAACTAGATATACTCCACAGCAAAATGGAGTGGCCGAAAGGAAGAACCGAACCATAATGGACATGGCGAGGAGTATGTTAAAGGCAAAGCATTTGCCTAATGATTATTGGGCTGAAGCTGTACATTGTGCAGCTTACATCTTGAACAGGTGTCCTACAAAAGCAGTTATGAACAAAGTGCCAGAAGAGGCATGGAGTGGCGCAAAGCAAAGTGTCACACATATGAAGGTTTTCGGATGTGTGGCTTATGCACACATTCCGGATCAGCTAAGGAAGAAGTTGGACAGCAAGGGGGAGAAATGTATTTTCATTGGATACAATGAGGAATCCAAGGCATATAGGTTATATAACCCATCCAGCAAGAAGTTTCTTGTGAGCAGGGATGTTCAGTTCATTGAAGAGGAAGCTTGGGATGGAAGCATAGAGAAAACAGTGAATGTTAAACACTATTTATCTCATGATGAGAATGATGATGAGTTGGCTGAAATACATCCCCAAACAACAACACCAACAAAAGAGCAGCAAAGCACACCCTTGAGGAGAAATGAAAGTGCTTCTCCAAGCACACCACAAGGAGGAAATTCAAGTGCTTCTTCAAGTACTTGTACACCTACAGAAAGAGGTAAGAAATTCAGAAGTTTGAAAGATATTTATGAACAAGATATAGCTAATGAAAGTATCAATTCTTTGTTTGCTTTATATTGTCATGTTGATGATCCTGTTCATTTCGAAGAAGCTATCAATGATAGGAAATGGATAGAAGCTATGGATGAGGAGATAAATGCCATAGAGAGGAACAAAACTTGGGATTTGGTTGAACTCCCAAAAGGTAAAGATGTCATTGGTGTTAAATGGGTCTACAAGACCAAGAGTAATGCTGAAGGCAAGATAGAGAGACACAAGGCAAGGCTTGTTGTCAAAGGCTATAAGCAGAAGCATGGCATTGATTATGAGGAAACTTTCACACCGGTTGCCAGGATAGAAACCGTGAGAGCAGTGTTGTCCATAGCAGCACAAAACAAGTGGAAAGTTTACCAAATGGACGTGAAGTCGGCATTCCTAAATGGAGTGTTAATGGAAGAGGTTTACATTGATCAACCTCTCGGTTATGAGAAGAAAGGCCAAGAGCACAAAGTATGCAAACTGAAGAAAGCTCTTTATGGGCTGAAGCAAGCGCCAAGAGCGTGGTACAGTAGGATAGATTCCTATCTACTGGAAAATGGTTTTGAGAAGTGTGAGGGAGAACCCACCCTCTACATCAAAGAACAAGACGGTAAAATTTTGATTGTAGTCTTGTATGTTGATGATGTTATTTTTATAGGTAATGATGATTGCCTTATTGAACATTTTAAAACAGTCATGAAAGAAGAATTTGAAATGACTGATATGGGTTTGCTGAGATACTTCTTGGGAATAGAAGTAGAACAAGCTGAAAGTGGGATTTTCATCTCACAGGCAAAGTATGTTAATGAAGTTCTTGAAAGATTTAACATGCAGGAATGCAAAGCAGCAATCACTCCCACAGTGATGGGATTAAAACTCAGCAGAGAGGACAGCAGTAAGGATTTTGATCCTAGTTTATACAAAAGCATAGTTGGCAGCCTTATGTATTTGACTGCAACTAGGCCGGACATAATGCATGTTGTTAGTTTGATTTCCAGGTTCATGGAAAAGCCAAAAGATGCACATTGGCAAGCAGCAAAAATAATTTTGAGGTATGTTAAAGGTACTAAAAGGTTTGGTATTTTTTATACTACTTTAGAATGTTTAGATTTAGTTGGATACAAAGACGGTGATTGGGCTAGAAGTGTTGATGATCGGAAGAGCACTTCCGGTTATGTTTTTCATATGGGTTCAGAAGCCATTTCATGGGCTTCTAAGAAACAAACCATTGTAGCATTGTCTACAGCAGAGGTGGAATATGTGGCAGCTACAGCAGCAGCATGTCAAGCAGTTTGGATGCGGAAAATGTTGAGAAGCTTATGTCAAGAACAGGTAAAAGGGACAGTGATATTTTGTGACAATAGCTCAGCTATTGCATTGTCTAAAAATTATGTTTTTCATAAAAGAACAAAGCACATTGACACCAAGTTTCATTTCATACGGGAATTGGTAAGCAATGGCGAGATTGTTTTGCAGCATTGCAGAATGGAGGATCAATTTGCAGATATCCTCACAAAGCCACTACAGCAGAAAAGCTTTGAACATTTCAGGAAATGCATGGGTATGCAGGAAAACCCAGCAGTTGAAATTAAGGGGGAGTGTTGGAATTTAACTTCAACGGCTGCACAGCAGGATGAACCGTTCAGCAAACAGCAAAGAGTACAGCGGCAGAGCCAAGTCCGAGGGGGTCGATGAGGCAGAGCCAACGGAGGTGTATACCCCATCGGAATTGCTGACATCACCGCAGCTGGGGGCCCACATATATAATACGGCCCACATGTTATATGTTACATGTTATATAATGAACGTCGGTCAAATATTTTAATACGGCATTTGGTTTTTTTTTTAAATAAACATAAGTCGTAGTTAATATTTTATTTGTTTTATTTTTAATATATGTACATCACATATATTAAAAAGCCGTGAAGTGTTTTATTTTTATTACACAGCAGTGTATGTAAAGAGATAAAAAGACAGGAATGTAATGTTTTAATTACACAGCACAGCAGTGCGGGAAGGAGAAAATATCAAAGAGCCACCGGTCAATTTGCTATCAATGCATATTAGAGCGGTGCAGACAGAGTTAATGCAGCCATAAAGATTGTCAAGCGGTGATAATTTAGTGGTTGAGCAATTTATGATACAAATATTTTTGTTTTGAAATAGGCATAAACAGAGCGCATCATTTGTAATGTAATGTTTTTAATACACAGCAGCGTATTTAAAAAAAACAGTGAGCAGAGTTTTATGCACAGCAGAGTGCATTTTGTAAAAGACAGAGAGTGCGAATTTGAAATTGCACAGCAGTGTATTTTCAGAGAAACAGAGTATTCCAGCAGTGAATGTTTTTAGTGAAACAGAGTTTTATTTGTGCACTGTGACAGCAGCAGTCACAACTGTAAACCCTCCAAGAGAGGAAGAATTGTTACAGCAGTTTTTTTTATATATTGAATATAAATTTTTCTGAGTTGAAAACTCTGTCTGTGAGTGAATTTTTTTTTTGAATTATTCTCTGTGTTAAAGAGGGACTGTTTATTGTTTTGGAATTCTGAAAATTCCAACACAGCAAGCATCATAAATTGTTAGCGTTCTACAGGCTCATGATCTGAGAGAGCACATTCAACATATGTCCCTCGAGTCGCTTAGGTAACTCAATACTCGCACACAACGACTAACCTGAGGGAATTTGAGATCCCACTCGATCTTTGCGAGCATACACAGGTCATTGAGTTACAGGAGATACCCACAAACACATGCATGGGCATTCAACGTACGGTGTAGATCGACCTTCGGCTTTTCCGCGAAATTTGTCACTCCGACTCGGCCTCTGGAATGATGGCTGGACACATGTAACAATAGTGACAAGCAGATTGAGAACCTTCTATCAGTGATTCACTACAAGCTCTGCGATTGATCAACATCTCATTTGCACCTACTCTAAAAAATCGTTGTCACTGCTATCACTTAGCTTCCGAAGCCTGTTTGGAGTCCTCGCTGGAGTCTTCATGCCTAGCAACCCACTTCTCTGAATTTCATGTAGATTGTGTTAACATTGTTCACATATGTTTCACCTCGTTTCAGGAATCTCCCTAGTTCCTAACTTTGCTTACGGTTATATTGGTTAAGGAATAAAAAATACTCGGTTCCCATCCTTTTTCAATTGCAAATTTTGCGTGCAATGGCATACAGTGTGCATTCAAACTTAAATTTGTTTAGGGACTTGCCCCCCATTCAATACAATACCTGATAAAATTCCATTAGCCGCCAAGAACATGAGGACTTTGTGGGAAAGAATTTGCAGATTGAGAGATCGTAGAGACGCCATCAACTTTCAAAAAGATTTCGTGTTTTCTGCCAGTGTATCTCTAGTCTTTTTGTGTATCGCAGTAATATGCAATGGGTTTTTTTCTTTTTCTTGAAAGTTCATACTAGATAGCCATGATGTATACAACAGGCACCCAACAAACAATGAGGGAAGTTGGAACTTGAAAACAAACCCAGACACTATTTTTCCACGGCCGGTCGAGTTGGATTAACGTTATCAAGAAACCCTTTCGGCTCTTCCATGATACAATTTTCAACATCACAGGGGTTTTCAAATTTCTGTGGAGTCATTTTGAAATGGGGGTTTCTGTTGGTTCATATTTGAAATGTGCTTCGTTGTGCGTGAAATAATTTCATTCCTCTTTTATCTGCGACTAGGGCACAATTGATGAGCGAAATTTCATTGTTGTAAATTACTACAGACTTTGCTTGAGCGGGTTCTAATTAATTTGTTGAAGATGCATCTCAGCAGCTTATTATCTGATGTCACCTTCACCAGCTATCTGATCATACCTATCTGTATCTAGGGCATTGATTTAAAGTCTTATTGCAGCTATTCTGAAGTCTATCTGTGATCATGACAATGGATCTCTATCCCAACCTCTCCATTGCCACCCCTTCAGTCCCCACGCTATCATTTGTTATGGTGGTATGGCCTGTGGCCTACCACATAGCCTTAACAACACCCTTATTTTCCCTTAGAACAATCCTCATCTCATTGCCCTAGATTCTTGACATAAGGTGGGTGTTGTCTTCTCCTAACTCTGATACCATGATAAATTCTGAAGATGTTCAATGCTTAGATGCAAATATACTTTAAACTTCTAGGGCACAATGAAAGTAAGATGCAGATAGAACATACCAATAGATCAATGGAAGACAAGCCAAAAACAGAGATAAAGAATGGTGGCGTTACGAAGATCAACAGGATGCTTCAACCAACAAAGTCTTCATAAGGTCATCCACCTACATGTGTCACACAACCCCAAAACGTTACATCAAGAATTATCCACCAAGATGCTGCACCAAGAAACCCTAACAGCAGTTGCTCCATCACCATCCAAGAGAGAAGAAATTGCCTCCACTAAAATGTGTGTGTGAAATGAACTCCAAGACTCTCCAATATATAGGCATCTGTGGGGGTGTGTGACACATCTCTTATGCATGTGGGATAAAACAGGTCGACCTTGCACATGTGGAATAAATTCAATATACATGTTTTGCTTATCCGATCAAAATAATCTTTAGATCGATCTTGCACCTCTCTGAAAGAGGAATCCAATAAAAATATTGGCATTGTCATCTGAGCATCACAACATGGAGTTTGGACCTAGTTGCCCAAAATTAACAATAACTTATCAACATATTTCTTCTGAGAGATGAAAATATGTTGTGGTTTTTTATCAGCATCAATTTCAAGATAATAATGAAGTAAACCTAAATATGTTATATCAAAAACCTTTTTCAATTCCTTTTTAATAGATGATATATGTTCATCAGTTTTTCCTGTGATCATCAAATCATCAACATATACAACTAGATATACAATTAATCTTCCAACTTTCTTAACGAAAAGAGTTGCATCATCTAGGTCAAAATGTTTATAGTTTAATTTAAGAAGATGTTCAGTTAGTTTCTCATACCATGCTCGTGGTGCTTGTTTCAAGTCGTACAAAGACTTCATTAGTTTTCAAACCTTTTGTTCTTTCTCTTTAACAGAAAAACCTTCTAGCTGAAACATGTAAACATATTCTTTCAAAACTCCATTTAAAAAGGCAGTTTTGACATCCATATGATGAATTTTCCATTCTTTCTGAGCTATAATAGCAAACAAAGATCTAATAGTGCCCCATTTAGTTGTAAGAACAAAAGTCTTTGTATAGTCGATACCTTCTTTCTGTGCATATCCCTTCACTACAAGTCTTGCTTTGTGTTTGTATAGCGAACCATCAACTTTATACTTAGTTTTATAAATCCATTTGCAATCAATAAGTTTGATGCCAGTAGGAGGATCCACCAACCTCCATGTGCTATTTTTTATTAGAGCATCATATTCCTTTTGCATTGCATATTTCCACTGATCATAACTAGCAGCTTCTTCAAAGCAAGTAGGTTCACAATCCACATAAAATTAAATTCACAATGAGAACAGTTACCTGAGGAACTTCCAGCCTTAAACTCATCATATTTCTTTGGAAATGTTCGAATACGAGTTGACCTTCACAAAGGTTGTGTAGGAAGTTGTTCAAGAAGTTGCTCATCTTCTTCATTTGTCTCAGTTCTTGCCATTTCTATTATTGTTTTTGTAGAAAAACTTGCATCACCTAATTTCTCATCAGCAACAGAATTATCATTATCAACCAAATTCTCATCACTGAGAGAAGGAAACTCCACAAACTGATCTAATATAGGAATCCCCCCTTCAGGATGGGGAAGTATATTATCTTATTCATAATAAAAATTTTGAGGCACAAACTTTTCTATCTGATTAAGTTTTCTATCAACAGTGTGGGAATCTTTATTAGTTTCAAGAAAAATTACATCTCTTGACAAAATAAACTTCTTGTTCTCTTCATCTTATAATCGGTATGCCTTAAAAGTCATGGAATACCCTAAAAATATACATTTTTGCTACGTTCACTCAACTTATTCCTTTGATGTTTAGGAATCAAAGCATAACATTGAGAACCAAAAATTCGGAAATGTTTAACAACAAGAAGATGAATATACCACATTTCATATGGGGTTCTGTTGTTAATGACAGAGGAAGGGCACCGATTTCTAACGTATGCCGCAAAGAGCATGGCTTCTCCCCAAAACATCAATTTTACATTCTTAAAAAGCATCATTGACCTTACCATATTAAGCAATGTTTTGTTCATTCGTTCAACAAAACTGTTTTTTGTGGATTATATGGTATTGTGGTCTGGTGTTTGATGCCATTCTCTTGCAAATATGTTTCAAAAGCATGTGAAGTATATTCTCCTCCATTATCAGTCCTTATAGTACCAATAGTAAGTTGTGTTTCATTTGTTATCAAGACATGAAAATTTTTAAACACATCAAATACTTGTGATTTTTCTTTAAGAAGATAAACCCAACACATCCTCGAATAATCATCAATAAAAGTGAGTATGTATTTATTTCCATTTTCAGTTGGTACAGGCATTGGACCACATAAATCAGAGTGTATGAGGCTTAATTTCCTTGTAGCTCTAGATTATAATTCTGAAAATATTGTTTGTGATGCTTGCCCAATATACAAGCATTACATGGGGTCAATTTTCTGGAAACTGTTGGAAGTCCCTTAATCCCCCATTCTTTTATAATTCGAATACCTTCATAATTAACATGACCGAAGCATGCATGCCATAATATAGAAGATGACAAAGTATCATTTTTTGAACCAAATTAGTTGTGTTCAATGCAATAGATGACATACCATGCAACTTCAATAATTTATCTTCTTCCACACCAGTCATTACAATTTTATTGTCATTTGCTCTTGTAATTTCTTCTTTACCATCAAATATGTGAATGGAATTTCCCTACTGTCTTATTTGTATAAGAGATAACAAATTTCTTTGGAACTGTGGAATATAAAGAACATCATTCAAAATATAATTTGAAAGTCCAGGAATTTTTAACTGAATTGAACCAATCCCTGATGGTTTAGTTTGGGACTTATCAACAAAATACAGTACTCTGGCAATATCATCACTGAATTGATCAAACAAATCTCTTCTAAAGGTCATATGACACGTGGCACCTATGTTTAGAACCCAACTGTCATACCATGAACAAAAATACTAAAAACATCTTCCATGTGGAAATTACAATGAGCAACAACATAATGTGCATTCTCAGAAGACTGCCCTTTTTCTGGAATTATATGATCTTTCTTTTCAAGCAATTGTTCTCTTCTTTCATTAATTTTCTCCCAAGGAATTCTACAATTTGCAGCATTATGTCCAATTTTACCACATCTAAAACATTTTACAATTGGTTTATCAGAAAAAGTAAATTCTGCTGTCTATCTCCCTGAATATTTCTACCCCCTCTGCCTCTGTAATTCTTCCTACCTCGACCTCTATTACCCTTAGTATTTCGGAAAGATTTCTCTTGAGGTTTTTGGTCTTTTTGAGAAAGACATAGGGTTTTGGTATTAGAACTATGTGATGCTTCTTTCTTGCCAAAATACTTCTCTCTTTCTGCAATTTTCCCTAGTAATTTGTCAAAATCTAAATCTTTTAATTTCCCACTAGCTTGGAGAGTTTCCAAGTAGTGTGAATAACTAGGTTAAAGATATTTTATAAATGCAATAAGCGGAAAATCAACTTTAACTCCAGTGGATTCAATTTCATGATGGATGGCTTTAATTTCAGAGGCAAGTTTTAGAGGATCATTATCGCTCATTTCTAGATTAAATAACTTTAACAATAACTCAATTATCTCCAATTCAGAATGTGAATCATAAAGCTCTTTTAGTTTTTTTAGGCACATAAGTTGTTTTACTCTGAGTAATGTATCTGCTTACCTCTTTTAAGACTGAAGTGGATATTAAGGCAAAGGTCTTCTTATCCTTACTTTGTCAGATTGCTAGTTTTTTCCGCTCATTAGGCTTATCTGGTGCATTCTCTCCTTCTCCTTCACAAACTTCATCCCATAAATCATTAAAAATAAGAGTATTTTTAACTTTTCTCAACTATTCCTGGTAATTTTATTTTCCGTTCAAAACAACTCTGATTAAAGATACCAAGTAATTCATCTTAAAAAATATGATTTGATCTTAAAAAAAATTGATTCAACCACAAAAAAAAAAAAAAAACTTCTGCAATCACCAATAGAGATTTATCTAAAAAAAATATATTTTTCACTAACAGATTTAGTGCTTCTGTTTTTAACCATAAGCGGACAAACACTTATCTAAAAAAAATTTTGTTTTTAACTTGCAGATTCAAAAGTTTTCATCGTTTTCTTTTTGCACATATTTTCTTGGTTTTCACTGCTTTCTTTTTGCACATATTTCCTTTAAAAAAAATTATGTTTTTTTTTTAAATTTAAACACAGTATCTCCTTTAAAAAATTGTGTTTTTTTAAACTTAAACACATATTTTCTTTAAAAACTGTGTTTTTTTTAAACTTACAGTTCTCAGGGTCTTCACAACACCAATCTCCTTAGTCCATCACTACACCAAATTACTACTGCACTTAGACTTGGATTAAACCGGAGTCATCTCCACTCCAAATGCCAGTTCTCTCCACTCCAAATCTCGCGCACAAACATTCAGACACTTGGCAGTCTCATTGTATGCAAACGATTCGGATTGAAACAAAGTTTTTCTCACTCTAAAGCCACGCTTTAACAGTAAAAAACTCGGTAGTCGGCATAAAGTATCACCTACTGGTATTTGTTCAGTAATGGCAGTGAGAAAAAAGTGTCACGCACAGGCATTCGTTCAGCAGTGACAGGCCACAAAAAATTCCATGCATAGTTTTGGATGAACACAGATGCCGCACAATTGTGAACCCTAACAGATTCGATCTAGGCTAATGGAGTTCGATCCAACTTTGATACCACTGTTAAAAGAGACTGAAGAATTCCATGATTCAAAACACTGTGTACTTCAATAATTTTATTAAACACATAGGTTACATTTATATCATAAATATTTAGTTAGGTTTCCTATAACTGAAAAATACCTAATCTATAACTAATTTATACCAAAGAATTACAACATGCTTCGCTTGGATTTGTTAATCTAATGAAATTGAATAAGGGATGATGGTAGACTACACATGTATACTATATTGTGAACATGGCATTCTAAAAAGGGTTCGGGGTTAAAAGGTTTGAAGGTGTACTCAAATTCTTTTTAATGGTCGTTAGTTTAACATGTTTAAAGTTAGTGATTAGGGGAATTTTGAAGTCTAAAATGGGCCTCCTAAGGAAAATGTACAATCAAAATTCACTTTATGAGAACCAATCACATTTTAGTGGATGACATCATCCCTAATGGTTGAGGTGGCATTGCTTGAGTTAAAAGTACTTATTTGTCACATTCTCAATGGTAGATAAAAACTCATGGTTAACCATGGTAGTGCTCTAAGTACTTTTAAAGTCAAAGAAAAATACTCATAATAAATATCATTTCACACTTTTTGAATAAAAATATATTATTTCCATTTCATATTTCTTGAAAAAAACAATGCATATCTCTATACATTCATTATATTATATTATATTATATCTTATTATATTATATTATATTATTTTTATATAGTATATTAATTACATGTTATTATACAATTTAAATAATAACATATAATATAATTAAGAATTTACAAATTTATATTTATATTTTATATTAAGTTATTTAAATACAAAGGACAAATGCATTAGTTGTTCAATGATAATGATTTTTTCTTGAAAAACTCATTCTTATTTATAGTCACATCAATACAATTTTTTAATTAATTTCATTTTGGTACAACTTTTGAATTGAATTTAACTATGGTTACATGGATTGTGGTGCAAAAAGTGAATTGAACATTTATAAATATTATTTTATTGGTTTAACTATTATTTTATTATTTCCTAAGGAGACCAATTTTAGACTTCAAAATTACCCTAATGATGTTAGTATGTCTGGTTATATATTTGTATAGCACGCCATCAATATTTTTTCATTGCAAGATTGAACCAATCATTACACCGAGAGATATCTCAGAAGAGAAAAGGAATAACCTATCATCAAAGATTATTGTGGTATTATCAAGTCCATACTTGTTTGATGCATCTAAAAATCAAAATGTAGTTTTTATACTAATTTTTGGCAAAATTATACATTTCTTTTCTTCAAGGCTATACACTTGTTGCATGGATCATAGACACGAAGTTGCAAACATTTCCATGCTACAAAATCATTGAGCATTCGATATAGAAAAAGTTACATGACCCTGCTAAAATTAGTGTTAGTCAATGGTTTGGAAGATGAGGTAAGGTGAAAAATCCAATTTTGCATCTATGGTTATTTTCCTTGATTCATTCCATGATAACAATTGCTTAGCAATGGGACATTAATGGCTAGTCATATTACATTATTGTTCTTAAAATAAAGGATATTATGGTGACCCAAAGTAAATCTTAACCTTGAACTCATACTTGGTATACCGAAGAGGAGAAAGCTATAGTGCAGAAACAGACAAGGAAATTCATTCCCAAGTTGTACCATTAGGTAAGTTTTTGAGTTTTCTGATTAATGTGCCAATTTGTAGCAGCATATTGATCTACTAGCTATTTTATTGTGTTATGTTCATAAAGGCTACAACCAATGCTTGTTGACATGGTTGAAAGGACTTTGAAAAATATTGAGAAAAATGACCATTAAGATACCCTCTTAGAAGTGCATGATAAAAAAACTATTGAGAACTCTTTCAAGCTTTATAAACATCAAAATGTTTAACACTTTAAATCAACTAATTTTTTTAAATTGAAGAATAAAATAAGGCTCACCAAAAGGTGTTATATGTCCCTCTCTATTTGACATGCATTCTCTAAACAAATACATTTTTTGGTGGGGTTAAATGGCTATTTGTTAACAAATTGGGCTTACCTTCTACCAAGATGCCATGTTTGAGGGGTATCTATTCTATCAAATTCACCCTTACATAGCCTTCTTTATTTGATATACCCTACCTTGTAATAATTTCCTAGACTCAATTAACCAAGAGAATATACCATGATAACACAATAATTATTGATTTTGCATTTCCGGAATACTCACATTGAATTTTTTTTGGTCAAATTTTTGAGCCATCAAGTGTGGCTCATCTTCAGGACACTTGATGGCTCAAAACGTTGACCAGAAAAATTTATGTGAGTATTCTGGAAATGAAAAATCAATATTTATCTTCTCACAAAAGACTTCAATCTCAAGAAAATAATTGTTCACATTAACATGACATGTTTTTAGGGGAATTAAATATTATATGGCATATTACCAACATCAGGGAAAATTTTAGGGGTGAATTTTAGCCCAAGGGCGAAATTTAAGGGTTTTATATTTTGGAAGGGCGAATTTTTAATATTACACCTATTTTTTATAGTTAACCCCAAAATTATTTAAAAAATAATTAATTCTTACATTTTAGCCATAAAAAATAAGATTGATAAACAATCCAAAGGCCTAATTCGTGTGGTTTTGAGGTTGGATTCTGTTGCATTCGCCCCGATTTCCTGGTTGCAGGTCATATTTGGTCGCAAACCATTCTAGGAAATTTATAGTAAATTTGAATTCGGGAGATTCACCCATATAAATTCGACAATCCCCTTATTGAGTTGCGTATGTAAATTTTACAATGTTGGTGCTCTTTTCAAATGCTTCAAGTTTTACATGCATGTGATCTTGTCGAATGCTTCAGTGTTGCGTTGCCCAAGTAGAATCGGTCTAGCTTGGATTGGTTAAGGCAAGGTATTTATGAGTCCTTGCTCAAGATACATTGTTGTTACTTCCTGGGAGGAAAGGTGTGAAGACCTAACCTAGATCTTTTAACTGAACCTAGAATTATCTCTTAAATTTAACACAACATGAAGGAAAATAGCGTATTTATATATCAACATTTATTTGATGATAACATACAAGTAAAATTCATTTGCAATATATTAAAGTAAGAAATTTCATTGCAACAATTTACATAAGTAATCAACAATCGAAGAATACTTGTATCAATAGCTTGGTTGAGATGCTCTTAATTTTTGTTGAGATGTTCCTAGTGTGTTACCCTACTGGATTTACCTCCCAGCCAACTAGGAATGATTTCCTAGCCCAGGGAACCTCCATAGGCTCCCTATCCCTCCAAGCCCAAGTCCAACCAATTGTAGTGTGTCCGAGTTAGAATCAACACCCTCCAATAGATCTAAGTTTGATTCCTCTCATTTTCTCCCCATTCTCTCCCTTCTTTTTCTCCACACTCCCCCTCAAAATAAATTCCTCAAATTCCAAACAAGACCAAGGATCCCCCCCTTCCTCTCATCCTCCTTCCCTTTTATATCTCTTCCTCTCATCCACCTCAACTACGTACCATTAATTCCATGACTACCACCTCGTCCTTTTAATTTATTAACATTGAATTTCTTACCATATCTTATCCAAAAGTAGATATGAATCTAGATATTTGATTTTGAAATAAATGAGAGAAGACAATACCTTATCTAAAATTTGATTTGAGAAGACATATTGGGCATACAAAATCTAGATATTTGATTTAGAAATAAATGAGAGAAGACCATATCTTATTTAAAATTATTTTTGAGAAGACATATTGGAAATTAAATAACAAATAATAAAATTCATACCAGTAAAAATAAAATAAAATTACAAATTCACAAGTGTAGATATTACTCAAAAATTATAAGTCATTATTTATAGATTAATTAAACAATAACTCAAAATTTTCCTTATAGGATCAAGTGGGGCATTACATAAACTCCTCCTTTAGGAAACTTCGTCCTTAATTTAGAGTGAAAATGACACAAAGAGTTTGAAATAAGTTTGAAAATAAGGCATAACAAAATAGAGAGATATATAATAGTCAAATTAAGTCAAGAAACGATACCACCTCTTATCAAGAGTCTCCAATCTAATTTATAACCTCATATCCTTCCTAACCTACTTTTGTTCTCATCCTATCTGTCCTCTACTGCAATATACTATGGCATCGGCTATACATATCTAGCCACTGATAAAACCAATATGGTGGAAGCGTCGACTATATCGACCCAAATTCCTCAACAGACAACTGACAATCGTCATCACACGTATAGGGGAGCGTGTCCATCATTGCCCTCCCACGATTCCAGTCCTGGAGGTTACACTGTAGGAAATGCCTCCACCCCTTCTCAAAACTAGGGTCAACACCCTAATATGGACCACACTACAAAGCTGGTTGGATACTTGTCATCTAATAATCTAGTCAATTAGTCTTGTCACCATTCCTTGTCGGATATATCAACATTTCCCATTGGAAGCGTAGATCTTGGTTATCATATATCTCTTTCCAATCTACAGGTTAGTTCTCATTGATGCATATACATAACAACAAAACATATATAGATAAGTGATCTTAATCCTCATGTTATTAAGTCCAACATCCATGTCTCAATTTTTCACTTCATTAAAACATACTGGAAATCAATATTACATTAGATAAATCACAATTTTAATAAATCATTCATTAGATAAATCATATCCCCTTAAGCCATACATCAAACAAAAATAACTGTTAGAAGTCAAACACTAGATAAATCATAACTAAGTAAGTCTTACATAAAATAAGTCATACATCAAGTATTTTAATCAATGATACCTAATATATCTAATGATTTATATAAGTAGTTTCATCTGTCCAACTAAAATGAAAAAATATTACATAGTGTTCATAAATAAAATAACATGGAACTACAAATAGATTCTTAGCATAGGTAGCTATCTAAGTCAAAAGGGCATCACAGATACTCAAAAAGTGAGGGGTAGTCACGACATATAGTCTATGCATCCTCCCAGGTAGCAAATCCTGGGCTATACTTGTCCCACTGGACCTTAACCTAGTCCACCATGCAACGTCTGAGATGTCGAACCCTACGGTCCAATGTGCGTAATAGTTCTACCGTTATGGTTCCCACATCCGAGACTTGTAATTCCCTCCAATCTAGTTTGTGAGATTCATCAGAAACATAATGTCATAAAATAGATACATGAAAAACATCATGAGTTTTATGCAAATGGGGTGGCACTACAAGACGATATGCAACTAGTCCAATCTTCTCCTTGATTCTAAAAGGTCCTATAAACGGAGGTGACAACTTTTTCCCTTTCCCAAACCATATGATGCTTTTGATGGGTCAAATACGAATAAAAAATTGGTCTCCTACCTCATAACTACGATCAGTCCTATGTGCATCTACATAACTCTTATGTCTATCTTGTGCTTCCTTTAACCTTTCCCAAATCTATCTTACCCATTCCTCCATTTCTTGTACCAACTCCAGCCCAACTATTACTCGGTCCTCTAACTTTTCCCAACTCAATGGTGTCCTGCATGGCCTCCCATATAGATCTTGATAAGGATCTATCCCAATGGAACTGTGGTAACTATTATTAAAGGAAAACTCTACCAATGGTAAGTACCTTTCCCACTGAGTTTGATTATCCATGACGTACATTCTAAGCATGTCTTCCATAACCTGATTTACTCTTTCAGTCTGTCCATATGTTTTTGGATGATATGCAGTGCTTAGGTTCAAATGAGTCCCCAGTATTGACTGCAAACTTATCCAAAACCTAGATGTAAATCGCGAGTCTCTATCGGAAATGATCTTTGTGGGTAACCTGTGTAGTCGAATAACTTCACTTATAAAAACTCTTGCCACATCAGTAACATCATAAGTGTCTCTCACTGGAATGAAATGGGAACTTTTGGTCAATTTATCAACAACAACCAATATAGCATTGCGCCTCTATGAAGTGAGTGGAAAACCCACAACAAAATCCATATAAATTACCTCCCATCTAGACATAGGGATGTCATGTGGATGTAGGAGTCATGTTGGATGGCAATGATCATCCTTCACTTGTTGACATTCAAGACATTTGGCAACAAACTCGACTATATCGTGCTTCATGCCTGCCCAAAAGAAGAGTTTCTTCATGTTAACATACATATTCTTCACTCCATGATGTGCACAATAGAATGCTCTATGTGACTCTTCAAGGATGGTTCTTCTTATCCTCCCTTCCTTAGGGATGTACATTCTTCCTTGAAATCTCAATAGTCCATCTGGTTCAAGGACATAACCCTAAAACTTTGGTTCTATCTGCTTCCCACTCTGGAGTGCTAATATAACCTTCAGATAACAACTATCTTCAAAGAGTTTTTCCAACACACGTTCCCTCAAATTAACCCTTAAGGGTACTAAAGAGAAGCTTCGTGGCCTCCTGCTTGGTGCATCAACCACCACATTCTCCTTTCCCTTAATGTATGAGATCCCAAAATCATACTCACTCATGAATTCACTCCACTGCCTTTTCTTAGCATTCAAATCTCTCTGATTGAAGAGTTACTTCAAGCTCTAATGGTCAGTTCTTAACTCAAATATTCTCCCAACGAGATAATGTCTCCAGAGTTTTAAAGCTAACATCACTGCTGCTAATTCTAAATCATGGGTAGCATACAATTCTTCATGTTTCTTCAACTTTCTAAATGTGTAAGATATTACTTCGCCTTCTTGCATCAACACTACTCCCAATCCTTGCTTTGAAGCATTTGTGCAGATAATGAAGTCCTTTTCCATGTCAGACACTCGAAGGATCGGTGCACTAATTAGTAACCTCTTTATTTTGGTGAATGCAGTGTCACATTCATAAGTCCATTCATATCTAACCCCTTTTCGTTGTAATTTGGTGATGGGTTTTGCAATATTTGAAAACCCTTCCACAAATCTGCGATAATAACCTGCTAGCCCCATGAAGCTACACACCTCATGAGAATTTTTCAACACTGAGCAATCCATTATGCCCTTTACTTTTTCTGGGTTAATTGAAATCCCTTCTCCTGGAATTATGTGCCCAAGATAATGAATTTTATTTTGAAAGAATGAAAATTTTGACAACTTTCCGTACAATTGATTTTACCTTAATCAGGTTAGCACAACCCTTAAGTGCTCTTCATGCCCCTTTTCATTCTTGGAATACACCAGAATATCGTCCAGAAATACTTGCACAAATTGGTCCAAATATTTCTTGAACACACCATTCATGAGACTCATGAATACTGTTGGTGCATTGGCCAAACCAAATGGTATAACTACGAACTTGTAGTGCCCAAACCGAGTCTGAAAAGCAGTTTTTGGGATGTCACCTTCCTTAATCCTCAATTGGTAGTATCCAGATCGTAGATCGATCTTTGAGAAATTGTTGCTCCTCTAATTTGGTAAAATAGGTCATCTATTCTAGGTATTGGGTACCTATTCTTTATTTTGGCTCGATTATAGTCCCTATAATATATGCATAGCCTTAAGGAACCATCATTCTTCTTAATGAAAATCACTGGTGCACCCCAAGGTGAAATACTAGGTCTAATAAATCCTAAGTCTAAAATATATTTTAACTGCATCTGCAACTCACAAAGTTCTGGGGCTGTCATCGTGTAGGGTGTCTTTGAGATTGGTTTTGCACCATGTTTTAGGTTGATTGTGAAATTGATCTCCCTCACAAGTGGTAATCTAGGAAATTCCTTAGGGAAAACATCCTCAAATTATGACAAAATTGGGTACTGATCTAGGGAGGGTCCTTTTTGGTCACCTATAGCCTCAACCACATATATTTTACAACCTTGTCGGAGAGAACATTTTACCACAAATCTCAATTGACCTACCTTCATCATCTAGACAAATCACCTTCTTTTTTAAAAATTCTACCAAAGCTCAATGAGCTTCTAGCCAGGCCATTCTGATGATTACATCGTACATCCCCAATGTTTTGATGTATGCCTTCAACTTATTTGTACACACCCTGAGGTTCACTTGACATTGATCAACATTAGGTCCTACTGCTTGTTTTACCCCAGAATCCATTTCGACTTGTTTAAAGTCATCGTGCTCATAGGCTGCCAACCCATATTTTTCTAATGCAACTAGTGAAATGAAACTATTTGTAGCACCAGAATCAAACAAAATTTTAACTTTTACATTTTTTATCATACTCGATGTTTCTACCACAGCATATTGGTGTTCAACTTGTTGGTTATCAACTGCTGCATATATTCGATGGTGGATGTTTTCTTCCCCCATTGGTGCTTTTCCTTCTCTACGGTTTTTAATAGTTTGTAACATAGGACAATCACATTGGTAATTAGGTCCCACACATCAACAACAATTGATTTGAGGTAGAATCTAAACAGAATTTTGTGGATTTATTTGGAAAGAGCTCCTTCCCCTGAGACCCCTACCCCTATTTGTGGCTCCTCGTGTCTGATTGTGATTTGCATGAGCCCTTGAAGCTGTCGGTGAATCTGTATTGGCAACCATTGAAATCCCCATTGTCGACGTTCTGGGCACAACCCTATTTCCATATGGAAGTGGCCTCAAACTTCCTCCCCCGGAGAAGGTACGAGGGGCCTTCCCCATAAACCTTAGTTGTTATGGAAAAATGGTTTTTTTTCCACCTTTTAAGTCTAAGTGCTCTTCAACATAACGAGCATGTTCAACAACTTCTGCCATTGAGGATGGTTTCCACATCCATACCATTTCCCTAATCTTAGGGTTCGATCCATAAATAAAACGATCTTCTCAGCGTTTACCAGTGTCCATGTAGGAGACATACTTGACCAATTCCATGAATCTAATCTCATATTCCTCTACTGTGCAGTTTCCTTGTACCAAAGCATGGAAGGCTCCTACCTGTTGTTCTTCATAATATGCTGGTAGGTGCTTTTTCCTAAATCTCTCCTCAAATAACTCCCAGGTGAATGTGTCAAGAGTGAAGTGTAGTTGTCGCTTTAAGTTACCCCACAAGTTCAAGGCACTATCTCTAAGTTAGAATCTCGTTATTTTAGCTTTTGACTTGGAAGTATAATCTCTTAGTGCAAATCATCTTCTCATTCCCTCTAACCAGGCTTCTACCTGTTTGCTAGCACGACCTCCAGTGAATTCTGGGAGCTTAATCTTTTGGAGCTCCCTAATAATTTCCTCTATTGGAGGTCCTCTATTAGAGTCTCTTGACCCCTCAATATTTCCCAACCCTGATGGAGGGTTCTCCACTTCCACCTCAGTTGCCTGGCATCCTCTTAAAGTATCATTAATTGCTTCTAGGAAGCACAAGATGAGAGCCAGCTCGGGCAATGGAAATGTGTTAGTTGTAGGGTGTCCACGTGATGATCCTCCTCGACCTCGATTTCCCCGCGTCTTCACCACTTTGAAATGTTCAATTATTTGTATGACACAAAGACTTATTAACGCAACTTAATACTTGTCCGCTCTTAGTCGACTCATACATGTATATAAAATGATAGGCATGAGTTTTTCTTTTATTATGATCATAAATGAGCATTACTAATACTGAGTATATCCTCATGGACATACTAAATCCTCCCCCATCACTGGATAAGAAAGTGCTACGACACACTACTAGTCATTCTCAAATATATTTAGATGTGTAAATAATCATCTTAAATCCAACTTATATTTTTTTGAGCATTCATATAAGCACCAAATTACAATTCTTAATCACATTATTGTAACTAGGTGTCCTCTTGAAATCCCATCAATAATGCTAGATGACCATTTTTTTATTTCATTTATTTATTTATTCAGTATCCTTAGGTTTCCAAAGTAGGTGCCTAGATATTAACCATCCAATTTACATATATTGAATGGCTAGTGCTACATGTTTCAAGATAACAATACTACATATTGTCTTAAAAGTGGTTCTAACATAGTAATCAATTGTTGTTCACCTTTGACAACTTTAATGTGTTGGCACATTGGATTTCTCTTTTATAAACATATGTAGATCAACATAATGAAAATACCTAAGAAGAGTTTATGACTTACAAGAAGTTACATCTAAGACAAGAAAGATGCATGGCATCAAGCAACCCCCCTTTTTTTTGTAGGGACTTAACTTTATGGAAAATTACAACCTTATTAAAAACATAGATGGGCTATCTTTGTTTACCAAGTCAATAATTCTTCTATGTAAATATTTTGCTACAACTTGCATAAATTTTGGTGGACACTAACCTCAGTAAATTTGCTTACTTCATTCTTTACTCCTACCTAAATTTATGCAGTAAATTGCATGAATTATGGTGGAAAATGACTCTTTGTAAACATATTTATTTATCTAATATATTCAACTTATTTCTTAAATCTTATCAAAAAATTGATATATTGAATTAAGGAAATCCAAGAATTTATTCAAATGCAATACTTTATTCCCTAGCCTCAACGGCAGATAAAGATGTGAAAGTAAGAGTTTAAATGTCAATAACGCTTAATGTTATTGAGACTATGAATAAATATGTTTAAATTAAGAGTTTGATATAAATTAAGAGCAATCATGGAATTACATCAACTATCTAAAATTCAGAATTAATATTTATCATAATAAATACACATATGACATATTCTTGGCGTATTCTTCTTTTTTCATGGTTAATAAACTAATAACTCCATTTGAATTTCGTTGATTGATTTACTTATTAAATTAAAATAACATTATATATAAAACCAACCCCAAAATACACTTTCATAGTTAATATATAAAAATTGACTTCAAAATGGACAATTATTTTGTCACCCAAAATAGAAATTATTGTCACTAGCTAGTAGATTAGAGGATTTGAATAAGATTTGGTCCATAAGTTATGGATGGTTGGATTTATGAAAATTTTGAATAAGATTTGGTTCATAAGTTATGGATGGTTGGATTTATTAATTTACCCCTTCACTATTGTGAAGAACTTCACACGGTCTAAGAAAGAAATACTTAAAAAAATATTATAAAAACAAAATTATAATATTGAGAAACCATAGGAAACAAGACACCTTGCAAGATGCCCACCTACCTCACAATTCTTACTTCGTATGAGACTTGTATTTATTTCATAAATTCTGCTTTGGATTTCACTTTCTTGATTTTCTGGAGACCAATAATTAAAGTGTTTTACTACACTGTTTTACTATTCAATGTGAATAAAACTTGGATGATGTCCACTTCATGTTTTGGATTTCACTTTCTTGATTTTCTGTAGACCGATAAGTAGAGTGTTTTACTACACTGTTTTACTATTCAATGTGAATGAATAAAAAAAATTTCAACACGAAAAATACACTGGTTTATATTAGATGTACCAGGACAAACTTGTATATTGAAACTTATAATCCGAGAAGTCTTTTCCAAAACAAAAACTTACAAAATCTTTTATCTTCTGCTGAGACGAACAGACCAAAACAGTTTAAAAACTAATTGAGTGACCAGGGTCCAAAAAAGACTAGTCCAGCTTTACCAAAAATACATAAACAAGTGCTACCCATTCCCGAGAATTTCTAACAGCGATCCTTAAATAATTACAAAGATCTTACAACAAAAATGAAAGAGAAACAAAAACATCAGAAACAAAAACAGGAAAGCGTCCTGTCATATAAAGGTTATAGCTCCACTAGCTCCACATCCGTCCGATCTGTAAAGCTGGTAAAACATGACACCAAATCTACCTTCCAAGCCTTTCTTTGATAATCGATCGGCGACATTGTTCTTCTCTTTATAGACATGATGAAAAGAGATTTCCGAAAAGGAGGTCTTCAATGTGTTAATTCTCTCCAGCCAGTAAGCAATCGAACCCACATTGATAGAGACTTTCTGATTCATGTAATCAATCAAAAATTTGGAGTCCTTAATTATCCAAATCTTATCCATGTATAAGTGGCTGGAAAACCATAAAAGACCCCATAGTGCTAAAACTTCAGCCTTCATGTTCGAACCTGTGCCACCGTTCCAATATATTTTGTAATGACAATCCGGAGAAATGATAAGCCAAGCCCCACACCCACACTTAGAATGCTGAGAATCCCCATCAAAAAAGCCTCCCAGAAAGTGAAGCTCATAGGGATGTAATCTTTTTGACAGATCCCCAGGAGGCTTTTTAATAGTATTCAAATTTTCCCAAGATTTTAAAATCCGAAAAGCAGTATGAGTCGGGTGACTGGAAGTCCCTTCAAATAGTTTCTTGTTTCTAGTGCACCAAATGTGCCAATGAAAGAGAATCAGAATAGTTCTCACCAGTTCCCCTCTGAGAAGCGACCATTTCAAGCATTCCTCCGTAGTATAATGAACCGAAGTGTTAATCTGCAAATTCCCACAAACAATAGCTAAAGTCTCCAGTGCATAGGGACATAAATAAAACATATGTAAATTGTCCTCTTCTGCTTCCCCACACAGAAAACACATTCCAGGACCTTGCCACCCTTTTTTCTGTAAATTAATCCATGTTAATTTTTTATCCTTCCAAACTAACCATAAAAATAAGGTCGTTTTTATTTGAGCCCTTTTTTTCCAAAAACTTTTAAACCAACAGCCCGGTTCCTGTGCCACCTTGTGTTTTATCAGTAAAGAATAAATGTCTCTTGCTTTCAACCCTTCATCCTCTCTCTTACCCTCCCACAACAATATGTCACCATCGATACCCTACACAGACCCATCAAGCTTAAACTATGCGTATATTGCAGCCAAGAATCCTTCCAAATTTGATTCAGGCCCAAATCAGCAGTGTTGTTCCAGTTTGGCACCCCCCCAACCCACTCTTTTATAACTTGCTACAAGTAGAAAACCCCCCCTTGGTTTAGTTTATGGACCAAGTGCTCAGAGAGGTGCTGTTGATCATCCCACCCCGGCATCATCCTGGTTCCAATGATAATTTGAGCACCATTTAAAAAAACCATTTCATATGCTTCCTTATAATGTGCCATAACTTGGCAAAACCCTTCCAAATATATGATCTGCATCTGCAATCTTTCCAACCCGAAATTACCATTTCTTCAATAGTAACACCCACCTTGTAATTCTGATTTATGATATCATGCCATTTTCCTTTTCCTAGGAGGCCCCGCCATAAGGATTTTATGATGAGGGAGTTCCCAAAAACTTCCATATCAAGAATACCCCAACCCCCATTTTCTATAGGAATCGTCAAACAATCCCACTTTGCGAGATGTATGGCTCTTTTATCTCTCCCTCCTCCCCAAATAAAATTAGCCATAATTTTTCTTATTTCCCTTAAAATTTTGTTTAGCAGAATATACAGATGAGCCCAATATACTGTAAGTTGTTGCAGTACTTCCTTCACCAAAATCAATCTACCCCCTCTAGATAACCATTTAGTGGACCATAGATTTAACTCGTTCTTGTACTTTGTGATCAACCATCTCCAATCTTCTGCTGAGTAGTTTGTAGCCCTCATCCTAAAACCAAGGTAAGTCATACCGTCCTGCAGGTTTACCCTTTTAAAATTAAACAGTGCTATTAATTCCCGAACCTGACCCCCATCCCCCTCAACACAATAAATACTCGATTTCTCCTCACTGGCCAACATCCCTGTAGCTTCACAAATTTTTTTAATAATGTCATTCATAATTATCCAACTATTCCTAACCATCATGCCAAATATGAGAATATCATTTACAAAGAAACTGTGCGTAGCCCGCATTTGAGGGCTGATATCAATGCCTCTAAAATCTCCAAGCTCCACTGCCCTGTTAATTTTAATGCTGAGTGCATCCATTACTAATATGAATAAGAGTGGGGATAAGGCACATCCCTGCCTTAAGCCTCTGCTGGGATGAAAAAAATTCGAAGCCGAGCCATTAATCAGCACAGCCATAGATGTGTTACAGATGCAACCCATAATCCAGGCTACCACTTCCCGAACCAGACCAATATTATACAACACAAGACGCAGGAACACCCAATATACCCGGTCATACGCTTTCTTTAAATCGATCTTCATAACTGCCACTTTCATCTTTTTTGATTGTATAGTGTGTAAATTCTCTTGGGTCATAGCAACCGCATCATGGATATTTCGATTTTTAAGAAAACCATATTGTTCCGGTGTGATAAAAAGTGACAAAACACCCTTCATCCGCTCCGCAATAACTTTTGATATAATCTTGTATATGGTATGGCATAACGATATTGGTCTGAAATCATCAAGAGAGAGATTATCTTTCTTTTTAGGGATAAGTACAAGGAAGGTTGAATTAATAGCTCCGTTGATCCTGCCTGAAGTCCTCGCTTCCTCCACCATATCCGTCAAATCCTTGGAGAAATCATCAAAGTAATGAAGAAAAAAATCCGGGGTCCATCCATCCGGCCCCAGACTTTTATCGGCAGCAAATGATTTCAAAACTCTCTTAATCTCGTCAAGTGACACCTTATCCATAAACCTATAATTGTCAGCTTCAGTGAACATAACCAGATACTCCCCGATCATCTCCAAGTGCTCCTCCAAAACAGGAGCCTCCTTTTGTTTGTACAAAGATCCAAAATATTCAACGGCTGCCAATTTAATATCCTCCTTATTGCACATATTCCTACCACCGAAATCAATTTCCCAGATTACATTTTCCTTTCTCCTGCCCGAGGCGAACTTGTGAGAATACTTAGTATTCTTATCGCCTTTAGCCAGCCAAGTGGCTCGACTTTTCAACCTCCAAGAAGACTCTTCATTTAAAAGAAAATTTTTATACTTCGCTTCAATGGTCCTAATATTGTCCCAGAAGTCATCACTTTGCTTTCCATCTGCCACCTCCTTCATAATCCTTGCTCTCTCAGAAAGGATGACCCGAAACCTTTCCTTTTCCTTCTTTAACTTTTCCCTTTCCCATTTCCGGACCAAAAGCTTCAGTTCCCACAGCAAGGAAGATAAAAAAGTCATTTCAGGTGATCCTACCTTTCTCTTGTGATGTTTCAAATAGTCCTTCATCATTAAATTGAAATCTTCATCACCCAACCACCTTTTATTGAATTTGAAGGGAAAACCAACAGACTTTCCTTCGAAGTCCCAAAACAACGATATTGGTCTATGATCCGATATAATGAGATCCTCATATTTAGCCCTGATACCCCTCATACATGGTCTGATACCCTCACTGATCACGAAACGGTCAATTCGCTTCCCAATGAAATGTTGTCCCTGCTTACCATTCATCCAAGTGGGGCAATTTGAAATCAGAGGCACGTCGGCCAGATTAAAATCCCGCAGAATGCCCTTAATAACCACAACAAAAGGATCAACGCGACCCTTTATACCCAAAATTTCATTTGGATAAAAGGTGCAATTGAAGTCACCAGCCATAATGGTGTTATCCAGACTCAAAAAACCACAGTCCTCCATCCGCGACCAAAAGGAAAAATTTTCAACATAGGGCGCATAAATATTAATAACATTGATTCCCACTTCAAACTCAGCAATTAGATAGGTGTCTATCAATATTTAGTTGCATAAGCAGACAATTTTCTTTATGATTTTAGATATTAAATATTTATTAAATTTCAGGTTGCATATGTATACTATTATTTGGGCCAATTTTCATTCATAATTTTGGATATCAAAGAAAATATTTCACCATAAAATTGATGAAATGATCAACATTAAAGCTCCTAATTATGTTGAACCTCTAGGTAGAGGGCCTGGGCGTTTTAAATCATAAAAATACAAAAAAAAAAAAATTGCAGTCAGCGGGGTGTTTGAAATTTCTTCAATAACTAGATAATAGTTGCAAAAAGAATGATTTGCATATTTTCCAAGTGTTGGGCATCTTTCACTTATTCTAGACCATGACAACCCTCTGCTTCATCATCATAATCATTATCATTGCTAGGTGGAATTATTCATGCTGCTGAGTTTGAAGTTTTGTGTTCAGTTTTTTTTTTTTTTTTTTAAGAAATCTATAGCAAGGGTTTATATTTAAAATTTAATGACTGCACTTACTTTTGAATTTTGTGGCTAATGAACATGAGCTTAAGGATTGAAATGATAAACATAAAATAAAAACAAAAACAAAAAAATCACTAAAAAAAAAAAACAGCAGCTATTTGACCAGTTGTTCTGGGTTTAGAAAGCACATGCAAAAGATAAAAAATATTGGCGAGCGAATATCTGCATATTTGATGATACTTAGTTCAATTAGAAAAATAACCGAGTTTATTACGGAGTTGTCTAACGAGACGGAGGAATTGCCCAGACGGCCAAAATTGGTCAGAATTCGGGCCAAAAAAATTTAAGAAATCTTACAGTAACAGTGTTTGAATCATGATTTTTATGGTGGAAATGGATTCAGCACCATTAGAAACCTCTAAAACACCCAAAATATTAAAGTTTGATAGTTATAACATAGATTTACAAAAAACCCTGCCGGATTTTTTTTAAATCTTACAGGAATTTCCATGATCTCCAGGGCAAAAAAGCAGTCTAGTTAGACTACGACGTTTATTACAGTTTTCTCTTCACATAATTATTACTAAAATCCACATCCTCTTATTATCTAAAACGATCCCATACTACTAATTTGCAACAAAGGAAAATAAAAAATAATTATTTTTCCATTAAGGGAGTCATCTTAGTGTGCTAACTTCTTATCCTTCTGATAATTCCAAAGCCATTTCATATAAATACCTTAGGCGATTATGACTGAAATCTGTTCCTAAAAGGCCTTGAAAACATCACTCGGGTACCCAAGAATGTTGCCATCTCGTCACCGGCCATGATCACAAACACTTTTTCCTCACCTTTATCATAATCAGAGCATGACATAATCGTGACACCATTCTCTCCATTTTAAAAGTCGCGAACATATGTAGGGATTTTCGAACTAGAAGCGGAGCACGAGATGTGATATTGACATAAAATTGCAGGAATTCGCTAAAGATCGACATCGAGAGACCTTCACTTGGACGACGCTCTTGAAGGACTTAATTTTTACTTTTTGGAAAAGATGTTGCTAAATATCTCATGGAACCGACATTCCTTCTAAATGAATTGTTGTTGCTAATATTGTATATTTTTTTTCTAACGAAGGTTGGACGATATTATTATGTTGAGAACGGATTCAAAGTCAACTGTCTTGGTTTCCTTGGAGGGATTTTAAATAAAATGACAATGCTATTGACAAACTTAAGGAATCACTTAATTATGATTTGGTTAGAAGACTCGAGGAACATTTATGCAATAACGTTGAAAAGCAGATTCTCGTGACAACCAATAGACACACCGTAATGAAAATTCTTAAGGACCATGGTTATGATGGCACTAAATTTAATATGATCAAACAATAAGATGTTGTTATCAAAGTCAAAGCCATGAAACAATACAAGGATAGTAGCGCAGAAGAAAAATCATTTCTTTACACAAAGTGCAATAGCGCAGTCTACTAAAATACCATATTGAAGCTTTCAGAGAAATACATTTATAAGCTGGATTAAAGGGAAATGCAGGTTTCTCTCCAATTTATGATATTTAGAGTCATTCGCTATACACTTTAATATAACTAGAATGATACTAGTGTTAAATATAGTAGTTTAACAATGCTTTCACCGAAGGTATAACATAATAACGACATATCCCTTAAATTTAATATTAGATCTTGAATTGAATGTTTAATTCCCAAAGGTGCTTAGAGTTTAAACCTGCTCTGATACTATATGTGAATACCTAACCTAGATCTTTTAACTGAACCTAGAATTATCTTTTAAATTTAACACAACATGAATGAAAATAGCATATTTATATATCAACATTTATTTGAAGATAACATACAAGTAAAATTCATTTGCAACATATTAAATTAATAAATTTCATTGCAACAATTTACATAAGTAATCAACAATCGAAGAATACTTGTATCAATAACTTGGTTGAGATGCTCTTGATTTTTGTTGAGATGCTCTTGCTGTGTTACCCGACTGGATTTACCACCTAGCCAACTAGGAATGATTTCCTAGCCCAGGGAACCTCCACAGGCTCCGCAGCCCTCTGAGCCCAAGTCCAAGTTAGAATCAACACCCTCCGATAGATCTAAGTTTGATTCCTCTAATTTTCTCCCCATTCTCTCCCTTCTCTTTCTCCACTCTCCCCCTCAAAATAAATTCCTCCAATGTCAAACAAGATCAAGGATCCCCCCTCTCCTCTCATCCTCCTTCCCTTTTATGTCTCTTCCTCTCATCCACCTCAACTACGTACCATTAATTCCATGACTACCACCTCATCCTTTTAATTTATTATCCTTGACTTCTTACCATATCTTATCCAAAAGTAGATACAAATCTAGATATTTTATTTAGAAATAAATGAGAGAAGACAATACTTTATCTAAAAGTTGATTTGAGAAGACATATTGGGTATACAAAATCTAGATATTTGATTTAGAAATAAATGAAAGAAGACCATACCTTATTTAAAAGTAGTTTTGAGAAGATATATTAGAAATGAAATAACAAATAATAAAATTCATATCCATAGAAATAAAATAAAATTACAAATTCACAAGTGTAGATATTACTCAAAAATTATAAGTCATTATTTACATATTAATTAAACATTAATCAAAATTTGCCTTATAAGATCAAGTGGGGCATTACAAAAGGGACTAAGGAACATTTTAATGGTAAGCACATGATCCTTTAGACTTTTAAAACCTTATATACGTCAAACATTGGAATGTAGAGTCATTATTTTACTTTCAATGGACTTCAAGTTCGATTTTATTCTTTGTTTCTATATTTTCCATTACAGACACTTCAAAGATCTAGATAGAAATTTCATCACGTGTGTCCAAGTTAGTTTTTTCGAAGCGCAGTAGGGATCTTATTCGTATTCCATTATATTATTGCAAGATTTGATATACCCAAAGCTTTTTGTGGTCTCTTCATAACCCTACTATTATAATAAATCCCATGTGCCAATTGCTTCACTAATGCTAAAATGCGAAACAAATGGTCGGACAACCAAGTTTCCTTATCTAAATAGCTATGGGGTGCATGTTTTGCATAAGAACAACACCTATGCCTTCTCCCGAGGCTCCCAGTTGTGGGGTGAGCATTGCTTTATATGTTTCGGGTGGGGGCCTATGAGTTCTATATTACTTCTAATCCTATATAAAATAGAAAATAATACCTACTTACTACCCCACCGGGATCGTCGGAACTCCCTTATTGAATTTAGGAACTACTACCAGACGATCTTGGAAGAGTGGGCGCTTGCGCTCTACATACCGATGATGAAATATATTTGCATATATAGAATAAATGAAATGTTAACACAGAGGTGACCTAAGTTTGGGACATTCTTCAACATACTAAGGCTCTGAGGCTTCTGGAATTCTTTGAGGTGAATATGAAATATACTTTGAGCTCTCAACTTTAGTGATTCAATATTTTTCCTTCTCATAAGAATATTTAACATACAAATCAGATCATGAAAAAACTCATTTTATGCTTATAAAAATAACTTTTGCCATCAAATTTCAACAAATTACACTAGTCAAGTCACTCGACCTGAGGTGTCTCAATTTATTTCACCAAGGGTCAACCTGAGGTATTTTAGCCTCTATATTCTGAGATTTTCGGCCTACCAAATCTGAAACATTTTTAAAATTCATATCATATCTTTTGAGGTTTATTTAAGGCCTATTTTCAGTGCTAATTTTTCATCTTTTTCACAAATGCTAGGAGGAGTGAAACTTCAATCTTGAACTAGGGCTTCAACCCTATTGCAAAGACCTTAATTCAAAACATAACTTCATCCATCTAAGATTAGATAATAATTCTGACCATACTCTTGACCTTGAATTACAGAGATAAGCAATTTTTGGATCACTTAAAATTATGCTTCTGAAATTTTCGGATATCTGAGATATTGAAGCATGGTAGAGGGTTTTTTGTTCTCCTGGTACTAAGATTTTTCAGCTTCTTATAAGAGAGGATTTTGGCCTTCTTCGAGGTCTTTCATGAACCATAGTAGGTCTCATACCCCCATATTCTGCTACAAGTGTTAGAGTGCTAAACTGGATTGAACAAATTTTAGCTTTGTTACACAAATGAGTGCTAAAATGGAATGAATCTTTTTGTGCACCTTAGAATAGCTTGACGTGTGTTTGTATATAAATATTTGATTAGGATATATTTATTATTTGTGATGTTCGTATTGTTTATTAAAACCTAGTTTCTTGTTTGTAATAAGCTATCTGGGAATGTAAGTGAGCAAATGTGAAACAGGTTACACATAATTTACTCATTTTGAGATGGTGTATAGATTCATGAGAAAATCATCTAAGAAGATTTTTTTTTGCATTGGCTTGCCTAGTATTTGAATGTCCTTAAGAGTTCATTGAGCTTCTTTTTGGCCAATACATATCTCTGTGTTCTAGAGATACAGTTTCAAAGATGAAGTGTTTCTTGCAATGGAAATAATTAGCAATTATATGAAAGGGGATAGATATGATAAATCGATTCATTATAAAACTATAAGCCTTGATAGTTTCTCAAAATTTCTACATAATAATAATTTTGGTGTGTCACTCTCGATCTGGAATGGATGATGTTATTATGGTGTATATTCCTTTGCTAGTGGATTTATGGGGGGTCAACCGCTTATGATGGATCTATAATAGGGTAAAATGGATCATCAAGTTGAAAGGGCATGAAATTTGATCCACTAGTGGCATATCCATCATTTCCATGGCTCGTTGCAAAATCCGTATAAGAGCTTGTTCAAGTAGGTTACCTCGTTGACTCAGGATCACTGGAAAAATGTATGAGCATCGATTGACCTCAAGACAAATGTGAGTTATATGCAAGGGATTTTTTAAAATCATCTTCTATATTAACTATTCATTGTATATAATGAGGGTACTTATTTGATGCCACACATATTATAATTCACAAAAAAATTGAAATACAAATATGGGGATGGAAGCGGGAATGTTGTGTATTATGTTATAATTTCAGTATCATTCAATCAAAATATATTGTAATTGTACTTGAAATCCATCATTTTATTCCTATGGTGAAGAAAAATAGAGAGCATTGAGATCACTCTTAAAGAGATCTTATTCTACACTCGAGAAGATTTATCATATACATTTCAGGTAGACCTGGAAATGGAGTCATTTCTATTTTTCCTAGAAGCCCTAATGGATTTCAAAGTTAGCTCCACCCTTGTTTGAAAGAATAAGTTGTCTAATAAAAAAATGTTCAAAGTGTTAGGACCCCATGGTTTGCAATATTGGCAAGTACAAACGCTGCAGAGCCTACATCAAAACCGCTTTGGAATCTAAGGACCTAGCCATCCCAGATTCAAAGAGGGATCTCTCTATATATGAGTTCAAAGATATGATCTTTAAGTTTTATGATATGATATTAGGCAAGTTATGAAGAACGGAGTTTTTGTTTGTTTTGGTTGAGCAAGGATATAATGAAGATGAAGGAAGTCTATATGAAGGGTGAAGGTGTAAGTAGGTGAAAGAATGGTTCAGTTGATAAGATAGGCAAGGAGCAGCATCAATCCATTAGGCTATGGAGTCATAATAGGATTTAATCGAACAACAAGGTTCAAGAGTGGTCCATGGGGCAAGTCATCTATGTCAAATGATCTCTTTAAGTTGATTTTATGGAATGAAACAATAAGAAATGGAGTGAAAGAAATAAAACACGTGAAGAAACAAAGAACAACCTAAGATCAAGTAAGTACTTTGAAACTATCCTGCTTTTGGCATGCACTTAAGGAAGACACACAAAAGTAATCTAACATCAGGTAAGTACTTTGAAACTAGCCTGCTTTTGATGTACTTTCAAGAGAAAAAATTTAAAAACATATAATAGCTTAAGATCAAGTAAAGACTTTTAACTTAGCCTGCTTTCAGCATATTCAAAGGGAAAACATTCATGATAAACACAAAAAGTAGTCTAAGATCAAGTAAGTACTTTGAAACTAGCCTGCTTTCAACATACTCTTAAGGGAACTTTTCAAAGCAACTGTTGGAGAAGGAACTAGAGGACAAGGCTAACCATAGACTTCTCTAACTCAATCTTCAATTAGAAGACTTATCAAGAACATTCAAAGACAATATCTCAAGTTGTCCTCAGGAAATATGGGCTTACCAACACTTCACTGGTTATACTCTATTGAATTACCTCCAAATTAACAATCAACAGAAAACATAAAGGATAAATATTTTCAATGAGATTTAGGGTACTTCAGAAGTAAATCCTAATCTATATTTGTTGTTCTTTATCAGAGAAAAGTGGACAGAATGGAAACAAAAAGAAAATAACAATTTACAGTGAGAAACACATCACCATTGACATAGACCAGGATCCCATAAATCAGCTATTTGTATTTTATGTTCAAATCAGTTACAATATTCAAGTCCAATGGGCCTCTACAGCTTCAAACTTCTCATCTCAGCTTATGTGTCTTTAATTACAAACATAGCTACTATAACTTCAAAAGCTATTTACACGCAACAGATATCCAGAGACCAACCACCTATACTTGTCTTCTACAGAAGTATTTATAGAAGAATGAGGAGGTGGAGTGTAAGAAGGGATCATTGGTTCAATTAATACAGAGTAATGGTTTTTTTACCTTTGGGAGGCCTAAGAGAGAAGATTTTGAATGCTCATCTCTGTTTTAATGGTTTTTACAATAAATTTCATCACCTTTAGTTGCTTTTGTTGACTTTGAGGGTTTTAGGTAGGTTGGTAGTTAATGTTGAGCTGCCTTTTAAAAACATCCATGACTGTGCATTCATGGTGCCTTCTTTTGAGGAAATAAACCTGTAGGTGGCAGTTTGGGCTTTTATTGCCTTACTGATGTGGCATTCGGAGGCTCCTTCACTGATTTTATGCTGATATGGTGGCTTTAAACACTGTTTGAGCTGTGATTCTGTTTTATGCCCTCTTAATCATCTCAGAGCCTTTAATCCTGATGTGCTGACTGTGTTCATATTTACACTGTGTTTTGACTTTAACGCAACAGAGTTTAACTCTTTAATCCTTCACACTTACTGTCTCTTCATTTATCACTGTGGACCAGAGGTTCTTGGCGCGGTGAAGATTTTTTAAGGGTATGACCAGTATTTACACAGCACGGTCCAAACCCTTGGATGAAACCAAACAGCCTCCTACCTTCGTGATTTAGCTTTCAAACATGGAAGACTTCGGCTCTGTCTTTTCGCGAGTTCCGAACAGGGTTTCCGCTCCAAAAAATATAGTAAAAACCTACAACAAACCACAAAAATCGTTACAAAAAACCTGCGATGGGGGTGTTGATTGCTAAGGAGGATGACGGAGCAGAGGAGTGATGCAGAGGGGGGTGATTATGCAAGAGGAGGAGGCTTATGGAGGAAAACAGGCGAAAATCTAGTTCAAACTGTATTTGGCGCGAACTGGACAAAATTGGTTTTCGCAATACCACGAGTGGTTATCGCACGACCCTCGGGTGGTATGTGGTTTTTCCCGGAGGGAGTGAGATTCCATTGATTGCTCGCTACGTGGATTTTTCGATACCACCGGTATCACACTACTTTGGAGTGTTAAACTCCGGGTGCACAAATTATGCGATATGCCACCTCAACTGTCAGATGAAAGGGTCGAGATCCGATGGAGCGGATCAGACGTGATGAAAGAGTTGCACGACGAGAGTGAAAGTGGAAGACAAGTGGCAACATTCGATAGGGCGGGCGTTGTATGTGGTGGATGGTAGGCCCTGGTGGAGTTGGGTCATCAGGTTAGATGAGGACCGTCAAATCAAATGGATCGACGGAGGAGATTCTTTGGCCGAGGTGAATAGATGGCAAGATTTAGACAGAGGAAAGGCAAGAAAGGAGGCGCGACAGCCATTGATCTTTAAATATCAATGGTTGGGATTACTTCGTAAAGCGACAAGGTGGGGATAAGGAGAAAGGGAAAAGGCAAGGCTCTATGGAAGAACACGGAATCGGGGCCAAGGGAAGAGGGGCTTATCGCATCGGCGGGGGAAGGGGGAACAATGCAATGGAAAAAGAAATAACGCTGATGTGATGGGGGCTCAAGAAATTTTGGGTATGTGTTATATTATTTCCACGACTTATTGTATGGGTACTTAATTTCCGGTGGGCGGTCCGCGCCCATGGTTTTTTGCATGGTTTTGCACATGGTTTTTGCGTACGATGGATTTCGGCCGCTGGTATTTTTGTAGATCCGGTCAAGGGAACTACGGTTATGTTCTAATCCAGGGTTAATGGATTAGGGTTTATGTATGCTTCGGCATGTATATATATGTGCTGTAACACTAAAAGGAATATAATGAAATATCAAGCTGGTTGTCCCGATTTGGGATCTAGGAGAAAATCTCTGTGTTATCTGTTTTATGTTTTATGCTCTCGCTATTATTATTTTTCTGTTATAAGATTCGTGTGTAGATAATTTTTGTTTAGGGTTAAAACCTACATTTGGTATCAGAGCTGTTTCGGCTTCAAGGGGATGCCTTTGCTATTGAGGGTTTTTTGCTCGGGCCTGAGGTAGACCCTGTTCAGTGGGAGATCTGCGGGATCAATTCTTGCAATGAAAGAAGATGGCGAGCGGCGGAAAGATAGAGATCGAGAAATTTAATGATCAGAGTTTTGAGTTGTGGAAGCTCAAGATGGAGGATCTGCTGGTGGATAAAGATCAGTGGATCGTAGTAGATCTAGGTACTAAACCAACGGCAATGTCAGATGAAGACTAGAAGAAACTGGATCAGAAGGCTAAGAGCACAATACGGTTGTGTGTCTCAGATTCAGTATTGTTGAATGTATCTGGGGAAGCTATGGCAAAGAATTTGTGGGAAAAACTTGGGACTTTGTACCAATCTAAGTCTCTGGTGAATAAGTTGTTCCTGCGGAAAAAGCTGTATAACCTGAGGATGAAGGATGGAGACTTAGTGACAGAGCATCTGAACGCCTTCAATACTGTGGTAAGTCAGCTGTCATCTGTTGATATTAAAATCTCAGATGAAGATAAGTGCATCAGTTTGTTGTGCTCTCTACCAGACTCGTGGGACAGTCTGGTTATTGCAATAGGCAGCAATACAACTACCTTGAATTTTGATGACATTGTCTCAGCCTTGCTGTCGGAGGAAATGAGACGGAGAAATATGGAGGGTCAGAATGGAGATGCCTTATCTGTACGAGGAAGGTCCCAAAACAAAAACAAGAATAAGGTTTCGAGTGGGAGATCTAAATCTAGAGGGAGATCTAAATCTCCTGGAAAGTTTGTAAAGGTGTGCTGGAAATGCGGAAAGGAAGGGCACTACAAAAAGGAATGCAGATCTAAAGCTCCCGAGAAAGGAAAGGGATCTGATGAAGGTCCTTCTGCAGAGGCAAAAACCACCTCGGATGAAGGTGGGGATGTGTATTTGGCTTCTTCTTCAAATACACATGTAGATCATGATTCATGGTTGATTGACTCAGGTGCATCCTTTCACTTCACTCCCCACAGGGAGTGGTTCTGCGAGTATGAGAAATATGATGGTGGTGATGTCTTCCTAGGGGATGATAGGAAGGCCAAAATCGTCGGACGTGGAAAGTTCAAGCTGAAGCTGCAAGGTGGAAGGATTAGAACACTTCCTGGTGTTCTGCATATTCCTACATTGGCCAGAAATCTGATTTCTGTAAGCAAGATGGATGATGCAGGTGTAAAAACAGTGTTCGAGAAAGATGCCTGCAAGATGGTTCGGGGAGAACTGGTATTAATGCGGGGAGTTCGGACTGGAACTCTGTACAAGCTACAAGGTAGCACTGTTATTGATGGGTGTAACAGTTCTGTGGTTCCTGAAAGTGGGACGAAAAGTCTAGCTGTCTCTGGAGAAAAGACCATGCTATGGCATCAAAGGCTTGGACATACTGGAGAGAAGGGCCTTTGGATACTACATAGAGATGGTATGGTAGAAGGTATGTCTAATTGTTCTCTGGATTTTGATTTCTGTGAACATTGTGTATATGGGAAGTAGAATCGGGTGAGTTTTCCTTATGGTGCTAAGAGGGTGAACATGAAATTAGAACTTGTGCACAGTGATGTGTTTGGACCTTTGTCAGTTCCATCACTGGAAAAGTCTATGTACTATGTTTCATTCATAGATGAATTCTCAAGGAATACATGGATATATTTCTTGAGGAAGAAATCTAAAGCCTTTGACAAATTTAAAGAATTTAAGGCTTTGGTGGAAAACCAGACAGAGAAGACGATAAAGGCACTAAGGGTAGATAATGGTGGGGAGTTCTGCAAGAAGGAATTTGAAGAGTTCTGTAAGAATTATGGTATAGCACGGCAGAAGACTACTCCATACACACCTCAGCAAAAAGGAGTTGTAGAAAGAATGAAAAAAACACTGATGGAAAAGGCAAGAAGCATGCTTAGTGGTACTGAGTTAGGACAAGAATTTTGGGCAGAGGCAGTGGAGACTACATGCTATCTGGTTAATAGATCACCTTCATCAGTGTTGGAGGATACGACTCCACATGAGGTATGGACTGGTAAGAAACCATCTCTTTCACATCTAAGGGTATTTGGATGTGATGCATATGTACATGTTCCAAAGCAGAAAAGGACCAAGTTGGATAATAAATCTGAAAGGTGCATCTTTATTGGGTATAAGGATGGTTTAAAAGGTTACAAGCTTTGGAACCCGAAAACAAGGAAGGTTGTGTACAGCCGAGATGTGGTGTTTAGAGAGGTGAAAGATGTTGTTAAACATGAAGTCATACCAAAGGAACCTGAGAAGATAGAGTTTGAGCTAAAGGAGGATGAATCAGACTCTACAACAGAAGAAGACTCAGAAGATGAAGAGCCACAAACTCCAGCTTTGAGAAGATCAGTTCGGGAAAGAAGGCAACCAGAAAGGTATAGTCCATCTGCTTTCTGTTTAGGTTTTTCCTTAACTATAACTGATGATGAACCCAGAACTGTCAGGGAGGCAGTAGATTCAGAGGATGGAAAACTCTGGAAGGAGGCCATGGTTGATGAAATGGCATCCTTCCACAAAAACGATGCATGGGATCTGGTGGAGTTGCCGGCTGGAGGGAAGCCCATTGGAAGCAAATGGGTGTTTAAGAAGAAGATGAATGTAGAAGGCAAGGTGGAGAAATACAAAGCTCGGTTGGTAGCGAAAGGTTATTCCCAGGTGCCGGGAATTGATTTTGGTGATATTTTTTCTCCTGTTGCCAAAGTTACTTCTATTAGATTACTTTTATCCGTTGCTGCTGCATTTGATTTTGAGATAGAACAGATGGATGTGAAGACAACATTTCTTCACGGGGATCTAGAAGAAGAGATCTACATGAAGCAACCTGAAGGCTTTATGGTGAAGGATAAGAAAGAACTAGTATGCAGGTTGAAGAAGTCTCTGTATGGGTTAAAACAGTCACCAAGGATGTGGTATCAGAAATTTGATACCTATATACGGGGACTTGGCTTCACCAGAAGCAAGGAGGATCACTGTGTTTATTTTAAATTAATTGGTGACCGTGTTATTTATTTGGTCTTCTATGTGGATGATATGTTGTTGATTGGAAATGACAAAGAAATTATCCAAGATTTGAAGACCCAACTGTTCTCCAAATTCGACATGAAGGATCTTGGTGCTGCAAACTATATTTTGGGCATGGAAATTAAGAGAGATCGGGAAAAGAGGATGCTCTCGTTAAACCAGAGGAAGTATGTTGAGACTATATTGCAGAGGTTCAATATGCAGGATAGTAAACCAGTGAATGTTCCTATTCATGTAGGTGTAAAGTTGTCCGCTGAACAATGTCCGAAGACACTAGAAGAAGAGGAGGATATGTCCCGTGTTCCATATGCAAGTGCAGTGGGTAGCCTGATGTATGCAATGGTCTGTACTAGACCATACATTGCACATGAAGTGGGAGTATTGAGCAGGTTTATTTCAAACCTAGGGAAGGAGCATTGGACAGTAGTGAAATGGGTTTTCAGATATTTACGTGCCACTAGTGATTATGGCTTGTGCTATCAGGAAAGACCAGGATTGGAAAGAATGTTGGACATTCGTGGTTTTGTTGATGCAAACTGGGCTGGAGATCTGGACCAAAGAAGATCTACAAGTGGTGTGTGTTTAGCCTATTTGGAGGCGCGATCGGTTGGATGAGTAAAAGACGAGTTTGTAGTGGCTCTTTCAATGCAGGCGGGAAATACATGGCGACCCTCAGCTGCACAACAAGGAGCGATTGGTTACGAGAGATTGTGTTCAAGTATGGGGTTGGTACAAAGGCTATAGGGTATACGCTGATAACGAAGTGCCAATATTCTTGGCTAAGAACCACTATGTATCATTCAAAGACAAAGCCGGTGGAGACCGCGATCACTTTGTTAGAGATATGGTTGAGGCTAAAAGGGTGTTGCGGTAAAGGTGGACACTTTGAAGAATGTTGCGGATGCATTGACGAAGTCTGTGAGCACTCAGAAGTTCTCTTGGTGTAGAGAAACAATGGGTGTTGAAGAATTGGGCCAATGACTAAGCTCTCCTATGGCCCCCTGTGAAAAGAAAACAACAAGTGGGAGAATGTTGGGTATGTGTTCTATTCTTTCCATGACTAATCACGCGCGGGGCGGTGGTAGCCCCCCCTGTCGGGGTCTGGGGCAACGCCCCGGCGAAAATTTTTTGGTCCTTAATTTTCGATGGGCGGTCCGCGCTAATGGTTTTGTGCATGGTTTTGCACATGGTTTTGGGGTACGATGGTTTTCGACCCCTGGTATTTTTGTAGATCCGGTCAAGGGAACTACGGTTATGTTCTAATCCAGGGTTAATGGATTAGGGTTTATGTATGATTTGGCATGTATATATATGTATTGTAACACTAAAAGGAATATAATGAAATATCAAGCTGGTCATCCTGATTTGGGATCCAAGGGAAAATATCTGTGTTGATCTGTTTTATGTTTTATGCTCTTGCTATTGTTTAATTTCTGTTATAAGATTCGTGTGTAGATAATTTCTGTTCAGGGTTAAAACCTACAAGAAAAAGGCGCAGGGGCATGGTCCCGTGGAGGGATAAGGTGACCAGGGGCGGAGAGATAATGGCTTATCGCATCGGGGGAGAATTGTAAAGAAAGCGGGTTTGTAACAAGAAAAGGCCGATGCGATGAAGGGGGCTAAAATTTTTTGGCACCTGGTTGTAGGGTCAGGTTATATGGTGGAAGGGGTCGGGGTTTAAAAACCAAAGGGGCTTAAGGCCTATGTGTTTTAACAAAAGGAAAAATAAGTGGGTTTTTGTGTTTTCAATGGATTTTCTTGGGGTTTTTCTAGTTCTGATAGAGGGAAAGGAAGGGTCTTTAAACCATAAACAAGGAGTTTTATGGTTTAAAGGGATTTTTGAAGATTTTTTGAGGGGAAGGGAGGGAAAATATCAAAGAGAAAAGGAGTTTTTTCAAAGGTAAATGGAGGATAAAAAGGGCCAAAATGAGTGAATGAAGTGATGAAAAAGGGGTTGTTTAGGGAACAATTTTTAAGGGGGCAGCAGGTTTAACTTGGTGGCTTTCTTTAAATGAAACAACAGTGAAGATTACTTGCTAAGTTCAAACAACACAGGAAGACTTCAAGAATGAGCAGTTTTTTCATGAAAACAATCTCTTGAAGGCTTAGGACCATTTTTTAGCCATCATTTGCTCTGACAAAAATTTACTAATGGCTAACAATGGCTCCACTTAGGGATGGCAGCTCCTTGGAGGCATCAAGAATTTTCAGAATTTGATCTCTGGGATGTAGACCTATGCCTTTATCCATTGACAACCTTTTCTTCTTTGATCATGCAGCTTTGAAAGATGATCAGTATTTATATCAAATAGAGTTATTTCCCAAACAACTACCAACACAGCCTACTTCCTAACATTTTTTCTTCAGCAAGTGCATTTGGACTTGCAGACCTTAATCATCAACATTTTATTCTTTTGAAAACTGGAAAAACTAATCTAAGTCTACCCTTATTTCTTCCATGATTTTAGATTAGACTGTTGAACTCATAAATTCTCTACCTAAGCTACTATCTGCCAGGATTAGATTGTCTGGCATATTTTATTCTCTATTCTTCTAAAACATAAATTTAAACATAGTCAAATCAGGGTTAGGCTGTCTAATTTGCCATGATGTCTATGGTTGTATGTACAAGCTGCACACAGACTTTATTTGCAGAAATTTAAAACAAAACTATGAAGGCTTGAAATCTGACAATTTAAACATCCTTCATCCTTTTTGCAGCTCGGATTTCGATCTTTTTGGAGCTGATTTTCCTTTCTCTTGGTTCAGATTTTGAACATATTAGAACCAATCTTTCATCAATCTTACAAGTTCAAATTTTCAGTTTGTTTGAACCATTGCTTTCTATCCTAATCTAATCTATGGATAACCTAAGATAGAACAGTTTGGAAAATCTTCTTCACTAACCTACCAACATAAATTGAAATCTATACTAGTCATGATTAGGTTGTATGACAAAAATAGCAGTGTTGTTTTTGGTAGTGGCTTTTAAACTTGCACACTTTCAGAATTTATTTTCTTTTTGGTATGGGGTTGTACCTTTCTTGTTTTATTTCTGCCCTCTTTTTCTTTTTCTGTTGTTTTTGTCTTTTCTCTTTCTTCAAATTGAAAAACAATGTTATATACAATGGATAAAAAGCCTGGAAAGTAAAATATCAGTTAACAGAAGTAATGTTTGAGAACCTTGCCATTAACAGGACCTCTAAAGTATTCAACTCCATCCAACTCTTGCATAAAAAATGCATTGTTTCCAATAGCAGATTGGATAAGATAAGGGCCCTGCCATAAGTTATCAAATTTTCCATGTTTGCCCTTATCTTCTCTTCTCGAATCCCATTTCAAAACTTTATCACCAATTTTGAAATCACTTGCCTTGGTTCTTTTGTCAAACAACTTCTTGATGTTTTCTTGTAGTTGTTGTGCTTTGATGTAGACCTCCTCCCTGGTTTGTTGTAGATGTATTGTCTGGTTTATCCTTCTTGTTACATCATCATATTCAGACTGTACTTCATGGATCAGCTTCATGACTGGCACTCCTAAACTGGTTGGAAATATTGCTTACTGAAGAGCTTGCTGGATTATCCACAATCTTATGAAACATTTGTCGACGTTTCAAATCCCAACGGGGATCCATCTTCAGGACAATGGAATGAAGAATTTTAAGAAAGGTCATAATACATTAATAGTGAAGAAGGTAGGAAAGGCAAGGGGCCGACCAAAAAAGTTTTTTATTATTTCAATTTTTATAGTTTTTAAATTCTTAATTCTTAATTCTTAATTTTATTCAAAGATTTATTTTTTAATTTTTTTTTTTAATAATATTAAGTTTTAATGTTAATAAATAATAAACTTATAAAATTTATTTTATTAATAAGTTTATTATTTCAAAGTTTTATTATTAAAAAATAATAAACTTAATAAGTTTATTATTTTCAAAGTTTTGAAAAATTCTATCACTATTAATTCATATGAGGTTTATAATTTATAAATTGCTTAAGGTTTATTTTAATTTATAATATTTAAGGGTAATTTATTTCACTATTTTTAAGGGCACTTTATTTTATTTTGAAATTTTTGATTATTATTTTTAATTTAATTTAAATTTAAAAATAACAAGTTTAAAAATATATATCAACCTACCTATTTTAAAAATTAATTAATTTTAAAAATATGCTTTTAATTAATTAACTAAACTAAGGATTTTCTAATGAGTATTAATATTTATTTATTTTTATTTTTAAAATAAATAATTATTTAATACCCTAGAAAATTATTGGTTTTAATAAAAAATGTTATAGTTAATTATACTAACAAGTATTTAAAGTTTATTAATGTTTACTGATTAGTTAACTTTTATTTTTACTGATTAGTTAATTTCTAATCTAATAAATATTAATTTAGTAAAATTAATAAAGAAGGGAAGCAAATAAGTATTTTCTACTTAATAATTATTAATAAATTAATTAATTTTTATTATATAAAATAAAAATTAATTAACGTTAATAATTATTAAAAGAAAGTTCCTTATTTGTTAAACCATTACCTAAAAAAAGGGGACAAACTTGAGATTATTCTACCTACAAACTCATACCTGGGAGGAGTGTGTTTTCGAGGAGCAGATTTGTCGAAGAAGAGGACGCCAGCTGTCACTAATTTAAAAATATATATCAACCTACCTATTTTAAAAATTAATTAATTTTAAAAATCATGCTTTTAATTAATTAACTAAACTAAGGATTTTCTAATGAGTATTAATATTTATTTATTTTTATTTTTAAAATAAATAACTATTTAATACCCTAGAAAATTATTGGTTTTAATCAGAAATGTTATAGTTAATTATACTAACAAGTATTTAAAGTTTATTAATGTTTACTGATTAGTTAACTTTTATTTTTACTGATTAGTTAATTTCTAATCTAATAAATATTAATCTAGTAAAATTAATAAAGAAGGGAAGCAAATAAGTATTTTCTACTTAATAATTATTAATTAATTAATTAATTTTTATTATATAAAATAAAAATTAATTAACATTAATAATTATTAAAAGAAAGTTCCTTATTTGTTAAACCATTACTTAAAGAAAGGGGACAAACCTGAGATTATTCTACCTACAAACTCATGCCTAGGAGGAGTGCGTTTTCGAGGACCAGATTTGTCGAAGAAGAGGACACAAGCTCTTCAGTAAGCAATAACCACAGGAACTTGAAAACCAAAAAATTAGAAATATTGCATCAGATCCATAAACTAGCTGGTAGGAAGACATCCCAATTGAATTTTTCACTGTCAATCTGTCTGCCCATAAAGCATGTACTAGCTTATTGTGCCATGATTTCTTGTTATCTTCCAGCAACTTTTTTATTATGTTTACCAGACTTTTATTTGAGGACTCTGCCAGCCCATTACCTTGAGGGTAATAAGCTATGGAATGACCCAAAATGATTTGATACCTATGACAGAATTCTACCATCTTTTTAGAACCAAATGCAGCAATGTTATCAATTATGATCTTTCTAGGACAACCAAATCTAGACAGTATATGATTTTTGAGGAATGAGATGATGACTGAGTATTTGGCATTCCTAGAGGGGATGGCTTCTATCCACTTGGTAAAATAATATGTTGCTGTGAGGATCCATTTATGTCGGGCAGATGAGGGAGGATGGATTTCCCCAATGAAGTCTAGAACCCACTGTTGAAAAAGAGCTTCAACAGTGATTGGTTGCAGAGGTAAGAGAAGCAGTTTTATTTTGCCTTCAAAGATTTGGCATTTGTGACAGGCAATAATCATTTTATGGACATCTTGAAAGAAGGTGGGCCAGTAATAACCAGCTCTAAGGATTTTATTAGCAGTTTATTTCCAGTAGAGGTGGCCTCCACATTCTCCTTCATGAAGCTCGTGCTTGATCTTATCTGCATCATTCTCAGGCACACATTTAAGCAATAATCCACTATCATTTTTCCAATATAAACATTTATTCAAAATGCAATAATTTACAGCTTTTAAGTTAAAAAATCTTGCCTTTGTTTTAGACAAACCAGGAGGAACATTAAGATTGAGCAAAACATACAAAATGTCAGCATACCAAGATGAATTAAAAAAATGATCTTCAATAATTGGATTTGAAAACTCATCTTGTTCATCTAATGTATTAAACATGTTTATATCAAGAGCTTGAAAGCTGGATTCAGCCATAACTTTTGCCAGTCCTTGACCTTTTATGAGCTTAGTGGGTTTGATTTCTAAGTCATACTCTAAAATTACAGCAATCCACTTTCCTCTTTTTCCATCTGGATCTTGGGTCAATATGTTTTTCACCACTGAATGAGGCACAAATGTTATGATGTGGGAATGTAAAATGTAAACTCTGCAGTCTTTTAAGGTTTTGACCAAGGAAAAGGCTTGTTTTTCCATTATGTTGTACTTCATAGGTGCATCTCTCAATGCCTTGTTGAAAAATGCAATGGGTTGCTCTTGTCCATTCAAATTTTTCTGTAATAGGACAACAGCCACAGTGTGTTCTGATGCAAATGAAAAAATGAAGAAATCATTTGCAAAATTAGGACTGATAAGAACTGGTGTTTTGGTGAGTGCTTGTTTTACCAATTCAAATGACTTCTTTGCTTCTAAGGTCCATTTAACTCCTCCTTCCCTTTTAAGCATGTTTGTTATGTTTCTAAGAAGTTCAGCTAAATTGGGTATGAACCATCTCAGGAAATTAATCTTTCCAATGAAAGATTGAAGTTCCTTAATGTTTCTGGGATGGTTGATTTGCAATATGCCATCAATCCTCTTCAGGTGTATCCTTATTCCTTCTTCTGATATGATATGCCCAAAAATTTTACCTTCCTGGAGGCCAAACAGTGTTTTCTTGGGATTCAAGGACAGCCCAAATTTTCTGCATTTTTCAAAGACTTTTCTCAAGTGTATTAGGTGTTCTTCATCTGTTTTAGAATAAACAGTTATATCATCAAGGTAAATCACAATGAAGTAACCTATTTCTTCTGAAAATGCAATATCCATGGCTCTATGAAATGTGGCACCAGCATCCATTAAACCAAAAGGAATTTTCAAATACATGAAAGTACCCCAGGGTGTAGTAAAAGCTGTTTTAAGTTGATCATCAGGATGTACCAAAATTTGATTGTAACCTGAGAAGCCATCTAGCAAAGAAATTCTTTTAGAACCAACTACCTTTTGTAAAATATGATCCATTTTGGGCAAAGGATAGTTGTCCTTTAGTGAGGCTTTTTTTAAGTTTCTAAAATCAATGCAAAGCCTTATCTCTCCTGTTTTATTCCTAACTGATACAAGATTAGACACCCACTCTGAGTATCTAACAGGGACAATAATTTCAGCTTCATACATTTTTTTAATTTCTTTTTCTACCAGAGGTAATTGGACAGGGTTGACTCTGCGCAATTTATGTTTAAAAGGTTTCTGGTTTTCTTTGAGGGGTATATTATGCTGAATTATTTCTATATCATATGATTTCAAATCTTCATAGCTCTATGCAAAAACATCAGAAAATTCCTTAAAGAGCTCAATGTATTTCCGTTTGATATGAGCTGGCATTGTTTTAGATAGTTTGATTATTTTGGACTTTTCCTTACTGCCTATGTTGCATTCTTCTACTTCAGATTCTATGGGTTCCAGTTTTGGTTTTTTGGCCACATCATTCAAGCTAAATAATTCCTCTAAAGGGACCAGTCCTTTTGGCAAGCTTTGGTCTTTAGATTGCAACACCTCCAGGTCTTCATTTTCCAAATCTATGTTTTTTTCTGTCATATATTTGGGTTCTTGTGTTAACAGATTTATTTCTGCAATCTCCGGAGACTTTTCTTCCTTAGTAAGGGGGTTTTCTTCAGTAGGACAGTCTTCATCAAAATGTGAATCAGAGTATGTTGTTTCAAATTCATTTTTGGACTGTAGGAAGTCTTCTATTTGTTTATCTCCCTCAAAAACTTGCCAGTATTTTTCATTGTCTGGGACAACTGGTCTAAATTTGACTTGGGTGGTGCATCGCTTGGTTTCATAAGGTGTAAGACAAGTTCTAGCAGCAAAGGCTAAACCATTGGCAAGGACACTTTGGTTTCTCGGGACAAAGATAAGTTGGAATTCATAAAATGTTTTTAATAATTACATGGCATCATCTCTATAGGCTCTAAGTCTGGGAATTTTAGCACTATATTCCCCATTTACTTGCCTAATAATCAACTATGAATCCACATGAACTTTTATCCTTTTGGCCCCTAATTTTTTCAATAAATGCAGGCCTAAAAGGAGAGCTTCATACTCTGCTATGTTATTGGTACATTGAAAGTTTAATATATATGAATGCCCCTCAACATGATTGTTTTGAATATTGTGTAACCATATGCCTGCCCCTGCATCATTTTTAGTGCAAGACCCATCAAAATTCATGTCCCAGAGAGGAATGTCTTCATATTTATGATTCATTTCATTACTGTCCTCTTTGTATTTTTCATCATTATGTTCTGAACAAGGGTCTGCACTGCATTTTCCTGAGTTTTGTTCCTCAAATTTTCAATGTTTTGAGGTTTTACTTCTTTATTTTCATGATCTGCGTTATTTTTATGACTGTTTTGGACCTCAAGACCTCTAATCTATTTGCTGTGAATTTCTAAATCAACAAACTGTTTTTTAATTTCCCCTTTATTTTCCTCCTCATCCATTACTGTAACTATATGTGAAGTAATTACAGTATTTGATGATTTTTCATTGAATAACTTTTCTCCTTAGGAATATCATCATTGAAAAGAATAAAAGAGTCAAGGTCAGTGTGTATGGAGTAAAGAGGAGAGTTTTCCAGTCTTTCTTGGCTACTCACCATGTATTTCATGTGTGTTTCCCTATAGAGTCTTCTAGGTTGACTAAAGACAGGGATGGTGGCATAAGTCATATCCATATGCATTGTGCCTTGTAACTTAGCACCCCATGATCTTGAAAGGAGCATGCCATATTTGGGGGGTATATCAGCCACTACAATGTCCATCACTAAACTCTTGGTTGGTATTTGGGCTAAGTTAACATACAGATCCTTTATTAGGCCTAGGCATCTCACCCTACTTAAATCAAAGGAGTATAAATCTTTGTAGGGTCTAGTTACCTCTAGGCCTAACCTTTCCATAATTACCTTGGGAATGAGTGACGCAACAAAGCTAAATCAGACCCTTCTTAGGAGAGGTGGTCACTGTAGTCGTGACCCTGCCAGCTCTTTCCTAGTCAAACCTCGTTCTTGGCTCCACGTGGTCCACTTATATATTCCTCGGAGAGTTACTTATCAAATTCGTGGAATTTGATAAATAAGCTTTATCCACAACCTTTGCAATTTTAATTAAATCTCTCGACTTTATGTTAAAACCAATTCACTGTGTAATAACCTTTGCACTGGGCCCCACTCTATGATCGATGGCCCAATCAACCACATGCACCGCACCGGTTATCTTCCGCGCATCTTTATCCAACGACGACCGTCCGATGGCCCTCTCCCAAATCAACGGCTCGTACGCATATCGCTTGGCATCTTGATACGAACGTTAACGCACGATGGCGCGCTTTGAACGACGGTTTTCGTTGTTCCGCCCTTGCCACGCGTCGACGGTTCTATGGAATCGCTCCGATTCTGGGAATACCACTCAACCCGCAAAAGCGGTGCGATATGGGCAATCCGCCTCCGCAAATCCGCTCGTGGTTTTGTACAGTGAATTACCAAGGTTTGTCCAGGGTTACATTATTCCTTTTGGTTCTTTAACTCTCGTCTAATCCTCGGGTCAGGTTCCGAAAGCAACAACTCGGTCTCGGGAGGTTTTCTGTTTAGACTGTGTTCGCGACCGTGGATCCTTTACACAAGCCTCGCCTGCGTGAGTTCAATTCACAGGGTTGTTCAGTTGAAAATTGAGAAACAATAGACAGAGATATGTGTAAGTTATACAGTACTTCAATTACACATGCACAGAGCTCAATCACCTTGCAATCAAACAATTTATTCACAATTAAGGACTCAAAATGACTCTAAGACAATGTGCACTGAATTATTCAATTGGAAGCAATTGTGAACACACAGATAGATTGCAGAAATCTCCCCTCTCTTCTTTTCTTCTCCCCCTATATACATCCGAGGGATTACATTTATATACATGAACACTTGTCTGTTCGGTTCCTCGGTGAGGGCCGTTTTAGAAAACCAATAGCCTAATTACAATTTATTCAAATAATTGGAATATGACAGATGGGCTAACTATTCGATTTCTACTAACTCTAACTGATCTAAATGATACAGTCAGCTGAGGTATTGACACCTAGCTATTACAACTCGAATGTTTTGAACCCTCCTAGCCACAACATGTGGACAAAACTTCCTACATTGCTGGCTAGTGTCTAATGCCCCTGCATCAGACTCCCGAGGGAAATTTTCTTCATGGGCTCCTGTCCATGTCCATGAGCTCTTCCACTGATCTGCATGCCTATCTTCTGCAACATCCCTTCAGTCATCCAAGTGGCATCTTCCTCTAGCTTTTCCTTCCATTTGATCAAGTACTGAAAGTACTCTTGTCCTTTGGTCCTTCTGAATGGCCTTTATCCAATATCTTCTCTGGTTGCAGTGGTTGTGCTGGAGGTAGCTGTTCTCTCCACTCAATCTGTTCCTTTTCTGCTTCTCTTTCTTCTGCACCATCATCTTCATACTTGTACAAATCTGCAACATTAAAAATGGGAGATATTCCAACATCAGGAGCTAATTCAATCTCATAAGCATTTGCAGAAAACTTTATAAGTATCTTGCATGGCCCAATATTTTTGAACTTCAATTTGTTGTACTGCTTCTTTGGAAACCTCTCCTTTCTCAAGTGGGCCAAAACCAGGTCTCCTACTTCAAAATGAACTTCTTTTCTGCTCAAGTTTGCTCTGCTTTTGTATCTGATGCTGCTGCCTTGTAGTTGTTGTTTCACTTGTTCATGTATGGCCTGGATCTCTGAAGCAAATTCCTCACCATCAGCACTTCTCAGCTCTGCCTTTCCCAGATTTCTCAACTCTGATATTCCTCTGGGGTGCATTCCATAAACAATATGGAATGGAATCTGCCCTGTGCTTTTGTTTGGTGAGTCATTATATGCATATTCTGCCTGGGGAAAAATGTGATCCCACTGCTTTGGATGCTCTCCTGCAAGACTTCTCAACAAATTTCCCAGACTCCTATTCACTACCTCAGTTTGTCCATCAGTCTAGGGATGATAAGCTGCGCTGAAACTCAGTTTGGTACCAAGTTTCTACCACAGTGTCCTCCAAAAATGACCCACAAATCTGGTGTCTCTGTCTAAAACAATACTCCTGGGCTACCCATGCAATCTAACAACTTCCTTGAAAAACAAGTTAGCAACATGGGTGGCATCACTAGTTTTATAGCATGGAATAAAATGTGTCATTTTGGAGAATCTGTCCACCACAAAAAAGACTGCATCATTCCCTCTCTGAGTCTTGGGCAATCCTAGAACAAAATCCATACTAACCATGTCCCAAGGCCTGTCTGGGATAGGCAAGGGAGTGTACAATCCTGCATTCTGGCTCCTTCCCTTAGCATATTGACAGATCTTGCAATTCTTCACAAACTTGTCCACTTCTGCTCTCATCTTGGGCCAGTAATAGAAGTGGCTCAGCTGCTCATAAGTCTTATCAGTACCAAAGTGTCCAGCAAGTCCACCACTATGCTTCTCTTTGATCAAATTTTCTCTCATGGAACATCTTGGTACACATAGTTGGCTTCTTCTGAATAGCAAGTCCTCCTGCAAGAAATAATCCATCCACTGGCTTCTATCTGTTAAAACAAGGTTACTACATGCCTCAAATGCTTCTTTAAAATCTGGATCTGTTTTATACAATTCCTTGAGAAAATTAAATCCTACAACTTCAAAATTAGTTTCTTGAACAAGCATGTGCCTCCTACTCAGAGCATTAGCTACTTTATTGGCTTGGCCACTTAAATGTTTCAAAACAAAATTAAAACCTTGGAGATACTCAACCCATTTAGCATGCTTATGTTTCAATTTGGGCTACTGTACAATATACTGCAAAGCATGATTGTCAGAATACAATACAAATTCCCTGGACATCAAATAATGTCTCCATTTCTTCAGTGCCTGAACAATTGCATATAATTCCTTCTCATAAGAGGAATACTTCTTTCTGGTGTCATTCAGCTTTTCACTGAAATATGCCACAGGCCTATCATCCTGACTCAACACAGCTTCAATGGCCTCTCCACTGGCATCACACTTTACTTGAAATGGTTTAGCAAAATCCGGCAGAATCAAAACAGGCTTCTCAGTTATCTTTTGCTTCAAAACTTTAAAGTTTCTTTCTGCTTCAGCAGTCCACTTAAATGGTTGTTTGCTCTTCTTTATTGTCTCAATTATGGGTGCATTAATCTTACTGAAGTTTCTTATAAACTTTCTGTAAAAACTAGCAAGTCCATGGAAACTTCTTACCTCAAAGACATTCCTGGGTGAAGGCCACTCCACAATTGCCTTAACCTTTTATGGGTCCATCTTCAATCCTTCTGCAGAAACAACAAACCCCAAATACACCAACTCTTCCTTCATGAATGAGCATTTCTTCAAATTTATCAGCAGTTTCTCTTGGTGCAGCTTCTTCAAGACATGATTAAGATGCCTTAAATGTTCTTCTTTAGTTCTGCTAAAAACTAATATATCATCCAGATACACTATCACAAATTTACCAATGAACTCTTTCAACACTTCATTCATAAGTCTCATAAAAGTACTAGGTGCATTTGACAACCCAAAAGGCATTACCATCCATTCATACAGTCCTTCATTTGTTTTAAAGGCAGTTTTCCACTCATCACCCTCTCTTATTCTAATCTGATGGTATCCACTCTTCAAATCTATCTTTGAGAAATATTTAGCACCACTCAAACAGTGCATTAAATCCTCAATTCTGGGCAAAGGTAATTTGTACCTGATTGTGATCTTATTGATTTCTCTGGAATCTGTACACATCCTCCAGCCTCCCTCTTTCTTTGGGCTCAACACTGCTGGTACTGCACATGGACTCAAACTTTCTCTGATCAGCCCCTTGTCCACCAATTCCTGTACTTGTCTCCTGATTTCCTCATTTTCCTTGGGAGTCATTCTGTAGGCTGCCTTATTTGGAAAATTTGAACCAGGGATAAAATTTATCTGATGACTGATCTTTCTCACAAGTGGCAGCTCATCAGGTAAATCATCCACAATAATGTCACAATAATCATCTAACATCTCTTGGATTTCTACTGGCAAATCAGAAATCTTTGTAGAAGTAAGAACTACCTTAGGTTTGCAAACCAAAGCAAATCTTACCTCTTCTTCTTCTATCTGCTGCAAATATTCCTTCCCGCTCAGCAACAAAGTCTTTGGATCAATCACTCTGCTGGATGGCTCTCCTTGTTCCATGGGTATCAATGTATGGTGTACCCCATATTTGAAGAACTTGTAAGTGTTATTTTTGCCATCATGCACTGCTGCTCTGTCAAACTGCCAAGGTCTACCCAGAAGTATATGACACACATCCATGGGCATTACATCACATAGGACCTTATCTTTGTATTTTCCCATTTGCAGCTCTATCTCACACTGCTCTTTTACAACCAGCTGGTGCCCTTTATGCAGCCAGGACACCCTGTAGAGAGTTGGATGCTCCCTTGTCTTCAACTTCAGCTTCTCTATTACCTCAGTGGAAACCAGATTGTCTGTGCTTCCACTATCAATGACTAGCTGGCAACATTTCCCTTGGACTTTGCATATGCTCCTAAACAAAGTCTTCCTTTGTGCAGGCTCAGTGACCTCTTTGGCTTGCTTCAACAGGACCTTCTTTACCACCAAGGATTCTCCCCTCTCTGGAAGAATTTCTTCTTCAATTTCTACCTCTTCTCCAGCCTGGGCAACAACATCATTCCTTGGACCAGCACCCACATTCTCTGGACACTCATAGTGCTTATTTCCCACTTGCTGACATCTATAGCACCTCAACACTCTACCTCTGTCTCTGTCTCTGCCTCCTCTTCCTTTTCCTCTGTAAGAACCCCTTTTGCCCCTTGCATCATCCTTTGTAGATGCATTCTTAGGTGAGCTATTGTTAGCTCCATCTCTAGGTGTAGTAGGTTTTCCTCTACCACCTTGAATTCCCTTCCCACGGAAAGTACCTCTCTTCTTGGTAGACTGTTTCCTCAGGAGTTTCTCCTCTGCTTCCAAGGCCATTTGATAGGCCTCTTCCACTGTCTTAGGAGACAGGAGACAAATCTCATCTTGGATCTCCAGCTTGAGACCATTCACATATCTGGCAGTCTTCTCTGGTGTGTCTTATAATTGCCCAGCTCTTATGCTTACTCTGTAGAATTCCTCTATGTATTATTTTACTGTCAGCAGCCTCTATCTCAGGTTCTGCATTTGCTTATACAATGTCAGCTGATAATCACTAGGAAATAATTTACCTTTTAATTTAGCCATCATTTTGGTCCAGCTCTTGATAGGTTGCTTACCAACTCTCCTCCTCTCTGCTTGCACTCCATTCCACCAAAGTGTAGCATGTCCTTTCAGTTTTGTCACTGCAAACTTGACCCTTTTATCTTCGCTTATTTCTTCGTAATCGAAGCATTTATTCATTTCGTTTATCTAATCCACCAGTTCCTCTAGATTCAGTCCCCCTGCATAACTTGACACTTCAATTCTGGGCTTAACTACAGACCCCAGAACAGTTCTGAGGAGCCTCATGTCAGGAGGAATCTCAACATTTTCTTCAGCTTCTTCTGTTTCAGGTTCACTGATGTCTTCCGGATCTCTGGGCTGTCTTCGCTCCATGGCATCCATTCTGGCTTCGACCCTCTGTAACATCCCCAACACCTCTGTGTTGTCCACAAGTCTCCTTCTACCAGCACCTCTACCAACTCGAATTTCCATGTCAGCTTTCTACAAAAAAAAACTCTGAAACAATGGCTCTAATACCACAAATGACGCAACAAAGGTGAATTGAACCCTTCTAAGGAGAGGTGGTCACTGTAGTTGTGACCCTGTCAGCTCTTTCCTAGTCAAACCCCGTTCTTGACTCCACGTGGTCCACTTATATATTCCTCGGAGAGTTACTTATCAAATTCGTGGAATTTTATAAATAAGCTTTATTCACAACCTTTGCAATTTTAATTAAATATCTCAGCTTTATATTAAAACCAATTCACTATGTAATAACCTTCGCACCGGGCCCCACTCTACGATCGATGGCCCAATCAACCACATGCACCGTACTGGTTATCTTCCGCGCGTCTTTATCCAACGACCACCATTCGATGGCCCTCTCCCAAATCAACGGCTCGTACGCATATCGCTCGACATCCTGGTATGAACGTTAACGCGTGATGGTGCACTTTGAACGGCGGTTTTCGTGGGTCCGCCCTTGCCACACGTCGACAATTCTATGGAATCGCTCCAATTCTGGGAATACCACTCAACCTGTAAAAGCGGTGCGATATGGGCAATCCGCCTCCGCAAATCCGCTTGTGGTTTTGTACAGTGAATTACCAAGGTTTGTCCGGGGTTACGTTATTCCTTTTGGTTCTTTAACTCTCGTCTAATCCGCAGGTCAGGTTCCGAAAGCAACAACTCGGTCTCGGGAGGTTTTCTGTTTAGATTGTGTTCGCGACCGTGGATCCTTTACACAGGCCTCGCCTGCACGGGTTCAATTCACAGGGTTGTTCGGTTGAAATTTGAGAAACAATAGACAAAGATATGTGTAAGTTATACAGTAGTTCAATTACACATGCACAGAGCTCAATCACCTTGCAATCAAACAATTTCTTCACAATTAAGAACTCAAAACGACTCTAAGACAATGCGCACTGAATTATTCAATTGGAAGCAATTGTGAATACACAGATAGATTGCAGAAATCTCCCCTCTCTTCTTCTCTTCTCCCCCTATATACTTCTGAGGGATTACATTTATATACATGAACACTTTTCTGTTCAGTTCCTTGGTGAGGGCCGTTTTAGAAAACCAATAGCCTAATTACAATTTATTCAAATAATTGGAATATGACAGATGGGCTAACTATTCGACTTCTACTAACTCTAACTGACCTAAATGATATAGTCAGCTGAGGTATTGACACCTAGTTGTTACAACTCGAATGTTTTGAACCCTCCTAGCCACAACATGTGGACAAAACTTCCTACATCGCTGGCTAGTGTCTAATGCCCCTGCATCAATGAGGTTGTGTGATGCCCCTGAATCAAGCATGGCATTGTGCAAAATATTATCATGGATGTTTAAGTTGATGTAAAAGGGAGGGGTGGTTCCTTCTTGAAATTTTCCTTCAATTTTTGGTCCAAAAATGAGCTCTGGGGTATTATCATTTAAGTTAACTGTGTCATGAACATCTTCTATGTTCAAAGCTTTCAAAATCTGACCTCTATATACATTTTGAGTAACTAATTCAGTGAGTGGGACAAAGATTTTGATTTTATAAATTTCACTCTCTAAACTAAAGGGAATCTGGTTTTTTAAAATGTTTAATTCGGCCTTCTTGTTCACCGACTCATCAAAAAAATAAGTTTGCTGACTTCTATTATTTACAGCTGTGAAAATAGTTTTTTCAGGAGCATTAGCTGAAGTGCTAGTGCTACTAGGGTTAACACTCTGTTTTTCATTGGCTTGGGTGTTTTTCCCTTTTTTTTAAATCAGAATTTACAGCCCCTATTTTGTGAGTTTCAACTGTCTTTTTGGATGCATTTTCGGGGTTGTTTTTGATAGATTTATCAGAGGTTTTTTTCCTGGGAGTTTCTTGATTCTTCTTAATTCTCAGGTCATATTTTTTAGGTGATCCTATGATGGCATTTTCAGAGTATTATTCATAATAATCAGTTTGTGGTCTTCTGTCATCATAAGGTGTATATAGACCTTGTTTTCTTTCATAAATGATATAAGAATCCTCATTACTTACTCCCAACATATTCATGTTGTCATCCTCTGTTTGTTCACTGGTTTCTTCATCCTCATTAACATAATTTTCTTGGAAGGGAGGTCTGATCTGTTGATCATCCTCTCTTTGACTGTTTTGAGGTTGGTTTCTCCTAAAATTCTGATTCTGATTTTGAGATTGATTTCTGTTTTGGGGGGCTGTTTGATTTTCCCTGGATTGTGCCCTCTCAAGTATGCTCATTTTCTTCATCATTTCTTCCACCATTCTTTCCATTTTTGAGCTAGATGTGGAGGGTGCAGTTTCCTCCCTAAATGATACTTTCTTCTCATTCCTCATCCTAGCTCTTTTCTTAATCAGATTCACTTCCACAGCTAGAGCTCCCTTCTGCATGTCTTCTAAGGTTAAGGGATCTCTTTCTCTTAGCTGATATGCCATTTCAGGATCAAACCCTTCAGGAAATTTGGCCAAAACTGAGCCTTGTGGAGGTTTCAAGTCTAGGGGTAATGCATTATAAACACTATTGAATCTATTGCAATAGTTTTGAACATTTTCCCCAGTGTTTCTTTTGAGGTTGTTATAATCTAAAAGAATTTGGAGAGGGTTTTTCATGACTTCCCATTTGTTTAGGAAAGATTGATGGAGAGATTGGAGATCATTAATACTATTAGGGGTTAAGCTTTTGAACCACTTTCTTGCTTCTCCCCCTGAGCTTTGAGCAAAAAATCTGAGTTTGACAGTTTTATCATCTATCTCATTTCTATCAAAATAGTCATTCATCTTGTCCACATGTTTTGAAGCAGTAGTAGCACCATTGACATCATATAATGGTATCTTGGACTGATAGTCTTGTGGAAGATTGACTAAAGGTAAAGGAAGGACTAGATGGGCATACCATGTTGCCATGATAAAAGGTTGTGGGAAAAATGGTGGGTTTACAGGTGGAGGATGTAAGATGGGAGGGGGTTGATGGAATGGAGTGGTTTGAATAGTGGGTGTATGGATAATAGAAGTGGGTGGATCAGCAAGAGACTGTTGAGCAGATCTAGGATGAAAGAAACCAAAATTATGAATGAAATGGAAATCAGGAGGGGTAGTTTCTCTGCTACCAGGATGTTCACCTCTATCTTGGGATGAAGGTGGAGACTCAAAATCTATATGATCTATATCATCAAGTGACCTAGTTCTGAATGGGTTTCATAAGTCAAGTTGTGAATCTTGCAGAGTTGAAAGATCTTCGGGAACAGAATTAGCTCTATATATTGGCCTGACAACAGTTGAAGTTTTAAACTTAGGATATTTCCTAAGTATACTTTCTGGATTATCAACTATATCAGGAGGATTTGGGTCGGGATGGGCTCTAGTATGAACTCTTCTAGAAGCCACTATGCTATGTTTTCAGACCCAATGGTAAAAAAAATTTAACCAAATATGACAATCTTTGATTAGCTGAATAATATTTCAAACAAGGAAACTTAATTTCTTACAATTTCCTTAAGCGAGTTTGTATGATGTTATGATATAAATGGGTTTCCCAGTGGATTCTTTAGGTCTACTCAGGATTGTGGAGTCACCCGGTTGAGATTTTTAGCTTTATAAGGTAAAATGTTTTATGGTCCACCACCATTACTAGGTTTGAATACCAATCTGAAATATTTTTGGGTTTTCTGAGTTTTTACATTCCTGTGGCTTATGAGAGTGTCTTAAATTTGTTTCAGCACTTAGCTACGGTGATGAGACAAACAGAGTTTACTCTGTGGCTTACTTAGCTGATTTCTTCAAGGTTTGATAAGGGTCTGTTAGAATCCTAAGAAGAACTTAGATTGCCACTGATTCAGACAAGTCCTATCATGATTACCAACATGCTTGGTAGTGCTTGAAGAAAGCTACTTATACTGCACTGAATACTGAGTGTTTATTTTTAAGTATTTTACTCAGAAGCATCCCCAGTATGGTCGTCAGTATGTTAGGACCTTGTGGTTTGCAAGATTGGCAAGTATAAACACTGCAGAGCCTACATCAAAACCACTTTGGAATCTAAGGACCTAGCCATCCCAGATTCAAAGAGGGATCTCTCTATATATGAGTTCAAAGATATGATCTTTAAGTTTTATGATATGATATTAGGCTAGTTATGAAGAACAAATTTTTTGTTTTGTTTTGGTTGAGTAGGGATATAATGAAGGTGAAGGAAGTCTATATGAAGGGTGAAGGTGTAAGTAGGTGAAAGAATGGTTCAATTGATAAGATAGGCAAGGAGCAGCATCAATCCATTGGGATATGGAGTCATAATAGGATTTAATTGGACAGCAAGGTTCAAGAGTGGTCCATGGGGCAAGTCATCTATGTCAAAGGATCTCTTTAAGTTGATTTTATGGAATGAAACAATAAGAAATGGAGTGAAATAAATAAAACACATGAAGAAAAAAAGAACAACCTAAGATCAAGTAAGTACTTTGAAACTATCCTGCTTTTGGCATGCACTTAAGGGAGACACACAAAAGTAATCTAAGATCAGGTAAGTACTTTGAAACTAGCTTGCTTTTGATGTACTTTCAAGAGAAAACATTTAAAAACATAGAATAGCTTAAGATCAAGTAAATACTTTTAACTTAGCTTGCTTTCAACATATTCAAAGGGAAAACATTCATGATAAACACAAAAAGTAGTCTAAGATCAGGTAAGTACTTTGAAACTAGTCTGCTTTCAACATACTCTTAAGGGAACTTTTCAAAGCAACTGTTGGAGAAGGAACTAGAGGACAGGGCTAGACATAGACTTCTCTAACTCAATCTTCAATTAGTAGACTTATCAAGAACATTCAAAGACAATATCTCAAGTTGTCCTCAGGAAATATGGGCTTACCAACACTTCACTGGTTATACTCTATTTAATTACCTCCAAATTAACGATCAGCAGAAAACATAAAGGATAAAGATTTTTAGTGAGATTTAGGGTACTTCAGAATTAAATCCTAATCTATATTTTTTGTTCTTTATCAGAGAAAAGTGGACAAAATGGAAACAAAAAGAAAATAACAATTTATAGTGAGAAACACATCACCATTGACATAGACTAGGATCCCATAAATCAGCTATTTTTATTTGATGTTCAAACCAGTTACAATCTTCAAGTCCAATGGGCCTCTACAGCTTCAAACTTCTCATCTCAGCTTATGTGTCTTCAATTAAAAACAGAGCTACAGCGGCTTCAAAAGCTATTTACATGCAACAGATATCCAAAGACCAACCACCTATACTTGTCTTCTACAGAAGTATTTATAGAATAATGAGGAGTTGGAGTGTAAGAAGGGATCATTGGTTCAATTAATACAGAGTAATGGTTTGCTGACCTTTGGGAGGCCTAAGAGAGAAGATTTCGAATGCTCATCTCTGTTTTAATGGTTTTTACATTAAATTTCATCACCTTTAGTTACTTTTGTTGACTTTGAGGGTTTTAGGAAGGTTGGTAGTTAATGTTGAGCTACCTTTTAAAAATATCTCCGACTGTGCATTCATGGTGCCTTATTTTGAGGAAATAAACCTGTAGGTGGCAGTTTGGGCTTTTATTGCCTTACTGATGTGGCATTCGAAGGCTCCTTCACTGATTTTATGCTGATCTGGTGGCTTTAAACACTGTTTGAGTTGTGATTCTTCTTTATGCCCTCATAATCATCTCGAAGCCTTTAATCTTGATGTGCTGACTGTGTTCATCTTTACACAGTGTTTTTATGTTAATGCAACAGAGTTTAACTCTTTAATCCTTCACACTTACTGTCTCTTCATTTATCACTGTGGACAAGAGGTTCTTGGCACGGTGAAGATTTTTTAATGGTATGACCAGTATTTACACAGCACGGTCCAAACCCTTGGATGAAACTAGACAGCCTCCTACCTTCCTGATTTAGCTTTCAAACATGGAAGACTTTGGCTCTGTATTTTTGCGAGTTCCGAACAAGGTTTCCGCTCCAAAAACTATAGTAAAAACCTATAACAAACCACAAAAATTGTTACAAAAAACCTGTGATGGGGGGGTTGATTTCTTAGGAGGATGACGGAGAGGAGAAGCGAGGCAGAGGGGGGTGATTATGCAGGCAGAGGAGGCTTATGGAGGAAAATAGGCGAAAATCCAGTTCAAACTGTATTTGGCACGAACTGGAAAAAAGTGGTTTTCGCAATACCACGGGTGGTTATCGCACGACCCTCGGGTGGTAAGTGGTTTTTCCCGAAGGGAGTGCGACTCCATTGATCGCTTGCAACATGGATTTTTCGATACCACCGGTATTGCACTACTTTGGAGTGTTAAACTCCAGGCGCACAAATTATGCGATATGTCACCTCAACCGTCAGATGAAAGGGTCGAGATCCGACGAAGCAGACTGGGCGTGATGAAAGAGTTGCATGACGGGAGTGAAAGTGGAAGACAGGTGGCAGCATTCGAAAGGGCGGGTGTTTTATGTGGTGGATGGTAGGCCCTGATGGAGTTGGGTCATCGGGTTAGATGAGGACTGTCAGATCAAATGGATCGACAGAGGAGATTCTTTGGCCGAGGTGAATAGATGGCAAGATTTAGATAGAGGAAAGGTAAGAAAGGAGGTGCGACAGTCGTTGATATTTAAATATCAACGGTTGGGATTACTTCGTAAAGCAACAAGGCGGGGATAATGAGAAAGGGAAAAGGCGAGGCTCTATGGGAGAACACAGACCTGGGGCCAAGGGAAGAGGGGCTTATCGCATCGGCGAGGGAAGGGGGAACAATGCAAAGGAAAAATAAATAACGCTGATGCGATGGGGGCTCAAGAAAAAGGCATAGGGGCATGGTCCCGTGGAGGGATAAGGTGACCAAGGGTGGAGATATAAGGGCTTATTGCATCGGGGGAGAAATTGGAAAGAAGGTGGGTTTGTAACAAGAAAAGGCCGATGCGATGAAGGGGGCTAAAGGTTTTTGGCACTCGGTTACAGGGCCAGGTTATATGGTGGAAGGGGCCGGGGTTTAAAAACCAAAGGGGCTTAAGGCCTATGTGTTTTAACAAAAGGAAAAATAAGTGGGTTTGTGTGTTTTCAATGGATTTTCTTGGGGTTTTTCCAGTTCCGATAGAGGGAAAGGAAGGGTCTTTAAACCATAAACAAGGATTTCTATGGTTTAAAGGGATTTTTGAAGGTTTTTTGAGGGGAAGGGAGGGAAAATGTCAAAGAGAAAAGGAGATTTTTCAGAGGTAAATGGAGGATAAAAAGGGCCAAAATGAGTGAATGAAGTGATGAAAAAGGGGTTTTTTAGGGAACAATTTTGAAGGGGGAAACAGGTTTAACTTGGTGGTTTTCTTTAAATGAAACAACAGTGAAGATTACTTGCTAAGTTCAAACAGCACAGGAAGACTTCAAGAATGAGTAGTTTTTTCATGAAAACAATCCCTTGAAGGCTTAGGACCCTATTTTAGCCATCATTTGCTCTGAAAATTTTTTACTGATGGCTAACACAAAGGAAGCTTGATCATCTAACCAAGAAAAAGTCATAGGAAAATCTCAAGTCCGAATTTCTAAGGAGTAGAGTACTTTTATGACAAGAAAAATGATTTTACCAAAGAAGGTTAAAGCTCTAATCCTCAAGATAATCTATGTTCTAGGTTGTTTGTTGTGAAAAGGAGGCTTTCCTTGCAAGAAGAAGAACATGTCTTATACCAAATAATTGTCTTGATAGACAGTAGTCTACATATTTAGAATAGGATCGAGAATCGTTTCCCAAATCTGAAGTCATTGATCATATCTCATTTATAAATTCAACTCTATTTCAAGATATATGTGCCTTAGTCATCATATTGAAGATCTAAAAGGAGGTCAGAAAATCTCAAAAGTTGCAGAAGGGGCCAAATAATTTTAGAGGCCTATTTGGGGGCCAAAAGTGCTCAAGAATCATGACAGAAGGCTTGAAAGTGTGAAAGGCCTCAGAGTCTACATCAGAAAGACGATTTTTTATGGGTAAAGTATATGGAATCTCTCTAAGAACCAAGAATACTTTGACATGACTTTGTGAAGTCCAAGTTACATTAGAGATTGTCTACACTTTTTTTTTTTTTTGTAATTTTTCCAGGTCATAAATCCTTGAAGTATGCCCCTACTCACAAGGAGAATTCTTGGGCATAATTTGAGAAAAATCATGTTAAGCCATCAATGTCATATTGTACATGAAGATATCAAAGAAGTATTGACTTGAAGTATCTCATACCTGAAGTACCTTGTCTCCATACAAAAGACATCTTAGTGATGGTTTGCTCAATAATAAAATATGAGAATTCAAACCTATAAAGAGACCTAGTATGTGAATGGAAAATCATTTTCTTGTGCATTATAGAAGACATGGTACTTAATAAGAGTGTTTTTGCTAATGACAAAGATTGAGAAGAAGTGTGACAAGGACTGAAGTTTGACATCTAAAAGTGAGGTAGTATTTTCATCTCTGTAATTTTTTTCTTACAAGGAGCTCTTTCAAGATCAATTATAGGTCTAGCATGGGAGGAATGGATCCTTTTATCTTAAATTTTACAAGATTCTTCAATATTGTGTCAAACCTTTAGAATATCAGGTATAATGAAGTCCTTTCATCCTTTTAAATTTTTGATGTATAGCCCTCAAGGAAATACTATTAATATGTGACATAAAAGTCTCATTTATATGAGAAAAGGAAATTACAACTCTACGATGATAGATATCTGAGAGCTAATATGAAATTTTGATGCCTCATTTAACTCTTTGGGAGTGAGATATGTATAACCATTTTTTGAAGTATTTGATCTCTTATCAGTAGAAGAGCTTTGTCACGAAGGAAAAATTATGGGTCTCAAATATACTTTGAATCTAATGATATTCCTCAACCAGAAGACTAAATCTATGCATTATATGAAGGGAAGTTGTAATCATGAATTCAAGTATGACCTGGGCTAATTTCAATAACTCTGTATATATAATTTTATAAAATGTTGAAGGTAGAAAATATGGTATGATTTGCTCTATTGTAAGATGTTAATAAAATAGCATTGAACAATTGACAAGGTTTCTAAGATACACCATTGAAGCAGATTGTTAAGCACTAACATTTGTTGGCATGAACCTAAACTTATTACCTTGCTAGAAAAAGTTAGTCAGTTATGGGAATATGAATAATATTTAAAGATAAATGTAAGTACTGAAGGTGTCCCTTCACTTTACTAAATAATCTTCGATATTGTTAATGTGTGGCATACAATTATGGTGGGGAGAAGAAACATTGGCTCACAACAATATAGCCACACATGAAAATATGTGACCTTAATCATAATCAAAGATTGTAGTGTGATTTTATTGTTCAAAAGCTAGATGTGAATTTTCATTATATATTTAGAAGTATGGTATATATTTCGTAATCTATGGTTGCTTAGTTTTTGAAGGCAGTGACCTAATCACTTCCTATGGTTGCTAGGCAGTGACCTTAAAATTAGAGGATTAATATTATTAATTATTAAAAATGGATACTGTAAATATAGCAATAGAAATTATGAGGGATAATTTCTTAGCACTGTAGCAATTTATTTTACTTGCACAATAGAAAACATGTAACAATGTGTTGTAGCTAGGCAAGAATTTCCATAGAGTTCAGTTCTTTGTAGCTAGTATGCATGGTAAACAATCCAGGAAAAAAATTCACACAACTTTTGATAATGACCAAAACTTAGACTCTGAAAACCTAATTATTAATGGTGTTATATTTACTATGCTTATGCACATAATTCAGTGGTCTATAGCATAGCCTTTCATCAATTTTGTTGAATTTTCTTAGCTCTCTGTTGTATGATGTATCTTGTTGGAGGAAGATCTTTTCCACAGTTTGGTTGACATTACTCAACGCTCTATATCTTGATATAGGAAGATATATTTGCAATGAATATCAATTTCATTGTGGAAGTAGTTGGAGTGCCATGACATATAACTTTATGAGACAGGATGTGGTGAGGAGTCTATGATTGTATTTTGAGCTATTTCAAACCTCATTCAAATCCATTAACTCAAATGAGCAAATAATTGTTGGTATGGTCAAATATGTTTGAATCAAGTTGGGGGAATGGGTTAGAAGGACATGTCTTGCCATTTTTCTATTGGATGACTATTAGGTGGTGTTTGGACAAGAGTTCATGAAAACAAAGAAGGCAGTTCCCATTATGCACTTAAATAGTATCTGGATGCAAAGTTTAAATCCCAACCATCGCACATGGAAACCTTATTTCAAATGTGAACACATAAGATTTCTATCATTTAAGAAATTCTTCAGTGTTGTTTTAAGAGTATTTAATAAGATTTAATCAGTGTTACTTTTAACCTTTCCAAGTATTTGAATGTCCTTAAGAGTTCAATGAGATTCTTTATGGCCAATACATATCTCCACATTCTGGAGCTACATATTCAAAGATGAAGTGTTTCTTGTAATGGAAATCATTGGAAACTATATGAGAGGGGATATATACGATAAATCGATTCATTATAAAACTATAAGCCTTGATAGTTTCTCAAATTGTCTACATAATAATAAGTTTGGTGTTTGGCTCTCGATCTGGAATGGATGATGATATTATGTTGTATATTCCTCTACTAGTGGATTTGTGGGGGGTCAACCACTTATGATGGATCTATAATAGAGTAAAATGCATCATCGAGTTGCAAGGTCATGAAAATCAATCCACCAATGGCATATCCATCATTTTCATGTCCTGTTGCAAAATCCTTATAAGAGCATGTTCAAGTAGGTTATCTCGTTGACTCAGGATCACTGGCAAAAGGTAGGAGCATCAATTAACCTCAAGACAAATGTGAGTTATATGCAAGGTATTTTTTCTAAATCATCTTCTATATTAACTATTCATTGTATATAACGAGGGTACTTATTTTATGTCACACAGATTATAATTCACAAAAAAATTGAAATACAAATATGGAGATCGAATCAAGAATGTTGTGTATTGTGGTATAATTTCAGTGTCATCCAATCAAAATATACATTAAATGTACTTGAAATCCATCATTTTATTCCTATGGTGAAGAAAAAAGAGAGAATTGAGAGCACTCTTGAAGAGATCATATTCTACACTCGAGAAGATTTATCATATACATTTCAGGTAGACCTGGCTATGGAGTCATTTCAATTTTTCCTAGAAGCCCTAATACATTTCAAAATGAGTTGTGTCCTTGTTTTAAGGAACAAGCTATCTAATAAAAAATATTTCAAAGGAAGCTTGATAATCTCACCAAGAAAAATTCATACGAAAATCTCAAGGCTGAATTTCAAGGAATAGATTACTTGTATGACAATAAAAAGGATTTTACCAAATAAGGTTGAAGCTCTAATTCTAGGTTGTTTATTGTGGAAAGGAGTATTTCCTTGCAAGAAGACGAAGAACATATCTTATACTAAATAATTGCCTTGAGGGACAATAGGCTTCAGATTTAGAATAGGACCGAAAGAATTTCCTAAATCCGATTCATTGATCATATCTCATTTATAAATTCAACTTCATTTCAAGATATATATGCCTCGATCATCATATTAAAGATCTAAAAGGAGCTCAGAAAATCTCAAAAGTTTCAAAAGGGGCCAAAGAATTTTAGAGGCCTATTTGGGGGATGAAAATTCTTAGGTACCATGATAGAAGGCTTGAAAGTATGAAATGCCTTAGAGTCTACATCAAAAATATCGAATTTGTATGGGTAAAGTATGTGGAAGCTCTATAAGAACCAAGAATACTTTGACATGACTTTGTGAAGTCCAATTTACATTAGAGATTGTCTACACTTTTTTTTTTTTTTTGTAATTTGTTTAGGTCATAAATCCTTGAACTATGCCCCTACTCACAAGGAGAAGTCTTGGAAATAATTTGTGCAAAATCATGTTAATCCATTAATTTCATATTGTACTTGGAGATATCTGATGACTGACTTGAAGTATATCATACCTGAAGTACCTTGTCTCCATACAAAGACATCTTAATGATGGTTTTCTCAATAATAAAATATGAGAATTAAAACCTATAAAGAGACTAGTATGTGAATAGAAAATCATTTTCTTGTGCATTATTGAAGACACAATACCTAAGAACAGTGTTTTTTCTAATGACAAATATTGAGAAGAAGCGTGACAAGCTCTGAAGTTTGACATCTAAAATTGAGGTATGTATTGTCATCTATGTAGTTGTTTTTTTAAAAGGAGCTTTGTCAGGATAAAGTACAGGTCTAGCATGGAAGGAATGGATCCTTTTATCTTAAATTTACAATACTTGTCAATATTGTGTCAAACCTTTAGAATATCAATTATGATGAAGTCCTTTCATCCTTTTAAATTTTTTATGTATAGCCCTCAAGGAAATATTGTTAATATGTGACATAAAAGTCTCATTTATATGACAAAAGGAAATGACAACTCTACGATGATAGATATCTGAGAGATAATCTACAATTTTGATGCCTCCTTTAACTCTTTGGGAGTGAGATATGTATAACCATTGTTTGAAGTATTTGATATCTTATCAGTGGAAGAGCTTTGTCACAAAGGACAAATTATGGGTCTATAATATACTTTTAATCTAATGATATGCCTCAACATATATGCATTATATGAAGGGAAGTCGTAAAGATGAATTCAAGTATGACCTAGGCTGATTTCAATAAGTCTGTATATATAATTTTATAAAGTGTTGAAGGTACAAAATATGGTATGCTTTTCTCTATTGTAAGATGTGAATCAAATACCATTGAACAATTAAAAAGGTTTCCAAGATACACATTGAAGCAGATTGTTAAGCACTAACATTTGCTGACATGAACCTAAAATTATTACCTTGCTGGAACAAGTTAGTCAGTTATGGGACTATGAAGAATATTTAAGGATAAATGTAAGTACTGAAGGTGTCCCTTCACTTTACTGAATAATCTTTGATATTTTTAATGTGTAGCATACAATTATGTCGGGGAGAAAAGACATTGGCTCACAACAATATAACCACACATGAAAACTATTTAATAATCTATGGTTTCTTAGCTTTTGAAGGCAGTGACCTTATCACTGCCTATGGTTGCTAGGTAGTGACCTTAAAATTGGAGGATTATTATTATTAATTATTAAAAATGGATAGTGTAAATATAGCAACAGAAATTATGAGGGAGCATTTCTTCGGACTATAGAAATTCCGTTTACTTGCATAGTATAAAACATCCAACAATGTGTTGTATCTAGGGAATATTTTCCTTGGATTTCAGTTCTCTGGAGTTTGAGCTCTCCCAAAAACCTCTAGTCTGCACAGTAAACAATCCAGGAACAATTTTCACACAACTCTTGATAATGAACAAACCTTAGACTCTGCAAACCTAAGTATTGATGTTTATTTACTATGCTTATGCACCTAATTCGGTGGTCTATAGAAGAACCTTTCATCAATTTGGTTGAATTTTCTCACCTCTTTGATGTATGATTTATCTTTCTTGAGGAAGACCTTTTTCCACAGTTTGGTTGACATTACTCAATGCTCTCTATCTTTCTATAGGAAGATATATTTGCATTCACTAGTACATTTGGCGGAAATTCCAACACTTTGGTTCCGACACTTTTGACCAAATTTCGGACATTTATCAATTTCCCCAAAATTTGCCAATTTTTCAAATCCCGCCCACAACTGTCGCTATACTGACATTTGGAGACAAGTTTCGATATTGCGACACATAGAAGTTAGTGTCGATCTTGCGACATTTATAGAAAAACGTCGGAATTGCGACAATTTGGAAAAAAGCGTCAGAATTGCGACGAATTAGAGCTATGTGTCGCTATTACGACGTTTGGAGGAAAACGTCGCTATTGCGACAATTCGGGAAAAAGCATCGCTATTGCGAAAGTTTGGGAAACATCGTCTTTGTTGCGACAGTTTGAGCTAAGTGTCGCTCTTGCGACGAATTGGGCTAAGTGTCGCTCTTACGATAGTTTGGGCTAAGTGTCGCTATTGCGACGGTTCGTAAATTAATTTCTTTGACCTCTCCTTTAATAAATAATAATCTAACTTGGGTCCCCTTTTTGAATGGTTGGAGCAACATAATAAGATATCTTTAATTGACATATCACATTGTGATAAAGATGGAAGGTGGTTATGATGGGACTTCTAAGGAGTTTCATAAAATATTAAAGACGTGATGTGCTCACTCCTTGGTTCACTTTTAATGTGTGGCCCCAACCACGGTCGAGCGTGCCATGTCACGCAGTTCAGGTCGGGCAATTTCGTTCAAGGGCACCCATATCAGTTTTTCTAAGTTAAAACCGCCCAAGTTTCTTGTGCACGTTCGGGTGGCCCGTTTGTCATTTTCTCCCTTGTGGCATCGTTCGTTCGGGCGCGTCGTACTGTCACACCGTGTGAGGTCGCCCGACTGGGCGCGTTCGGGTCGGGCCATTTCGTTCGAGGGTGTCGGTATTAGTTTTGCTAAGTTGTGACCGCCCGAGTCCCTTGTCCATGTGCGGGCGGCCTGTTTTCTGTTTGCTCCCTTGTGGCATCGTTCGGTCAGGCGCACTGTGTCGTGTCATGTGAAGTCGCCCAACCGAGCGCGTTCGGGTCGGGTTGGGTCGTTTCGTTCAAGGGTGCCCGTATCAGTTTTTCTAAGTTGTGACCGCCCGGGTGCCTTGTGCACATTCGAGCGGCCCGTTTTTTGTTTGCTCCTTTGTGGCATCGTTCGGTCGGGCGTGTCGTGTCGCACCATATGAGGTCGCCCGACCAGGTGCATTCAGGTCGGGTCGTTTTGCTAAGTTGTGACCGCCTGAGTGCCTTGTACACATTCGGGTGGCCCGTTTTCCATTTTCTCCCTTGTGGAATCGTTCAGTCGGGTGTGCCGTGTGAGGTCGCCCGACTGGGCGCGTTCAGGTTGCCCGTATCATTTTTGCTAAGTTGTGACCACCCGGGTGCCTTGTGCACGTTCGACGGCCCGTTTTCCATTTGCTCCCTTGTGGCATTGTTCGGTCAGGTGTGATGTGTCACACCGTGTGAGGTCACCCGACCGGGTGCGTTCAGGTCAGGGCATTTCGTTCGAGGGCGCCCGTATCAGTTTTGCTAAGTTGTGACCGCCCGGGTGCCTTGTGCACATTCGGGTGGCCCGTTTTCCGTTTTCTCCCTTGTGGCATCATTCAGTCGAGCGCGCTGTGTCACGCCATACCGTGAGGTCGCCCGACCGGGTGTGTTCAGGTCAGGCTGTTTCGTTCGAGGGCGCCCGTATCAGTTTTGCTAAGTTGTGACTGCCCCAGTGCCTTGTGCACGTTCGGGTAGCCCATTTGCCGTTTCCTCCCTTGTGGCATCGTTCAGTCGGGCGCGGCGTGTCGCGCCGTGTGAGGTCGCCCAACCAGGCGCGTTCAGGTCGGGTCGGGCCATTTCGTTCGAGGGCGCCCATATCAGTTTTGCTAAGTTGTGACCGCCCGGGTGCCTTGTGCACGTTTAGGCGACTCATTTTCTATTTGCTCCCTTGTGGCATCGACGTTCGTTCGGGTGCGTTGTGTCGTGCCGTGTGAGGTCGGCGCCCGATTGGGCGCGTTCCAGTTGAGTCGTTTCGTTCGAGGGTGCCCATATAAGTTTTGCTAAGTTGTGACCGCTCGGGTCCCTTGTGCACATTCAGGCGGCCCATTTGTCATTTGCTCCCTTGTGGCATCTTTTGGTCGGGTGCGTCGTGTCGCGCCATGTGAGGTCGCCCGTCCGGGCGCGTTCGGGTCGGGTTGGGCTGTTTCGTTCGAGGGCGCCCGTATGAGTTTTGCTAAGTTGTGACCGCCTGGGTACCTTTTGCACGTTTGGGCGACCCATTTTCCATTTGATCCCTTGTGGCATCGTTCTGTCTGGCATGCCATGTTGCGCTATGCGAGGTCGCCCGACTGGGCGCGTTTGAGTCAGGTCGTTTCGTTCGAGGGGCGCCCGTATCATTTTTTCTAGGTTGTGACCGCCTAGGTGCCTTGTGCACATTCGGGTGGCCCGTTTTCCATTTTCTCCCTTGTGGCATCGTTTGGTCGGGCGCACCGCGTCGCGCCGTGTGAGGTCGCCCGATCGGGCGCGTTCCAGTCGGGTCGTTTCGTTCGAGGGCCCCCATATCAGTTTTTCTAAGTTGTGACTGCCCGGGTCCCTTGTGCACGTTCGGGCAACTCATTTTCCATTTTCTCCCTTGTGGCATCGTTCGGTCAGGCGCACCGTCTCGCGCCTTGTGAGGCCACCCGACCTGGCACGTTCGGGTCGGGTCGATTTGTTTCGTTCAAGGGCGCCCGTATCATTTTTGCTAAGTTGTGACCACTCGAGTGCCTTGTGCACGTTCGGGCAGCCCGTTTTCCGTTTTCTCCCTTGTGGCATCATTCGGTTGGGCACGCCATGTGAGGTCGCCCGACCGAGCGCATTCGGGTCGGCTCGTTTCGTTTGAGGGTGCCCATATCAGTTTTTCTAGGTTGTGACCGCCCAGGTGCCTTGTGCATGTTTGGGTGGCCCGTTTTCCATTTTATCCCTTGTGGCATCGTTTGGTCGGGCGCGGCGTGTCGCTCCGTGTGAGGTCACCTGATCGGGCACGTTCAGGTCGGGTCGTTTCGTTTAAGGGCGCCTGTATCAGTTTTGCTAAGTTGTGACTGCTCGAGTGCCTTGTGCACGTTCGGGTGGCCCGTTTTCCACTTTCTCCCTTGTGGCATCATTTAGTCGGGAACGCTGTGTCATGCCATGTGAGGTTGCCCGACTAGGCACGTTCGGGTCGGGCCAATTTGTTCGAGGGCGCTCGTATCAGTTTTGCTAAGTTGTGACCGCCCGGGTCCCTTATGCACATTCGGGTGGCCCGTTTGCCATTTTCTCCCTTGTGGCATCGTTCGGTCGGGCGCGTCGTGTCACGCCACGTGAGGTCGCCCGACCGAGTTGGGTCGTTTCGTTCGAGGGTGCCCGTATCAGTTTTGCTAAGTTGTGACCACACGGGTCCCTTGTGCACGTTCAGGCGGCTCGTTTGCCGTTTGATCCCTTGTGGCATCGTTTTTTCGGGCGCGTCGTGTCGCACCACGTGAGGTCACCCGACCAGGCACGTTCAAGTCGGGTCGTTTCGTTCGAGGGAGCCCGTATCAGTTTTACTAAGTTATGACCGCCCGGGTGCCTTGTGCACATTCGGGTGGCCCGTTTTCCATTTTCCCCCTTTTGGCATCGTAATTAGGTCGGGCGCGCTGTGTCACGCCGTGTGAGGTCGCCCGACTAGGCGCGTTCGGGTCGGGTCGGGCCATTTCGTTCGAGGCCGCCCATATCATTTTTGCTAGGTTGTGACCACCCGGGTGCCTTGTGCACGTTCGAGCGGCCCGTTTGTCGTTTGCTCCCTTGTGGCATCGCTCGATTGGGTGCGCCGTGTGAGTTCGCCCGACCGGGCGCGTTCAGGTCGGGTCAGGCCGTTTCGTTCGAGGGCGCCCATATCAGTTTTGCTAATTTGTGACCGCCTAGGTCCCTTGTGCATGTTCGGGTGGCCCGTTTGTTGTTTTCTCCCTTGTCGCATCATTCAGCCGGGCCCGCCGTGTGAGGTCGCCCAAGCGGGCACGTTTAGGTTGGGTCGTTTCGTTCGAGGCTGCCCATATCAATTTTGCTAAGTTATGACCGCCTGGGTGCCTTGTGCACGTTCAGGTGGCCCGTTTTCCGTTTACTCCCTTGTGGCATCGATGTTCGTTTGGGCGCATTGTGTTGCGCCGTGTGAGGTCGGCGCCCGACCGAGCGCGTTCTAGTCGGGTCATTTCATTCGAAGGTGCCTGTATCAGTTTTGCTAAGTTATGACCACTTGGGTCCCTTGTGCACGTTCGGGTGGCCAGTTTTCCATTTTCTCCCTTGTGGCATCATTCAGTCAGGCGCGCCATGTGAGGTCGCCCGACCAGGCGCATTTAGGTTGGGTCGTTTTGTTCGAGGGCGCCTGTATCAGTTTTGCTAAGTTGTGACCGTCTGGGTGCCTTTTGAATGTTCGGGTGGCCCGTTTTTCGTTTTCTCCCTTGTGGTATCGTAATTCGGTCGGGTGTGCCGTGTCGCGCTGTGTGAGGTCACCCGACTCGGCGCATTCGAGTCGAGTCGGGTCGTTTCATTCGAGGGCGCCTGTATCAGTTTTGCTAAGTTGTGACTGCCCGGGTGCCTTGTGCACATTCGGGTGGCCCATTTGTCATTTTCTCCCTTGTGGCATCGTTCGGTCGGGCGTGCCGTGTCGCGCCGTGTGAGGTCACCCAACCGGGCGCGTTTAGGTCGGGTTGTTTTGTTCGAGGGCGCCTGTATCAGTTTTGCTAAGTTGTGACCGCCCGGGTGACTTGTGCACATTTGGGCGGCCCGTTTGTTATTTGCTCCCTTGTGGCATATTCGTTCGGTCGGGCGTGTCGTGTCGCGCCATGTGAGGTCGCCCGACCGAGTGCGTTACGGTCGGGTCATTTCGTTCGAGGGCACCTGTATCAGTTTTGCTAAGTTGTGACCGTCTGAGTGCCTTGTGCACGTTCGGGTGGCTCATTTTCTGTTTGCTCCCTTGTGGCATCACTCGTTCAAGCGTGTTGTGTCGCGCCGTGCGAGGTCGCCCGATCGGGTGCGTTCGGTTCGGGTCGTTTCGTTCAAGGGCGCCCGTATCAGTTTTGCTAAGTTTCTAAGTTTGATTACAGTAGACATTTTCATCAATAAATGTAAAGCAATGGCAAACAAATACTATTAATTAATAAATAAATAAGACATGGCAACAAGCAACAATACTTACAAAATTGTTACATTGAGATGCAAAGAATAAGAAACTAATTTAACCCCTAAACCATAAACCTCTAAAACCTAACCCCATTAGCCCCTAAATTCTAACCCGTAAAATCCTTAACTGCTAAATCCCCTAACCCCCTAAACCCCTAACCCATTTAACCCCCTAAACCATAAACCTCTGAACCTCTAATTGGCCATTTAACCCCTAAACCCTAAACCTATAAACCCTTAACCCTTAAACCCTTAACTACTAACCCATTTAACCCCTAAACCCCTAACCCATTTAACCCCCTAAACCCTAAACCTCTAAACCCTTAACCCCTAACCCCTTAAACCCTATTTCCCAACCGGCTTAACCCATTTAACCCCCTAAAACCCAAACCCATTTAACCCCCTACCCTAACCCTTAACCCTAAAAATCCTTAACTACTAAATCCCCTAACCCCCTAAACCTCTAAACCCCTATAACCCATTTAAACCCCTAAACCCTAAACCTCTAACCCCTTAACCCCTTAACCCCTAACCCATAGCTAAAATCCTTAACTGCTAAATCCCCTAAGCCCCTAAACCTCTAAATGCACGCCTAACCCATTTAACCCCCTAAACCCTAAACCTCTAACCCCTAACCCCTAACCCCTTAAACACTAATTCCCAACCCCCAACCCATTTAACCCCCTAAACCCTAGCTCCATTAACCCGTAATGACCCCTAACCCCTAAAATCCTTAACTGATAAATCCACTAACCCCCTAAACCTAATCTAAAATGCTAACCCATTTAACCCCCTAAACCCCAAACATATAACCCCTAAACCCCTTAACCCCTTGATCTGCTAGGGGCCGGTTACCTTGATATTAACGGTGGTGTATTCATACTCCTTCTGAATAACTAATAAGGGTCAAGGAAATTGACTAATATGTTGTCAAGTTTTATCTTATCCATCTCTGGGGTAAGCTACTTTTCGGCTAACTCCACTGCTTTTGATCTCATGTTTTCCAATTGCTTCCTTCTCTCATATGATACCTAAGCCTTTTCCTTTCTCTTCCCTTCTAATTTCGTAATATTTTCATAGTGATGCGAGCCAACTTCTTTGGAAAGCCTTCCTAGCAGACAATACTTGTGACCTGGTTGAAGACAGAGCATCTGGAATGACCATTCTCTTCCCCTAACCCCTAAGCCCCTAATCCCTAATCCCTTAACCACTAAATCATTATTCACCTAACCCCTAACTGCGCCTAAATCCCCTAACCCCTAAGCCCCCGATCCCTAATCCCTTAACCCATTTAATCCCTAATCCCTAAACCCCTAACCCATTTAACCCCCTAAACCCTAAACCTGTAACCCCTTAACCCCTAACCCATTAAACCCTAATTCCCAACCCCTAACCCATTTAACCCCCTAAACCATAAATCTATAACCCCTTAACACGTTCGCGTCGGGTCGTTTCGGTTGAGTGCGCCCACCAAAACGTGTTTGGGTCGGGCCTCCTAAGCCCCCAATCCCTAATCCCTTAACTACTAACTCATTATTTGACCCCTAACCCCTAAATGCACCTAAATCCCTTAAGCCCTAACCCCAAATCCCCTAAGCCCTCCAAATTCAAATTAGCTTTGAAGAAGTAATTGTTTTCTTACTTCTATCTAATTCACTATATACTTAGATAACTCGTAGCCATATCACATAGGCCCCATTCACTTACGAAGGTTCCCCAAACTCTGCCCCCAATTTGGTTGATCTTGCTCAGCTTGAAAATTTTGAATTTTCATTGATGATTGATTTTCCTCTCAGCCCTTGATCTGCTAGGGGCCGGTTACCTTGATATTAACGGTGGTGTATTCATACTTCTTCTGAATAACCAATAAAGGGTCAAGGAAATTGACCAATATGTTGTCAAGTTTTATCTTGTCCATCTCTAGGGCAAGTTTCTTTTTGGCTAACTCCACTACTTTTGATCTCAATTTTTCCAATTGTTTCCTTCTCTCATATGATACCTGAGCCTTTGACTTTCTCTTCCCTTCTAATTCCCTAATAGTGTCATAGTGATGCCAGCCAACTTCTTTGGAAAGCCTTCCTAGCAAACAATACTTGTGACCTGGCACCTAAATCCCCTAACCCCTAACCCCCAATCCCTTAACCCTTAACCACTAAATCATTATGATCTCCCTAACCCCAATCCCTAATCCCTTAACCACTACTAAATAATTACTCCCCTAACCCCTAAATGTACCTAGATCCCCTAATCCCCTAAGTCCCCAATCCCTAACCCCTTAACCTGCACTAACTCATTATTCTAGTCCTAATGCCTATTTGCTAAACCCTAAACCTCTAAACCCTAATCTCCTATTCATCGAACCCCTAAGCCCCTAAAAACTATGCCATGAAAACCCTCCAAAAAAAATTTAAATGATGGGAATTCCTATTCAATGTGCATGAAGCTAGTCATGGAATGTGACAAGTCATCCAAGATACATCCAAATATTTGATTTGTGCCTTGGGGAATGTGAAATAACGGGTAAGATACAATCACTGCTAAGAAAATCATTGGTTTGAAACTATGTGGGAAAAAATCCAGTCAAGCTAAGGGATGGTGTGGCCTAGGTTGGATGCGATCCCTTGGTGATTTTGACGGCTTAAAAGCCCTTGGTTCATGGCTACTCAAATCACATGTTAGGCATGCAACTCATCTCAAAACTCACATTACCTAACAAAATAAAAGTAATGGATTAATGCACAACTTATTTATTTCCTGGACATATGTCTAGGTATGTTGACATAATTTATTTACTTATTCATTAGGAATAACATATAATGGTTCAATATATGGAACATTAGAATTTTAAATATGAATATTTGTATTTTCAAAAGTTTGCATATAAGGATTAGATGCACTAAAAAATTTGTGTGACATATCACTATGTATATTATTATTATCATTCATACAATACAACCCTTCCGCTCATTATGTATATTATTATATCATTATGTATATTATTATCATTCATATATTATTATTATTATTAGATTTTATATCTATTCAATTTGTTTCCCACTCCGCTTGTTCCACCTATTCAAATTTTCTTAATCGACCTATTCAATTTTTTTTCCCCGTTGTGCGCTTGTTTGACCTTTATGCCTTCTTTCCCATGATTTCGTTCTTCCCTGTGATGCTTTATTTTTTCCAGATTCTTATAGAAGCATGGACGCTTTGAAACCCTAAAGCGGCCACAATCCATTAACAGCTCGAAAGCCATAGTAGCTGGTGGAGATATTTCAAGTTTTGCCGAATCTATGGGAGATCTGAAGAGAAATCGATCGTGGAAGAATGCTCTCTTCTTTTGGAAGAATCAGATTGGTATTTCCCTTGTTTTACCCCATTCAAATTCGCTATTTTCTTCTATGCTATCTTGGTTATGAGATATAGATGGTTGTAGGTCTGAATTTTTGCACTCTATCTTTTGTGGGTCTGTTCAAATTATAGGGATATGAATTCTTCTCCCTTGAACTAACCCAATAAACTCTGAGGTTGTAGGTGAATTGAGGGGGAATTGTAGAATATAGCCAGGAAAAGAACACAACAAAAGGGTTTTAAATTATTGTGGCACTTCAATGGCTAGTGCAGTAGTAGGACAATGTGGATCAACCCTCATAAGCACCAGAGGATTTGCTTTAAAACTGTTTTTGGTAGCTGGAAACATCGAGATAGCAGATCTTCGAAGAAAAGCCATTTTATTTAAAAACATATTAAAAATCATAACAATAAATGAAAAATGGCAACTTGAAAAGCCCTAAATCCATAACTTTTGCCTATAAAATATCCCTTCCCCCATCCTAAAACATAAGAATTTAACTTTCTCATAGGGGTTTTCATTTCAGAATTTATAAGCACGATTTGGAGAAATATACATTCAGAAATATAAATTTTCTATGTTTCTGGTTCATGTTTTTTATAGATTATTTCCCTGTATTTGGGTTCTGACATTTTAAAATTCCACAAAACTGTAAGCTTTACCATGCATGATGCAACTCAGCATTAAATCTAGAAAATGTGTTAGGTTTCTTCTATAAACATTTTACCAATCCATGGATTTACATTGGAACAAACTTGGCTTGTGGCAAAGCTAGATCTCACTATTTCGGTTATTTTTTAGTTATACTCCCCGACAAAATCTTGAGAGTTTTTTTTTCCTCCTCTTGTCTTTCACTTTTTCGACGATAGGTAGAGCTATACTGAATTTTTTTTTCTAGTTTGGCATAAAGTTCTCCAAAAATTATTAAGGAAATTAGTATCCCTATCATTAGTAATAATTTTGCAGACCATGCAATATTTTCTTTGAAAAATAGCACACATATTTTGTTTCAGCACTAGTATTTTTACATGAAACGAAATGGGTTGTTGGAGATTGTTTTCTTTCTGCTTTGAAGACCTATATTCTATGCACATTTTCAATGCACATATGAGCCTAGTTAGTTCGAAGAATAAGATAAACAACAATGTATTAAATAGGAAAAAATCAGAGTAATAAACAGATGGGTTGTTGGTGAGCATGTGATACACATGCATAAGTGGTCAAAAGACAGTAAATAGGTCGATGCAACTCCACTTTGTTTTCCAAGTCTTTTCCTTGGTTTCATTTATTACTCCCCTATGGATACTCCTTCATGGCTGCAATGGAGGCACTTGAGCGATTGTAATCATCAAGACTTGGCGGTTGACCTTCGGGGGCCTTGATGAGGTTGGGGCGCTTCTCTGAGCAACACTGCTCCTTACAAAGGAAGGATTGTGAAGAAAAATGATCCAAACAAGAGTAATATATACATAAGAAATATGTTAAATTATTTAAATCGATATAGTGGAAGGTGTAGAACAATTTTTTTCTTATGATTTCTGCATTAAAAGGATGCTGAAAATTTTGATCATAAATGTTTTTTATAAGGCCAATATTAATTTTTATGCTGGCCATTAATTTCCACTCATAATAATGAGTTTTTATCAGTATAGACCATGGATCCAACAACAACTATAATGACTCAAGCATTGGCTTTAAATGGCTTTCAAACAACAAAGTCACCAAAATTGGACATTAATAAACCATTGAAAATCTGAGGCTTCTCACTTGGTTAACAACTCTAAGGTACCGAGAGATAGGTTAAGAAATATTTCTATGTGTTTCTTGTCTTAAAGAGAAGAACATATTCACTACTGGTTCCACCTATTGAAGATCCAGGATCTGTGTTTCTGCAGATCCAGGTTGTTGGCATGGGGATCAGACCTAGGGTTCAAGCTCCCTAGCCAACAAAACCCCATAAGCATTGACAATTTCAATCTCTAGAGGCTGGAGAAGGTCTCACCCGAGACACTTACAGGAATTTCAAAACCATCTGATGATGATTCTGTGCAAAGGATGAAGCACTCTAGATTCTAGAATGTCAAACATAAAACCATTATCTTGCTATATCCTGAGAAATCCCAACACAAGGTCCAATTCCATAGTGATGTCAACCCAAGGTCCATTTGGTACTAGCAAAAGCTATATACTATTATATTCTTCAAACTTCCTTTGGTAAACTGGAAAGTTGGACAAGATGGCACATTCCTATCCACATCCCTATGCATGTGATCTGAGCACCCATATGTAAGCTTATTGGACAACTGAGAATTCAAGATGGTATATATGAATTACTATGAAAGTCATAGTCAACCTGTCAAATGTAGTTAGAAAACTAGTACATCCCAACGGACAAGAAACTGACAATATTAAATAAACAATATCGACAGATATCTCAAATAGTGCTCAATTGATATTGCAATATCAATTACAAATTTACAATAAAATGTAGTTTCAGAGTGTTATACTGAATTTAGATAATATTGGGCCACAGACTATGATCATAACTCTATGACATATAAGACTAGAGATACCTTATGCAGAAAGGCATATGAAGGGTGTTCTGAAAAATTTAGTATGAACTTGTGAGACTGTGAGAGTGGAGATGCTTGACAGTCGATGTCAAGTTGCTGTAAGTTTAGTCTTGATGATTTTCAATGCTTGAGAATGCAAGAGAGAGAGCTTGGGCATAAGGGATTCAAATGACAATGCAATAATTCCAATACAATAAACACATACAATATTTATAGGTGAAGATGTTCTAACCATCAATTGGAGCCATTGGCACTTCAATTTCATAACAGCTGGAAGCTGCAACAGTTCATCATCTATGTTGTTTACTTACTGATTACTATGATGGAACCTGTCGTTGGATATGAAGGTTTGGTATTGTGACACTTGTAACATGGAACTTCAGCACCAGAAGAGGGACTCGGCAAGCAAGCTTGCTGCAGCAGAATCACAAATTAATGCTCTTGGAAAGCTAAATGAGGTATGTTGCTATAGACACACACACACAAGTGCCTTTTGCAACATATATTATTCATTTGAAAGTCGATTCCAGTATGAATAAATAGGGTTAACATTACATTGATCACCATGCTCTCTAAATGGTCTTGGTTAAAATTTACCATCGTTATATCAATATTATTATTAATCGTAGCAGTGGAATTAATTGGAATTACACTCAAGTCATCTGTGATGACAAAATTGACACTCTTCTTCACTCACATATCTCGTTGTATGTACTGTATCCTTGGTGGCTACAGGGGGCATCTTGTCCACTAACTTCACTTCAAGGTTTAAATTAAGGGATTCACATCTCTCTGCCTCACCCAGCTTGATGAAAATAATGAAATTTCATAAAAAATCATAAATATCAACAAAATAATATCATTGGAAATTCTTACTTTGGGGTTTTGCTTATATGTTCACTTCAGATGAGTAGATTTAGTTCAGTGTGGGCAGTTCAGGTCACCATAAACTTTAGAGACGACTTGAACTCCATTGTGCATATTAAATGCTAACCTTGATTAGGAAAATGTTATTGCTTAATTATTAATAAAGGGATTCACCATGTCAATGGGATTTTCTAGAATTTCAGCACAAATTTTAAAATTCTAGATGCATAATTATAGAGTTAATGCAGTTAGTAATATTCATTAGGCTTTTTAGATGGGTATTTCAATTTTCTTATAAATAACTACTTGACCACTTTTTTCAGAGCGATATGGTGGTAAAGGTTGAAGCTGAGGCATCTGTAATAAGGCACAAAAATGAAAATCTCTGCAAGCAAGTTGAGGGCTTGCAAATGAACCGATTCAGTGAGATTGAGGAACTCGTTTATTTGCATTGGGTCAACTCATGTTTGCGTTATGAACTTCGAAATTCAGATACAACCCCTGGAAAGATGTCGGCAGTGGACCTTAAGGATAGTTTGAGTCCAAAATCACAGGATATTGCTAAACAACTTATGCTGGAATATGCAGTGTTTGAACATTCAGGACCTCAATGAAAGCGCCAATCAGATAATGATTCAGAGAGCTTGTCCTCTTATTCATCGAACACATCTGAAGCTGCAGAGTACGATGACTTGTCAATGGAAATATTTCCATAACGGATTAGTACATCAAATAAGTCTAATCTGTTTCGAAAACTAAAAAAGTGGTCTAAAAGTAGTGATGATTGGCAAATATTACATGGTGACTATCTTTCTAAGAAGGGGCAAATATTAAATGGTTGCTTTTTGTTGACGAGGTACATATGGAAATGTTGGCAAAATGATCATTGTTGATTGAGGATGCCAAATTGTTAGACCATGCATCTTATTATGATTTTATTTTCCTTAAGGAAAAGGATATAAATTTCATTGTGTATGCCCTTCCATTTTCATTTTTATTTTTGCTGGTGAGTAAATAACTCTGTATATATAAGAAATATTTTTGCAAAAGTAGGGATCCAGATAGAAATTTTTACTCCAAGGAAAATCCTTTGGGCACACTCAGTGTCTTGATTTTTTTTTTTTTTATGCTTTCTGTCAGAGGCTAGTTGCTCCAATATGACAATAATTTGAAGTATTTTCATAATACTTTGTTATACATGACTTTCATTTTATTCTTGCAGAATTTCTAGAAATGAATGGATATCTTGTGGACTGTTGTAAACAAATTTAGTTCTATTACCATGCTCAAGAGAATTTAATGTTTGTCATTATTGGAGGATAGAGATATACCATAAGAGCTCGATTCTGTGTTGTAGCCTTTTATTAAGACTTGAATCAGTTAAACCCTCAGACCTATTGCAACCCTATATTGAGGCTTGGTTCTATTGAAGTCGCCATACTTTGGACCTCTTCATTGCAGTCTCAGGCCAAGGATATAGCTACAGGATTTTGACATATTTTATGCGGTGAACATCTATTAAAATCTCATATTATCTCCTATTTACTGATGGTTGGACAGAACTTTCGAATTAGCTAAGTCACCTATTTTTATTTATGAGCTCAGTGTTAAGTTACAAGACTGTGATAAGACTCAGTGACTTATGTTTCATATACCAATCTAGCTTGTAAATCTCGGTCCTGTGGAATTGAGCCCAAGAACACCTCAGACTTACCTTTGTGGAAGTAGAGTGGTGATAACACATATGTGGAGTATATTTTAAGGGTAAATTAGTGCTTCCTTGGAGTTCAGATAGAACACATTTGTAGAATTGTATACCAGTGTTTATTTTAATCTCAGGTAAGACAGATTTGTGGAGGATTAAAGATTCAACTATGGAGGGCTCGATGATATTGGAGGCATGAAAAATCAATAGTAAAACTTGAAGTGGTGACAACTGGAGGCTTATACAAGTTGAGATGAAGAGCGACGTTAATATTACTTATTTGTATATGGAAAATATTACTTAAAACTAGCACATTTGGCGGAATTTTTTTTTCAAATATTTTTAACCAAGCATTGGAAGACCGATGCCATAGACGTCGAAAGACCGATGTTAATTTTTTTAATATTTTTACTTTTTCGTCGAAAGATCGATGCCTCTATCGTTGGAAGAGCGAAATTTCATTTTTAAATATTTTTAACTTTTTCGTCGGTAAAGCGACGTTACATAAGCATCATACACATGACATTCTAAAAATCGAATGATATTACGCCGAAATTTCGACAGTTTGTAAAACGTCGGAATTAAACGTTGGAAGCAATAATGTGGGAAATGCGACATCTTTTTGAAAACCTGAAAAGCGTCAGAAGACCGTCAGTTTTTGATCGTCGGAAGACTGAAAGTTGTGTTTCGTCAGAAGACCAATGCTTATAAAACGTTGGAAGACCGACAGTTGTGGTTCGTCGGAAGATCGACGCTTATAAAATGTCGGAATAGCGACACTTTGCAAAACGTCAGAAAAAGTGTCGGTATTGTGACACTTTGGCAAAGCGTCAGAATTGCGACGTAATGGCTAACCATGTTTTTTCCGGCCTCAAACTATCGCTCTTGCGACGACTATGTGTCGGAATAGTGACGAAGTGGCCGTCGGAAATTGGACCAAATTTTCTAGTGATTGAATATCAATTTCACTATGGAAGTAGTTGGAGTGCCACGACCTATAAATTTGTGAGAAAGGATTTGTTGAGGAGTCTATGATTGTGTTTTGAGCCAGTTCAAACCTCATTCAAATTCATTAACTCAGATGAGCAGATAATTGTTGGTATGGTCAAGGATGTTGGAATCAAGTTGGGGGAATGGATCAGATGGACATGTCTTTGTTGGTGAGGTAAATCCCCTTTGCGAACAAAGGCGATCCCACTAGCCCTAGGGTGGGTCTAGCAACAAACAAAATAGGCTATAATATCGATTCCTAGTTAACAAATGGATGGAGATTCGATAGATGACTTACCAAAGGTCCTATGTTGTTGTTGTCGTCGGGAAGAGTGGCTACCTCTTGCTCCTGGTTTGATAGACCACGGTCCGCTCGCTTTCACGCTCGGACATCTACACACACACAAGAAATAATGACAATATACAACATACTAATTCACATTTGCAACTATCAGTAAGTCGAAGAGGACTAAATCAATTGCATTAAATAAACAACATAACACAATGATGGAACCAATACCATAGTCGAGTATATTAATAAACAAAAGGAAGAGTACAACCAAGCTTCGACGTTACAGTCTCCTCCAGCAGGGTTCAAGCGGAGCACGTCTCACAAAGGCTCGTCAGGAATTCGGACAGGACTCTCTCTACGGAGTTCTCCTTGGTTCTACCTTCTCAATGGAAATTACTCAGCTATAGTATTCTTCTCCAAGTTCAACTAGCTTTCATAAAGGGAGAAGGCATGTTTTTATAGAGGGAGAGGGAGAGGTTAGGATCCCTATAATTATGGAAGGGAGACCTATCTTCAAGGAGTGTTCTATGGGAGGTAAAAACCACTACCTAAAGAGGGATATTTGTGGCTGATCAACTTAACCACTTCCAGTGATTCATCCCTGAGGTAGTTAGAAGGAAACTTCCGCCTCTAATTTTTTAAAAGCATTCCTAAAACAGCTTGGCACGGGCACTGCACTGAGACAGAGCACCAAGTGGCACGGGCTCTAGTGCAAATCTTCCACATCGGCGCGAGGGGTGAACTGGCTACCCGTGCCAAGGCCAAAACATAGGTTTTGTGTGCTTTTTTGAGGAAATGTTCAACAGGAGAAAAAATGTCCTTATGCAGAAGGATGTAAAGAAGGTGTTTGCAAAGTATGACACTGCTCACAAGTCATGGGAATGACCCTCCAGCATGCGGGGCGAGGGATTGCAGGGATGGTGACAAAATGTTTTGTAACATATGCCCCCTAAAACATGAGGTCCGAGAGAGAGGGAGGGTTGAAATGATTTATGAGAACGCGTTCGACCCAAACACTGATGTTAGAAAACCTACGAGTAAAATACAACTGATATCTTTGATACATGACATGTGGCATGGGCACAACCATCCATAATGGAGTACATAAAAAGTGAGATCTGAGGTATGGATGCAGCCATCCAACAATAAGGATCAACAAATAGACTCAAGTATGGTTGTAGCCATCCAATCAGAAGAGTCATGTAATAAGTCATAGTAATCCACAAAGAACCCACAGCCTGGATTTCAACAGACAAAACCTAAGGTCTTGCGCTCCATCTCAACCTGAAAAAAGTACAAATTTGAGCATGAGAATATGTGAGCAGAGGTTGAACATGCAAGAAAATCGTTCGATTACCAGCCAATGATGAAATTTGTTAACAGGCGCGAGAGAAAAAACCAATAATGACAATGGCTCTCAAGGTACAAAAGGTATAATCCACGGGATGTGAATAATGAGCTGATGTCGAACACCTGCAGAGTCAGTCGATCGAAGGCCAATGATGTGGACCTCACGTCGAATGCGAAGAACCTTCCATTGAGGTATGCAGGCTCCAAGGTACCAAAAAGTAGTCTCTAGATCAGATTCCTGGATAATGAAATGAAGTCGACAGGAAGTGACCTAATCGAAGGTGGGCCACAATGTTTCTCACATCATCGACACGAGATAGAGGAATATTATGTTTATGAATCAGGACCAATAGAGAACCAGAGGGAGGTTGAAAACTTCAGAGGCAAACTTCTCTTGAACATATCGGCGACACGACACTAGATTTGGCAGTATTTGACATCAAGGGATCTGAGGTCATGGTGACATGGCAAAGAGCATATGAGTGGTCAAAAGAGATTACCCAAACCCATGGGGGAAAACAAATGACGAAGTGAGATGTTCCCAACCCGACATGAATGCAGACAAGTGTCATGTTCAAGAGCGACATACTGCCAACACGAATACAATCTGGTTCCATTTTCCCCCAACATTTCTGGCGAGTACCCCAATTATTTTTGAAAACAAGATTGAAAGGGATATCATATGCTTGCGATGTAAGTTTGTCCTTCGGACAAATCCAACCTAGTACATTTTACAAGCCCTAGGAAGGAGTAACTCAAATAACGTCATAATGACGGAGTCTAATGTCATCAGTTTTTAACGAATCTGACAAAGGGAGAACTCAACATCTTTTCATGTTTATAGATTTGAAAAGAAAGCGGAAAATAAAACTCCAGCAAGGCCCTTTTCTTAAATAGTCCCTCAGATCCGAAAATGTATAAAACATCATCTGAGAGAACCTCTTAGTCACGATGGGCTAAGGTATTCCTTTTTTGTAAATAATCTATCCCAGCCCGAAAAATGGGTCAACGTATACTGGGTAGATATCGTTTCGCAGCCACTTAACGAGTTCAAAAAAACAAGCATCTCAGTAATCTTTTTAGTTTTAGAGAGTCAAAAAATATCTGAAAGATGACCCCAGTAGTGAATTTTTCATGTTTTTACCGAGTCTGAAAAAATTGTAAAATATAACTCATTACTTCGTCATAGCCATGTGAAAAACATGTCGCTGCACAAGAGACATGTGTAAAACCCATTTCTCGACAAATATAATAAAATAATCGACAAATATGTTTTAAAACCTAATTTAAGATTCTAAAAAGTGATAAAATACCATAAGTGGTAAAAATGATCTACTTTTTACTTTTACCTCTTTGTGGAGCAATAGTGACCCATTGTGCTTTGTGATCTTGCGGCGACGATTGCGAGTGATCCAGTGAACCGATCTTGATTCCGCCAGTCTCAGGTAAGAGCTAACACCATTTCCCATCTTTTAAGCTAAATTTCATTACATGTACATGTATTTTTGATTTCCTAGGAGGGGATGTATCAAAATTAAGGCATCGCGGTTGGCGCATGTTTCAGGCACAGACCCACGCAAATCGCCCATTTTTTACACAGAGGGCGCGCCAACCACGCAACCTAAAAATATGCATCATTTTAAGGAAAATGCAGTCATTTGCTTGCAAATTTCGATGCCCAAGTATACTAGCAATGCTCATATGAACAATGTGTGTAGGTACCAAGCAGAAAGAATGGTGATTGAGTGGAAAGAGAGGGAACAAAGTGAGGAAGATGAACTTGCCATGGAAAATTATCGATGCATGGATGCCCTCAGAGATTGTGGGCTAAAGAAATTATTCCTAACACCGTGCCTCCGGGCTCAGCGGAGTCGCCAATTTTTTGGTGAGGTAAATCCCCTCTACAGACAGAGGCAATCCCACTAGCCCTAGGGTGGGTCTAGCAACAAACAAAAAAAGCTATAATATCGATTCCTAGTTAACGAATGGAAGGAGATTCGATAGATGACTTACCAGAGGTCCTATGTTGTTGTTGCCGTCGGAAAGAGTGGTTTCCTCTCGCTCCTGGTTTGACAGATCACGGTCCACTCGCTTTCACGCTCGGACATCTACACACACACAAGAAACAATGACAATATACAACATACTAATTCACATTCATAACTATCAGTCAGTCGAAGAGGACTAAATCAATTGCGTTAAATAAAAACATAACACAATGATGGAACCAATACCATAGTCGAGTATATTAATAAACGAAAGGAAGCGTACAACCAAGCTTCGACGTTGCGGTCTCCTCTAGCAGGGTTCAAGCGAAGCACGTCTCACAAAGGCTCATCGGGAATTCGGACGGGACTCTCTCTATGGAGTTCTCCTTGGTTCTACCTTCTCAATGGAAATTACTCAACTATAGTATTCTTCTCCAAGTTCAACTAGCTTTCATAAAGGGAGAAGGCCTGTTTTTATAGAAGGAGAGGGAAAGGTTAGGATCCCTATAATTATGGAAGGGAGACCTATCTTCACAGAGTGTTCCATGGGAGGTAAAAAACACTACCTAAAGAGGGAGATTCGTGGCTGATCAACTTAACCACTTCCAGTGACTCATCCCTGAGGTAGTTAGAAGGAAACTTTCGCCTCTAATTTAAAAAAAAAATTCCTAAAATAGCTTGGCGTGGGCACTGCACTAAGACAGAGCACCAGGTGGCGCGGGCTCTAGTGCAAATCTTCCACATCGGAGCGAGGGGTGAACTGGCTACCCGCACCAAGGCAAAAACATAGGTTTTGTGTGCTTTTTTGAGGAAATGTTCAACAAGAGAAAAAATGTCCTTATGCAGAAGGTTGCAATGAAGGTGTTTGCAAAGTATGACACTGCTCACAAGTCACGAGAATGACCCTCCAACATGCGGGGTGAGGGATTGCAGGGACGGTGACAAAAAGTTGTGTAACAGTCTTTCCATTGTTCTATTGGATAACTATTAGGTAGTGTTTGGAAAATATTTCATGCAAACAAAGAAGGCAGTTCCCATTCTGCACTTAAATAGAATGTGGATGCAAAGTTAAAATCCCAACCATGGCACATGGTAGCCTTATTTCATATGTGAACACATAATATTGTTATGGCTTAAGAAATACTTCAGTGTTGGTTTACGAAGATTTAATCAATGTTGATTTAAACAATAACAATCTTCTGAAACATTAAATCTTCAGTGTTTCTCTAAAAAAATTGTTATACTCTATTTTTCTCCTTTGAAGTTTTGAGATAAAATAGAAAGAAAACATTTGGCACATAAATTAATGTAATAATTCTAGCCCAGTTTTTGGCTATTTTTTATTACAATTTCTCCATTTTTCCAGATTTTGTTGAATTTTTAGATGTATATGAATTTATGTAATGATGGAGCTTGTTTTTAGCTTTGTTCTAAGGTGATTATAAGGATTGTTATTTTCCAATTTATGTATACTATATAGTGAGGCATAAATTTTGATCACAACAATGTAGTACACCAACCTCAGATGAAAAGTGATAGAGTTGAAATTATTGTTATCTTGGCTAGGCAGTCTAAACCAAAAGCCATGGTTTCATAAATTGGTGCAATTAATGATCTGTCTAGGCATATAAGGAAAAGAATTTAGGCCACAATGGAGGTTGTGGGTCCACTAGAGGTTGGCTAGAACATGTCTCTCAAAAATTCCTTGAGGCATGTTGGGCCTTAGGCTTTGATAAAGAACATATTACTCATGAGTAACAATGTGGTATCATGAAAGAATTGAAATTATTTTTAATGATGACAAGGGAAACATAACCACTCCTTCCATATTTTCTTTCACCCCATTAGAAATATTAGTTGGATCTCCCACCAAAAATTAGGTGTCAACTAATCCCCAAAACTCCATATTCATTGCCAAGAGACTTGTCTAAGGGTGATACAATGATTCTAGTGTAAAAATTGACACAATACGCTGCCTCTTCACTATTGATGCAGGAAATAATGATGAACCCATCATCCAAGTGGACTACAAATGTAAGACAAAATAGTTTACAGCTGAGGAGATGTCTTCTATGATTTTAATGAAAATGCAAAAGATATCTAAAGGTTTCTTGGGTTGTGATGTGAAAAATGTGGGGCTCACTGTGCCTACCTATTTTAACATTTCCCAGATGAGGGCTACCAAATATGTGACAAATGTTGTTGGTATTAGTGTAATGAAAAGTATTAACGAACCCACCACTACAACTATAGCCTATGGATTTTGCACGAATGTTTATTCTTCCAATAAAAATAAGACAATCCTCGTTTTTAACTTTGGTGGAGGCACCTTCAACGTCTCCATTCTTAAATTTTCATGGTGGTAAATTTGAGGTGAAGGAAAAATGATTTTTCAGTCATTATATTTGACACTTAGAAAGAAAAATAAAGAAGCATTTGAGCACAAGTGCCATAACTCTTTGGATACTTCATTCAGAATGTGAGAAGGAAAAGAGAATTCTATCTTTCACAGTGGAGACTGATAGATATTAATTGTATCTACAAATTATTAGATTTCAACATGAATATCAAAAGACCCAAATTTGAAAAGATCAACACTGATTTGTTTGGAAAGCCCATGCAAATAGTGAAGAAATGTCTGGAAGGCGCCAAGATAAACATAGAGAAAATTGACGAAGTTGTATTGGAACAGGGGGGTATTCTCTTTGGATATTGTTTTGGCTACCTTATGTGGTTGTTTTCCATAAGGTGTCTATGTTTTGACAGGAACTACAACTGATGTAAGTTTCCTTACTCTAAAATTTGATCTAGAATAACTGTTTGGAAATTCTTTGCTGAGATCTAATTCAGTGCTTAATTTGGCATAGGTGAATACTCTAGTTTTCCTATTCTTGTTGCATGAGTTAATATGTTTTCCAAAGGGATTCCCAATTATTTCACAGACTTCTTCTTTTCAAAGATGGAGTGGAAGATTTTGGAAGCCTTGCCCACACTGGTGTGGTGGTGACAAAGATCTGCTAGAATGGATTCTGGAGACCATGGCTTCAAGAAGAGTTCAGCTATTTACCAAAACCAAGATCTACCAGTTAAGACTTTGTCTCTCTCCTTTGAAGTTTTGAGATAAAACAGAAATAAAACATCTGACATAGTGTTTAACGTAATAATTCTAGCCTAGTTTTTGGCTATTTTTTATTGCAATTTCTCCATTTGTCTAGATTTTGTTGAATTTGTAGATGTAGATGCATTATATGTAATGATGGAGCTTTTTTTTAGCTTTTTTATAAGGTGATTATAAGTATTTTATTTTCTAATTTATCTATACCATATAGTGAGGCATAAATCTTGATCACAAAAATGTAGTACACCAACCTCAGATGAAAACTGGCAGAGTTGAAATTGTTGTTATCTTGGCTAGGCAGTCTAGAACAAAATCCATGGTTTCAGAAATTGGTGCAATCAATGATCTATCTAGGGATTTAAGGAAAATCATTTAGGCCACAATGGAGGTTGTGGTTCCACTAGAGGTTGGCTTAAACATGTCTCTCCAAAATTCCTTAAGGCATGTTGGACATTTGGCCTTGATAAGGGAACATCTTACTCATGGGTAACAATGTGGTAGCATGAAAGAATTGAAATTATTTTTAATGATGATTAGGGAAACATAACGACTCCTTTCATGTTTGCTTTCACCCCATTATAAATATTAGTTGGAGCTCCCACCAAAAATTGGGTGTCAACTAATCCCCAAAACTCCATCTTCATTGCCAAAAGACTCCTCTAAGGCTGATAAAATGATCCTAGTGTACAAAGTGACACAATACACTAACCATTCATTGTTCCTGCGGGAAAAAATGGTCAGCCCATCATCCAAGTGGAGTACAAAGGTGAGACAAAATAGTTTGCAGCTGAGGAGATATATTCTATTATTTTAATGAAAATGAAAAAGATAGTTGAAGGTTTCCTGTGTTGTGATGTGAAAAATGTGGGGCTCACTATGCCTACCTATTTTAACATTTCCCAAATAAGGGCTACCAAAGATGTGAAAAATGTTTTTAGTCTTTGTGTAATGAAAATTATTAACGAACCCACCACTACAACTATAGCCTATGGATTTCACACGGATGTTTATTCTTCCAATAGAAATAAGACAATTATGGTTTTTAACTTTGGTGGAGGCACCTTCGACATCTCCATTCTTAAATGTTCATGGTGGTAAATTTGAGGTGAATCCAAATAGATTGTTTATTCATTGTGTTCGACACTTTGAAATATAAATCAAGAATTAGTTGAGCACGAGTGCCATAACTCTTCGGAAATTTCATTTAGAATGTGAGAAGGAAAAGAGAATTCTATCTTTCGCAGTGGAGAATGATAAATACTAATTATCTATACAAACGATTATATTCTAACATGAAGATCACAAGACCCAATTTTGAAGAGCTCAACACTGATTTGTTTGGAAATTACATGCAAATAATGAAGAAATGTTTGGAAGGCACCAAGATAAACATAGAGAAAATTGACGAAGTTGTATTGGAAAAGGGGTATTGTTTTTGGCTCTTGTTTTGGCTACAAAGAAAATTGAATGGGAGTATTGCACCAGCACTGAAAAGCATAAATTTGTAGAGGGGCATGTAAATTTGTAGAAGGACATCAAGAGGTACTTACACAAAAATTAATCTAGTTTATGTTGATGACATATTTTTTTTCCTTGACTATATCCTTTGAGAAGATTGAATTTGAAAATTACTAGCTCGTGAAGAGAACAAAGCCAAGGATGGAGGCATTCCAGGGTGACAATTAAAGGTACTTAAGAGGTAGTTCTGAACATTGTATACACATGTGCAAATCATTGTAGCAAGATTATCATTGCTTCTAGTCATCTATTTGACCATTGGCATGTTGTTGGGGCTTTAAGCATTGTTGGCACATTTCTTGTGGAAATCATGTTGTTAATGTTGTAAGGTTGAATGAGTTAAGGCCAAGGGATACTAATGAGAGCATGCAATAATCAGATTTTGTAAGAAAACTTTTTTGGTCTGATAATACATGTCGCTATGGGTGGAGAGTTTTGATGACCTGGAGCCTGCATCCATTAGAAGTTAATATGTTGAGCATTGTTATGTCAAGATAGTATTGTCTCAATAGGATTGATATTGACGCACATTTTTTTGAAGCCTTGAGGTACACTTTTATTTGATACATAGTTACATTATTATCTCTGATGTATAGGCCACCTTTGTCTAAAGTTGATTAAAATCCTTACACATTAACAACCTATATACATAGACCATTAAAGACTACATTATGATAAAATATCCAATGCTTACAAAAGAAAATTGAATGGAAATATTGCACAAGCATTGAAAAGCATAAATTTTTAGAGGGGCATGTAAAGTTTTAGAAGGAAATCAAGAGGTACTTACACAGAACTTAATCTAGTTTATGTTCATGACAATTTTTTTTTTCCTTGACTATATCTTTTGAGAAGGCTAAATTTGAAAATTACTAGCTCGTGAAGAGAACATAACCAAGGATAGAGGCATTCCAAGGTGACAAAGGTACTTAAGAGGTAGTTTAGAACATTTTATATGCATGTGCAAATAATTGTAGCAAGATTATCATTGCTTCTAGTCATATATTTGACCATTGGTATGTTGTTGGGGCGTTAAGCATTGTTGAAACCTTTCTTATGGAAATCATTTTAATATTGTTGTAAGGTTGAATGAGTTAAGGCCAAGGGATACTAATGATAGCATGCAATAATTAGATTTTTTAAGTAATATTTGTTGACCTCATAAAACATGTCACTATGAGTGGAGATTTTTAAAAACCTAGAGCCTGCATCCATTAGAAGTTAATATGTTGAGCATTGATATGTCAGGACAATATTGTCTCAACAAGAATGATAGTGACACACATTTTTGTGAAGCCTTGAGGTACACTTTTATTTGATACACAATTACATTATTATCTCTGATATATATATGAAACCTTTGTCTAAATTTGAGTAAAATCCTTACACATTAACAACCTATGCACATAGACCATCAAAAAATACATTGTGATAAAATATCCAATGCTTACAAAAGAAAATTGAATGGGAGTATTGCACCAGCACTGAAAAGCATAAATTTGTAGAGGGGCATGTAAATTTGTAGAAGGACATCAAGAGGTACTTATGCAGAACTTAATCTAGTTTATGTTGATGACAATCTTTTTTCCTTGATTATATCTTTTGAGAAGGCTAAATTTGAAAATTACTAACTCGTGAAGAGAACAGAACCAAGGATGGGGGCATTCCAAGGTGACAGCTAAAGGTACTTAAGGGGTAGTTAAGATTATTGTATACACATGTGAAAATAATTGTAGCAAGATTATCATTACTTTTAGTCATCTATTTGACCATTGGTATGTTGTTGGGGCTTTAAGCATTGTTGGCACCTTTCTTGTGGAAATCATGTTGTTATTGTTGTAAGGTTGAATGAGTTAAGGCCAAGGGATACTAATGAGAGCATGCAATAATCATATTTTTTAAGAGATCTTTGTTGGTCTGATAATACATGTTGCTATGAGTGGATATTTTTGACGACCTGGAGCCTGCATTCATTAGAAGTTAATATGTTGAGCATTGATATTTCAGGACAGTATTATCTCAACAGGATTAATAGTGACACACATTTTTGTGAAGCCTTGAGGTACACTTTTATTTGATACACGATTACATTATTATCTATGACGTATAGGCAGCCTTTGTCTGAAGTTGATTAAAATCCTTACGTATTAAAAGCCTCTATACATAGACCATAATGATTGTGTTGTTCGGGATTACCAGAACTTGTGTTCATGGTTTTTTAGTTGAAACTGCTAAGGATAGCAGAGCATTTGTGTTATAGTGTTATTGATGATTTTAATAATAGTCTACTCAAGTTTTGTTGTGATGTTGAGCCCTTGTATTAGCATGAGCCTTGTGATGTATAGCTAATACTTGAATAGCTATGTGAGTGGCCATATTGTTATGAATATTTGATATTTGATGTGTTGAGCAGATTTTGACATTATGCCAATAAGTGACCAGAAACAGTACAATGACAGTGTTAGTAAAATGTTATGTTTTATGTTCTTACAGTTAGAATATTGTATGCATACTTGTGTTATTGGTGCCCAAGCCTTGTGATATTAGCAGAGTATTGATGGCTAGGGTTGTGCTTGTAGTAGTTAATTTATTGTTGAGCAACAGCTTGAATCTAAGATTTTTGATTCGTGGTAGGATCTCATAGTGTTATTGGAAGATGATATGTGCAAGGGTTTGCAGTGCCTATAACTAGGGTTGTGTCAACATCTATATGGCCAAATGTACGATGAATAATTGATAACTTGATCAAAGGATTATGAATCTAGGGTTTGATATCTTGATCAGAAGAAAATATGATATTGCATGGAATGATGAGTAAATTGCATGTTAAAAATTAATTTACAGAGATTGCAACTATATTTCAGATTTGATGTTTATTAATGTGTCATATTTGACAGGTATTAACATATTTTAGTTAATGTGATTTGCAGAGCATTTCATGGAAATTTTGTGTGTTCTGAAAGAGGTTTTTCCAACTTTGGGTGACAGAAGTGTTATTAAAATTCTATTTATGTTCAGGTCATTTCTAACTTTGTCTACATTGGATATCCGAGTGGCTATTTGTGATATCCTGAAAGGGATTTCAAAATTTGACCCTTCCTTGGCCTTGACTGTAAGATAGTGGTTCTTGTTTGGTTTTGGTTAACCAAAGTTTGATATTATTTAATGTCCCATGATCTCAATTTATAGTGACTCTATTTTTTTATTCATTGGTTATATTTTTAAAGTATGTTATTAATTTTTGAGCTAAATTCTTGTTGCTTCCTTGTAGGAAAAACTAGGCGGTGATCTGAATGCAATATCACTATCTACAATTGGAGAATATGATTATGAGAAGAGGCTTGTTGGTTATGAGAAAATATCCCCTCAATTATTATCCCATATAGATGATCCATATACCTTTCTTATTCTCTCACATTTTGTGTATGATATGTCATCGTAATACCTCTCACTTAGGCATAGGGCCTCCAGTTGTCTGCTTTCTTTTATTTAATTTTATGCCTTTGTATTAGAAAGTGAAAAGGTAATGCAACAGGAATATTTTCAAGATGACCTAAAAAGTAAGAAGAAAGTTGAAACTTAATCATATAAACATGGTGAAGGAAGGACTGCTTGATTCTTGCATCAATGATGGATGTGGAAATTGGTCTTGAATATCTCTTAACCATGTCATTTATAAGCATGTATTAAATTTTTTAGTTATGCATACACATAGGAGATCAAGAGCAATGCCATGGTTTAGAAATATCCTAGATGTTGGAAATCTATGTGAGGTAAGATATAATGTTTGAGTTTGTATGTGTTTATATGTTTATATTTGTGAGTGACATTGGAGTGGCATATTTTTAGTATTTTCTCTATCCTTTTCTTACCATAATTTTTTGCAATCTATTGACATTTCTAATGTATATGGAATTTTATGAAGGGAAATATCATGTAAATATTTGTGCCAGTCTTTTTCGGTTTGTTGTTTGGGGCCAAAGGTGGAACGAAGGGAATTGTTATGAATTCTTGCTTAGAGACCCTTGCTTTTATTGACTCTTACTTCAGTTTATCGATGAGAGAATTTCAAATGATGGCTTCCATGAGGAAGATAATAGAAATATACTTATATGGTTGATTTTTTCTATATTAGATAAGTTTCATTTTATTGATGGAATGTTCTCAACTATAGACTCAGAAAAACATGATCATCAAATTGAGATTTGTGAAACAACATTTGATAAGCCAAATACGGAATTAAGGAGGAATAGTGATCACAAAAATATTATCTCCCTTGAAATACATGAACATCTACAAAAGTATGTTCTACCTGAGATAAATAAGTTGATGATATCTCGCTCAAATGTGGTTAATATTTTAGTTAGCCATTCTGCACTAAATCTATTGAAAATTATGCCTTTGGAAACAATGGAATTAGAGCTTCCTCGTATTATACAATATTTTGAAAATCTACTAAAGACTCGCCCTCATTTTGTAAGAGATGAGGCTAAAGCTTCCTTAGTTTCATGTGTGAAGGAATTAGGACCGCAGTATTTGCAGTTCATTGTAAAAACACTACATACAATGTTAACAAGGGGTTATGAATTGCATGTTTTAGGCTATACTATCAATTTCATCCTATCGAAAGTTTCATCTTCCCTAGACATTGGAGATATTGATTATTGTGTGTAACAACTTCTAGAAGTTGCAGAAAATGATATCATGGGAGAAGTTGTTGAAGAAAAGGAAGTTGAAAAAAATTCCTCAAAATGAAGGAGACAAGGAGTACCAAATCTTTTGAAATTTTGGAATTAATTGCTAGGAGTATTACTTTCTCTATGCATGCTAGTACATTGTTGGTACCGACTAGATGCAATCTTCATAGAACACTTACACCAAAAGAAAAAGTTAACATTGAGCCCATGTCACACTATTTAGCAACCAGTCTTCAGGCTAATGCGTCATTAATTCATACAGATTTATTTTTATTTGTATATGGATTGATTGAGGATGGTATGGAGGAGGAAAATATGGGTAGGAAAATTTCTTTGTTATTAAGCATGGCCTATAATCTTCAAGATCGTTGGACTCATATAAAAATTCAATGAACTGACCTCCTGATGATAAGCTAGATACACCCAATAGGTATAAAATTTTAGTGTTTTCACTGAGACTTATTGAGAACCATATGAAAAAACTAAAAGTAGATAAGAGTGATTAATATTTAATAGTGATGTTAGACCCTTTTAAACAACTATTGGGGAATTTTCTGAAATCTAAGTATGAAGGATTTATATCACATTCTGTGAAATGTTTGGCTTGACTATTAAGACTTCCCCTTCCATCTATTGATATTCACAGTAGCAATATTACCTCCTTAGTTTTTAATATGGTCCTAACATTAGGAAAGAGTGGCAGTCCCTTAATGCAGTCTTCTGTAAATTTACTTGTTATGCTTTTTAGACATGCAAATACAACCATCTCGAATGATCCATTAAATATGCGTCTCCAATGTCCACTCTTTATAAATTTAGAGAGTATCTCAACTATCATTGCACTATCACTTTTTAAAGCAATTTTTAGGTGGAAACTATTGATTCCATATCTGTATGATTTAGTCACTAGAGTGGCACGTTTGATGGTAACTATTCAAGCTCTTTTGATTTTCCAGCAATGTAGTCAAGTTATTTTATAGTTTCGTCTTGAACACCCTCTTGGTGCCAAGCGACTGCAACAACCCTTGGATTTCTTACTAATTCACCATTTCGTACTAATGATTTGTCATGATTTTACAAGATAATATAATCTGGTGAGAGATTCGCCAAAAACATTATATATACATATTATTTTATTAATAAAATCACCTTCCATTTTCCCTATGTATCATGGGGATTCACCCATTTATTATACATATAAATTTAGGGAGGTTCTTAAAATTTTCTGTGACCAACATTAAATTTATGTGATATTCAAAACACAAGTCTCATTCAATTGTATCACCCTTTAAGCTATAACAATTTAGTCATTTAGACTCTTTAAGGAATTAAAGTGTAATTCGGGTTTGGTTAATTACAATATGAATAGATAAACAAATATAATAGAGAAATTATCGAAAAATTGTTTTAACCCAATCTTGATATAGATATATTATGTTGTGAGGCTACTAACTTTAAGTGCAAGATAGTAATTTGATTATCTTGTTTTATAATTATAAAACTATAGATGATTTTGGTGAGTGTTTAGTGTAGCATTGAGAGTGTTTTAAATCCTCGAGGTGAACCATTTTGGATTATTTGGTTGTAAAAGGTAGGATCATCCAAGATGGTGCACTTTGAGTGGTTTAAATACCTCTTGGTGCTACTTTGGGGATTAATTGAGATTAGTTTTATTAGTGCCATGTACCATGACAATGCAAATGTTAGAATGGTTTTGATGCTTCATCCATGGTTGAGGCACATTACAAGATTGTAGAGGACAAAATTGGTTGAAAAGTAAAGACAAGGTACAAGAAAAATGAATTTTAAGTTTATTCCATCTTAGTAAGACATTCATGAGTGTGCCTATGTTTTATTTTTTCTTATCCCAATCATTCAAGCACCCAAAGCTATTGTAGAGCCAATCAACCAAACTTGTTCCAAATTCATGGAATCACCATTACAAGATAAGATATCCACTTCTTGTTTGGAACATTGCATATATTGTATCTAGTATTGCAAAGTCATGGGGTCAATTAGTGAAGTTTGAACCACACTAAGTCATTTTTTTATTGTATTTAACACATATGCATTGTAAGCATTAACCATTTTAGTAATACGCAACTTTATAGCTCTGATAAATCCTATCATAAGCTTTATGAAATTCAACTTTCAGGAATATGGAATTTTGTTGAGCCTCTTAGGTATATTCCATAGCTTATCAAACAAAATCCATGGTATCTAAAATAAAATCTTTCAACGAAACAAATTTTTTTTGGTTTCATAATGTACGTACCAATTTTTCAAAATTGGATAACCTCTCCTTTTGCTAGGATTTTATAGGAGATGGTGAGCAATGTTATGGGATGCCACTCACTAATAGAGTTTCTAGAAGCATTCTTTAGAATGAGTTTAATTAACCCTTGTGTCAAAATTTTCTAAAAAAATCCTTGGGAGAGAGCCTCCTTAGTCATTTGATACAAGTTTCACCCATAGTCTCCCACATTCTTCAAAAAAAATCACATTTCTAGTCATCAAGTCTAGGATATTTGTTTTTCATTGAGTTCGAGCCAACAAGAAGTTCATCCTAAGTAATCTGACTATTTAGTATATATCTCATTTTATTGGGAAGACCTTATTTGGATTAACTTTATAACTATTTTGTTCTTGGCATCCATTGAAGTATTTCATTTTCATAAAATCAAATTTTTGAATCTTTCTCAATTCCCACTTTGCATGCTAGTCTTGGAATAACTCGATATGAGATTTCCCGCTTTGTAAACCTAACCTATCCTCTCAACATTCTAAGTCTTTTCAAAAAATGTCACAAAGGTCCATGAAAAATTCTTCATATCATACTTGGTAAGACAATATATCTTCTTCTTAAAGCATGGCTAATTGTAGCATTGAGTCAAGAAAGAAAAACCTCTCAAAGTGGGGTTGATCCATCCCATTCTTAGCATAATCCAATTTTTAATATAATCCCTTTCAAAATACAGATATAAATAAAGAATTTAAAATAAAATATAACAAACAAAAGGATAGAAAATCCTCTTATATATGAAAAAGGCAACCTAAAGGGAAAACATTAAGTTAAGTCCAAACTTACAAAAACATGATAAAATAACCTTTTTGGAGACAAGTGTGTAATGTTGGAGATTTTTTTACTAATAACAAGTTCAAATATCTAGTGAATAAAACTCATCTTGAATGAAGTTGTAATGAACTTATCTTGGAATGTGAGATGGATGACTATCCTAAATCGAAAGTTGTAGGTAAGTGCTCTTTTGAAGGATGTTAAGCCTAATGTTACCTTTATTTGAAAGGTAAAGAATGACAAATAAAATATAACAAACAAAAGCATAACAAGTCCTTTTATATATGAAAAAGGCAGCCTAAAGGGAAAAACATTAAGTTATGTCAAAACTTAGAAAAACGTGATAAAATAACCTTTTGGAGACAAGTGTGTAACATTGGATATTTGTTGCTAATAACAAGTTCAAAGATCTAATATGGTTAAGATTGATGTGGTGCAGTAAGTTGGGATCGAACGCGCTGCTGCTTCTGTTGCCTGAGCCCGCGTGTAGTCATGGAGGTTTTGGGCCCGCCCCAAGTTCCTCCTCCCCCTCCTCCCCCATCCGCTGAGATTTCGTTCAACTCATTGTTGGCCACGCTGCCTAAAAAGAAGAAATTTGAAGTCGCCAAGTTCGTGAAAAAGTTGGATGATATTCCAGAAATCTCCCTTCCCCCGGAGGGAATGATTCAGGTAGCTTTGTCCCTGGAAGACCGTGCCCTAGTGGGACAGTTTACTGGTCTTTAGCCCTCGCCAAAATCAATGGAGAACTAGGTTGTCAAAAAATGGATGCCCTTGATCAAGAATAATGTAACCTCATATTTCCTAAGGAGGCTATTTTCTGTTCGAATTCACCTCAAAAGAGGATAAAGACCTGATCTTTTGGAATGGCCCCTACTTTATGGGACCTCAGGGCCTATATCTCAATAAGTGGATGTCGGATTTCGACCCAACACTGGATGTTCCAACGGTTGTCCCAATGTGGGTTAGGTTGCCGAACCTCCTTGTGCATTGCTAGAACTGAGACTCTCTGAAGCACATAGGTAACGCCTTAGGTAAATTTATTGATTGGGAAAATAATAAGGATCAATATGACTATGCTCGGATATGCATCAAGGTTGATCTAGAGGTGGGACTTCTGGAGGCAATAAAAATTAATGTCGGCATTTAGACTCATGTGCAAAATCTAGAATATGAGTAGCTGCCTTTTAAGTGTGGGAAATTTCATGTTTACGGTCACTTTGCTAGGGGTTTCCCGAACAATGGAGAGGTAGAGAAAGGGAAAGAGGGGGGTTGGAATTATGTCAAGCAGTAAAATATCTCCCATAAAACCCCCAAATCTAGGGCTCCAAATGGTAAAGGTCCCCAGTCGGCTTCTTCTCAGCAAACCCCTCCTCTGAATGGTCATGAAAACAAGTTTGGGCCCTTAAGCTCAGCTTCAGAGGAAGTCCAGGAGGTTGAAATGCAAAATAAAGTGACCCCAGACAAAGGGACCCCCTCAGGCTTGATGTAAGGAGAAAGTGCCTCAGAAAGACCTAAGGAAAAGCATGCAAAAGCCGAAGAAGAAGAACAAGACTTGAAGGAATCAGAGGAGGAAGGAGAAATAGGGGAATCACAAACTTCGGCTAGAAGATCGACAAGAGGCCGAAAGTCTGCCCGTGAAAAGAGAGAAAAAGAAACATACAAAGATAAGCTCCAGGGTAGTCAACCAACCCTTAAGAAACTCTTGGCTAAAACTCCAAAGATGACAAGAAACTAGGCACGGGGCTCCAAGGGAGCTCATCACACCCAAAAAAGTAAGTGATGAAGGTTGTCTCCTGGAATTGTAGAGGTATGGGGAGCAAAGTGAAAGAAGAAGCCATAAGAAGTCTTATAAGGATATAAACCCCAGACATACTTCTAATTCAGGAGACAAAAATGGAGGACAAAGACTTCCTCCAAATAAGCAAGAAATTTTTGAATAAAGGTAGTGGACAGGCCATCTCAGCTTGAGGAGCCTCGGGCGGACTAAGCTCTCTTTGGAATAGTAGAAAGTTCGAGATGGTCACTGAGATCCTAAATACTCACTGGCTATTCTTGAAACTCTAGCATCTTGACACTAAGGAGGTCCTTAGTCTCTTCAATGTGTACGTCCCAATAAACGTAGGGGAAAAGAAGGCCTGCTGGGACTCCATCAAAGATCTGGAAAAAACAGAGAATTTGGAAAATACCATCATTGCTGGCGATCTAAACCTCACCTTACTTTTGTCAGAAAAGTGATGAGGCAGCATCATAAGGGATCCGGCAAGGGAGTGGGTGGAGGAACTTATGCAGGACTGGGACTTGCTCGACATCAAGCCCTCTATTGGTAAGTATACTTGGTCAAATAAAAGAGTCGGTCCTGGGCACATTGTTGCGAGGCTAGATAGATTTCTGGTTCAAAGTTCTTTTCTACTTTTAGGATTAGAGGCTAGGATGCATATTCTCCCTTGTAGTGTTTCAAATCATAAACCTATCAAGCTTGAGTTGCTGGCCCAAAAATATCTTGGTCCTATCCCATTTAGATTTAGTCCTTTATGGTTCAAGGACCCAGACTTCTTGAATAAGGTCAAGGAATGTTGGAGGGTGCCAGTCAAGGGCTCTTCCTTCTTTGTTTGGGAGGAAAAACTCAAAAGAGTTAAAGTTGTTCTGAAAAGTTGGGCCAAATCTCTTCCCAATCCAGCATATGAGAGAAAACAGACCCAAGATAGTCTTGAGCTCCATCATTTGCAAATGGAAGAAGAAGAAATTACGAAAGAAGTTCTTTACAGGGAGGTAGAGCTACAACATAAGTTTCATAAGGCTTGTCTGTCGAAGGAAGAATATTGGAGACAAAAATCTCGCAGTCTTTGGCTTAAAGCAGGAGACAGAAATTCCTCCTTCTTCCACAAACAAGCCCAAGCGAGAATAAGTTTCAACTCCATTTCAGAAATCAAGGAAGAGGCCATAACCCATAAGGATTTCATGAGTATTAAAAAGGCAGCGTGACTCATTTTAAAAATATTTTCAGTGAAGATGGGGTGATGGTTCAAAACTCTAAATTCCTAGATGTGGTTACTTCAAAGATCACCTCCAGGATGAATCAGTATCTTGAAGCAAAGGTCACCAAAAAACAAATAAACGCTGCTCTCTTTTCCATGGAGCTAGACAAAACAACCGGACCTGATGTTTTTACTACTATATTTCTTCAATCTTGTTGGCAAATAGTGGAAAAGGATCTGTACAAAATGATTTTGAAATCCCAAGCCTATCAGAAAATTGGGGGCAACACTAATTTTTCCTTTCTTTCCCTCATCCCTAAGGAAAAGGGTGCCAATGATTTCAATGGATTTCACCCCATTTATCTTTTTAACGTAGGCTACAAATTGATAACCAAGGTGATTGCCAATACATTGAAAATTATCCTTCCTACCATTATCCCGGAGAATCAAGGTGGCTTTGTACATGGGAGGCAGATTGTGGATAATTTCATCTTAGTCCAAGAGGCGATCCATTCAAGCCTGCATCATATAAAAAAGGGTATGGTTTTCAAACTAGATCTGGCAAATTCCTTTGATCATGTTAGACACAGATTTCTCTTGGAGGTTATACACAAGTTTGGGTTTGGGACTAATTTTATTAATTGGATTCGGGCTTGTATTTATGAGCCTTGGATCGCCCCTTTGGTGAATGGGAGAGCAGCAGACTTCTTCAAAGCTTCGAGAGGGCTTTGCCAGGGTGTCCTATTTCCCCTCTCCTTTTCGTCCTCCAAGATTATGTTCTAAGCTTTTATTTGGACAAGAAGTCGTTAGATCAAGAGATTATGGGCCTTAACATCACAAGAGGAGTCAAAAACATAAACCATGCTTTGTTTGCCGAAGATTCTCTGTTGCTGGGTGCAGCCTCTATTCTTTCGGCTTCAAGGTTCAAAGAAGTGTTGGATGATTTCTATGATGCTACTGGAAGCATCCTAAATAAGGGGAAATGTCATATTTACTGTTGTAACATTCTTGTCATCGTCCTCAATGCCATTTCCAGATGTATGGGATTTGTTGCCTCGTCCAACTGGTCTTCGTTCAAGTATCTGGGTCTTCCAATCTTCCAAAGAAACGCCTATAGCAAAGGTTGGCTCCCTCTGTTAGAAAAAATCAAGCTCAAGATCTATGCTTGGGGCTTCTCATGGCTCAATCTTGCAGGTAAGTCAGTTCTCATCAAGGTTGTTCTTAGCAGTCTTCCTATTTTCCAGTTTTTTGTTATGTTGGCTCCCTCTTGCATTCTCACGAAAATGGAGGAGTTAATCCAAAAGTTATTTTGGAAAGGAAGTAAACAAAATGAAAATATAATCCCTCTGGTTAGCTGGGACAAATTCACCAAGCCCCTGATGGAAGGCGGTTTAAACTTCAAAGACCTTTGCACTCAAAACGTGGCCAAGGGAGCTAAAATTATTTGGAGGCTCATTGCTCCTAATCCTGGTTGGGTGCAAAATTCCTTGTGGAAGAAATACTTCTCCGATTAAAGAAAATGTTGTATTGAAAGTCCTAGCACTAAAATTGAATTGCATTTCCTCAAACTCTGTACAAAAGCCACTTCGTTGATCAACCTCCATGCGTTCTGGATCTCAAGCAATGCTAAACAAATAAAAATTTGGGAGGATCACATTATGAACAATCCCCATCTTGGAGAAATCAATTCTCTCCTAGCGTTGCGGAATTGTATGTCCTCTGCCGGCTTTAACACTCTGTGGGACATCTCGTGCTAGAATGACAGCAATTGGCATAGCTGGAAGCAGCTCCAGGTTCCCTTGGAAATGAAGCAGGATTGTGTCGCTTTACTTGCGCTCCTGAACGGTATGGCTTCGATCCACGCTGGGAGACATGACAAACATGGTTGGGGATCTCAATCGGGCTACTACTCAGTGTCGCTGGGATATGCAAAAAATTTGGAACAGCCCCACGTCCCTCCTAATCCCGCGACGTGGAAGGGGCTTTGGAGCCACAAAATTATACCAAAAATTGATTTTTTATGTTGGCTCATATGTCGTAACAGAGTCTTGACAGATGACAGATTGAAGAAGAGAGGCTTTCATGGGCCATCTAGATGTAGAATGTGTAGCAAAAATGAAGAGAACGCTTGCCATCTTTTTCTGGAATGAAAATTTGCAGCAGAGATCTGGTAGGAGCTCCTGAGCCCTTGGAAAAACAATTCTATTTTTCCCAAATCCATCTCTGAATTGTTTGCTAATTGGCTACACAGTTATCCAGGTGCATTCCCTAAAAATGAAAGTTTTAAGGCCGCCTGGCTCTCCTTGCCAAAGATGATTTGTTGGAAAATCTGGCTTGAGAGGAATAAGAGATTTTTTAGAGACAAAGTGCAGGATGTGAAGCTTATCATGTTCAAGATTAAAAGCCAGCTGAAAGAAAGCCTGGGTGATCAGCTTGAGGAAACAAATTTAAGCTAGCAGGATCTGGAATGGGGTGACATGATGGGACTCAAGTTTTCTGAAGTAGTAAGGCAAAGCAAGCCTATCAAAGAATGGCAAATTAGATGCAATGAGAAAGATTTTTTAGAATAGCTTATCAAGCAAACTAGAACTACTTTATTCTTTGATGGGGCAACCAAAGGTAACCCTGGGAAAGCTGGCGCAGGAGGTGTTATCAAGAACATTGAAGGTAGAATCGTTCACAGTTATGCCTAGGGCTTGGGTCATAATACTAGCATTCAAGCAGAAGCATTGGCTCTGCTCGAAGGCCTCAAGCAAGCCAAGGATATAGGTATCAAAGAGGAAAATGTAATTGGCGATTCTCAGTCCATTATAAAAACCATAGTGGACAATTCTGTCCCTATAGATTTCAAATTTGCAAGAATGGTGACAAGAATCAAAACTCTGGTTAAATATTTTCAGAGTGTTAACTTCTTCCATGTGCTAAGGGAGAACAACAAGGACGCAGATTTGGAAGCCAATAAAGCAATTCTTCTTTTCGTTGACACTCTATTAAAAGATAGGGACGAAGAATGGGATCCCATCCCTTAAATATATTGCTCTCATATTTTATTGTATTTTACTGAATCAGATCATTTGTATTCACGAATTAGGGATAATTACGGAGATTGATTCGATAGCTATATGTAATAATTATCGGCTTTTAAGTATCTGGGCCTTTGAGCTCCTGGCAAGAGAGGAAATCTAGGCTTTTCCCTCACTTTTTGTAATCTAATTTGAGGCATTCTTGCCATTTTTTTAATATAAATCAATATCCATTCCTGTTAAAAAAAACAAGATAAAAGAATTAGTGAATGAATCTCATCTTGAATGAAGTTATAATGAGATTATCTTGGAATATGAGAGGGATGACTATCCTAAATTGAAAGATGTAGGTAAGCAATCTTTTGAAGGATGTGAAGCCTAATATTACCTTTATTTGAATTAAGATGTCAAACAAATTATTGTTGGAATGGCTTTTTGGTTGATAGACCATCTTTTAAGTATGAGGAGGGATGTTTTTTTCTTATTTTCCATGAGTTTATGTTGTGGAACATGGCTCAAATTTATTCAAGATAATGTCTTTGGGTAATTAATTTTATTCCATTTACGCCCAAAATTATTCATAAGAGATACCAACACTTTGGGAGTGGGTTAAATATCGTTACTTCCAAATACATATAACTGACATGGACTTTAAAATAATTAAAGAAAAATTAATTAACCATTAGACTATAATAATATCATAGATTGTTAACTAGTAAAAAAAAATCAAAGAGAATATGATAATAATAAATCTATCTTAGCTTGAATCTATCAAGTTTTGAAAGAGAATCTCTTGAGGTGTAAACTTATTTTAGAGTGCAAAACTTGAGAAAAGATTTGTAGTTTGAGAACATTAATCCCTCTCGATGCTTGGTAGTTCTTGGCTAAGATGGATCCATGTTCGTTTTATGTGTGTGTGTGTGTGTGTTGGAATGTTTTATTCAAATTATACATTGAATAATGGAGGAGTTACACAGCTGGCTCATATTGCAAAAGTAAAAATATAAGATTTTTTTTACATTCAAATTCTTTATCTATCCATATAAAGTTGTCTCTGAATTTTTTAATTAATAATTTTTATTTTTTTTTAAATATTAATGTCAAACTCTATGTTGAGCATGGAATGAATTTTACAAACCTTCGTAGTATAAAAAAATAGAAAGTACTTATGGATGAAATTAGGACTTTTATACAATTTTATACTTTGTCTCTCTACATATGAAGTTGATGTAATTATGTTTGTTACTTCACATATTGAAGTGTTTTATACATTGAAATATTTTTTTAATTAATATTTATGTTCAATATTGAAAGATTTTTTGTTATTAGTTTTTTTTATGTAGTTATTATTTTTTTTCCTCATGGAAACATCTCTCCCATTTTGGGTTGTAGAGCACCTTTTGGTGCAACAATATAGTTGGGGGCAGAGTTATACAGTTGATACAAAAATGGATGGCCTTACCAAGTTGGTAGGAAGAAGTTTAAAGATCTCAAACATTTACTTTCAAAACAAAATTGCACACTAGAATGGATACAGGGGAATCTCCCATAGCTAAAGTTACTAACTTACACCAGTAAATTCCAATGATACATACATATTTGCATAACATAAAAACAAAAATTATTTATTCTTGTTATCGGGAGAAACTGGTCTTGTAATTGGATGAGCTTCACTAACATATTTGTAATGTGGTAGCCAAAACAATTGGGACATGTGCAACTGGTTTGAGTTGTTTCCTAGGTGGCAAAGGCTTTCAGCTCCTCCATCAGTCTTTTGAATTCCTTCAGGTCATCCTCCAATGTAATAACTTAGACCTGCAATTCCATATAGCCTCCAATGCCATGGTGGAGGATTCAACTTTGATTTGTTGGATCTTCACAACTTGTTTAATGTTTTCCAGAATAATATTGATTACGGTCTCCTCAAGACCCTGGAATGAGTTTTCTTTGAACATTATCTCTCTAACCACCTTGGAGTCAAATGTCTTGCTGGGGGGGGGTGCAGCATCCCTTGGTTTATCAAATTTGACCTAAGATGACCCATTGAGTAGCAGACTCAACTTGTCTCATTGAGCACCTAAAGTTCAAGCCAATTCGAGGGAAAAGAGATAAGAGATCCCAACACCAAAAAGACCCTGGGGGGGGTGCAACATCCCTTGATTTATCAAATTTGACCTAAGATGACCCATTGAGTAGCAGACTCAACTTGTTTAATCGAGCACCTAAATTTCAAGCCAATTCGAGGGAAAAGAGATAAGAGATCCCAACACCAAAAAGACCCAAATTTCCCCCCATTTTGTAATACCCCAACAGAACTAGCCACAATTCCAACTATCCCTACTACCCAACCCGACCAGAGAGCACAAATAAGATTTCAAAGACTTAGTGGGGAAAAAAATATTGTACTTGAAGAACTACTACAATGAATTCAAATGGTGGTTTGAAGATGTATTCTCGAGTCCCAACTCCTCCTTGTGATGCCCGTAGTTTACCAGAGTAGTTTTTCACCCACGTTCATAGAGAATTGAATTGAGAAAGCCTTAATCACCCATATCAACACCATCAGTTCAAAACCTTCACAACCCTAGAATGAGAGACATAGTGGGATTTTCATACACCCTCCTCCTTTCAACATAATGTTCCATGAGTTGGTAAATGAATACACAATGAATGCCAACCACTGACATTGTGATCCTTAATGCTTTGTGCAATAAAACCAAATGAACTACACTAACTTGCCTCCTCTACCTAATCTCCTCAACATTCAAGTCACATAAGGTATGGATATGGGAGGTGCAGTTAATGCATGGTCTTGTGACGTATGCGCATAAAAAGCTTCCACTTACCAAAACTGAGTTGAGAGTCCACCTAAACAAAGCATGATTATCCTTGTTTGCAATGCATCTTGTGCCCCTCACAGAGTGGGGTATATGATTGTAAAAAAGCATGAAGAGTTAAGGAATTGGGGCAAAGGAGAAATTCCCCCCTCTTTAATGGCCTTGTTGCTAGGATGGACCCCTCGTTATAACGAGGTGATTAGCCTCCTTGTTGTTGTGTCGATGTACATGGAAAATTTATTTCACGTGGAACACATCAAGAGCTTGGTATATGCTCTTAACAATACCTTGGGGGTTGATGTCTAGCGGAAGTAATTTGTTGACTAGGAGGCTAGTTAGGATTGTTTAGTCCCCCAATATCATGATCTCACAGATCTCTTTCTATGCAGCCACCTGTAGTCCATGCATAAGCGCATAACTTTTCGCTTGGTTATTGGTTATCAATCCCAACCCCCAAGCAAAGAAGACTTTCCAAAGGTCCCTATGGTGATAAATCGCCCACTTCTTATGCCACCCATGAATTGTTTTTAGCCACGCCATTGAACAAAATGATAGGAGTAAACTACTTAGATCTCCATCTACTAATTCAATGCAATAATAATTAAAAAATTCATAGAATTAACAATAATATAATAGAATAAAAACAATATTACTATGAATTAAGATGGTAAATTTAAAGGAAAAAATAAGAAAATAAAAATATTTAATAATAAGAAATAAAACAATATTACTACGAATTAAGTTGATAAAGCTAAAGGGAAAAAAAAAAATATATATATATATATATATATATAATAATGAGAAATCTATTGAAGTAAATTATAAAATAAGGGAATAATTTAGTATTAACTAAAAGTTAATATATATATATATATATATATATATATATATATATATATATATATATATATATATATAACAAAATAATATAATATAATTAAAAAAATAAATATATTAAAAATATTAAAATATATCAGATTATTTATATATGTGTGAGAGAGAGAATGATAATAATTAAATCTTATTTTTATTTTTTTAATTATAATGACATTTTTTATTTATATAAATTATGTATTTGGATCATAGTTAAAATTGAGTAAAAATCAAAGAGGCAAGCTATTACAGATAATTCATCCCGCTTATTTAAAAAAAAATCAAACAATAGCAACCAATAACTTATTATATTTAGTGGTAAATACTTTCCAAGGCACGCCCAGAAATTTACAAATTTTTGTGAACATACTTGTATCCTAGGAGCAAGGGGGTCGAGACCATCTTGAATTCTTTCCCTTTTGAGCACAGGATTAGGAACATTTAGATCAAGAATTTCAAACATTGAGAAGCTAATAGGGTTACTAGAAGAGGAAGGATTTGATTGTTTCTCATTGAAGGAAAGTTGCAATTCTTCCAATTGTCGACAAATGCTTGCTAATTCGTCCTTTATTCTTTGAATGCAAGACCTTTGCTCAATTAGGATCCTCATTGTAAAAGTGACACTTGAAGCCAGATGAATGTATTTCATTTGGAATGCAATGATATATTTTTGTAGCTACTCCTTCCATTAGTTGCCCCTATATTGCTCTCGAATTCCAGGACATTTTAGAAAAGAAACTTGACATACACCTTTGTAACCATACAAATTGTCCATCACATAGTAAATGAAAAGATATTGTAGTATACAAATACTGACACATGTCGTTCCAAGAAAAGGGGAAACTAGTTACAGTCTTTACCGCCAATTTGTGCTTTGCGTTCTTAGGCGACTTCTTAATGCCTAGAAGAGTTGAGTACCGATGGTCAAAACACCAAACACCCACCCCTGCTACTTTGTGAGATTGGGTCCTATAAACCTTCCAAACCTTCACAATGTAGACAAAATAGGGACTTCTATTTGGAAAAATATTTTCAGCCTTAATAAAGGATATCCACCAACCTCATGCTCTGTGAGTTTGAGATCCACAATCCTCCGAACCTTTCACAACTTGAATAGATTAGGGCCTTTCCCTTGGATGTATAAAGCAAATGCTACATCAAACAACCACCAACCTTCACTATATAGCCTAAAAGCACATGAGAGAGTTTCCATTATTGACCCAACTTTCAAATTTTGAACAGTTTCTAAGCACTTAATAATTTGGTGCATCAAATTGGCCTCATACCATGCCCCCCTCGGGATTTGCATTAAATTCCTTGGCATGAGAAAAGCAATAAAATGTAAAGCTAAAATGTTTTGAAAGCAGTAATATGATTGTGTTCCATAATTCTCTTACTTGGAGTTGGCTTATGGATTGTATGACCATAATGATCCCATACCTTCTCACTTTCAATAGCCTAATGGGGGCCATGATATTGTTACAAGGAGGAAAAGGCTGACCCCAATTAAAATTTAAGCTAAATTCAAGATTGCTTCTCACCATCTTTCACAATTGAGAGAGAATATGCAAAGGGATGTTTGTACCTCAAACAATTTCATACCAAATTGTCGTGAATCAGAATTTAGGACATCCATCATCATGCAACGAACCTCGACCATATTGTCATATGTTTTTGTAATACAATGATGATAGTAACAAGTTAAACCGATCTGATTGCCATGATTATGTTGCTCCCATAGATTTCCTTTTTTTTTCCTTCATGTTAGCTGGCATCCTTCATGTTCTAAACCTCGCCACAGTGACCACTAGGGATTTGCTACTTCCCCAACTCTTGTCCTTTTGTATATATAACGTTGTGCCTGCATGCTTCCATTCCACAAAAGGTTGTACTTGGGGCTTGGCCTCATGGAGCCTACCTGAATTCAAATCTTAGTCCTCATCCTTAAGGAATATGTTGATGTTCCACTTGTTCATTAATCTGCAATGTTCCCAAAGCCAACTCATTCCCTTGTTTGCTATTTTATTTGCTTCTTGAGTATTCTATCATAGGATATAAAAGACAAAATATAAATTGAACATGGAGAGGGATTCTCGAATTCTTTTGAGTATGGACTACTATTTACTTTTTGTAGGAGAAGTTCCAACTACTAGGAGGCATATTATAATTCTTTGGTCCTCGATAATCACCATGTTAACTAGATTGTGACCATGAACCACAACTAAGCCTTGGAGCAGTGCATAAGCCTTCATCTCATTATTTGAGCCTCTTCTTAATTCCCACACATATAAGAATAATATGTCTTTTATGTGCCTACCATCCCTCTTCTTTAAGAGGAGGACATGGGGCTGAGCTTTGATCAACTTATGTGTGCACATGTCACGAGACCATTTAATATAATTTCTCTAGGTGCAACCACACGTTCGACCACTACCTCAAGGTGCCCACATGGCTCCAAGTGAAGCCCTCATTGGAATTGAACCTTGCCCAATAGTGAAAAACTCCTTACTTTCCACTATTGGATCCAACCCCTTTAGGTGATTTTTATTTTTATTTTTTAACATGTTATGATATCAATTTTTAAGTAGTGTTTTTATTATGAAATTATAAAATGAACTTTTAGTATTATATACTTCCAGTGGGTCTAATTGTTAAAAATATGTGTTTATTTCCAAGAGGTGGTAGATTCAAAATCATACAGTGTATATTATATACATCTTCTTAAACTTTAACAAAAAAAATTCAAATACTAATTTATAATAATTTTTTATATATTATTATTTAAATATATAATTTATAGAAAAGAATCTTATTTTGTTTAAATAATTTTAAGTTTTTTTAAGATTTTTGATGGAGGCATGAAAACATTATATTTTTAAAGTTTTTATTTATTTATTTATTTATTTTCAAAATTTAGGAGCTAGGCAGGGAAAAACTATATCTTTGAAACTCTTGCTTGTGTAACAAACGCTTAAATTTCTGCCAAGTTTTCTACCTACTTTTGTAAATAAAAAATATTCAACTTTAAATGATAATTTAAAAATGAAATCAGTATTATGTAATGATTATAAAAACTTGATGGTAAGCCACCAAGACAAATTACAGAGAGGTAGAGTGCACCAACATATTTTCAATGAAGGAAGGATCACAGTTTCTTTCAATTATGAAACCTTTCAGTTGATATTTACAGTTAACAATGGCAGCAATCGCACAATATTTTCTAAGTTACCATGATTTTGGAGTAAACATGTTATATGGGTTTGTTACAGAGTACTCCGAGACCTACATCTGTACCGTGCATGCCAACATTCTCATTTTTGCCATTGTTCACATTCTCATCCTCTGTTGCCAAACCAAAACTAAACACTACCTACAGCCTCCGTAGCAAATGCAAGGATGGTTCATTGAAGGAAACATTGGGCATTTTACATGAAAGAATCCATCGAGGTCTACCAATTGATCCCGATACTTACGCTGCTCTTTTGCAAGCCTGTGTAGATATCCGTGCGTTATCAGAGAGCAAACAAGTCCATGCCCACATCCTGATAAATGGATTTGAGGAAAATCTGTTTTTAGGATTCAAACTTTTGTGTGTGTATGCACAATCTGGAAATATTTCGGATGCACGCCTAGTGTTTGACAAAATACACGAACGAGGTGTGATTATATGGAATGCCATCATCAGAGAATATGCCAGGAAAGGGCTATGTGAGGAGGTCCTAAGGCTGTATTATCAAATGCAACAAGAAGGGATAAAACCAGACAATTTCACCTTTCCCATTGTGCTCAAGGCATGTGCTGTGCTATCAGCTCTGCAAGAGGGCAAAGAGATTCATCATCATATCATCAGAAATGGCTTTGAGTCTGATGTTTATGTGTGCACTGCCCTGGTTGACATGTACTCCAAGTGCGGCTGTGTAGAAGCAGCATGCCAAGTCTTTGACAAAACGTCTAAAAGGGATGTGGTTTCATGGAGTGCAATGATTTCTGGGTTAGCCCAGAATGGATTTGCCAATGAAGCTTTAAGTATTTTTCAGCAAATGCAGGTGGCAGACATCAAACCCAATGCAATTACCACGGTTAGTGTGTTATCAGCATGTGCCCATTTAGCAGATCTACAACAAGGTAAGTGGATCCATGATTATATTATTAGGAGCGGTTTTGAATTAGATATTTCTGTGGAGACTGCGCTTATGTACATGTATGCTAAGTGCGGAAGAATAGAGCTTGCCCGGCAATTGTTTGACAAAATGTCTAAGAGAGATGTGATTTCATGGAATGCAATCATTGCGGGTTATGCCCAGAATGGACAAGCTACTGAAGCATTGAGACTCTTTCGTCAGATGGAAATGGCCAATTTGAAACCCAATTCAGCTACCATTGTGAGTGTACTCCCCGCATGTGGTCATTTAAACAGTCTGCATGAAGGCAAGAAGATCCATGATTATATCATCAGAAATGGACTTGAATCAGAAGTTTCTGTGGGGAATTGCCTTGTAGCTATGTATGCAAAGTTTGGAAAAATTGAGGTTGCGCGCAATATCTTCAACAAAATGTCCGAAAGAGATGTGGTCACATGGAATGCTATTATTTTTGGGTACACGCAGAATGGACTTGCCAATGAAGCTTTGGTACTCTTTCATGACATGCAAATGGCTGATGTTAAACCCAATTACGTTACTATGGTGAGCGTGCTTCCAGCATGTGCTTATTTAGCAGCTAGGCAACAAGGCATGTGGATCCATGTTTACACAATTAAAAGTGGAATGGAATTAGATATTTCTGTCGCAAATGCTCTTGTAGACATGTATGCTAAATGTGGAAACTTAGGAATTGCACGGCAAACGTTTGACAGAATGTCGAAAAAAGACAAGGTCTCATGGAGTACAATGATTGGAGCGTATGGAATGCACGGGCATGGTGAGGAAGCAACTGAACTTTTCACCCATATGCAACAGGTAGGAATAAAGCCAGACCATGTCACCTTCATTAGTATCTTATCTGCATGCAGTCGTGCAGGCTTGGTGGATGAGGGCCTTCGATACTTCAAATGCATGAGTCAAGATTATGGCATTGCGCCTACCCTGGAGCACTATGCTTGCATAGTTGATCTTCTTGGTCGAGCTGGGCACATGAAAGAGGCGCTCACCTTTATCAGGCAAATGCCAATAGAACCTGATGCTGGTGTGTGGGGGGCACTGCTTGGTGCCTGCAGAATTCACCACAATATTAAGCTAGGAAAATATGTTGCAAAACATCTTATTAAATTAGAGCCTGATAATGCTGCAAACTATGTACTGTTGTCAAACATATATGCTACGGCTGGAAGGTGGGATGAAGTGATGAAGGTGAGAGCAATGATTAAAGACACTAAATTGAAAAAGAGCCCAGGATGCAGCTGGATCGAGGTCAAGAGCAGAGTCCATTCATTTGTTGTTGGAGACAGATCACACAAACAATCGGAGTGGATATATGCAATGGTGGATTTATTGGCTGGGAAGATGAAAGATGCAGGGTATATGCCTGACAGGAGTTTTGTGCTTCATAATGTTGAGGAAGAAGAGAAGGAAGATGTTCTTTCTACCCACAGTGAAAAGCTGGCCATTGCATTTGGGCTTATTAGCACAAGCTCTGGGACACCTATACAGATTACCAAAAACCTCCGTGTATGTGGTGACTGCCATATGGCCATTAAATTTATGTCCAAGATTGTTGAACGAGAACTTATTGTGAGGGATACAATTCGCTTCCATCATTTTAGAGATGGATTGTGCTCCTGTGGAGATTATTGGTAGTGTTGATATAAATGAAAGCATATAAGCATGTGAAACTACAGACTTTGCATACGACTGAGTTGGTAGCCCTGTTACCCTTTTATATTTATTATATTATAATGCCATAATTGGAGATCAGGGTATAAAAGTTTGAAAATAAAAGCGAAAGTATCTCTTGTTCTGTACATAGCAAATTAATATGGAAATCTTGATAGGACAAGAAAATCAATGCCATGTTCCCACCCTCCCCCCAACAGAGAGAGAGAGAGAGAGAGAGCATTTAGTAAAAGGTTTTGGTCAATGTTTATAAACAAGAACCTGTCTTAGCATGTCAGGTTGTATGTTTGTCTGGCATTGTTCTATAACTTCACTTAGACAAGAAACTCTGACAGATTAGTGTATCTCATATCTCAATCATTTCTAAATGAAATCTAAGTGGAAAGATTGCCATATCCTGCATCTGGGCTCAGAACCTGCAAAACGTCCTGTTCCAGAACTGACAGTTCTTTGTTTCTTCCACAAATATGCCTCATAGAACCACGAATTTTGACACTCTTGCTGCCTCTATCACATGGCTCAGGTTTGAGTTTAGATTTAGCAACCATGAAATTTGGATGAAATTTGAATTGTTTGATGAAATTTGGATAAATTTCGGCATTACCTTTTTCCATATATAAATTTCAAAATATTGAATATCTATCTATCTATCTATATATGCACACCAAATCTCAAGTAAATAAAAAATGAAATTAGTTGGGTTCACTGAATTTCAAAGGCAAACCTCAAGGCTAATTTGAGAAAAACCTCAATTTTTCTTTGTATTTAATGATTGAAAATTTTGTGGTTTTATTTAGATTGGCCTTGAGATTTTATGTGAATCCAACAAATTTCATTTTTTTTGAGATTTGGCAAATTTTGAATCTCGTCGATAAAATCCTTCTAACCTTGTGACATAGCTTGCTGCAATCTTTAACTACTCCTAAGATAAAAAAATACATAGACCACACCATCATAAGTATTCATACTGCACTATTTACAACCACAGTATTGGAGTTGCCCACCCAGGGTGCTGATCCTGCTCCTGATATGGAATGAAATCAGAGATTCGTTTCTGAAATTACAGAGTTGCCATTTTTTGGATCGAACCCATTTCTGTGTTTGGTTCCATTCTTTGATAAGGTGGGTCCATTCTATTTTTTTGAGAACATATCCCTAGCATTCAATAAAAAAAAAAACTACAGGAAAATGTGCCCGTGGGATTCCTTGAGAGTGCAGGATATTTTTGGAGGAAGAGGATCAGGGGTTGCCCACAGAACCACAAAACCAAATAAAAAACATATTTTCATCATTGCTAACTTGTATTTGCAACTTTGAGAGCACTAGCAATGGGTTGGAGAGCAGCATTTGGAAAGTACAATAACAATAGGAATTTGGACAGCACAATCCACATTAAGGGTGTAGATTTTTCAGATCATCATCCAACAGTTTTCTTTCGTGAGTTTCAAGTGCAAGACTGAAGGCAAACCCAACGAAATATTTTGTGTGTGTAGGTACAAAGATCTCATTTATTTCTTGTTAATTTTTTACTTTCCTTCTGTATATTCCCAATGGCCTCACTTTCATCACCTGAAGCTGACCGTGGAATTTGTGATGTAGGGAGAGGACATGATGTTTGTGAAGAAAATAAGGGGCAAAGATGTCCCATTTATTCTCTTGCATGGAAGTATGTGACAAAGATCAAGAAGTAATAAATAAATTCAAGTGGAAATTGCTTGTGGAATTGCAGCGCGTGTAAATAGAATTTTACAGGCTCATATGTAGACTTAAAGCCCATTTCCTTAGGCTTTCAAATGATGGAGCTCATCATGGCAGACGTATCATCCAAAAGTGTGGTTAAATTTCAAAAGGTTATTGAAGTCACTCAATGAGTCCAAGATGAGAAGAGAGATGTCAAGCAAGCAACCTAAGGGGACAACGAGTTCCCTTTATTGTGGAAGAGACCCATAAGGGAAGGAACATTGAACTCTTTGCTATCACCTAAAAATTGTTCATGGAGCTATACAAGTGATCATTAGAAACAACATAAACACAACACAGCGAAGGCTACCCATGGTCATTAATCACTTGCCCAAATGCAGTTGGAGAAAACTATACAAAGTAGGTTTTAATGCATCCACACATATTCACAATTCTGGCTTTTCACAATCCCCATGATTGTTTCTTCGATGATCACATAGATCTGTAGAAGTGAAGTTTCACCAAACTTTGACACAATAAATGTTGATCTCCTATCAAACTTCAACTCAGAGACTCACATTAGGTTGGTTCAGAGCATGAAGACATTGATGAAGAGTCCTTTGGTAGATCCAAGGTCTCCTCATGCCTAAAAAACCATAATTATAATGGACTTTATTCACACCCAGAACTAGCTCTATGGAGCGTGAAGGAGACCTATAGATAGCATCCTTCGGGGAGCATTTGAAGGAGAGAAGTTGAAGTAATGTTATGCTGCCAAAAGTTTTGTCAAAGCTCTCACAGCTTGTGAGCATATCATTTGCTAGCATTACAGTGTTGAGCAAGGCCTCCACCTTTGGAGAAACTTGCCAACTTCTTGAAATTGAGAGAGAGTCTCCAAGGGAAAACCAAAGGACCTTCGTTAAAGTGCTTGGAGTATACTCATATACTCTACTCCATCCTCCTTTGTGTTTCATTCACGACCGCCAAAGCTTTGTTTTATTGACAATAAAAGAACAGTTTTCTTCCCACCACCTTTCTTTTGTTCTTGTTCATTGCTTATTTATATGCATGCTAATCTATCTACTATTTAAAATGCAAATTAATTATTGTTTCATACTAACTTTAACATCTTTTGTTATGTTGTTGTGTTGCAGTAACACTTCACAACAAAGTGTGTTTTGTCCAACTACTTGGAAAAATAACATCGATATATTGGCGACTCCACTGGGTTGCCTACCTTCAATTTCTATTCCCTTAGTTGCTTGCAAGAGTCTTTCTCATTTGTATTGTGTTTCATGTAACTAAAATGTCTCAAACAAAGTTTGGAACCATTTCTTTGGTCCTTGTTTTGAGCATCCTCGTCTATTTTTACTTTGTGCTAATATGTGCAACTGTCACAATCGCGCTAATTGCACACAAGGCCCTTTTTCTTTTGAACGATTTGCGCAACTATTGGTCATCTACCCACATAGATTTGCCTAATTGTCATTTTTCTAAGTTTTTTCATTTTGCCACCTAGTGAGGCTATATCCCATAATTTTGCACCTACTCACTTGTGTGATTTACCTAGATAAGTTCATTCTTGCAAGTTTAGATAGGTGTCCATGTTGCACTGCTCATATGACGATGGTCATATTTTTGTTGGATTCCTCTTTCGGAGAGGTGCAAGATTGATCTAAAGATCACCTTGATTAGATGAGTAGAACATTGATTTTGAATTTATTTTCCACATGTGCAAGGTCGCCAGATTTATCACACATGCAAGGTTGCACGAAACGAGGAAACGGAAACGAGTTTCCGAAATGGGAAGCGAAGCAAAACGTGACCTCCCCAAAGAAACGCGGTATATATATATATATATATATATATATATATAATTTAAATTTATATTATAATTTAGGACATTTAAGAAATGTTATGTGAAATCATACAAGTTTAAAACATACATGATAAATCATAAATTCAAAGCATAAACTATTACAAATTTACAAGTTACAACACATTTACTCATGAATGATCATTGATAATAGACACATAATGAAAATAGCAATATCGGAACCTCCAAAACCAGCGTTTATTATATATCAAAATGTCAAAATCAGCCTTTATTATATATATGAGGTTGCAAGTACAATAAAGTCAAAAGACTAATACTCATTATCAGAATCCTCATCAAATATAGCAACAGAAGCATGCTCAGCAGTGGATGGTGTAGCTGAAGAAGATGTTTGGCCAATTCCACTTCTATGATCCTGGTCCTCAATATTCAAGGCAACAAGAGAGAGATCCAAATTAGGATTTTCTGGTTCCACATCCCACTCAGAAGGACCATTGCCATATTCTGGATCCCTACGAGATGCAAGCCAAAGGTTGGAGTCCACATAAACAAGATCCTTTGCCTTCTGTGAGCCCAACCTGTTGCGCTTCACAGAATGAATAAAACCATAGGTGCTCCAATTCCTTTCTGCTAATGAAGAGCTTGCCACTTGTGAAAGGACGCGAATGGCAAGGTTTTGCAAATGTACACCATTTGCTACATGACAAATCCACCATCTAACTGGATTCATGGTGCTTCCCTCCTCCAAAGATGATATATCTGAATAATCATCTATACCTGCAACAAAACTGGCAAATTCTTCTTTCACCTCCCTGTGTAAATGAGCTTGAAAAATTCTCATAAGGGCTTTTTTTACCACATTAGCCACCTTTCTATCCTTATGGGGTGCCTTCCTCTTCCCATTGCTTTGAGCAATAAGTTCCTCATCATAAAATTTTGGGTTCAAAGCATGTGCTAAAGTATGCAGTGGAGTGTTGAAATTGTTCCACCTGTCAACAATGATTCTCTCGATTAATTCGGCAAACTGACCATCTAAAAACAAAAGCTGTGGTGACTCCTGTGAAATAGTTTTCATAGTTTTCTCAACCATGGAATCCATGCCATCATATACCTCTCCTAAGAAAGGTTGGTCGGTGTCAGCATGTCGAAGAAGCTCAAATGCAGGGGTTGTGAACAGTAGCAAGAAATCTACCTTGCTCCACCAATCCTCATCAAGGCACAATCTACGCACCACAGTTCCCCGCTTTGAATCTGCATGTCTCCACTTGACCCAAAGCTGACTCACCACCATAGACACTAATGCTTGCTTAACCTCAACAAGGCGGCGCAACATTATGAAGTTTGAGGCATATCTTGTCTCAACAACTTTTAACAACTCCAATTTGGAGTACTCTCAAAATATTGCTTGAGACTGGTGGTGGTTGGTGATGAATTTCACAATTTCCCTTGCTTCCCCTGTGAGTTCCTTTACCCATGGAACTTTATTGTCGATCTCATCTAAGATCAGATTCAGATTGTGGACAATGCAGGGTGTCCAAAAGATGTGGTCATACCTCCCCTCAATAATCAAACCGGCAGCTTTGCATACCGATGCATTATCCGTGATAACTTGCACCACCCTGTTAGGACCAACCTGTTCAATAGATTTGATAATGACATCAGCAATGAATTGTGCATATTTTACCTCTCCCGAGCAGTCTTCTGCCTTTAGAAACATTGCTCCTTTTGGTGAAGTGGCAATGATGTTTATCAATGGTCTATGCCTTGTATTTGTCCATCCATCTGAGACTATGGTAACCCTAGAGCTAGTCCAAGAAGAACGAATTGGTGATAGCACATCCTCCACAAGATCCTTCTCATTTTTTAGAAGTTGAGTTCTAACTTTCTCATAGTTGGGCCCCTTGTACCCTTGAAAAGCTTTGTTAAGTGCCCTTATCATATCTTGCTAGTAAGGGGAGCGAACAACATTGAATGGGAGACCACATGCATAGATGCACCAAGCCACTCTGGAATCAGCGTCTTCTCTTCCTTGCACATTCACCAGTTTAGAAATCCTGCTATCTTGAACAGTACCAGATGCCCCTCTGGATGGTGGTTGTTCTGGTTGTTGAGTGCCACAACCTCTCCTCTTCCTTGCTTCAATTACAATCCTTGGCTCATTGTTTGCTAGATTTTTAGCTGCTTGACTAAAATCATCATGCTTTCTTTTGATTCCATCAACTTGATCTTGCTCTCTTTGATATTCCCTCCTTGCCATAGGGTCTGATGTTTTCATGCAACCTGCAATCCCCTGTCCTCGTCCATGCAAAAGATGTGCTTTCACTCTTGGGTAAGAGCCCTTGTAACAATTATTGCAAAGAGTAGACCACCATTCCCCTAAGCCACCACCTCCACATCTTTTCATCTTCTCAACATGCCTCCAAAGAGGATAATATTCAGCCCTTGGGTTGGCCTTAGGGTTTGCACTTGAACCTTGGATGGAAGAAGCCATTGCTGCAAAAAAAAAAAAATTTAAAACAAATCTATAAATAAAAAAATGTTTTTTAAAATGGATAGGGAGGGATGTCATTTTTTTTTCAAGAAAGGCAAGGCTATTCTTCGGGGATCACTCTGATTTAGGTCAAGTCACTCTGCATTAGAGCTCGCACCCCTGCGCCTGTGGCCTTCGGCCCTTGCCCTCCATGGCCCCTCCGGATGCATCCCCGGAGGCGGCCGCTGCTCAGCTGGTATGTAATAGGATGATGTTGACACAAGAAAATAAACCTTTTGGGTATAACCTAAATGTTGTTGTCAATCCATCATTATCATATTCTAGCTAAATCTATCTAGTCCTAGCTATGGGCATGCAAAATGAAACCAATTTGAAAAGAAAAAAAATAAACGTGTAGAGAGTATGAAAGAATAATCCACCTCTACTATTTTCCCAAACATAAAGAATTCTTTTAAGACTAATGATATCTTACAAGTTATAAGAAAACACATATTTCACATAAAATGATCAGAAAAAATTCAAATGAGGCATACAAAGAGTAGGGAGAATAGACTATCTCTACCATTTGTACAATAACCCAAAGCTATCTCTGAGGGTTGAGAATAACTTACGAATCTCAATAATGAAATCCAACTAGTTAATAATGTATATGATAAGCCAACATAAACATAATGATTAAGATAATTCCTATAAACCACAACATCCATCATTGTAATCTCAAAAAAAAGTTATAAATGATAAGAATAGTACATGACCATTAGAAATTTCAGAAAAGTATAAAATGCGAGTTAGTATTGTTAATGTATTCAAGATATGAAAATAACTTGCAATGTTAAAAAATAGACCATTTGCAAAACTACTCAATATTGTTTATAAAAAGTCTAGATGACCTTTAACTTTCTATTTACATAACTCTTGACCTTCCAACTTCATAAGTATTGCCTTATTGTTCACTTAATCTATTTTAAAAAATGTCCTCATTTAAATCAACTTAAATACAAAACATAACATTTGTAAAGTGATTTTTCTATGAGTTTTTTTTTAATTATTTAACCATTCCTTTTCCTAAATTTTATGTTTGTAATTTCAGCTTGATATGAATTGAACATGAGTTGCTTCGTAACTATAATCAAAGAGTTGCACAACATGTAACTTATTCATATTCTCATTTGTCTTCTTTGACCAAGAAACTTGGTCGTTCTCCCCTTTTATTTGGACGTAGTGCGTCTATACCTGATGCTTCCTTTATTTTTATAAATGTAATTTTATTTTCCTTCAACTCTATATTTTGAAGTGTTTTATTTATCTTTGACTTTCATTCCATTGAATTTGATATTCTTACCGAGTGAATCATTTTTAGTTTGAACATTTTTTCTTTCCACCGAGTGGGAAAATAATACACAACCCTCATTTTTCCATTTCTCTTTAGTATATATATTTTTGTGATTCTATATCATTTTGATATTTAAAATAATAAATAATAAAATGAAATAATAATTTTTTTTTTAAATTAGTTTTATTCTTTTTTTCTTTTTTTTCTTATTATTACTATATTATAATTAATTTTTCTTTTTCAAAATATCTTTATTAAATAATTTTTTTAATTAATTAATTAACTAATGATGGTTAGTTTTCATTGGCTATTAGTGGGCAATAATACATTCATACTATATGTGATTAATCCAAAAAACATCTATCTAATACTATATGAATTTAACAATTTTTTTATAAAATTAATATTTTAATTTATATAATATCCACAATGCAAATAATTAATAAGTTATGCTTCAAATGGTTGAACTCTGCATATGATTAAGAAATATAGAAGCGTTTTAAATCGATCATTAAAAAAAAAAAAAAAAAAAACTGGGTGACTAAGTTTATATGACTCTTAAGATTTGGTGAATCAAGTTTATATAACTTAAATTTCAATTTTGTTCATTAAAATTGTGTGTATAAGAATATAAGTTTGGGTGAGAACTAATTTTGAATATTATTTGTGTGGTATATTTTTCTTTTAATGTCTACATTTTGAATATTATTTGTATGGTATATTTTTCTTTCAATGTTTATATTGCAAAAAAAACTCTACTTTTATTGATAAATTTATTATTTACTTTTTTCTATTTTTATTGATAAATTTATTATCTATTTTTTTTATATGATTTAAATTATTAGATACAAACAATAATTATTTTAAATGAGGATTTTAAAATTGTTTCTTAGATTAATATGGAAACCAATTTTATCTTACAATTTTAAGTATGCAAATTTTTAAGTGTAGAAGGTTAGAAATTTAATTAAAATATGTTGAAATTTGCAACAAGAAATAGTGGCATTGAGAAATAATATGACAACACATACACACTAGTGTGGGATCACAGGTCACATTGTGATGGGTCCTAGCAATACATTAGCGTGCAAGTCAATTCATTAAATAAATTGGAAATGTGTCTAATTTAATTTTTCCTTAATTAAATAATTAGTTTACATCCCATTAATCTCTGTTTCAACTATGTTTTCATCATAACTGACATGCGTGCAACTATTAATAGTAAATCATCAGTTACTTGACAGATCACTACATGTGAATTAAAACTGATTTAATTCACTTGACCTCTCACTAGCACAACAATCAGTTACAACTAGTTAGACTAACTTTAACCTCAATTAATTGAGTTAACTGATTTCTCATGCATTAAACGAATACACTAACTGCAACTTGGGCTCTAAAACAAATAGAATCATTCTACATGCCTCACCAACCACCTTCAACTCAAATTTCATGAGCTAACTGAGTCTATCACACTCAGTTAACTATTAAAAGTGATTATGAGATAAGATTACAATTTATTGTCCCTTAACATTTTACATTAGGAAAATTTTAAATATATATCACTAGATTATAATATTTACATTTACATACCTGCTTCAATTTCTGCTTGAGGTTGATTTTCCTCTTCAATATTTGAGAGAGCTTCTAACTTTCTTTTGCGAGATTGTCTAGTCTCTTCTCTATGTGTCTCAGGGTCTCTTTTTCGATCATATTTTCTTGCACAAGTTCTTCGATTTCCCATGATAATAGGGTATGAAGTTCAAAAATTTTCCTTCAAAAAATTGGACAATAACTCAATTACAAAAAATATCACAAAATATTTAATTTAAAAAAATTCAGTGTAATTTTTTTGCAAAAAATACATATTCCAATCCAAAACACTTACTTTAAAAAATTCGAGAGAAAAATGTCTTATAAAAATGAAACGAAGCTCAAAAGATTTACTTCAACTCAAAACACGTACATATCTCCAAGAAATGTCTTTTGAATGTACGTCCAAGAAATTTTTTACAATTTTCGCCAAAATCATGCCGCCTCTAAGAAATGTCCTCCAAAAAAATTCTTTAAACCCAAAATTGTAAAATCAACCAAGAAATGCTCTTAAATCCAAACTTTGAAGAAAAGTTTTTGAACTCAAAACAACATCTTTGTAAAATGAGAAGAAGTGTGCGAAATGTGCGAAAATTGTGAATCATTTCGCACCAATTTATATTGACGCGAAATGTGTTTTAGTAGGGGGCTCCGCAAAACTCTCTGGCCGACGGAGAGTTATACAATAGTTCGGCCGAAATTTTGATCAAAAGTTCGGCCAAACTATTAAGACGTTAGATTTAACGGGTCTTAAGCGGAAAACATAGTTCGGCCGAACTTTACTAAAAGTTCGGCCGAACTAACGCGTCATCAATTACGCAAAAACTAGGCTCTGAATACGGTTCTGCAACTTTGGACTGATTAAACTCCATGAAAGGTTGTTAATTAACTGTCGGAACCAAGACAAGCATTTTCAGAATTGAATCTACTTTCAGGAAATATAACTTTTATGGAATTTCATAAACATTTAATAATTTTAATTATTTTTCTAATAAAATGGGTGCAAACAATTTCTGAGGGTCATTGTGATTCAGTGAAATCAAAATTTTGTATCTCCCAAAATACATTGTAAAAAAATTTGAAAAAATTATGGGGCATTACATTGGTCCGTCGTCTCTAATGGGTAGCTTTTAGATTTTTAGTTTATAACTTATATGTTAAGAAATTTCTTGCGACACGAAACATATCCAAAATACGCAGTTTTTCGTATTGGACAAGTTCAAAAAATTCTAGTAATTATGATATGAATCCATTGGCTTTGTAAATATGACGAAAACAAAGTAGACTCTGTCTAGATTGTTGTAACACATTTTGTTTTTTCAAAAACACAAATTTTCAATGAATACAACATTGCATCATAACATGACTTCTTATGAATCCTTTGATTGTTAAGAAACACACACTCAAAGAAACGCTAAGTTGACATATCAAATCTGCATAAAAAAAATTCAAAAAATAAGTAATAGAAAGCTAACAAGATTTCTCACAACTTTTATTTTTATCGTAAAATGAAATTCTACACAGAAAAATTGTTATAGTTTGCAGAAAGTAGAAGAACCGAAAAAAATGAAATTTTTTTCTCAAAAAAGGGAAAAAAGTGTAACCCAGCTTCACATTTTCACCTGTTCTTCGTATTGATTTCATGCCATTCTTCTTCGCATCACATGTCTTGTAGTTGGTGAAACACGCGAATTGTTCTTCCAATATTCATATATTATTTTTTTAACATTTTCTCCAAGTCTATCTTTGTATGGTTGCCTACAAATAGCTCTCCAACAAGCGAGTTCATCATTTACATCTATTTGCAGTCGAAATTTTCGATGTTTGTGCAAAGTTTTTCGCGAGGTTCCCAGTGCTTGTGCCATAGATGTTATCAAACGATTCTCTTGAGTACTTGGTGAAACCATTGCCATCTGTATTCCTCTACATACATTTGAAACATCTTTATCTCTAGATCTCTTAATTGACTTTATAGCACTAATATTTTTTATCACTTCTTCCTTCATTTTTTTTTTATCTTTGGTTGATTTTCGAATACCCAATAGTGTCGTCGCTTCTTTTAATTTCCTTGATGATAGGAGACCTTTCAACATTTGAGCCTGAACTGTCACTTGCTCATTTAAGAAATACTTTTCAAAAATGCGGTCGACACGATATCGTATAATATGGTCAGGTTTTTATCTCCATATGTGTGAGTGTCAACATTTTCTAACATCTCATTATCGATAGTGATTTCATCTGTACATATTCGAAAAAATAGTACATATTCAATAAATCACTAAATTAATAAATATGTCAATAAATATTAGGAAAATTTTAAAAATATCAGTAGATCATAATATATATATTTACAAACCCGCTTCAATTTCTGCTTGAGGTTGATTTTCTTCTTCAATATTTTGAGGAGTATTTTTGTTTGTTTACATTAAAAAAAATATTTTTCAAACTAGTTCATCAAATAAAAATTAAGCTTTACATTTTACATAATAGGAAAATTTTAAATATATCAATAGATCATAATATTTACATACCTGCTTCAATTTCTGCTTGAGGTTGATTTTCTTCTTCAATATTTTGAGGAATATCTTTGTCTGTTTACATTAAACAAAATATTTTTCAAACTAGTTCATCAAATAAAAATTAAGCTTCACATTTTACATTGGGAAAATTTTAAAAATATATCAATAGATCATAATATTTACATTTACATGCCTGCTTCAATTTCTCTTTGAGGTTGATTTTATTCTTCAATATTTTGAGGAATATCTCTGTTTGTTTACATTAAACAAAATATTTTTCAAACTAGTTCATCAAATAAAAATTAAGTGCAAAACATCTCTTGGAAACCACTCAGATAGAGTTATTCAACAAGTTCAAAGAAGAGAATCGTCAAATTCATGTTTCACTCAGTGCTTTTGTTCAACAAAAACCATGGTATGTAAAACCTATCACCGTACGCGACACTTGTTGTTGCCGTTATCATGTGGAATTTGAGTTATATTATGAAACATTCCTTGATTTTGGTAGAACATTATGGAAGGATTCACCTCCTCCTTCCACTATCCGTGAATTCATATCTCAAATTCTATGTGAAAGAGAAAGCGATGAACCTATTTTACAAAAAGAAATGTGTTGGTGGTAAAAAATGCGATGATTGTGGAAATTTGGCTAAATTTCAAAACAAATATCATACTGATATAAATGATCAATCATTTTCCAACATGAAAGTGAAATGGAAGAGATATGAATATATCGATACATCGATTCAAGGTGCAAATAGTGTTAAAAGAATTGAATTACTAGAAGACGAAATTTTTCTGATAGACTTTTTGAGAAAGTTTGAGGCATAAATTTACAAATACACCAAGCATTCCCATAGAGCTCGATGGCAAGACTTGCAATTCAAAAAATCTCATGAATTTTTTCCACCAGGGACCATTTTGTCAGTGATTGATTTTGCAGAAAACTACACATTTGTTCCACAGAAAGAAATTCAGAGTGAATACTATCATTCTGACCAAGTCTCCATGCTCGTCCATATTCTATATAGACATGCTGAACAAAATGTCGATCATATAGAAAGCACGAGTGAAAATCGACATATAATTAAATAATATCACTTTTATATTAGTGACGATCGTACACATGATACATGTTTTGTACAATATTGTTTTGGAAGAATGTATGATTCATTGAAAGATCATGGAATAACATTCAATGAACATTGGATATGGTCAGACGGATGCGTAGGTCAATTCAAATCTGCACGATCATTCTTTTGGTTGTGTTGTCTTCATAAGAAAACATGCATTAAACATTGTTGGAATTTCTTTGAGACTGGCCATGGAAAAGGAGAACATGACGGTGCAGGAGCATGCATAAAACGAGTACTTCGAAGATATCAAATGAACCACTCTGCACGGCGACTTGTGAACGCTGAAAAAGTTGTTCAATGGTGCATCGCTGCTCTAAGCCATAAGAATAACCCATCAAGAGAAGTGCGAAGGTACATTCAATTTAATTTATATTGGAAATCTAATTTTAAACATTGTACATTTATCATGCAATGATTATTTTTAATTTTATTTTGATATCATATTTACAAATTCTTTTTCTAATTTTCCATATAAAGGTTTTTCTGGCATATTGGAATCGGAGACATAAATAGATCAATTGGAAATGAGGTTGGAACAATAAACGGGACTCAAAAATTGCATTCAATTCAAACAAAATTGTCCACAAATGTGTTTGCATTGGATAAAAGAAAATATTCTTGTTTTTGTGATGTTTGCATAGACAACACAAAATCCAATGACGTCTGTGAAAACAAAATGTATGTGAACGATTGAAAACATACAGAGCTAAATACAAAGGGAAAAATGTCTGTTGCAATGTTTGAAGAAATGCAATCGGAGGAAACTACAATATCATCCGATGGTGATCGAGTTTCTGATCTTGTTAGAGAAGGTAACATTTGAATTACTTTCTAATGATTTAAAGATCTAGAAATAAATTTAAATATGCATAATTAAATGTTAAATTTTATTTTATTGTGCAGGAGATGTTTTTGCTATAATTGCACCTATTGACAACGATGAAAATGTGAAGTATTATTTGATGCGTTGCACTGAACGAAAAATGAAATTATTACAAGACTATAATGATCACGGATTTCAGTATGACAGAGGGTCTATTATACTGAAAGGTTATTTTTTCAGACAAACTCATCATAGTGGAGACTTTGTTTACTTTGAAGACTATGAACCTGATTCCATAAGTTGTCAATATAGTCACTTGGTGTGTGCAGCACGCATAAAGTTGATAGAAGTTCAATCAAAGAAAAAATAGAAAATTAAGAAATGGAAAATGTCAAAATCCGATCATGAACGGATTATTGAAGATGGAATTCCATTAGAATTTTTTTGAGTGAAGTGTCCAACAATTTATTATCTTTGGATTAAATATGTTTTAGAACTTCCAGTACTCAACTAAAAATTGAGCTGCTTATGTTATTTGTGGTTTGCACATGTTACAAATTTTTTGGGTACAAGCACGTGCTCTAGTATCAACTGAAAGTAGTTTTTCTATACATGTGCATTGATGAAAAATGTTATATGTATTGGATATATATATTCTAGAATGAAATTAATTGTTCTTGTATATTAATTGTTCTTGTATATGTTTTCCGACCGTATGGTACAAATTATTTCACTTTATTTTGTAAGGTCGGATTCGGTCCCCATATGGCCTAGCCTCCAAGGGACGAGATAACAAGTGGTTGTCCCCACTTGCCCGAATCTCAGCGTTTAAGTACAATTTTACTGTTTATGGTGGACATCTTACATGATGTCCTAGCCAAGGATAGATTCTCTTTGTTTCAAGTTTCTGGTAAAAGTTGTCACCGAATGACCTACTAGGATATTATAAATACTAGCTTTGTAAGATCATTTGGCATTCGGAAAAATTAGAAAGTCTTGGACTGTCAATCAATTTAAAGTATCATTCACCCTAGGGAGTGTAAAATATTCAATGTAGGTTGGTGAAGATGCTCACTCCTAGCTTGAAGCAGCTCCAATGACCAATTCTTTAATGAATTCCAATGCACTAGACCAAAGTTGGTGACCCACTTGGTTTTTCACCCAAGAAATTCCAAGGTACTCTTCTTACCTTTGGCCCCCAAAGCTACAATGGAGTTATAGGAAGGTGAAGAAAAATTTTTTCACTGATAGGAATTTGGTCACATCCCTTATCTCCCCTTATCAAAAAGTTCCTATCTACTACATTATCCAACGTGTACTCAAGATCACTATTTCGTCGACATTTACACAAAATAGATTTCAAAAAATCAATTTGTAATTTAGTGTACACAAATTATGTAGAACACAACTTTCAAAGCAATAATTGATCATGTGTGAAACTAAATTTAATCGAAAAAGATATTATAAAAATGATAAGTTCACCAAATTTCACTTTACATGGTGGGAGCACACTTGGTATAAAATTTACTACTTATACACTTTAGTTTGTGGAAGAAATGACACATGTACATAGTTTACCTTAAAGTTGTTGTGTTTTACGGATATTAAAATGAAGAAATTCTATTTAGACCCATTCCAGAGATTCACTGTAGGGGCATTTACTAGATATGCCACCTTTCATAAAAGATGAGATCCAGAGGCTACCTGGCCCTTTACAGACTCTGCCTATAGAACTTGTAGAAGTAAACACTAGAGGCATTAACAATATCAAAGAACGTTTTCATGCTCAAACATGGGAATGTGTCTCTTTCCCTACGCAAAAAAAATAGTTCAAGGTAGTTAATATTCATATACATGTCATCAAGCAAGTCAATGTGATCATCCCCTACTTACTTTTTATGAAATTAGGCTTGGAATCCTCTACAACCTGGTGGATGGAGTTGAATGGGAACTAGGTTGAAAGGCCTTTACAAAATACATGCTAGTGAATAACACTTACTAGGTTATGCCAACAAATAAAGTGGGAGAAATGTTTTCTCCTCGAGGTTGTCCAATTGGGTGTGTAATACCAACTTCACCCATTTCCTCATAGGTTTCTCTCTTAGGTTACAAATTTCTTCCACCTTATTAGTTATATATTTTTCAATTTCCCGAGGATTCCTTGATTTTTTTTCTCCTACCATCTCCCTCTCTCACTCCCCAAATTATTGTCATCAAAAATTCCCCATTGAGGATCTAGAGCAATGTTTGCACCATACTTAGAACTGTCATTGTTGCTAATTGAAATTGGATTCATGTATACTAGATTGCTTGCTTAAGTGGCTCTTACTTGGACAATATCTTGAGATGAGTTTGACATGATGGTCATATGAGGTTGGAAGCTACTTAGTGTAATTTTCCTTAAATCTTCAAAAAAACAGAGCAAAAATGTCATTTTCGATCATTTTTTATTAGCTTCTGCATACAGCAAATGTTATCACAATTGCAACACAATCATGTTCCATGGGCATGAATTATGAATGTCACAAGCCAAATGGCAAGGAAATTTGCATTCATTTAGGCAAAAGAAGGCTATGACATTAAGGTCCATGCTAGAAAAAATTATGCAAATAAAGTTGCTAAGTCTTGATACTTACCATGTGTTTCAAAGCCATAATGAAGGTTGGCTTTGAGAGTGTCCTCTCAAAGCCTTGTCTTGAGATGAAATTTAATTCAATGTCTCTTAGAGTTGCAAGGTGGAATTGATAGAACTATTTGATTTCTTTACCATAAATGGATCAACTGAAAAAACTGAAAAAAACTTATTTGTCATATTATATTTTGATGCTTATAGAGTGAAAAAATTGAAAGAATCAACTTGTAGGGTCATTTTAATGGTGGGTGGAGAATTGGGGTCTAAAACCTTTTGGATTCATTTTGAGGTATTAAATGACATTTCTGGGGGTCAAACGATTATCCCTTGTGCCGAAATCTTGACCATTATTCTACACTTAAAGAAATATCCAATGGTGCAAGAAAAACATCAAATGAAGTTCATTCAAAATTTATGCCTTTAGTAAGTTGACCTATCATGTTGACCAGGTCATGGTACGAGAGAATGACATTTTAGCCCCATTACTCATGCATGGAAAGCTAGCTACATGTGGAATTTTAACAAGACTCTAAAAGGTCTAAAATCACAAACCTCGTTAATGGTTGACAGAGTCATATCTTACACCTAATTGGCTATCACGCTATGTTAAATACTTGGCCACTAAGAGGAATAAGAGTTCCATTTTGTGTTATTGTATTTTGTTCCATAGTTGAAAATACAACTAGGAGTGTGAAGTTAGAGAGAAAAATGTATGAAGTTAAGTTTTTATAGCAACCTTACACGCTAAAAATCAGTAGCTAACTCTAGAGCATGTTTACATTTTAGTGTTGTTTTTCTCCCATAACGATTTTCTAGGGAAAAAGGAGTCTAGAGCATCATTACTTTTTAGGGTTGCTTGTCTCCCATAAGGATTCATAGGAAAATAATTGTATTGATTGTCTAGAGATATATGTATGTGTTTGTTTCATTATCTTCTCTATTTCTTACATTGTGTTTCATTATGTTTTATATTTCTTACATTTCTGCCCTCCTATTTTTCTTTCCAATCAAGGTTTATAAAATAACATGAGACTTGGGACAATCATTTTCATTATCTATATGGAAGGCAAGAAGGATTATATACCCTTAAGCTTAAACTTATGTAGTTTGTCAATTTTTATCATATATTTTTTGGTAAGGGTAAATGTTTTTTTATCTATAGTACAAGTCATGAGTTCCCCAATTTTACCTTATATGTAAAGCATGATTCTAGGATTACTAGAATTTGTACTTGGTTTTTTATTGTGATGATGCCCTGTCTCAATCTAGACATAAGTGATGATGGTCTTCTCCAAATCAACTCATGTATCCTCATTAAATTTATACAAACATTTCAAATTCATATTTTCTTTCATAAAATTCTAAGAATATATGAAGAATCAGTAAAAAGTGAGATAACCATCTCAATATGCCCCCCATAATTCATTTTATAAAAGATAAATTTGTAAAATATCTTTCGGTAATAATGGCCGTTATTAATTAATTAAAAAACATAATATATAATAAAAATTTGACAAATAAAATTTTTGATGAAAATGTGCTATGAAAGTAAAGGTTTAAAGGAAAACATGTACAAGGCATAGTTGAGCCAAATTATTATCTATTTATTGAACTAGAAAGGACATATAATTATTACACATGTTTAATTTACAATCAAATGCTTCTTTGATTTATCTCCTATAGCTTAATGTAATTCTAGATATACAATTTAAGTTGAAGGCCCATGAGATAAATATGACTTCTATGTGACATTTGTATTGAATATCTATTTGTTGTGTTATATGAACATAATTGGTGCGCATATCTAAAGAGTCCAAATGCTCATTCAAGACCATATGTAATCCTCATCTAACTTAGCCAGGGATTTGCAATACTATATTTGAGTTGGCTAGCTCCATTTCAAGATATTATGGTTATCCAAGAGGGGATATAAAAATTGAAAAGAAGGATATTGAACTGTAGGTTATCCAAGTTGGACATAGAACCAGTGGAGAAACCTAAGGAAAAACTATGTTTCCAGGTCGAACCTGTAGAGGTTCTAGTACCCGAGAGTAAAATCCAGCTTTGGGGTCGTTAAATTCTAATTGTGATCGGGCATCAGCAGGGGGGAGAAATAGATGTAATCTCTTCTCACGCTTGGGAGTCTTGTTTTTCATGCGGAATTCACCCAAACATATTGTACATATTAATTGAGGACATAATTATGCCACACATTTTTAATTTACATTCAAATGCTTCTTTGATTTATCTCCTACAGCTTAATGTATTATGCTAGATATATAATTTAAGTTGAAGGCCCATGAGATAAATATTACTTCTGTGTGACATTTGTATTGAATCATCTATTTGATGTGTTATATGAACATAATTGGTATGCATATCTAATTTACATTACTTTAATATGTCATGCTTCTTTAATTTATCTTTTATAGATGAATGGAGCATCCCTTTTTTATCTATCCCTTTTGACTTCAGATATGTGGGCAATATTCATCTACATATTTTTCTATCATAAAGCAGTGAGTAAAATTGTATTCCATTTGTCTCAATGTTAAGGTTAAGCACATGGATTAAAGTCTTATATATTAGATGAGGAGGCTATGTATTACATATGGTCTTGAATGAGCTTTTGGACTCTTTAGATATATATCTAAAGAGTCCATATGCTCATTCAACACCATATGTAATCTTCGTCTAACTTAGCCAGGGATTTGCAATACTATATTTGAGTTAGCTAGCTCCATTTCAAGATATTATGGTTATCCAAGAGGGCATATAAAAAATGAAAAGAAGGATGTTGTTGTAGGTTATCCAAGTCGGACATAGAACCAGTGGAGAAACCTAAGGAAAAACTATGTTTCCATGTCGAACCTTTGTAGAGGTTCTAGTACCTGAGAGTAAAATCCAGTTTGGGGCTGTTAAATTCTAACTGTACTGGTAATTGTGCTAAGGTGGAGAAATAGGATGTAATTTCCTCTTCTCACGGTTGGGAGTCTTGTTTTTCATGTGGATTCAACAAAACATATTGTACATATTAAATGAGAACATAATTATTACACATTTTTAATTTACATTCAAATGCTTCTTTGATTTATCTCCTATAGCTTAATGTATTATGCTAGATATATAATTTAAGTTGAAGGCCCATGAGATAAATATGACTTCTATGTGACATTTGTATTGAATCATCTATTTGTTGTGTTATATGAACATAATTGGTGCGCATATCTAAAGAGTCCAAATGCTCATTCAAGACCATATGTAATCCTCATCTAACTTAGCCAGGGATTTGCAATACTATATTTGAGTTGGCTAGCTCCATTTCAAGATATCATGGTTATCCAAGAGGGGATATAAAAAATGAAAAGAAGGATGTTGTTGTAGGTTATCCAAGTTGGACATAGAACCAGTGGAGAAACCTAAGGAAAAACTATGTTTCCATGTTGAACCTTTGTAGAGGTTCTAGTACCTGAGAGTAAAATCCAGTTTGGGGCTGTTAAATTCTAACTGTACTGGTAATTGTGCTAGGGGGGAGAAACAGGATGTAATTTCCTCTTCTCACGATTGGGAGTCTTGTTTTTCATGTGGATTCAACGAAACATATTGTACATATTAAATGAGGACATAATTATTACACGTTTTTAATTTACATTCAAATGCTTCTTTGATTTATCTCCTATAGCTTAATGTATTATGCTAGATATATAATTTAAGTTGAAGGCCCATGAGATAAATATGACTTCTATGTGACATTTGTATTGAAACATCTATTTGTTGTGTTATATGAACATAATTGGTACGCATATCTAATTTACATTACTTTAATATGTCATGCTTCTTTAATTTATCTTTTATAGATGACCGGAGCATCCCTTTTTAATCTATCCCTTTTGACTTCGGATATGTGGGCAATATTCATCTGCATATTTTTCAATCATAAAGCAGTGAGTAAAATTGTATTCCATTTGTGTCAATGTTAAGGTTAAGCACATGGATTAAAGTTTTATATATTAGATGAGGAGGCAATGTATTACATATGGTATTGAATAAGTTTTTGGACTCTTTAGATATATATCTAAAGATTCCAAATGCTCATTCAAGACCATATGTAATCCTCATCTAACTTAGCCAGGGATTTGCAATACTATATTTGAGTTGGCTAGCTCCATTTCAAGATATAATGGTTATCCAAGAGGGGATATAAAAAATGAAAAGAAGGATGTTGTTGTAGGTTATCCAAGTCGGACATAGAACCAGTGGAGAAACCTAAGGAAAACCTATGTTTCCAGGTCGAACCTTTGTAGAGGTTCCAGTACCTAAGAGTAAAATCCAGTTTGGGGCTGTTAAATTCTAAATGTTCTGGTAATTGTGCTAGGGGGGAGAAATAGGATGTAATTTCCTCTTCTCACGGTTGGGAGTCTTGTTTTTCATGTGGATTCAACCAAACATATTGTACATATTAAATGAGGACATAATTATTACACATTTTTAATTTACATTCAAATTCTTCTTTGATTTATCTCCTATAGCTTAATGTATTATGCTAGATATATAATTTAAATTGAAGGCCCATGAGATAAATATGACTTCTATGTGACATTTGTATTGAATCATCTATTTGTTGTGTTATATGAACATAATTGGTACGCATATCTAATTTACATTACTTTAATATGCCATGCTTCTTTAATTTATCTTTTATAGATGACCGGAGCATCCCTTTTTAATCTATCCCTTTTGACTTCAGATATGTGGGCAATATTCATCTGCATATTTTTCTATCATAAAGAAGTGAGTAAAATTGTATTCCATTTGTGTCAATGTTAAGGTTAAGCACATGGATTAAAGTTTTATATATTAAAATAGGAGGCTATGTATTACATATGATCTTGAATGAGCTTTTGGACTCTTTATATATATATATAAAGAGTCCAAATGCTCATTCAAGACCATATGTAATCCTCATCTAACTTAGCCAGGGATTTGCAATACTATATTTGAGTTGGCTAGCTCCATTTCAAGATATTATGGTTATCCAAGAGGGGATATAAAAAATGACAAGAAGGATGTTGTTGTAGGTTATCCAAGTTGGACATGGAACCAGTGGAGAAACCCAAGGAAAAACTATGTTTCCAGGTCGAACCTTTGTAGAGGTTCCAGTACCTGAGACTAAAATCCAGTTTCGGGCTGTTAAATTCTAACTGTACTGGTAATTGTGCTAGGGGGGAGAAATAGGATGTAATTTCCTCTTCTCACGGTTGGGAGTCTTGTTTTTCATGTGGATTCAACCAAACGTATTGTACATATTAAATGAGGACATAATTATTACACATGTTTAATTTACATTCAAATGCTTCTTTGATTTATCTCCTATAGCTTAATGTATTATGCTAGATATATAATTTAAGTTTAAGGCCCATGAGATAAATATGACTTCTATGTGACTTTTGTATTAAATCATCTATTTGTTGTGTTATATGAACATAATTGGTACGCATATCTAAAGAGTCCAAATTGACAAATAAAATTTTTGATGAAAATGTGCTATGAAAGTAAAGGTTTAAAGGAAAACATGTACAAGGCATAGTTGAGTAAAAGGCATAGTTGAGCCAAATTATTATCTATTTATTGAACTAGAAAGGACATATAATTATTACACATGTTTAATTTACATTCAAATGCTTCTTTGATTTATCTCCTATAGCTTAATGTAATGCTAGATATATAATTTAAGTTGAAGGCCCATGAGATAAATATGAATTCTATGTGACATTTGTATTGAATCATCTATTTGTTGTGTTATATGAACATAATTGGTATGCATATCTAAAGAGTCCAAATGCTCATTCAAGACCATATGTAATCCTCATCTAACTTAGCCAGGGATTTGCAATACTATATTTGAGTTGGCTAGCTCCATTTCAAGATATTATGGTTATCCAAGAGGGGATATAAAAAATGAAAAGAAGAATATTGAACTGTAGGTTATCCAAGTTGGACATAGAACCAGTGGAGAAACCTAAGGAAAAACTATGTTTCCAGGTCAAACCTTTGTAGAGGTTCCAGTACCTGAGAGTAAAATCCAGTTTGGGGTTGTTAAATTCTAACTGTACTGGTAATTGTGCTAGGGGGGAGAAATAGGATGTAATTTCCTCTTCTCACGGTTGGGAGTCTTGTTTTTCATGTGGATTCAACCAAACAAATTGTACATATTAAATGACGAATTTCACTCTCCCAATCATTTCTAAATCACCCATATCACCAAGAAAACATGTTTTAAAAGAACATACTTTAGTATGGGAAAGGAGGGGTTTTTTAAATTGGGAAGGTGTAAATAATGTGATTTTCAAAGGTATTTTCCAATATGTAGTCAAATTAAGGGTATTGTTTAATATGCCACGAACACACGCGATATGTCAAAGCTTCATTGAGTGAAGCCCCTGTGGTGAGAGGTATGGACACAAGTGCAGATGTTGTGATATAAATAATTGCATATGTTGTGATGTAAGGGGTTTGAAGATTGATGCAGATGGTCATATGAAAAAGGGAAACTTTAGGATTTAACTTATTTAATATTTTTATAGTATTTGTAGGGTCATTAATTTTGTTTTGATATCCATATATTGAATGAATTTTGAAAAGAATAGGAAGAAAACAAAGAGACAACCATAAAGAGACAAACTTTAATTTTAGATTCCTACTTGGAACATTACTACTTAGAAAGTTATGAATTTAAAAACATGCTTTTTTAGATGGTAGAATAGTTAGCTAGCTCGTAAAATAGTTGACTAAGCTGTTGTGAGACCTAGTTAGTGCATTATATGGATAAGAAGAAAAAAAAAATGAAAAAATGTGTAGAGGAGCAAGAGATGAGAAACTATAAAGAGGGAGGAGACAAAGTTCGAAGCAAAGACAAGCGAATGAATTTATTCGTAATTAAAAAACAAGCAAGGTTAATTTTTTTATGTATGAGGGAATTGGTGTCTCCTTTAAGGTAGTCGCCTTAAAAAGAATAGGTTGGAGTGTGTAGAATTACAAGCGAGTTCTTCTAGTAAGTCGTAGCCCGCAAAAGAAAAATAAGGTTGAAGCCTCAGGTCAGTAGGAGCCTACAAAAAAATAGTGTAAGTGGGAGTGAGTTCTTCAAGCAAGTTGTATCTTGAAAAATATAAGAGAGGTTGGAGCCTCCGGGAGGTGGGTGCCTATAATTTTTTTTGTAAAAGGGAAGTGAGTGTTTTCTTTACATCACAATTAAAAAAATTCATGGTATTTTCCTTTCTAGTTTTCCACTTATATTTGGTGTCAATATTTGATACTCTTATGTGTTGATTCTTATGCTACAATTTAATGTTGTTTATATTAGTGAATTAGTTTTTCATATGATATATTTTTGTTCATTTAATAATTGAGATAAATATTGAAAATAAAAGTGAAAATTGTAAATTGATGACCATGAATGCACTATACTGATTCAACCCCCATTGCATTATAGTCAAGTTTGCAGCAATTGGTATCAAATCCAATTATTTTTGTATTAACTTAACTATTGGAAGGTACAGCTAGTTGAATAATAGATCATCAGCGTGTGTGTGTGCTCCCTTTTGCAAAGCTTTGGTAAGGTAAATTATGAACTAATTGTTTATGCATTTGAAGTTCGAAAGGTAGTTACTAATGGTTATGGTGAACATACCCCTTCAAAAAAAATTCAAGAATGGAATGCCTAGGCCAAAAGCACAATTTACAATAAAGTTCATAATTTGGATCTTGAGACAGAAGTAGATCTCAAATATGAAAAAATATATATGTAACAGGCTGTAGGTATTACATCAAGGAGATAGTTCCAATTGATGGTATCCCGATTCGGGTGGTTATCTTTCTCCAAATGAAATAGATTGAGTTCAACAGATAGAGAACTGAATGCTGCTATTGTTTCTGGCCCGAAGGAGGAGCGACCAGGGGTAAGTAGGTGAGGTGTAGCGCCCATTCCCCAAACTCACACACATTGCAGACAAGGTGCCAACAGATTTGATATAGTGATGTTCACCCAAGTCGGCACGGAGAGCACAATGACATGCTGTTGGTCGTATCAGAACAGTCAGGAAGAGGTTATACACTGAAAGTCCATTCCCCGGAGAAAAATAAGAAGAAGACATATTTCTATTTGAGATAAATTGTTTATTCAAATAAGATCCATTCTTCTAGTGTGAAACTACCTCACTGTCATGAGGAAAAGACATATTAAAACAAATATAAGCTTAATTGAACCATAAATTGAAATAGAAATACTATCAATGGAGAACATATATTAGAGGAGGATCCTTCAGATACTTGAAGAAAAAGAGCATGAATTTAAAATATAAATCATTAGCCTGAAGACAAAATTAGAAGAGGAGAGGAGAGGTAAAAATGTGATGAGATTCTAGCTATAAGAAAAGAGCATATTATGTGAAAAGTTACAAGAATAGGTTATATCCATAAGAAATAAGCTAGAGACGGAAAGGACGAACATACCCGAAAACAGACAGACAGGACGAACACCAGCGCGGTCGGAAGAGCGCGGACGGGACGGACAGGACGAACACAGCAGTAGCGACAGGAATAGTAAATGCGCCAACAATGAACTCGGTAAACCATAACAATTCGCAGGCGATTTATTTATAGAAAATAGTTCGGCCGAACTCTTTTAAAAGTAAAAGTTCGGCCGAACTTTTGTTGCCGGTTTTCCAATATCCGGAAAAAATTATGTTTGCTCGCGTCGTTAGTGTGCCGTTAGTCTAAACGGAATCAAGAGTTCGCCCAAACTTTATAAAATGTTCGGCCGAACTATTGCCAAAAAAAAATTTCTACCCCCGATTCTCACAAAAGTGTAACCCAGCTTCACGTAAAATCCCTTAGTTGTATATTTATCAAACTGCCCAGATGAAGTTATATAACCATAGGATTTCCCATGATGTATTGCGCGGTCAATGAAGGCTAATTATCCTATTTAATAGGGATTAATTGCCTATGGATTGTGTGAGCAAGGCAAGCTGAGCAGAGGTAGGAAATTGGCTAAGTGTTGGTCGATTTTGTTCGGATCAGTGTGAGACAGTTGGTAGAGTGCAGCAGACTCTTATGAGAAGAGTGCATTGTAGTGTTTCATGATTCCTTGGTTCATTATACAATAGAGATAGAGGGGTTTTGAGCAACAAGATTTCCCCGGGAAAATACCTATGTTGTGCGACTAGTTTGCTTCTTTCTCTTACTTGGTGTGATTGTGCGATCATGTTTATCTTCTGAAAATATTGTAGAAGGATCCAATATCTTGTTCTAGTATATTTTATGATCGGATTAAATCCATTGGTATACATATTATTTGTATAATTTTTACATGGTATCAGAGTAGGAATTGTTTGGGCGGCAAGTTTTCACATAGAGTGTGGATACGTCGAGAGGTATATCACGATCAACATAGGTACAATTACCTTATAGAGGAGAATGGCTCCCATCTCAGACTAGCAGATGTTTTGTATGTTCCAGTCCTAAAGAAGAATCTTGTCTCTGTAGCGGTATTGGAAAATCGTGGTTATGAAGTGATGTTTAGAAAATGAAATTTTTTCCTTAAACACATAGCCATGAGACAAGTGAAGTAGATCAGTTCTAGAGTCAAGAACCTACATGCTCTCAGGGTTGAGGATGCATGCAAGGCTTTGAGGAGAAAAGCAGTGGTTAATGACTTGGTGATTGAGAGGAAGTAATTATCTCTCAACATGCAGCCTCAGAAGTAGTCTCAAAAGGTTGTGGAGCAGCCACAATTGGAGAAGTAGAGAGGACACCGAGTGGAAGAGTCCACTCAAGAAGAGACCTCCAGGAGGGGGAAATTTCAAGCCAAATGGGCAGAGGGAGTACATGCAACTATACCTCCAAGGGAGAGTTAGAGCGATGTGAAGAATTAATCCTAAGAAGAAATTTGGGCAGGATTCATTGAGATGGTGTGTCTCATGGATCAAAACTAGCTACGAGGATCCCATAGTACAATAGTAGCCGGAAGGATCAGTTATATTGATGCAGTCAGATATCAAGAAGACAAAAATCATAGTGACAGGTGTTGGATACTAGAGCGCAGATTAGAGTTGGCAGCAGTGCAGAGTGCATGGATGTAAATGTCAGCAGTGTAGAGAGTCTAGTAGACATGTTCAGTACCTTGTAGCAATTAGAATACTCTAATGACAGATGCATTATACTGATACAGTTGTTTAGAGGCTACTTAGTTTTAGGATAATTGCATGTGTGAATAACACTAGGAAGTGTTTCATGCAAGAACATTCCAATGGTACTTGATCGAGACAAATCGATTTCTTTCTTGTTGAGAGGGAGTGTTGAAATTTGCAACAAGAAACAGTGAAATTGGCATCCAAAAACAACATGACAACACACACACTAGTGTGAGATCACATGTCACACAGTGATGGGTCCTAGCGATACATTAGTGTGCAAGCCAATTTATTAAATAAATTGGAAATGTGTCTAATTAAATTTTCCCTTAATTAAATTGGACAATAAATTGTAATCTTATCTCATAACCACTTGTAATAGTTAACTGAGTGTGATAGACTCAGTTCGCTCATGAAATTCGATTTGAGGGTGGTTGGTGAGGCATGTAGAGTGATTCTATTTGTTTTAGAGTCCAAGTTGTGATTAGTGTATTAGTTTAATGCATGAAAAATCAATTAAATCAATTGAGTTAAAGTTGGTCTAAGTAGTTGTAATTGATTGTTGTACTACTGAGAGGTCAAGTGAATTAAATTAGATAAAATTCACATGCAGTGATATGTCAAGTGACTGATGATTTACTATTAATACCTTCATGCATGTTAGTTCTGATGAAGGCACAGTTGAGACAGAGGTTAAAGGGATGTAAACTATCAGTTGTATTTTTAGTAAACTTCCCAGATGCAGTTATATAACAATAGGATTGCCCATGATGTATTGTGAAGTCAACGAAGGATAATTATCATATTTAATAGGGATTAATTTCCTATGGATTGCGTGAGCAAGGAAGGCTGAGCAGATGATCTAAAAATGGTCTGGATAACTTGTATTTATTTCAGGAACCTACCACTCAGTTTAAATTAAAATGATCTAGCTTGTACTTGACAATTTTGCAGAATTATTTACTTGAAAGTGGTGTATGAATTTTTACTGTTTATGTGTCTTAAGTTCATTTCTTCTTTCTACAATTTAACATGTATGACAGCAACATAATGCAGAAAATAATCATTCAAACACAACAGCAATTTTAATCTAGGAGTTCACCTGAAATCTCGTGGGCTACGTCTCCTTTGAGCTTTGTCATCATGACTCATCTCTTTGGGATTATGGTAAGTTTTTTTACAAAGTAAATACTTAATTCCAATGAATACAAAAATGATCCAAAGGACTGAAAATACCATTTAAATCCCTCTAATGGCTGTCCAAATTCTGTAAACAGCTTTAGGCTCTTGTTGACAGGATTCCTTTTGTCGGTGCACTAAGCTACTCTGAGCTTATAAATGGCACAAACTCCCTCAAAATTATGTTTCTGTCACTGAAACCACTACTTTTGTATCCAAAACACATCAAAAACCAAATACCAACTGATAAATTTCTCAAATTGAGCACTGCAATCCCAAAATAGGCTATCCTCCATGGTTTGCCCAGAGCTGCCCAGAACTTCACATCAGCTTTTCGAGCTCTAGAAGTTCTCAAAATGTTCTAAACCCACTTCCATTGGTTCCAAAATGACTGAAAGAGTCAATATATAGTTTTTTTTCATCAAAAATAGCCTCTGGCTGCTCCAGTTTCGCCTCAATCACCTATCGGCACCCCTTGGCTCTAAGGTCAAGGAAAACTTCTCTGCTGAGTTTTTGACCTCTAAAAGTCTTTAACACTTGCTGAAACCTCTATAAATAGATTCATAATAATTTTTTCAGTCAATAATGACCACTATTTCACTGCAAATGTGTTGATCAGCGGTTGTCATTGATGTCAACCCAAGCAGCACCAAGGGCTAACCCAATATTGCATGGAAATTTTGACCTATCAAATTAATATATTCTAGGTCTATAATGCTTTTGATGGTTTCTACTTGTTGAGATTTTTCCGTTGATATATGGCATGCCATGTAATTCTTCACGGTTTGTGAGATATTCATGTTTGAAGTTTGTACCCCAGTCAGTGGGCTAAAACCCCAGGGGGTTGGGGCATGGGTCATTGAAAAGTCATAATTAATATTTTTTATGCTCCTAAAATCCCTCCCACGTTCACTTGTTGAAGCCCCTCTCAACTTAAGCATTCATATATATTGTGATCTTCATTTCCTCCTTAGGCAAGGGATTCGGCCATCTGAAACAGGTCATCGTGGAATTTTCACTCTAACTTTTTTTATACGAAGGCTCAAAAGCTGAAATTTTTATGAGGCGAAGACAACATCATGAGGAAGCTACAGTAAAAATTTCAGATCAAGTTGCACAATATTTTTTGATATATGATCTGTGGAAGTAAGGGTTTTTGCAGGCTCTTGAAATTCATCTCAAAGAAGTGACCTTGGTAAATTAGTCATAACTCCCTCTCTGAGTATCAGATTGGAATTCTGTAAAAATTAATAGATATTGTACAGTCTTTACATTTCGCTCTATCAATTTCAGAGACAAATGAATAAACGGTGACACGTGGCACACCGTACAAGGGTGCTCTACTGAAATAGTCCATAATTAGGGCAATGTGAGAAATTGGGTATAACTCTCTCTTGGAGAATCCAAATTGGATCAGACCTGTGGCATTGGAAAGAAGACTCAGAGGAATACTATAGGACCGAAAATAAGATATCGAGGATCTGAAATAACAAAGATACACCAGATTCAATATCGAGCTCCTAGAAGGCAAGAAAAAGCTAGATCATGTGTTGTCAAGGGTTGCAAAGGACTAGAATTTCTACGGTAGCAAAGAAAAGAAAGGTGAAGCAGAGAGTAGCATGACAAGAGCAGCAACCAAGGTGAATAACAGCAGCAATAATTTCATCATATGAAGTCTTCAAGTGGGCAGCACTGCAGACAATCATTTTGAAGGTATCATTGTGCTTAGTCATTGTAAATACATTATTGTTAAAATTGTACAAGTGTCTATCTGCCAAGGGTTGAAGAGGCAGTGGCTGTGTCAAAGTTGGGGTTATGATCTAGTATATCTTCTTCTTCTACATCATTCTATATCATTGTAAAGTGGACCATTTTCTCTAGTACGAGAGTCCATTCTTCTTTTATTCTTCTATAGGGTGGTAGGGTGGTGCTAGGGTGAGTTGTAGCTCATTGGGTGTTGGTGCATCCGTTCAGTGACTACTGAAGAATCTCGGGCGTTGGAGCGTCCATCCAGTGAGAGTTGGAGAAGAATGAGTTTCTAGATTCTAGGAAGTTGGAGCTTTATTTTCAATTGGAGTTGAAAATAATTATTAGAAAAGCATTAGGTGGTTTTTGTCCCGGAGTGGATTTCCACCTTAAAAATTGTGTGCATTTGTGTTCCTCTTGTTTTGTCCTATCATTATACAAACACTGATAATAATTGAATATTAACTAATGCTCTAATTGAATGGAATACTGATTCACCCCCCTCTCAGTATTTCCAACAAAATGGTCTCAAATAGTTCTTTCTAAGTCCTGCACTGCTGCTGGCAAAAGCTGGCACTAATGACCCCTGTAACTTTACTGAAGCTTTTCGGCCTTCAAAATTTCCCTAAAAGATCTGCAAACCATTTCATCATATTCAAAACATCTAAATTATCCAATTTAGACTATTGGAACTCTGGAAAAGGACTCTAACTCCCCTGGCTAGGCCTCAAACTGAATTTGTCTCATTGTGGCCCTGATGGCTCCTTCATCTTCCCTAAAGAAAAATAATTTTAATATCACCTCCATTTGACCTCAAACCTATCTCAAAGTGTTTAGGAGGTCGAAGAGACCCAAAATTGACTAAAATTTCGTCCAATTTGGTTCAATAATGAGGAAGTTATGACCAAAACAAATTTGCCCCAATTTCCTTCACTAAATGTGGGGCAACTGCCAGTTAACTCCACTAAAAGTGGAAGTCTACCTAAATTTGGGAGCGCCTCCAGAATCTCTGCCATTTTAAACTCCACTTAACTGAAGCTTAATTAAATATTGAACTTGAGATTAGGCTCCTTAAACACTCTTAACATTAAGCTCCCACACTGGTCATATGATGAGGTTCCATGGGAGGAGGGCTAGGCCCTCCGTGCTCCGCTGGACCCGCTCGGCATTCAAAGTGCAATAAATTCTTCATACGGTGTCCGTTTTTCGAATAGTTTGCAGCACCAAAATTAGGAAGACAAGACCTATGCAACCATCTTAGTTTCAACCCAATCCTGTAACTTTTAATTTTGAGCTAATCCTTAGGTCCTTGATCCAGTTATGATCACACCTCCCAAATGAGAAGCTTTTTGACCCCAAAAGCTCTCTTGGACTATTGAAACTGATCTGTACAGCAAATGAGATTACTGCACCCTCTTCTCTTTAGCCTCCAAACACTTTCCTTGCATGGCTAGTGACTTTTAATCACACCTAGAAAGCAATTCACACTTCCCTTCCTCGATGTGCTTATCCTCTTGTCAAGATTTGTCTTTCTTGCACTCACTCAGAAAATTTCTGGCGAGAAATTTGCAGAAGGAATCTGAACATCGCTGCCTTGATCAATGATCCAAGGTGGCTCAAACATAAGTCGTGCAACATGCGACATCAACAACAAGTCGTCATAAAATGTGCTATACAATTGACACAAAATCAATGTAAAATGTGCAACACAATCAACACAAGTCGACAAAAATGTGCGACATAATTGACACAAGTCAATAAACATGTGCGACACAATCGACACAAGTAGATAAACAACATGATACATCTTTTCAAGCACATGTGCATGTATCAATGTACAATGAACCTATTTACAGTTTGCTATTTACACATACAAACTTCCATGCACATGTACACCTTCAACTCTTCCTTTCAAGTACCAACAAGTAAATAATCCCAAAAACATGTGGGTGACTATAAGAGCTGAACTGAAAGGTATTGCTGCAATATAAGTGAGTATCATACTCATCTTTTACACCTCCACAGCGAAATTTTGCAACAACAAAGAAATTCCTTCAACTGAACCGCATTTATATGCAATCTTGCATCAAACTTTTCAACAGAAATACATGCATACAACCGAAATGTGCAAATGTACAAAGGAGTATTTCTTACTGTGTTAGGAAGTCCATCCACTTCTTTCCAAGCCACTTCCATGGCGACTTTTGCTGCTGCAACACTTCTTCATGTGAATCTTCCATTTTCACATCGATAATGGAATCTATAGTTCCACTTGTGCCAATATTTTTGTCCTCTTCCTGCATGTGCTTTGGACGACTAGTTGGATGCAAAGTCCAACAATGAGAGACATCATGTCCCTTCTTTTCGCAATAAGTGCAAAACTTATGCACCTTCTTTGAAAGTAGGCTTTGCCTCATCTGCTTCCTGTATGATGTCTTCCTCATCCAACATCTTGAAACAACATGGCTAAATCCACCACAATATGTACAGGAAAAATTTCTTCCATTTAAGCATGTAAAACTATCATGCTTTGCAGAAACACAATCAAATTGATCATGAGAAGATTTATACCTCTTGTACTGCTTTGAATGTTCATCCTTTTTTCCTTCATGAGAAGATGAACTAGTAGAGGCTACAATTTTCATTTGTAGACTAACATCATTGTTCTTGTCTTGAAAACTGTATGAACTAGCATGCTCGCCATAAGCTGCATGTTTACCATCTTCTTGTTGCATCAAAGGATTAAAGCAATGGCAATCATATTTGAAACAAATTTGACATATTTTCATCTTGGAACTTGGAATAAAAGTTCTCTTTGAAATAGCCTCACATGCCTTCATGGCCTTGGAGTCTTCGCCATTAAATTGCACATAACCAAGACCAGGATTCTTAGGTCGTTCCTCAACCAAAATAGGTTCAACCATGCCTTGTGCATGTATGCCTAACCCTTTGCCTTCATAGCCCATTTTAATCGTTAAGTTGGACCCTATACCCCTTGTATGTTTTTTGAAAGAACCAACACATCTTTCTAAAGAGGAAATTGAAGATTACCTTTTCCTCATGCATTTTCTTGGTCAAAGCCTCTTGGGCTTGATGGAGCTGTCTCTCCATATCATGCAATCTTTGAAGAATTCCTTCCTTCTCTTCCTTCATGGCAAAAAACTATTCACGAAGTTCGGTACTTTCTCTTTTGTCCTCAAAAAAAATCTGCACCATGTCCTTCAATATAATGAAGTCACGCTTCATATCATCATCAAAGAATATTGTGAAGGAGGAAACTTCACTTGTAGAAGTTTTCATTATGATGTAAATGAAAAAAAGGAACTTCAACAAAGTTTTCAAAGCTTTCAAAACAAATGACAAGCTTTTTTAACCAAATGGCTGTAAAGACAAACTCTTATTCAAGCATCCAAACAACAAACAAACTCCAAGAGCTTCTTAACAAACAATTGTCAAGCGGGTTTGTTCCAAAAGTGACCTTGAGTTCCCTTGCAGTAAGGAAAATTCGTTCAGCCCTTTCTTCCTTTTTTTCCTCTCCAGGAGTTAGCTAATCAATAGTTATCCCCAAATCTCAAGCAAACTCAAACAACAATCAGTTTGCAAACAATAAAACAGTCAATCTTTTTCACTGTTTAAACACCTTTCAAGCTATACAATCAAGCAACCAAGTGCTCTGTCAAGAAAGCAACTATGCTCTGATACCAACCTGATTTGAAAATGGTCTAGATAAATTGTATGTATTTCAAGAACCTACCACTCAGTTTAAATTAAAATGACCTAGCTTGTACATGAAAATTTTGCGGAATTATTTACTTAAAAGTGGTGTATGAATTTTTATTGTTTATGTGTCTTAAGTTCATTTTTTCTTGCTTCAATTTAACATGTATGACAACAACATAATGCAACAAATAATCATTCAAAAAAACATCAATTTTAATCTAGGAGTTCACCCGAAATCTCGTGGGTTACGTCTCCTTTGAGCTTTGTCATCATGACTCAGCTCTTTGGGATCATGGTAAGTTTTTTTTAAAAGTAAATACTTAACTCTAATTAATACAACAATGATCCAAAGGACTGAAAATACCATTTAAATCCCTCTAATGGCTGTCCAAATTCTGCAAACAGCTTTAGGCTCTTGTTGACACGATTCCTTTTGTCGGTGCACTAAGCTACTTTGAGATTCTAAATGGCACAAAATACCTTAGAATTATGTTTCTGTCACTGAAACCACTACTTTTTTATCCAACACACATCAAACACTAAATACCAACTGATAAATTTCTCAAATTTAGCACTGCAATCCCAAAATAGGCTATCCTCCACGGTTTGCCCAGGGCAGCCCATAACTTCACATCAACTTTTCGAGCTCTAGAAGTTCTCAAAATGTTATGAAACCACTTCCATTGGTTTCAAAATGACTGAAATAGTCAAGATAGAGCTTTGGTTCATCAAAAATAGCCTCTGGGTGCTCCGGTTTTGCCTTAATAACCTATCAGCACCCCTTGGCACTAGGGTCAAGGAAAACTTCTCTGTTGAGTTTTCAACCTCTAAAAGTCTTTAGCACTTGTTGAAAACTCTGTAAATAGATTCATAATAATTATTTTAGTCAATAATTACCACTGGTTCACTACAAATGGTCTCAAACAGCTCTTTCTAAGCCCTGCACTGCTGTTGGAAAAAGCTGGCACTAATGACCCCTGGAACTTTACTGAAGATTTTCAGCCTTCAAACGTTCCCTACAGGCTCTGAAAACCATTTAATAATATTTAGAACATTTTAATTATCCAATTTAGACTATTGGAACTCTGGAAAAGGACTCTAATTCCCCTGGCTAGGCCTCAAACTGAATTTGTCTCATGGTGGCCCTAATGGCTCCTTCATCTTGCCTGAAGCAAACGCCTCTAAATATCACCTCCATTTTACCATTAACCTGTCCCAAAGTGTTTAGGAGGTCGAAGAGACCCAAAATTGACTAAAATTTCATCCAATTTGGTTCAATAATGAGGAAGTTATGACCAAAACAACTTTGCCCCAATTTCCTCCACTAAATGTGGGGCAACTGCCAGTTAACTCCACTAAAAGTGGAAGTCCGCCTAAATTTGGGAGCGCCTCCAGAATATTTTCCATATTAAACTCCACTTAATTGAAGCTTAATTAAATATTAAACCTGAGATTAGGCTCCTTAAGCACTCTTAACATTAAGCTCCCACACTGGTCATATGATGAGGCTCCATGGGAGGAGGGTTGGGCCCTCCGTGCTCCGCCGAACCCATTCGACATTCAAAGTGCAATAACTTCTTCATACAGTGTCCATTTTTCGAACCATTTGTGGCGCTGGAATCAGGAAGATGAGACCTATGCAACCATCTTAGTTTCAACCCAATCCTGTAACTTTTAATTTTGAGCTAATCCTTAGGTCCTTGATCTAGTTCTGATCAAGAGGCATGGTCAACATACCACTTTGCAGCGTCTCCAGTGAGTGTGCGCTAGAATAATTGAAGACGGATAGTGTCATCAACGATAGAATTGAACGAACACCACATGTGGAAGGAGCGGACATGATTAGTAGGGTCCTCTCTAGTGTTTCCTTCGAACTTAGGGATGTCAGAAGGAAGCTTAGTTGGCATAACATGCCAACCTAGATCATGGTGTATAGGGTCGTTAATTAACTGGCTGAAATCAGGGAGGCTCAAATCTTCCATAAAAGGTAGAAAGGGAGTAGTCGGGATGGTTCTGATATTAGTTCCACTACTATCAGCTCCAGGGTTAGGGCTGGGACTACCACCAATGTTAGGACCAGTACCTACATTAGCACCTTACATGTGGGGAGAATGAGGTAGAGGGGAGCTGGGTTCGGAATCAGAATGAGGGCCAGATGGACCAAAATCAGAGTCGGTATAGGGACTCGACAGAGGACTAACTCGACGTCTATGAGGTGGAGTAATTCTTCCTAACGTAAACAAAGGATGAAGGCCTAGAGGTCTCCGGGATAAATGTCTTAGGGGTGCAATGATCGCAAGGCTCAAGTAACCCAATCATGAAGAGAGATAAACAAAGGCGCAGAGAGGCAGATATATTAATTACGATGTTTATGTCTTGTCTTAGCGGTGAAAACCAAGCGCTCTTCGCTTTAGGTGTGCGTGTGTGCGATATGTGTGTTAATTTTAATTAAGCCTGGACAATTGTGTATAAAGAAAAAGAAAAAATGTTGTATAATTGTAAATAAAACTGAAACGACAGTAAAATAAACAGCTAAAGATGCATAAATTCAACCCAAAAATAAGGGCTCCCAAGCAACTATTCTAAGAGGCGGGAAAATTTGACTCAAAACACACAAGGTTGCCAAAAGATCTAAGGTATAAGGGGCAGGGATCTAATGACTCAGATCTATTGAAAAGAGGTGCACAAAACAGCAAGAAATCATAGGGAAAACTGCTGCAAAATGGGAGGCGACAAGTTAAAACCCTATGGGAAACAAGAGGGACCCTAAGTGAGAGGTCAAATAAGACTCAGGAGGGAGATTTGGATGAGATAATAACCAATCTAAAAGGATCTGAAAGAAAGAGGGATCAGACCTTGAAAAATGGTTGAAAGTGCTGCAAAATCTTAGACGACCTACTTAGCTAAACCCTTCCTAAAAAGGTGGAAGCATACTAAATCCCTAAGAGGCTTGTTCCCACTTCAAAAAGGAAAAATGAGCATATCTAGGCCTAAGAAGGGCAGAGACAGAGGTCAAACAACCTTGAATAGTGCTTGTGGCAAACCCTGAAAATTACAGAAAAAAACCTCGCAAAAAACTACAACTCGCAAGTACTAAGCTATTTGTTGGAGAACTCGCAGTTTTTGGCCTAGCAGCTGCTATCTAGGCCCTGAACTCATAGGTTCTGGGCTAAAAAGTGCGAGCTACACTTCCGAAAGTCTCGACGGCAGGTTGTGGAAAATGTTGACGTCGGTGGTGCGGTTGATGCCTGTTACCTGCAGAAAACACCCAGAAACATGCGTAGGTTTGATTTTTTACTATTTTAGGGCATAAAAGTTTAAAAAACAACATTAAGAGGCTAAAAATAGCTGAATAAAAACCCAAGGTACTGAAGTAGATGGTCACGCAAGAAATATGAATAAAACCTTGTGGAGTCACCAATTGTTATAATGAATTCTTAATGCAAGTGTACGAAAAGATATCACTTTAGTTGCACATGACAAACAGCCCTAACAACAAATATGGTTGTCTAAATTCTTAGATCTGCAATATACAGTCGAAACAAATGCAAAAACAAACCCAGACCTATGAAAATAAAGCAGCTAAACAGCAAAATGAAATAAGAGTTTCTCCAAAATATCCAATGGACAAGATAAGAATTATAAAGAATTTTTTGTATTATATTAACACATGGGAAGGGAACTAATATAGTCCCCCTCAATGTGATGGATTCTTGGTTGTCCTCAAACGCTTCAACTTCAGATTTTCTCTCTCAATGGTGTAGAATACCCAAGACATGTATAACTCAAAGGGAGCTCAATAAGCAAAAATAAAATAAAAGTAATCAAAGATAGACATTGATATGAGGATCAAAGTCCGACCATGATAAAAGGATCAAAGGTAAGAAGTGAATGGAAAACCCTCCTATTTATAACATTATCCTTGATAATGGTGCATAATAAAATATTATTAACCAAGATCTAGGTCTAACTGCTTGGAATATTTTATTATATTTTGTTAGAGGGAAAAGGAATTTAAATTGGTTAAATCCCTTTATTTAGAAACAATAAACAAATAAAATATGTATTTATCATTTCAAGGATGGGATCAGGGAACAATTTAACAAATAATGATTTATTTTATTATTCCTACATGATTTAGTCAAATTTAACAAGGAATATTAATTAAATATTGATTTAATCAATTATTCCTAGAGAATAATAAGATAAATAATTATTTATCTAATTATTCCTCATTAATTGGGTTAAATATGACTAGGAATATTATTAAACATAGGTTCAATTAATTATTCATAGAGGAAAAAATAAATAAGGATTTATTTAATTATTCCTCATGGGGTTTTCTATTTGGACCAGAAATAATTTAATAAGCTATGGTTTATTAAATTATTTCTTATAGCGAAAGAAATTTTACTTTGGTAAAATTGGTCTTACATGGTGTATTTTGATCCATCTTATTGTAAATGGTTAGTTGACCAAAAATTGGTGTAACAATATGCATGAATTACATGATTGGGAAATTAATATTTTAATTAGGGTTGTCAAATAGGCCATTTTTGTAATGGCCACTGTGAATCTTTTGGAATGACAATCCTATGGACAATATCGTCCTTTAAGACTATTGGGTTTTCTTTGTTTCCATGTTTTGCCTATTCTATCAAGCCTTTGGCTTTCTTTGATTCAAAGGTTATGGTTGTAAAAAAATCTTAGCCATATTTCTGTGGCATTCAAACTAATACTCAGTGCATTTTTGTATTTGCCCATTATATATTGCTACAATTTGGATATCAATACATATGTAGCTTTAAAATCTCAGAAAAATAGGAAATTAAAGTACCATAGGGCCAATGCCTCACCCTTAATTTGCTCAGCAATTTTAATATTAAAGATCAGAATAAAGTCAGCAACACTGATGTTTTGTATCTTGATTTACCTTCTGGTTTAGGCTTCCTTGCTGAGGATGTTTCCTTTTGTAGATAAGTCTAATATTATTTTAATTTCTATCCATCTATTTTAAAAAATGCAATTCTTGACTTGGTCTTTATCTCTGTTTTGAGATTTGTAATACATGATTCTTGTTCTATTTAACATGTTTGTATTTGTGCTCTAGAATCATATGAGATTGATCAGAGCTTCATGTCCATACGTGGTTGTTGTAACTTGTCGGGACAATATGTTAGTTGCATATAGAGAAATTCCAATGGGACCTGTGAAAGTCAGTACGTAGAAATAGATCAATTAGAAGTGTTCAATACATATCTAGCTTCCATCTAATTTAAATCATTGTTTGGAGCCCTGTAAAAATTAAGACCATCATAATATATCAGCTAGGAGTGTTCAAGGAGTGGCCAATCACGTTCTTACCAAAATCATTATTTGATAAGGTAAGCACCCCCCCCTTTTTTTCTAGTTCAAACAATACGCCCAAAACAAGAATGACAATGTTTGTTTGTCTTTCAGAACTTGGAGTTGTCTGGATTCCAAACGACATACTATATTATTCCTCAATTACTTTCAAATTTACTGCTTTGATTCATATCCATCCATGTAACTTCTTCGTTATGATTATAGCCAGGATACAATCTACGGTATATTGAAATGGAGAAGGTTGTATATTGCTTGGAACTGGTCTGTAATGGCTGCAAGAGTATTCAGTCTATTGTTGTGGACCCGTGGTTGCCTATTAATTCATCCAACCTTTAATGACAAGTTGATGCACTGTATGCTAGGGAAATGCAGTCAATTTGTTAAATAATTTTGTGATATTTGAAATTGGTGTTGCTATTTTGCATAATTAGTACATAGTTGTAGATGGTTGTGTTGGACAATTAACATAGTTGTAATTTATTTTCCATTAGATTTCAAATGCCATTTTTTTCAATTTATTTTGTTAGTTGTGACATAACTTTCCACAGTAGGTTGTAGGAGCACCTTGTTTCTAACACTATTGTGGATTATGGATTCGCATATTTATCAATGCATAATGTGGACACACTAAACACGCAGTTACATTTTGGCCTTGTCACTTTATTTTCTATGTAAGCAAAGGTGGATTAAAACATCTTTACTTTTGCAACAGAATTTAACATTAGCGTTAAAACCACTTTCATAGGGCTTTCAGAAAGATAAAACCAAGCTAAATAACAACCTTGTTGATGTGGGAATTCAGTAGACAGTTTTGTAATGGATAGGATGTAATGGACTGCATTTATTAAGCGGATTCCTTGTTCGTTGTAGTAGTTAATGTTAGTTATGTAGTAACTGTTACTTTTTTACTTGTTTGTACTTCAAACTGTGTTCCAACTATGGCACTGTTGAGCCCCGAAGATGTCCTTCTTTTCCACCACATTTCACTTCATTTTCTTTGTCCCTCATCAATTACAGGCTTAAATGATCAATAGGATTAATTAGGATTACTTTAAGAATGTATATAATGACTAACTTTCTATGTTTTCATGATTTTGTTATTGTAGCAATTTTTGACTAAACTGGCTACAGAACACAGTCATTCTGTAGCCAGTCGCCTATTCCGCAGCCGTTCTCATGTTTACACAGGTTCCAGGTGTCACCACAAGGAAAAATGCATATGGTCGTATTCCACGTCACTCCCCCATCATTTCTTGCTCCCCACGAAGTCTGAGCTCGAGTCTACAGGCGGTTATGCATGTGGGAAACCAAAACTAGGTGACAGACTTCTAATAGGACAAGGACTATACAGATGTCCTTAATCATAGAACGAGGCCACCACCAGAGTCCTAGTTCGATTTTAGTTTGAAAAGACAATTACTCCTGATTTATCTCAAAGACATTTATGTAATTTTGTTATAAGTATGGCTCGGGAGACCGAGAAACAGCTTAGCTAGATTTATGTTTCATTGCTAGATCATTGAAGACCGTAAATACTCTGTTTTGAAGAATTTCTCCTTTAATGAAAGAAGCATCACTTTATTGCAAGAGCTGAGTCAATCTTGAGTAGATTTGCGTGCTAATCCGGTGGTAGAGGGCCCTGCTACTTGAGAAGCTTTGTTCATATGGTTTAGATAAGTAACTTAGCCTTGTTTAATTCTTAGTTTAATTAATTTTCTGAACTTTGTGTTTTTATACTTACTTGCAGTGGATGTCACAGTTAGTCTTATCCTTACAAACTCTGCCAAAATATCACTCACATTGGATGGGATATAACTGTAGTATCTAGGAGTTAGTTGCATTTCTTTGAACTTTATGATTTTGTGCTCGATTACATCAGTTGTTACAGCTAGTCGTGATCTTATAAACTCTTCCAAAATATCACTAATTCTAGATGAGACATAGCTATGGTGTTTTAGAGCTTTGTTTTGTTTTGTTGAATTGTATGCTTTCATGCTCATTTACATAACATGTTGCAGCCATTCATGTTCCATAAATTATTCCAAAATACCACTAATTCCGAATGAGACAGAGCTAAGACATTTTAGTGATTAGTTGCATCTTTAGTCTAGTTGTAGTACTCCAGAGGTAGATGTCACTTTAGTTTAATTCTGTCACTGTGTTTCAAGTTTGATAATGGCACTCTAGTATAACTCTGTTCACTGTACTTTAATTTAGATTAGTGAAATTCTAGTTCAATTCCAAATCACTGTATTTCAAAGTTAGGATAAAAGCATTCTAGTTTACTTGTGATCACTGTGTTTTAAGCTTGATCAATTGCATTCTAGTTCAGTGTTATCCATTGTTATTTTAGTTGTATTAACTGTCAAAATTAGACTTCACGGCCTTCATTGTTTACAAACTAATCTTGTTTTGACTTTCTATTAATGCATCATCATATGAACAGGAATGAGTTAGTGATATCAGTTTAAGGCCTTGATTGTTCTGCAATCTTTTGCAATTTCACAATTAAACCTTTCTTTCCAAAAACTATTTTAGAAAATATCTAACTTTTGAATAAGGTTTAGTGGTGACAAGTTGAGCCGCAGAATGAATTGATCTTAGCATGACAAGTTAATTCAGAGTAGAAATCGTATTGTGTTACAAATAGTCTTTTTCCAATTGTGTTCCAATAAAATTTTATCCATGGATGAGATTCTTTGTAATATTGTAAAGATGGTTGTTTACTTAGGAGAACCTAATTTGTGCTAACTTGTCCTTTTCTCAAGCTATTCCAACATATTTCTAATGAATGAATTGGATGAGTTTATGCTATGAGTTATTGAGTTCATGTTGTGATTTATTTTCTTGCTATGAGTCATTATCAAACTTTGCATTCTATGCTCTCTAGTATAGGCTTTGCTCTGTTTTTAGTGTGACCAACAACTGTTCTTTTACAACATTTAGTTCTCTTCCTTCTTAACATAAAACCATAAAACCAAAAACATCATAAAAACACTAAACACGACGTAGTGAGAAACAGATACCTAGGCACATATAGTGCACCACACTTCAGCAGTTTACTGACCCTCGTTGATAATTTATGACCTCAATTTAGGAGCACTAAGTTGAGGACAACAGGCACCTTCCTCTTCAAGTAGAGTATATTGTTGTGGTTGTTTCCATCTCTTTCAACACTTCTACACAGTAGGTAATGAGGGCACAAGGGCATATATGGAGGAGAGATAGAGGGTGCATGCATGTGCCATCCAAAGTATTATTAAGGGTGCATATATATAGGAGGCATGCATTCTCAATGCATGTGTGAATGCCTCAGTACATCTCCAGCAAAGGCACATTCTTCCCTCATCTATCTTATGCAAGGAAGGTGCATTGGGATTAGGGCTTGATGCTTAGTGCATATGTCCAGCTTCATTTTACGCTCTTGTTATCCAATAAAGAATAATTAGGGTGAACCACTGTGGTGGTTCGAGAGTTTGAGATTTTGAGCTATAACATTTTAGCTTTAATCCTTTCAAATTTAATATAGAAACAATGATATGTGGTTTTTAAAGTTGAGATATTTTTGTTTATAGTATCAATAGTATGTCATTTTAGGTTAGCATACCCTATAGTTATTTTGATTGGTGTATTTGGTTTTAACTATATATAATTTTAGGTTAAATTCCTAATTTTAGAATCAACTTATTATTGTCTGATTTTTGACATCAAATTGTGTTTGTTGAAATCCTTCCAAGCATCCATGTATGGGTAGTAGGGCTTATACTTGCTCTAGGGAGTTGTCAAAAGGTTTCAATGGTGGAATTTTGAGATCCATACTTAAGAAAAACATTGCAGATCTATGATAGGTGGTCTCTAGGTTGATTTATTTTCTCTAGTACTGTGACTACATTCAATCTTAGATATGAAGATAGATTAAAGTTCCCTGAAACTTCATTTGTGGAAGTGTTAAGTACTATTGTTGATGGAGCACAATGTGCAGGGTTTTGTGCCTATTGATCCCATGTAGTTGGAAAAATATAAAATGATGGCCAAGACAAAGCAAGTCATCCTCGACTCCATGTAGGATGATTTTATTCCTTGATTGTTGGAAAGACCATGAGTAAGGATATTTTTGATGTTATAGTCATTGCATTGATATGCATTCTACAACCTGGATAACAGAGATGTTGTCATGTAATAATACATTACCAAATAGTTTTAACAAAAAAAAATGATGTCGGCCATGACATGCCCTTGATCTTATAAAAAAGGTACCAAATTCTTATCGGAGATACCTCCGTAGGGGCAGAAATAAGCCTGAGATGATCACCCACTTTAGGAAGGAACTCAACTTTTTCTTCTGGCATGATCCCAATAGTTGATAAATGAGCAACGAAGATTGATAACCTCCCAAGCGAGCTAGGCTAGGATGTAAGATAGCTGAGACATTTTTCTTGCATCCTAGCTCGCTTGGGAGGTCGTACATCTTCCTTTCCCCTTTATCAACTACTGATATCATGCCATAAGCCAAATGTGAGTTCCTTCGTAAAGTGGATGATCATCTCAGGGTTACTTCTGCCCCCAAAAAAGAATTCTAGGAGTTGCATCACAATTATGACGGTTGTTTCCATCGCACTTCCGACGGTTGTTTTCGTCGCACTTCTAATGGTTGTTTCCGTCACTGGTATGTCCCAACCGTCACAAAAATGTTATGCAATTTGTAGGAATAGCGATGACTATCGTGGCACTTCTGACAGTTGTTTCATGATGAACTACAGTTGGTAGTTCGAAACGCGTCAATTCCAAAATATATTATGTGATTTCCCAGAAGATTTATATTTAAAATGTTATGGATCACAGAAGCTTGCACTCTCAAGTTGTTTCCTTCGCTAAAAAATAATAGAGACG